>CM057337.1:252365118-253565118 GCA_030015575.1 Agapanthus africanus | reverse complement strand
GCAATGCTATGTAGCAGACCAGATGTACGTTACGCGCTTAGCGTGGTGAGCCAGTATCATTCAAACCTAGGGAAGAAGCACTGGACAACAGTGAAGAACATTCTTAAGTATATGAGAAGGACTATGGAATTGTTCTTGGTGTACGGTGATGGGGACCTCCAGGTGGAGTCTTTTACCAACTCGAGCTTCTAAAGTGACATGGATGACAACAAGTCTGTCTCGGGTTTTGTTTTTACCCTCAACGGAGGGGCGGTCTATTGGATGTGCTCCAAAGAGGACACCATCGTAGACTCGATGATGGAGGCCGAATACATTGTTGCCAATGATGCTGCAAAGAAGCGGTCTGGATGAAGAAGTTCATTACTGAACTTGAGGTGGTTCCATCCATTGTTAATCCAATACCTTTGTATTGTGATAACAATGAAGCTATGGCTTTAGCGAAGGAACAACGGTTTAATCAGAGAACCAGACACATCTTGAGGCGGTATCACCTGATTAGGAAGATCGTAGATCGCCGGGTGATCGAGGTGAGGACAGTAGACACAAAAGAGAACTTAACGGATCCATTCACCTAGGCCCTCCCTCTAGCACAGTTCGAGAGACTATTTGAGATGCTGGGTATGCGATATGCCAACAACTGGCCTTAGAGCAGACGTTGGGTACTCGATACGCCAATATATGGCTTTAGTGCAAGTGGAAGATTGTTGGATATGTATGCCCTAGAGGCCATTATTGTATGTATATATGTAGTGGATGCTTGGACATATGTATGTACAGGATAATCTTGCTCGATATGATAGTATGCTATTTGGTTTCTCTTTATGTATATATGTTTTACTTTTTATAACGTATCGCTGATACATGTTGATAAATCCCATAGGATTATTGCTTAACTACTAGTGTTATGATGGCGATCATACTTGTGGGGGTTGGATAGTCCATAAGCACATTCTTAAATGTCCTTAGTAATGGGAGTATAGGGCATCGATATTCTAGAGTAGACTGGTTTATACGTTTCTAGGCCCCGACGAAGCGCGATGGTTGGTCCCAAAGAGATTGGTATTTTGCACCTAAGATCGTATACAGGTGCTCACTGGGGGTGAGTATACTGGACGGACTCGCCGAGAACATCTAAATGGTACTATACCTATCATCAGATAGCAGTTCCCAGATGACATGAGTAAAGGTTAGTCTTCGGACTAGAGATCGTCATTTGTCTCGTGTGAGTTCCTACTGTACTTAGATTACTACCCTACCACGGCTCTACTGAGTTATGCAAACAGGTTTTAGTTGGGTACGGTCTCGAGCCACATGGAGGCAATGAGCGATTATTAGGGATTCGTCTCTTCAAGTATAGGGAGTCGATGCCGCACTGTATTCGGTTGGTCAACACCATAAGACCTTTGCCAAGAAAGTTGAGATTTACTGATAGTTAGATCAGTAGTTTCTCGGATTGGCCCCGAACCACATCGGGTCGAATTATCGGGTTATTTGGGTCCGACGTTTACCATCCCCTAGACCCGTTATGTGATACTATTAAATGAAAAGACTGGACTCTACGTAGATTGTCATAGATTTGCTCAGTATGGGTTCGGATGAGCATGCCCGTCAGCTTTCCTTTGGACAAATATCCGGGTAGTCGTTACGTACAGCTAGTGCCGCTGATGTGCTTATTGTTATGGATTTATCCAGTAACTCACTGCCGACATACTTTCGAGTCTTTAGAGTCCCATACAGAGGGTTTTCCTGGTTCAGGCGAAATGATTTAGTGGACGAATTTTGATAAGTGGAGAGTTCTGATTAATTACATGACTAGCTATACATATTTTAATCGGGCTGATGATAATAATAGCCGGCTTAAGATTAAGCCGGATTATTAAATCAAGTATTGATTTAATAATTTACATATATATATTTTGATATGTATATTCTAGTCTTATGTTCATTATATTATTCTATCTTTTAGGGTATTTGTTAGCTATAATGCCCTCAAGGCAATTATTGTAATGACAGGCACGTGACTATGATGATGGAGGACCTATACGGGTAGAACAGTCTTGCTCAAAATGATAGTATATTATCTGGTTTGTCTTTATCATCATTTACATGCTTTAGGTGGTATTACATATCACTATTACATGTTGATAGAACACATAGGATTCTTGCTTGACTAACAACATTATGATGGCAATCATATACGTGAGAGTTGGGTGGTCTATAAGCACATCCTTAAAAGTTCCTAGTCGTGGGAGTATCGAGACTGGACATTGATACTCTAATGTAGACCAATGTATACTGATTGAGACCCCGACGAGGGGCGGTGGCCAGGTCTCACAAGCCATTGGTGTTAGTTTGTTCACCGAAGATAGTATACAGGTGCTCATTGGGTTTTGAGTACACTGAACGGACTCGCCGGGAAACTGCTATATGGTATTATACCTATTGTCAGATTGCAGATCCCAGGTGACATATGTACAGGTTAGTCTGTCGACCGGAGATCATCATTTGTCTCGTGTGAGTTCCCAATGTGCTTTAATTACTATCCTACCATGGCTCAAAAGAGTCGTGCAAACAGGTTTTAGTTGGGTACAGTCCCGAGCCACATGGAGGCAGTGAGCGGATCGTCGGGGATTTGTCTCTCCCGGTATTGGGGGTTGATGTCGCGTTGTGCATGTTAGATATGTATACCCTAGATGCGTGTATTGTATAGGATGTTAAGCATGTATACGTACAGAAACAATCTTTGCTCAAAATGATAATATGCTATCCGGTTTATCTTCATCTTAACGTGTGATGTGTTGTATTTCATATCTTTATATACATGTTGATGAAGCCCTTAGGATTATACTTGACTGCCAGGATTATGATGTAGATCATACTAGTGGGCCTAGGAAGTCTATAAGCATATCATTTAATAGTTCCTAGTCGAGGGCATATTAAGACAGGGCATCGATATTACCAGAGTAAACTAGTGTGTACGTTTCTTGACCCTGGGGGTGATGGTTGACCCCACAACCATTGGTGTTTGACATCAAAGATTGTACACAGGTTCTCATTAGAGAATGGGTACACCGAACATGACTCGCCGAGAACTCCTAGATGGTATATATACCTATTGTCATATAGCAGTTCTCTGGTGACACTTGTACAGGTTATTCTGTAGACCCGAGATCGTCATAGTGTCTTGTGTGGTTCCCACTGTACTTTGATTTCCTCCCTACCACGGCTCTA
Organism: Agapanthus africanus; assembly: GCA_030015575.1. Lineage (NCBI taxonomy): Eukaryota > Viridiplantae > Streptophyta > Magnoliopsida > Asparagales > Amaryllidaceae > Agapanthus > Agapanthus africanus. The sequence continues at coordinate 253,561,887 of CM057337.1, read as the reverse complement.
CCGAGTCATGCAAACAGGTGGATTTTAGGTACAGTCCTGAATCATATGGAGGCAGTGAGCGATAGAAGGGGTTTCGTCTCTCCCGGTATAGGGAGTAGATGTCGCGCTATGCTTGATTGGCTATAACAGCAAATCCCTGGCCAGGGTTCTCGAGATTTACTGATAAGAGTTATCAGTAGTTTCTCGAACCGTTATGGGTCGTAAATCAGCATGATTTATAAAGTTACTGGGATCTGATATTTACCACCCATAGACTTCATATGCGACGTATTAGACCAAGAGACCGGACTGTACGATAAGTGTTTCTTACAGGCTCGTTAGGGTTGTGATAGGTTCACTCGTCGGCCACCTTTTCGTCATGTACCTGGGTAGCCGTTACGCACAGCTTGTGCCGCTGACGTGCTTGTGATTAAACCCACTTTTAGTGTACTGTCGAGTCTTTAGAGTCCCACACAAAAGGGTTCCCTGGTTCAGGAAAAAGATATAGAGGCCGTAAGTTGTTACGGCAGGGTTTCGATCATGTTCATGTAATTTTTACAGGAATAATGATCGGAAGGATAATACTGGTAGGCTTTGGTTTAAGCCGGATGCCGATATTATATTGTTGGATTATTTGTATTCATATTTTTTGGAATTCGGATACGGGTATACTTATATGGTATACGGTAGAGGGGAATTCTTGTAATTATTATAAGAATACCTTCTAGAAGGAGACACCTCATAAATGGATATTTATTTTGTGAAAATAAATAAATGAAGTGGAATTTAGAGAAAGTCTAAGCATGGGAATGGCTTGTTTCATTTTTTATTCATTTGGAGTTACTATTGAAGCATGGCGCATTTTTTTAATGCATGCTTCAATTATTTTCATTTGAGCTACATCATTTTTTCCATGCATGATTTTTTCATTCATCACTTTGACATTCTCTCTCCTCATTATCTCCTTCTTCCTCCTCTTTGCTTTAACCTTCACATGAGTTGTGAATCAAAGCATTAGAGCAAAAAGATAATCCAATACTTGATATCTACATCATCTAAGTGATCACTTCTAGCAAACTTGAGCTCTTAGTTAAACTCTTGTGAAGAGTTTGTAGCTTGTTCGATAGCTCTCGGATGGATCGTCTTGGATCTTGAGGTGGCCGGAGACCGAGCTCTTTAGGACCACAAGGAGCCTAGGAGTCACATCCAAACAAAGACCCGAAGGATCGGTTCATAGGTATAACACTATCATAGTAGATTAGATCTCTAAATAGTTTTTGCTAGTTAAGGTTTAAGAACAAGATCTTGCTTTATGTGGGTGTTGCATGCAAGAAATTTTTGTTTATCGCTTCCGCCTCCTCACAAGTGTTGTGAGATTGTGCAACATTCACTAACATGGTATCAGAGCCTATCTTAAACCTTAAATCGCTTGTAGCAACATTAGAATTCCACCGTTTTTCGTCGTGCAAAAACTGCCGAAAAAACAGTTTTGATAATCAAAGTTTTGAGTTGTTTGCACACCCCGTGGGCTCACGGTTTGAACCAAGAAGCTGTGGGGTGGAGCGCGCGCATCCTAGTGATACCCCAGGGGGACCAGAGGCCAAACCCATACCCTAAGACCACCTCGAGGTGGCCTTGGGGGTGGGTGACCCAAGAGCACCCCATCAGGGTGCTCTCGGGTCTGCCAACCCTTTAGGGACACCTCGAGGTGGCCCCCGAGGGTGGGTACCCCCCGAGGCCCCCTATTCGACCGTTAATATGATTTTCTTCACTTCCGCGAAGTTCGGGCAGGTTTCGAGTTCGTTTCGACTCTCGGATTGGCTCAAAACGATCGGTTTTTGAATACTAGCTCACTGGATTTTTTCAAGTGTTGGAAAATGGTTTAGTTTGCTAATCTCGTGTGGAATTCTAATGTCGCGGTTACTTTACAAGATTAGTGATGTGCATGTGTGTGTGGAAACGTCGACTAATTGCTATATGTCGATTAGTCGGGGTTGAACATGTTAGTTATATATATGCCCTAGGGGTCATTGTTGTACATATGATGTATATTATAATGGATGCTTAGATATATATAAAGAGGACTTTCTTGCTCGACAGATAGTATGCTATTTGGTTTCGCTTTGTCTTAACATGTTGACTTGTACTAGTTTACTGTCTTGCTCTCACATGTTGATAAAGCCCTTTGGATATGTAATCGACTACTGGGACTATGATGAGATCATACTAGTGGGGCCAGGGTAGTCAATGAGTACATCCTATAATTGTTCCTAGTCGAGGGTGTATCGAGACAGGGCATCGATACACCAGAGTAGACTAGCGTATACGCATCTTGACCCATATGATGGGCGATGGATGATCCCATATCCATTGGTGTTTGACATCAAAGATGGTGTACGGGTGCTCAGTGGAGACTGGGTACACTGGACGGACTCGCCGAGAACTCCCAGATGTTATTATACTTCACGTCAGATGGCAGTTCTCTGGTGACACTGGTACAGGTTAGTCTGTAGACCCGAGATCGTCATAAAGTCTTGTGTGATTCGCACTGTGCTTTGATTTCCACCTTACCACGTCCAAGAGGGCGTGCAAAACGGTGGCTTTTGGGTACAGTCCCGAATCACATGGAGGCAATGAGCAATAGGAGGGGATTCGTCTCTCCCGGTATAGGGAGTTGATGTTTTGCTGTGTTCGATTGGTTATAACTGGAAGTCCCTGGCCAGGGCTGATATAGAGTGCTACTGGTAAGTGTTATCAGTAGTTTCTCGACCTGTTATTAGCCTCATATCGGCACGACTTATCGGTTACTTAGGTCTGACGTTTACCACCCCTAGACTAGATATGCGACATATCAGACGAAGAGACCGGACTGTACGGGAGTGTTACTGATTGGATTCACAGGAGAATGTACAGGCTTGCTTGTTGATCTTCTGATCGCTCAATACCTGGGTGGCTATTACGTTCAGCTGACCGCTTGCAGCTTGTGGGTGTTTGATATGATCATCACCTACTGCCGGCGTATTGACGATTCTTTAGAGTCCTATACAGAGCTTTCTTGACTCAGGCAAAACGGAGTAGGAGTACATATGTGATATGTGCGGGATCGAGAATAATACGATATGAGATACCATATTCTATTCCCGCGATATTTGATATCAGCCGAGTCATCGGATCAAGCGTTGATTCGATGAATCGGTACATGATATATTAGTCGGTTATATGCGATATAGCCGGATTGTCGGATCAAGTATTGATTCGATAATTTAATGTATAATTATATATGTGATATATTATATTACATTATCTAATATTAGCTCGCTTTATTGTTTCATTTTCTTACCGGATAATACATTGATATGTATGCGATATATGTTAATTGTATTATTTTCTGTTGTTATAAAAATATATTATATATGTGATATATAATATTGTACCAAGTTATGATTACAAATGCAACATGATTAGTGGAGATTAAATATGGTTAGGGTTTGATTTGGGTTAGCTTTTTCTTGAAGCTTCTAGAAGCTTTATTTTTGTTTTAAGCAAAGATATTTTGTGTTGATATTTTGGAGATATTATTTAACCCATCCCAAACCCTTAACCCTAGTCTATTCTCTACATGAGTTAATACTTGATATTATTAACTCAAGGTTGTTTTGTAACCATAGTAACTTTTTCATTATTCATCACAAAAGGTTTCATCTTCTTCTTCCTCTTTGAAAAGCTTTCTAGGTTTTGGTTTTGTGATGATTTAGTGTGAGAATTTGAAAATAAAAGAGAGCTAAATTCCTACTTCATCATCTTCATCTATTCTTGCCACTTAGATTAGGGTGTTCACTTCTCTAATACTTGATTAGAGAAGTGAGAGCTTGAGTTAAAGATTCTTCAAGGTAGATCATCTTTGAAAAGGAAGACTTCTAGCTAGCATGGATCGTTCGGCTTGTGAAGGCTCTCTAGAGTCCAGAAGTTCATGGATCGCGACGAAGGGACTACTACTCGGAGCTTATGAAGGGAAGGAGCGGACTACAAAGGTTGTAATCCCTCTCTCTTAGATGTAAAGATGTTTACATGTTATGTTAACCCTAAATCTCTAGCAAAGATCCTCGCTTTAGCTTGTTCGGCACTTGAATAAAATTTAGATTTGGCATGGTTGATGCCTTATGAGCCTTATGACAGTGCCTAGTAACCCTACAGCACACATCGGTATTGATATCATGTGATTGTATGTGTATATAAATATGTTGGATCGTCGTGATGAATGGCGGGGGATGTGAGAAGTGCGTTTTTCTTTCATTCATGTAATTCGTAAAAGTCAATGTAATATTATTTTTCGGGGCACATCCGGGTTAAGATTGTAGCCACCGTTGTATAATTTCTTTTTACTGTTTTTGCTCCTAAGATAGACCCAAGGTGGGGTGCACAAATTACCGGGTTCTTGAAGTGCCGAGTGGCCTACTCACTTTCTTGAGGGAGGTTTCTTCACTTCGGGAATTTGGCGGGTAGTTTGCCAGACCCATAGGGGTCTAGGATGGGGTTTGGCTATTCATCACGACTGTGGAACCCGTCTTTCATTAAGGGCTTAAATGAAGAATGGAATTCCTAGTATATCCAATGTATTCATCTGTGATCTGGAATGTTTATAAATGCGTGTGACAAATGACTATTTATATATGAGATATATAATAAACGTTGCCTATGTTTTGCACCTGCGCTAGTCCAGCCCCCGCTCTGCCGTTCGTTAAGTAACCTAACGGGGCATGACGGGACCCCGTGGCAAATGCGGATGGCATAAGCGTACGTTCTATTTTCGTTTCTTTTCTGTGATGTTTAGGAAACATAAATTATGGGACAACATTAATGTAATTAATGTTAAGAAAAAGAAACCTAAATATGATGTAGAATCAAAATTTTTAAAATGGGTACCTCTAGTTTTTGCTTTGCATAGTAGTATTCCTTGATGAATATCCAGCACCTCATTCGATGAGGAAAGGGCCAAGATCCCTTCACCGAGAGTGACCCCTTTAGCGAAACTAGCAAATGTTACAAAGCAATCGATTGTTTTTATAGTTGATCTAACTTTTGCTTTGCATCATGGTATTCATGAATATCCAGCACCTCATTCGATGAGGAAAGAGCCGAGATCCCTTCACTGGGCGTAACCTCTTTAGAAAAATTAGTAAGATACTATAAAACCATTCGACTTCTAAACTAGAGCTTAAACCACCCCTGTCACTAGATTCTACAACGATATCAAATTCAAAACGTTAAGGGTTTTCATAAAAACCATCCGTAGCCCTCTGCCATTTTAGGAAGCAGAGTACTTAGTATTCGTGCCACGTTTGTGTTAGGTCCACGTTACCTCTCCCGGTACTTTCGGGGTTGCGGAAACGGTAAAACAAAAAAATTTCTGGACTTGGTAACATGGACCGTAAAAGCCGGATCTTTACTAAACAATACACTAGCATCCTAACTAGAGATTTATCTACTCGGTTAGGGGTTATACCTCAACTTGAAATCCATCTCTTCTTGTTGTTCTTCTCCTTGCTTGCTCCGAGGCTTGATCCGGACTTTGGTCACCTCCACGGCCTCCTTGAGTCGAAGACGATCCACCCGAGAGATGTACACCGAGCTCCACCTCGAGCCGAGGTAACTAGGGCAAAGAGATTGCTAATCTAGAAGCCCTAGGTTGTGTAGAAGTGATAAAGGTATGGTTTTGTTTTTGTGGGATCTTTATCTCTCAACACATGAGATCAAAAGATGAATCAAGAGGAGGAAGAAGAAGGAGGAGCTAGCAGCCATGGTTCATTTCTTTTTTCTTCTCACTTGAAAAGGCAAGAGAGAGAATGAGAAAGAAATTGTGAACCAAAGAAATTAACCATGGTTCTAATAATGCACTAAAAAACATCATTACAAATCCTATCAAGATAAAGTTGATGGCTACATTGAAATGACCATTATCATAATCCAAAAGAAAAAGAAAAAGAAAAGAAGAGTGTAGATCCCTCTTGAAACTCAATGGTCAACACGGTCAACCGGTCAACAAAGTCAAGAGAGGTCAACGGGGTCAAATGGTCAATGCAATTAGCCATCATAAAATTATCACTAAAAGGATTAGCAAATGATGTCCGCGGCTCATAATGGTTTTGACCAAACGAACTGTCAAAACCTTAATGAGCCTGCCACATAACGGTTTTGGTCGAACTAACTGCCAAAACCCAGATGAGGCACCTCCTCCTTCATTGCTCCGGAAAACTGTGCACACACACCTGCATCCGCATTCCGTAGAATGCGGATGCACAGAAGACAAAACAAATCCATCCGTGCAATACTAGGATCCGGCTTAAACCAAAGCCCACAAGTACTGCCTGCCCGAACACCACACGCACACAAGTGTACGTAAGTGATCGCAGCCCTGCCGTAAAACCATACGGCCTCTACACGTTTCTCTCAGTGCAGGGAAACTCTCTGTGTAGGACTCTAAAGACTTGACACTACGCTGGCAGTGGGTTTAACCACAGACTGCAAGCGGCACTAGCTGTACGTAACGGTCCCCAGGTAGATGTCGATAAGAAGGCCGATGAGGTGAACCCATCCGAACTCCTACTGAGCCTGTATGTGACAATCTCCGTACAGTCCGGTCTGTTCGTCTGATACATCGCATGGAGGGCCTAGGGGGGCGGTAAATGTCAGTCCCCTAATAGCGGTACAAGTCGTGTCGGAGTGAAGCCCAATACACCCTGAGATAACACTGGAAACCTACCACTATATCTCGCTTGCCCTGGCCAGGGACTACTCGTGTAATGGCTCTCCTAGACACAGCGCGATGTCAACCCCCAATACCGGGAGAGACGAATCCTGTCTAACCGTCACTGCCTCCAAGTGCTTCGGGACTGCACCCAACTACTACCTGTTTGCACGACTCAGTAGAGCCGTGGTAGGGTAGTAATCAAAGAACAGTGGGAACACACTCGAGGCGAAATGACAATGTCAAGTCAGCGGACTAAGCTGTACTCTTGTCACCTGGGAACTGACGATAGGTATAATACCAACCATCAGTTCCCGACGAGTCCTGTCCAGTGTACTCATAACCTAACGAGCACCCGCATACTATCTCAAGTACGACGTACTGACGACTGTGGGACAGACCGTCTCTTGTGCTGGGATGAGAAGCGCATACGCTAGTCTACTCCGGAGTATCGATGCCCTGTCTCGATAATCCTACGACTAGGGACGTGTATAAGGATGTGCTTGTGGATTACCCAGCCCCCACGAGTGTGATCGCCATCACAACGCCGGTAATCAAGCAAAGATCCTAAGGGCTCTACTAATGCGTATAGGTGATATAATAAAGAAACACATGTACACATTAAAGCAGAGACAAACCAAGTAGCATACTACTATTTCTTGCAAGATTGTCTATACAACTGTGAATATCCCAAGCTTCCATCAAGTAATATACATACTAGTATGATACAGTAATGGCCTCTAGGGCATATACACTAACAATCTCCCACTTGCACTAAGGCCATGTACTGGCGTATCGAAGACCTATCATCTCGATCAGCCGCTCGAACTGAGTCTGGGGCAAGGCCTTCGTGAATGGGTCCGCTGTGTTGTCTTTTGTGTCCACTCTCCACACCTCGATCTCCTGGCGATCAATGATCTCCCTGATCAGGTGATACCGCCTTAAGATGTGCCTAGATTTCTGATGGGACCTTGGTTCCTTCGCTAAAGCTATAGCCCCATTGTTATCGCAATACAAAGGTATTGGGTCAACAATGGATGGAACCACCTGAAGTTCACTAATGAACTTCTTCATCCTGACCGCCTCTTTTGCGGCATCGCTTGCAGCAATGTATTCAGCCTCCATTGTCGAGTCTGCGACGGTATCCTGTTTGGAACTCCTCCAACATACCGCCCCTCCGTTGAGGGTAAATTCAAAACCCGAGAAAGACTTGTTGTCATCTTTGTCACTCTGGAAGCTTGAATCGGTAAAGGACTCGAACCTAAGGTCTCCATTACCGTATACTAGGAACATCTCCTTAGTCCTTCTCAGGTACTTGAGAATGTTTTTCACTGCTGTCCAGTGGTCCTCACCTGGGTCTGACTGATACCGGCTTACCGTGCTCAGTGCGTAAGCTACATCTGGTCTTGTACATAGTATCGCATACATTATAGATCCTACCGCCGAAGCGTAGGGTATAGTGCTCATGCGAACCCTCTCCTCGTCAGTCTTAGGAGACATTTTCTTGGATAAGGTAATTCCATGCAATGCGGGTATGTTACCGCGCTTGGAATCCTCCATACTAAATCTCTTTAGTACGGTCTCTATGTACCTGGACTGCGAAAGTCCCAGCAGTCTCTTGGATCTATCTCTATAGATCTTAATCCCCAGAATGTACGAGGCATCACCCAGGTCCTTCATAGAGAACCGTTGTGACAAAAATAGCTTGACCGATTGTAGCATAGGAATGTCATTTCCTATCAAAAGAATGTCGTCCACGTACAAGACTAGGAATACGACAGTTTGTCCTACAATCTTCTTATAGACACAGGGTTCATCTTCGTTCTTGATGAAATCAAATTCCTTGATTGCCTCATCAAAATAGATGTTCCAGCTCCGCGATGCCTGCTTTAATCCATAAATGGATTTAAGCAACTTGCACACCTTCCCGTTGCTCCCACTTCTACGAAACCTTCTGGCTGATCCATGTAAACGCACTCTTCCAAACAACCGTTTAGGAAAGCCGTTTTAACGTCCATCTGCCAGATTTCATAGTCATGGAAGGCAGCAATGGCAAGTAGGATCCGAATGGATTTGAGCATAGCCACCGGAAAAAAAGTTTCGTCATAGTCCAAACCAGATCTTTGACGAAAACCTTTTGCAACGAGTCTAGCCTTATAGGTTTCCACCTGCCCATCTACACCAAGTTTCCTTTTGTAGATCCATTTGCATCCAACGGGTTTTACCCCAGGTTGAGCAATATCCAAGGTCCACACTTTATTGGCGTACATGGAATCCATTTCGGATTGCATTGCTTCCTGCCACTTATCAGAGTCCCTACTGATAATGGACTGCCTGAAACTGGTAGGGTCATCTTCTTCCAAGATGCAATCCTCTCGATCCCCGTCTATGAGAAAACTGTAGTATCTCTCGGGCGGATGAGAAATCCTACCAGATCTGCGGAGTGGCTGAGGTTCGTTTGGGGTTATTGAATTCATTGGTTCCTCCAAATTTTCAGTTACATTTTGTGGTCGCTGAATTTCTTCCAGTTCTACCGAACTCCCACTAGTTTCTTTTGCAAGAAACTCCCTTTCTCAAAAGGTAGCGTGGTGAGATACAAACACCTTCTGTTCCTCAGTGTGGTAGAACAGATATCCTAGTGAGTCTTTAGGATATCCCACAAATTTACACAGAACTGACCATGCCTCTAGCTTGTCCGGTTTCTGTGTTTTCACATAGGCCGGACAATCCCATATCTTAAATCGCTTAAGATACGGATTTCTTCCACTCCATATTTCATATGGAGTCTTAGGCACTGATTTGGATGGAACGTAATTCAATAGGTATGCCGCTGTCTGAAGCGCATGTCCCCAAAATGAAAGAGGTAACTCAGCACTACTCATCATAGAGCGAACCATATCCAATAGGGTATGATTCCTCCGCTCCGATACACCGTTGTGCTGTGGTGTATAAGGAGGAGTAAGCTGAGAGAGAATACCATTCTCTTTTAAGTAATCCAGGAATTCCAAGCTTAAATACTCCCCTCCTCTATCAGACCGGAGGATCTTGATACTTTTGCCAGTCTGGTTCTCTACTTCGTTTCTGAATTCCTTGAATTTCTCAAAAGCTTCAGATTTGTGTTTCATCAGATACACATATCCGAACCTAGAGTGATCGTCAGTGAATGTGATGAAGTACGAGAACCCACCCCTTGCATGTGTAGACATCGGACCACATACATCACTATGTATGAGTTCCAAGAGCTCTGCTGCTCTTTCTCCATGTCCGGTGAACGGAGATTTGGTCATCATCCCTTTGAGACAGGACTGACAAGTTTCATAAGATGAAAACTCGAACGCATTCAAGAGTCCATCTTTATGCAACTTACTCAATCTTTTCTCTCCGATATGACCAATTCTACAATGCCACAAGTTTCTTCCTCTTGCGTGTGTTTTGTATATTGAGAATTGTATTCTGATTTAGAACGTAGATACTATTACACAGTGTACCCTCTGCAACCAGCACCTTATGAAGGTAAATGTTCATGATATTTCTATCAAGAATAAAGTTATATCCATCTTTATCGAGTAAAGAAACTGATATGATGTTGCAAACCATGGAGGGTACATAGTAGCAATCGTTCAAAATCATAGTCTTGCCATTTGGCAATACTAGGTGATATTCACCGACGGCTGCCGCATTAACTTGTGCTCCGTTCGCTACTCTAAGCGACATATCACCCGGTGCAACTTTCCTACTTTTTCTCAGTCCCTGCAATAAATTACAGATATGAGATCCTGATCCGGTATCAAGTACCCAGGAGGTAGGGCTGACCGTAAAACAGTTCTCAATTACAAGAACACCTGAAGTAGATGCAAAACCATGCTTCTTCTTCAACTGGGTATCTTGGGAATCCATACAATCCCCTTTCCCTTGCTCATACTTATGACTGTTGTCACAAGTTAGATCTGAACCAACGTTCCCCAGCCCCGAATAAGAATTCGGATCGGTCAAGCGATACATTTTATTATCTTGATTAGGGCGTGAAATGGTTGCTACCTGGAGAGAGAGAAAAGAAACACTTAGTGTGCGCTCTTGTAAGTTTAGATTGGTTTTTAATTTATCTAAACAGGATGGCTCCCACTGTCTCTCGAATCCCTCCTCAAACCATAAAGGAAGAATTAGTCGGGATTAATCTCAACGACAATACTTACTTAACCGTTCAGCCAGGCCAGTGTCGGTACTTCGAGGGAGGTTTTCCAACGCTTTCGCGAAGTTCCTTAATTAAGTAACCTCTTTTCCCTGTGGGCGTAGCCCCGCTAACACGTTTCTAGACACCTACTTGGTTTATAGCATTGATCGTTAAGCGAGAAAGTTCCCGAGGAGTAGCATGTACTCACAGTAGGATTGGGATCCAAATATCATCGCGTGACAAAACTGAAGGAATCCTACCAGAATAATCACACTCCAAATGGTATGCAACACTAGCAAGTTTCAGTACTTTTGAAACTCCCGATGTGGTTTTTGCCCCTAGGACCCAAGTGACCTTGACGGAGTCAACAAATCAAAGAGTCCTAGTCAAGTTCAACCCGTCATTATCTGGATTGCATTAAACCCACCCGCATAACCCTTGACGGAGTCAACAAAGTTATACGACTGTCCTAACCAATCCCATATACCAATACAAACAAGCAGCACTCAGCTACCGTACACTACGCCTTGACGGAGTCAACAAACGCAGCACGAATACTAAGTGTTACTTGTAAGAAATAACGGAGGGCTACGGCTGGTTTTTTGGCGATAAACCCGTTAACGTAATGAACTTGATATCGTTGAAGGAACCTGGTAATCTTTTGAAAAAATATAGTGGCGAAAACTTTTGCTAAAGAGGTCACTCCCTGTGAAGGGATCTCGGCACTTTCCTCGTCGAATGAGGTGCAGGATATTTCAAACTGAATACCTCGATGCAAAGCAAGAATAATCGACTATAGTGAAGTTATTACCCTGACGCAAACTTTTTGTCCAAGGGGTCACTCCCGATGAAGGGATCTCGGCCCTTGCCTCGTCGACTGAGGTGCTGGGCATTCATAACCGAATACCTCGATGCAAAACAAAAGTGAACGTCCTTGTAATAACAGCTTTTTGAAAAATTGTTCCAACAACGGCTTTTAGGTTTATTTTCTTGCATTAGTTCTTTTAATGCGTCCCATCATTTAAATCCTACCATTGCAGAAAACAACCAAAATATGACGTACGCTTATGCCATTCGCATTCGCCACGGGGCCCCGTCATCACCCGTTAGGTTACTTAACTAACGACAGAGCGGGGGCTGGGCTAGCGCGGCTGTAAAACATAAGCAACGCCTAAATAGTTATTATATATAGATATATAGCAATGATAGCCAATTCAGATCACAGATGAACACTTCGGATATACTAGGAACCCGCGATTCGTTCGAGCCTGCAATGAAAAGCGGATTACACGGTCGCGATGAATAGCCAATACCCCACCCAAGACCCCTACGGGTGCGGCAAACTACCCGCCAAGTACCCGAAGCGAAGCAACCTCCCTCAACGCCGTGAGTAGGCCACTCGGCACTTCGAGATACCCGGTAGTTTGTGCACCCCCTCCATGGGTCTATCCTAGGAGCAAAAACAGTAAAAAGAATTATACAATGACGGCTACAACCCCGACCCGGTTGTGCGGCCACAAAAATCATATTACATCAATTTACAAATTTATTACATGAATGAAAGAAAAAAAAAGAAACTCTCATCTCACATCCAACCCGGCTATTCATCCACGACAATCCAACGAGTTCATATACACAAACCATCAACCATCACAGATGACAGATATGTATAACCCCCACTAATCGACGTATAGCGATTTGTAGACGTTCAATACACATATAACATTACAGATATAACCATTAGCCAAAGTCTACAGAACATCGACCAAAAATACGGATTTTTGAGCCCCAAAAACAAATTTTGCTTTCTGGAAAATCTGGGAAGAAAAGTCATATACCAAAAATCCCAAAAACTCACCAGAAACAAACTACAACAAAAATGATCCACCGCCGAGTCAACTCGGCCGCGGAACCGTGGTGAGTTGGTCGACTCGTGCGATCATTTTTCTTGCCTGTTCCAAGAAAAGCCTGAGCCGAATTTTAAGACATGATTTATTATTTTTTGAGCAGAAAACAAATCGGCAGAAACTCAGGGTTTCCGGGGTGTTTTTCAGTTTTTTCGTTCGGTCGATATTCTAAATACCTTGCTAACATGCTAGGGTGTGTTTAGTTAGACTCTGATACCACTGTTAGGTCCACGTTACCTCTCCCGGTACTTTCGGGGTTGCGGAAACGGTAAAACAAAAATTTTTCTGGATTTGGTAACATGGACCGTAAAAGCCGGATCTTTACTAAACAATACACTAGCATCCTAACTAGAGATTTATGTAAGTCCGTGTTGCCCACCCCGGTGCTTACGGGGAGGCGGAAAACATAATAAAAATCGGATTTTTAATGACTTAGGCAACATGGACTAAGCTTGTGAGGATCTTTGCTAAACATAAACTAGCTAACCCTAACTACAAAGTAGCTAAGTGATGAAAGGTTATACCTTTGGTCTTTAGTCCTTCTCTCCTTGCTCCTAGGTATGGTAGAAAAGGATAACCTTGCTTGTCTTCTCCCGTCAAAGAAGGATCCACCCGAAAGCCACCACCTTTAGCTTCAACTCCAAGCTAGGAGTAACTAGAGTACAAGAAATGCTAAGACTTGAACCCTAGAAGTGAGTAGAGAAGATCAAGAGAGGGTTTTTCTCAAGCCCTTTTTGTTTCTCAACACATGAGAGGGAGAGAGCTTGAGGGAGAGGATGAGCAAGAGAGAGAAAAGATATGATAGAATGAAATAATAGTGAGCCATTCTCACTAATATGTGAGGATAATTTTAATTAGATAATTAGCTTGAAAATTGTCATGATAAATCATGAATTGACCATTATCATTTCATTTTTGCAAAGATCAAAGAGCATCTTCCAAATGAAATGATTATGGTCAAGTTGTCAACATGGTCAACAAGTCAATGAAGTCAAATTGTCAACAACAACCATGCACAATAATTAAGCTAATTATCAATTAACAATAATCCACACAAAAACAATAGGGTTAATAAAATGACAAATGCCATTAACCCAAAACAAGGTCCTCTCCCCCAATCTCAAGCAACTGTGCATACGCACCCGCATTCGTGATCCGAGGAACACGAATACCCTGAGAAAAACCAATCTCAAATCATATACTAGGATCCGGCTTAAACCAAAGCCCGCTAGTATAAACTGTCCGGACAGCAAACGTGCACAAGTGCGCGGATGCGAACGAACCCTGTCGCAAAACCATGCGACCTCTACTCGTTTTGCCTAAAGGCGAATAGCTCTCTGTGTGGGACTCTAAAGACTCGACACTACGCTGGCAGTGGGTTTAACCACAGACCGCAAGCGGCACTAGCTGTACGTAACGGTCCCCAGGTAGATGTCGATAAGAAGACTGACGAGGTGAACCCCATCTGCACTCCTACTGAGCCTGTATGTGACAGTCTCCGTACAGTCCGGTCTGTTCGTCTGATACATCGCATGGCGGGCCTAGGGGGGCGGTGAACGTCAGTCCCCTAATAGCGGTACAAGTCGTGTCGGAGTGTAGCCCAGAACACCCTGAGATAACACTGGAAACCTACCAGTATATCTCGCTTGCCCTGGCCAGGGACTACTCGTGTAATGGCTCTCCTAGACACAGCGCGATGTCAACCCCCAATACCGGGAGAGACGAATCCTGTCTAACCGTCACTGCCTCCAAGTGCTTCGGGACTGCACCCAAAAACTACCTGTTTGCACAGCTCCTTTGAGCCGTGGTAGGGTAGTAATCAAAGTGCAGTGGGAACACACTCGAGGCGAAGTGACAGTGTCAAGTCAGCGGACTAAGCTGTACTCATGTCACCTGGGAACTGATAACTGACGATAGGTATATTACCAACCAACAGTTCCCGACGAGTCCTGTCCAGTGTACTCGTAACCTAACGAGCACCCGCATACTATCCCAAGTACGACGTACTAACGGCTGTGGGACAGACCGTCTCCCACACTGGGATGAGAAGCGCATACGCTAGTCTACTCCGGAGTAACGATGCCCTGTCTCGATAGTCCAACGACCAGGGACCTGTATAAGGATTTGCTTATAGATTACCCAGCTCCCACGAGTGCGAGCGCCATCACAACGCTGGTAATCAAGCAAAGATCCTAAGGGCTCTACTAATATGTATACCAGCAATATGCTAAAAGAAACACATGCACATATTAAAGCAGAGACAAACCAAGTAGCATACTACCATTTCGAGCAAGATTGTATATACAACTGTGAATATCCCAAGCTTCCATTAAGTAATATACAAGCTAGTATGATACAGTAATGGCCTCTAGGGCATATACACTAACAATCTCCCACTTGCACTAAGGCCATGTACTGGCGTATCGAAGACCTATCATCTCGATCAGCCGCTCGAACTGAGTCTGGGGCAAGGCCTTGGTGAATGGATCTGCTGTGTTATCCTCTGATGCAACTCTCCGGACCTCGATCTCCTGGCGATCCACGATCTCCCTGATCAGGTGATACCGCCTTAAGATGTGTCTGGATTTCTGATGGGACCTGGGTTCCTTCGCTAAAGCTATAGCCCCGTTGTTGTCGCAATACAGAGGTATTGGGTCAACAATGGACGGAACCACCTGAAGTTCTTTCAAGAACTTCCTCATCCAGACAGCTTCTTTTGCGGCACCAGATGCAGCGATGTATTCCGCTTCCATAGTCGAGTCAGCAACGGTTTCCTGTTTGGAGCTCTTCCAACACACCGCCCCTCCATTGAGGGTAAAGACAAAACCCGACATGGACTTGGAATCATCCTTGTCACTCTGGAAGCTGGAGTCAGCAAAGGCCTCAATCTGCAGGTCTTTTCCGCCATACACCAAGAACATCTCCTTAGTCCTTCTCAGGTACTTGAGAATGTTCTTTACTGCTATCCAATGTTTCTCCCCAGGGTTTGACTGATACCTGCTTACCACACTCAGTGCATAAGCCACATCCGGTCTGGTACACAACATCGCATACATTATAGAGCCTACCGCAGAAGCGTAGGGTATGATAGACATGCGATCCCTTTCCAAATCAGTCTTGGGAGACATCTCTTTGGAGAGGGTGATCCCGTGACAAGCCGGTAGATTACCGCGCTTGGAATCTTCCATACTGAATCTCTTCAGTATGGTGTCGATGTACCTGGACTGCGAGAGTCCTAATATCCTCTTGGATCTGTCACGGTAGATCCGGATACCCAGAATGTAGGAGGCATCACCCAGGTCTTTCATGGAGAACCTGTGTGACAAGAACCCCTTGACAGATTGTAGCATAGGAATGTCATTTCCTATTAAGAGAATGTCATCCACGTATAAAACGAGGAATACTACAGTTCTCGCTACAAATCTACAATAGATGCATGGTTCATCTGGATTTTTGATAAAGCCAAATTCTTTGACCGTCTCATCAAAACAGATGTTCCAGCTCCGCGATGCCTGCTTGAGTCCATAAATGGACTTGAGCAACTTGCACACCTTTCCGCTGCTCCCACCCTGAATGAAACCCTCTGGCTGGTCCATATAGACACACTCCTCTAAATGACCATTTAGAAAAGCTGTCTTTACGTCCATCTGCCAAATCTCATAATCGTGGAAAGCAGCGATGGCAAGAAGGATCCGAATGGATTTCAGCATAGCTACTGGAGAAAAGGTTTCGTCATAGTCCAAACCAGGTCGCTGACGAAAACCCTTTGCTACCAGTCTAGCTTTATAGGTCTCAACCTGTCCATCTACACCAATCTTCCTTTTGAAGATCCACTTGCATCCTACGGGTTTTACCCCGTCTGGAGCAATGTCCAACGTCCATACTTTGTTGGTGTACATGGACTCCATCTCGGTCCGCATTGCATCCAGCCATTTTACCGAGTCGACGCTCTGAATGGCTTGCTGGAAGCTAGTAGGCTCATCACAATCTAGGATGCAGTCCTCTCTATCCCCGTCAATGAGGAAACCGTAGTACCTCTCGGGCGGATGAGACTGCCTACTACTCCTGCGGAGTGGCATGGGAATGTCCTGTTCTTTTGAACCTTCTGGTTCCACTAAACTTTCAGTAATAGTTTGTGGTTCTGGAATTTCTTCCAGTTCTATTGCGCTCCCACTTATTTCTTTTTCTAAAAACTGATGTTCCAGAAAGTGGGCATTGCGAGAAACAAGGACTTTTTGTTCCTCTGCGTAATAGAAAAGATACCCCCTGGAGTTCTTTGGGTATCCCACAAACTTGCACAGTACTGAGCGTGCCTCGAGCTTGTCCACATGCTGCTTTTTGACATAAGCTGGACATCCCCAAATCTTCAAGTATTGAAGATAGGGTTTCTTCCCACTCCATAACTCATATGGTGTGGTAGGCACAGTCTTAGTGGGAACACGGTTCAAAAGATATGCAGCTGTTTCTAGCGCATATCCCCAGAATGATCGCGGTAACTCAGCGTTACTCATCATGGACCGTACCATATCCAATAGGGTTCGGTTCCGTCTCTCCGATACACCGTTATGTTGCGGAGTGTATGGAGGAGTAAGCTGAGAGAGAATTCCATTCTCTTTTAAGTAATTCAGGAATTCGGCACTTAAGTATTCTCCTCCTCGATCCGATCTTAGGATCTTGATACTTTTGCCGGTCTGTTTTTCTACTTCACTCTTATATTCCTGGAATTTTTCAAAAGCCTCGGATTTATGTTTCATTAAGAAGACATAACCGTACCTTGAAAAATCATCCGTAAAAGTTATGAAGTAAGAAAAACCGCTTCGCGCATGTGTAGACATTGGACCGCACACGTCGCTGTGTACGAGTCCCAAGAGCTCGCTCGCTCTTTCTCCGTGTCCAGAAAACGGAGCCTTTGTCATCTTTCCTTTGAGACAGGATTGACAAGTTGTATACGATTGATATTCGAACGAATCTAAATATCCTTCAGTATGTAACTTAGTCAATCTTCTCTCGTTGATGTGACCCAGTCTACAATGCCATAAGAAAGTTTGATTAATATCTGGAGACTTTCTTTTATGTGTATTCTGGATATTGAAAACCTGTGGTTGGTTTAAAACGTAAATACCGTTGTTCAATGTACCTGACCCAATCAACACTTGATTAAGGTGAATGTTCACTACATTACTTACAAATGCAAATTCATAACCTTCTTTAGATAATAAAGATACAGAAATGATATTACAGGTTGCATTTGGTACATAATAACAACTACGCAAAACCAAAAAGTGTCCATCTGATAATCCCAGGTGATAGTCCCCCACGGCCTCAGCATCCATGCTGGCACCGTTCGCAACTCTGAGGGTCATGTCACCTGTCTTCAAAACTCTACGCTTTCTCAACGCCTGCAAAGAATTACAGATATGAGATCCTGATCCGGTATCCAATACCCAGGATGTAGAGTTTATTGATAGACAGTTTTCAATAACATACACACCTGAAGCTGAAGCTGCAACTCGCTTCAAATCCTGTGTTCTGGCTTTCCAAGCCTTGCAATCTTGTTTCCAGTGACCACTTTTGTGACAATAGAAGCATTCTTCCTTCCCCACCAGCTTCCCTGCTACCTTTGTTGCTTTACCCTTTCCCTTCGTATCCACTTTACCGACACCGCCTCTTGGTTTGGCGGGGGCTTTCTTCTTCTTGCACTTGGCTTTCG
Source organism: Agapanthus africanus (assembly GCA_030015575.1). Taxonomy (NCBI): domain Eukaryota; kingdom Viridiplantae; phylum Streptophyta; class Magnoliopsida; order Asparagales; family Amaryllidaceae; genus Agapanthus; species Agapanthus africanus. The sequence continues at coordinate 253,543,375 of CM057337.1, read as the reverse complement.
CCCTGGACCTAGAAGAGGAAGATCCTCCTACAAACAAAGTGGATGTCTCCCTACCCTTCTGTAGGGTGCCCTCAGCAGTCCTCAACATGTTCAGAAGCTCGGCAAGTTCAACCTCCTTTCCTTGCATGTTGAAGTTAAGAATGAACTGGGCGTAAGTGGAAGGAAGGGACTGGAGAATCAAATCGGTATAGAGTTCATTCTCCAACGTGGTCCCGAGGTCCGCGAGCTCCTCTATGTAGCCGATCATCTTAAGCACGTGGTCCGCTACCGATGATCCGACGGCCAACCTTGCCGAAAAGAGCTTCTTCGACACTTCGTATCTTGCGATACGAGACTGCTCTCCATACAGTTCTTTTGTATGGAGAAATATGGACTCTAGGTCCATATTCTCGTGCCTCCTCTGATGGTCGTTGTCCATCGAGGCTAGTACGAGGCATTTGGCCCTCGCGCAATCTATCTCCCATGTCTTACGGATTTCTACATCCGCGACGCTGGAGGTGGGACCTGGGACGGGGGGAGCTTTGGTGGTAAGTATATACCCCAGCTTGTCATAAGTGATAGCCATCTTGACATTCCTGAGCCAATCTTTGTAGTTTGGCCCTGTCAATATGTTTTTATCTAATAGTAACTTAAGTCCGGTCATCTTGAATGGTCGCTGCAATTAGGAGAGAGAAAAGAAACACTTTAGCATGATGCTCTTGCAAGTTTAGAGTGGTTTTTAGTTTGTCTAAACTGGATGGCTCCCACTGTCTCTCGAATCCCTTCTCAAACCATAAAGAAAAGGATTAGCCGGGATCATTCTCACCGTACAATACTTGCTTAACCGTTCAGCCAGGCCAGTGTCGGTACTTCGAGGGAGGTTTTCCAACGCTTTCGCGAAGTTCCTTAATTAAGTAACCTCTTTTCCCTGTGGGCGTAGCCCCGCTAACACCTTTCTAGGCACCTACTAGGTTTATAGCATTGATCGTTAAGTGAGAGTTTTCCCGAGGAGTAGCATATACTCACAGTAGGATCGGGATCCAAATATCATCGCGTGATAAAACCGAAGGAATCCTACCAGAATTATCACACTCCAAATGGTATGCAACGCTAGCAAGTTTCAGTACTTATGAAACTCCCGATGTGGATTTTTGCCCCATGCTCTTATGACCTTGGCGTGAGGTCAAAATGTCATAAGTCACATGTCAAGTTCTTCCCATCATTATCCTGGTTAATTTGAACCCACCCGTACCTACCCTTGACGTAGGCCAAAACGGCAGTACGACTGTCTCAAATCAACGCATTCTATCTATGCAACGGATAAATATCCGACAGCTACCAATCACTATGCCTTGGCGTGAGGTCAAAATACATAGCTTGAATACTACCGAATATTTAACCGAAATGATGGAGGGCTACGGATGGTTTTGGCGAAACCGTGAACGTAGTGAACTTGATATAATCGATGGAACGAGATAGCTTTTAAAAGGAGTGGTTCAAGCTCCGCGTTTAAAAGTTTAGTTTTTGAAAAAGAACCGAGTGGTTTTCAAAGTGTTCCAATCGACTTTTACTTGGTTTATTTCTTGCATTAGTTCTTTTAATGCGTCCCATCATTTAATCCTACCATTGCAGAAAACAACCAAAATATGACGTACGCTTATGCCATTCGCATTCGCCACGGGGCCCCGTCATCACCCGTTAGGTTACTTAACTAACGACAGAGCGGGGGCTGGGCTAGCGCGGCTGTAAAACATAAGCAACGCCTAAATAGTTATTATATATAAATATATAGCAATGATAGACATTACAGATCACAGATGAATACATTGGATATACTAGGAATCCGCAATGCGTTCGAGCCTGCAACGCAAAGCGGATTACACGGTCGCGGTGAATAGCCAATACCCCACCCAAGACCCCTACGGGTGCGGCAAACTACCCGCCAAGCACCCGAAGCGAAGCAACCTCCCTCACCACCGTGAGTAGGCCACTCGGCACTTCGAGATACCCGGTAGTTTGTGCACCCCCTCCATGGGTCTATCCTAGGAGCAAAAACAGTAAAAAGAATTATACAATGACGGCTACAACCCCGACCCGGTTGTGCGGCCATACAAAGAATATTATTACATCAATTTACATGTTACAAATGAATGAAAGGAAAAACAACGCTCATCTCACATCCACCCCGGCCATTCACCCGCGACAATCCAATCCATTCATATCCACAAACCAATAACAATCACAGATCATGTATAACCCCGACTAATCGTCTTATAGCGATTAGCCGACGTTCAATACATGCAAGCATTACAGATATAACCGATATAGTTAAAGTGCAGTGAAGTTCGGAAAAATACGGAATTATAGGACCCCAAAAGGAAATTTCTTTTCTGGAAAATCTGGGTACATATAATATATCCTAAAAATCCCAAAACCAACAAAAACACACTCTGCACGAAAAACGATGCGCCGATCACGACAATCCGCGGCGGTTCCGCCGCATAAACCTACTTCATGCGGCGGAAGGGCGGCGACTTGAAGGAATTGGGGTATCGTTTTTCTTGGGTGTATTCAAAAAACCCTGAGACGATTTTACATGTATACAGTTTTTCATTTTGAGCAGAAATAATTTTAACAGAAACTTGGATTTTGTAAAAGTTTGGTTTTGTGATTTTTCCGGTTCCGAACTTCGTTACACTTAACTACTTAACTAGTTTAGGTTTAGTTAGTCTCTGATACCACTGTAAGTCCGTGTTGCCCACCCCGGTGCTTACGGGGAGGCGGAAAACATAATAAAAATCGGATTTTTAATGACTTAGGCAACATGGACTAAGCTTGTGAGGATCTTTGCTAAACATAAACTAGCTAACCCTAACTACAAAGTAGCTAAGTGATGAAAGGTTATACCTTTGGTCTTTAGTCCTTCTCTCCTTGCTCCTAGGTATGGTAGAAAAGGATCACCTTGCTTGTCTTCTCCCGTCAAAGAAGGATCCACCCGAAAGCCACCACCTTTAGCTTCAACTCCAAGCTAGGAGTAACTAGAGTACAGGAAATGCTAAGACTTGAACCCTAGAAGTGAGTAGAGAAGATCAAGAGAGGGTTTTTCTCAAGCCCTTTTTGTTTCTCAACACATGAGAGGGAGAGAGCTTGAGGGAGAGGATGAGCAAGAGAGAGAAAAGATATGATAGAATGAAATAATAGTGAGCCATTCTCACTAATATGTGAGGATAATTTTAATTAGATAATTAGCTTGAAAATTGTCATGATAAATCATGAATTGACCATTATCATTTCATTTTTGCAAAGATCAAAGAGCATCTTCCAAATGAAATGATTATGGTCAAGTTGTCAACATGGTCAACAAGTCAATGAAGTCAAATTGTCAACAACAACCATGCACAATAATTAAGCTAATTATCAATTAACAATAATCCACACAAAAACAATAGGGTTAATAAAATGACAAATGCCATTAACCCAAAACAAGGTCCTCTCCCCCAATCTCAAGCAACTGTGCATACGCACCCGCATTCGTGATCCGAGGAACACGAATACCCTGAGAAAAACCAATCTCAAATCATATACTAGGATCCGGCTTAAACCAAAGCCCGCTAGTATAAACTGTCCGGACAGCAAACGTGCACAAGTGCGCGGATGCGAACGAACCCTGTCGCAAAACCATGCGACCTCTACTCGTTTTGCCTAAAGGCGAATAGCTCTCTGTGTGGGACTCTAAAGACTCGACACTACGCTGGCAGTGGGTTTAACCACAGACCGCAAGCGGCACTAGCTGTACGTAACGGTCCCCAGGTAGATGTCGATAAGAAGACTGACGAGGTGAACCCCATCTGCACTCCTACTGAGCCTGTATGTGACAGTCTCCGTACAGTCCGGTCTGTTCGTCTGATACATCGCATGGCGGGCCTAGGGGGGCGGTGAACGTCAGTCCCCTAATAGCGGTACAAGTCGTGTCGGAGTGTAGCCCAGAACACCCTGAGATAACACTGGAAACCTACCAGTATATCTCGCTTGCCCTGGCCAGGGACTACTCGTGTAATGGCTCTCCTAGACACAGCGCGATGTCAACCCCCAATACCGGGAGAGACGAATCCTGTCTAACCGTCACTGCCTCCAAGTGCTTCGGGACTGCACCCAAAAACTACCTGTTTGCACAGCTCCTTTGAGCCGTGGTAGGGTAGTAATCAAAGTGCAGTGGGAACACACTCGAGGCGAAGTGACAGTGTCAAGTCAGCGGACTAAGCTGTATTCATGTCACCTGGGAACTGATAACTGACGATAGGTATATTACCAACCAACAGTTCCCGACGAGTCCTGTCCAGTGTACTCGTAACCTAACGAGCACCCGCATACTATCCCAAGTACGACATACTAACGGCTGTGGGACAGACCGTCTCCCACACTGGGATGAGAAGCGCATACGCTAGTCTACTCCGGAGTATCGATGCCCTGTCTCGATAGTCCAACGACCAGGGACCTGTATAAGGATGTGCTTATAGATTACCCAGCTCCCACGAGTGCGAGCGCCATCACAACGCTGGTAATCAAGCAAAGATCCTAAGGGCTCTACTAATATGTATACCAGCAATATGCTAAAAGAAACACATGCACATATTAAAGCAGAGACAAACCAAGTAGCATACTACCATTTCGAGCAAGATTGTATATACAACTGTGAATATCCCAAGCTTCCATTAAGTAATATACAAGCTAGTATGATACAGTAATGGCCTCTAGGGCATATACACTAACAATTTATCTACTCGGTTAGGGGTTATACCTCAACTTGAAATCCTTCTCTTCTTGTTGTTCTTCTCCTTACTTGCTCCGAGGCTTGATCCGGACTTTGGTCACCTCCACGGCCTCCTTGAGTCGAAGACGATCCATCCGAGAGATGTACACCGAGCTCCACCTCGAGCCGAGGTAACTAGGGCAAAGAGATTGCTAATCTAGAAGCCCTAGGTTGTGTAGAAGTGATAAAGGGATCGTTTTGTTTTTGTGGGATCTTTATCTCTCAACACATGAGATCAAAAGATGAATCAAGAGGAGGAAGAAGAAGGAGGAGCTAGCAACCATGGTTCATTTCTTTTTTCTTCTCACTTGAAAAGGCAAGAGAGAGAATGAGAAAGAAATTGTGAACCAAAGAAATTAACCATGGTTCCAATAATGCACTAAAAAACATCATTACAAATCCTATCAAGATAAAGTTGATGACTACATTGAAATGACCATTATCATAATCCAAAAGAAAAAGAAAAAGAAAAGAAGAGTGTAGATCCCTCTTGAAAGTCAATGGTCAACACGGTCAACCGGTCAACAAAGTCAAGATAGGTCAACGGGGTCAAATGGTCAATACAATTAGCCATCATAAAATTATCACTAAAAGGATTAGCAAATGATGTCCGCGGCTCATAATGGTTTTGACCAAACGAACTGTCAAAACCCTAATGAGCTTGCCACATAACAGTTTTGGTCGAACCAACTGCCAAAACCCTGATGAGGCACCTCCTCCTTCATTGCTCCGGAAAACTGTGTATACACACCTGCATCAGCATTCCGTAGAATGCGGATGCACAGAAGACAAAACAAATCCATCCGTGCAATACTAGGATCCGGCTTAAACCAAAGCCCACTAGTACTGCCTGCCCGAACACCACACGCACACAAGTGTACGTAAGTGATCGCAGCCCTGCCGTAAAACCATACGGCCTCTACACGTTTCGCTCAGTGCAGGAAAACTCTCTGTGTGGGACTCTAAAAACTCGACACTACGCTGGCAGTGGGTTTAACCACAGACCGCAAGCGGCACTAACTGTACGTAACGGTCCCCAGGTAGATGTCGATAAGAAGGCCGATGAGGTGAACCCATCCGAACTCCTACTGAGCCTGTATGTGACAATCTCCGTACAGTCCGGTCTGTTCGTCTGATACATCGCATGGCGGGCCTAGGGGGGCGGTAAACGTCAGTCCCCTAATAGCGGTACAAGTCGTGTCGGAGTGAAGCCCATTACACCCTGAGATAACACTGGAAACCTACCAGTATATCTCGCTTGCCCTGGCCAGGGACTACTCGTGTAATGGCTCTTCTAGACACAGCGCGATGTCAACCCCCAATACCGGGAGAGACGAATCCTGTCTAACCGTCACTGCCTCCAAGTGCTTCGGGACTGCACCCAACTACTACCTGTTTGCACGACTCAGTAGAGCCGTGGTAGGGTAGTAATCAAAGAACAGTGGGAACACACTCGAGGCGAATTGACAGTGTCAAGTCAGCGGACTAAGCTCTCATGTCACCTGGGAACTGATAACTGACGATAGGTATAATACCAACCATCAGTTCCCGACGAGTCCTGTCCGGTGTACTCGTAACCTAACGAGCACCCGCATACTATCTCAAGTACGACGTACTGACGGCTGTGGGACAGACCGTCTCCCGTGCTGGGATGAGAAGCGCATACGCTAGTCTACTCCGGAGTATCGATGCCCTGTCTCGATAATCCCACGACTAGGGACGTGTATAAGGATGTGCTTGTGGATTACCCAGCCCCTACGAGTGTGATCGCCATCACAACGCCGGTAATCAAGCAAAGATCCTAAGGGCTCTACTAATGCGTATAGGTGATATAATAAAGAAACACATGTACACATTAAAGCAGAGACAAACCAAGTAGCATGCTACTATTTCGAGCAAGATTGTCTATACAACTGTGAATATCCCAAGCTTCCATCAAGTAATATACATACTAGTATGATACAGTAATGGCCTCTAGGGCATATACACTAACAGTTTGTTGGCTATAGTTAAGGCGTGGTGTACGGTAGCTAAGTGATGTCTTCTTACAAAGAATTTGATGCGATCGATTAGGACATTCGTATGACTTTGTTGACCATAGTTAAGGGTCATGCGGGTGGGTCTAAATCAATCACGAAATGGCGGGCAGAACTTGACCAGTGCTTATGATTTGTTGACCATAGTTAAGGTCATAAGACACTATGGGTAAAAATCATATCGGGAATTTCAAGAGTTGAAATTTGCAATGAGATTGCATACCTTCTATTTGATAGTTGGATTCCGGTCCCACTGTGAGTAAAAGTTACTCCCAGGAGAGTTTTGCACTTTATAATTAGCTGATCCGGTAGGTGTATTGAAAGGTGTCAACGGGGTTACGCCTCTAGAAAACCAAGGTTACTTTAATTAGGTCCGTGCAAAAGCACGGGGAACCTCCCTCGGAGTACCGACACTGGCCTGGCCGACCGGTTAGCAAACTTGTAGATTGCAATTAATCCTGGCTAATTTTCTTTTTAAGATTTGAAGGAAAATTTGATAAAAAGCAGTGGGAGACTTCGATTAGATAAGATTAATAACCAATCTAATCATATAAGAGCAATCGCCGAGTGTCTTCTTTTCTCTCTCCTAATGGCAGCTACTTATGACGTGACATAAGCTTTTATTAGATAAGAATAAACTTACGGGACTGAATTACAAAGATTAGCTGAGGAACGTAAATATTGCCCTGATCTATGATAAAGTCGGATACGTCCTGTCACTACCCACCCCCAATACAGAGAGAATTGTCCGCTCTGGCCATAGCCGCACGGTTTTGTCCTTCGGGGTGAACTGGTTCCGACCAGGGGCCACTTCCCAGGAGGTCACCCATCCCAGGACTTTCCTGGCCCGAGCACGCTTAACTACGGAGTTCTCAAACTCATGTAGTGCCTGTTTATCCCAATCAGAGCAAAGCTCTGTTTAAATTCGAAGGTGGAAAAAGAAGCAATGCTTCTGTTTTTCTCCAATCAGAGCAAAGCTCTGCCTAAAAAAAAAAAAAAAGCGCACGCAGCGCACCTGCGCGCTGCGCTACACGTGTCGCGCAGCGCAACTGCGCGCTGGGCGACACGTGTCTGCGCAGCGCACAGTTGCACTGCGCCGCACAAAAGAAGAAGAAAGGAAAAAAAAAACGCGCAACGCACCTGCGCGCTGCGCGACACGTGTCTGCGCAGCGCACAGTTGCGCTGCGCAGCACAAAAAAAACAAAAAACAAAGAGTGCACAACCGCTGCGCTGCGCGACACGTGTCCGCGCAGCGCAACAGCTGCGCTGTGCGACACGTGTCCGCGCAGCGCAACTGTGCGCTGCGCGCGTAAAAAAAAAAAGAAGAAGAAGAAAAGTGCGCAACCGCCGCGCTGCGCGACACGTGTCCGCGCAGCGCAACTGTGCGCCGCGCGACACGTGTCCGCGCAGCGCAACTGTGCGCTGCGCGCGCGCGCAAAAAAAGAAAACTGCGCAACCGCCGCGCCCCGCGACACGTGTCCGCGCAGCGCAACTGTACGCTGCGCGCGCAAAAAAAAAAAGCCTGCGCGACACGTGTCAGCGCAGAGCGACACGTGTCACGCTCTGGAGCATTTGCGCCAAACAGAATTAAAATTCTGAGAAATCTTTTCTGTTCTTGTTAAAACAAGAAGATTTTCTTCTGTAAAACAGAGGCCTTCGGATCAAATATCCAACGGTGTGGAAAATTCCCCAAATCACTCAGAGAATGATCTCTTTAACAAACTTTAACTAATTTATGGGCACTATAAAAAGGACCCTAGAGCTCAATTCAAAGGCATCAATATTTTCTACAAAAAAAGAGAGAAAGAGGACTCTGAAGAACTCCTTAAGAATAAAAAAGGTAAAAACTTTTGAAAGAAGGGAAAGTTCTCTTATGAACAGATCATAGATCTAAAAACAAGATCAATAATCTTTAATAAAAATAAAATAAAATAAAATGGTGCTTTGCACTTTTCATGAACCTTTGGTTCTCTGAGATAAGAAAAAAAAAACTTATATTCTTCTTTGATCTAAATTAGATCAAAGAATTTAATAGTGCTTTGCACTTGTTCATTGACCTTTGGTTCTTTAAGATAAAAAAAAAACTTATCTTCTTCTTTGATCTAAATTAGATCAAAGAATTTAATAGTGCTTTGCACTTGTTTTATGAACTATCGGTTCTTGAACCTAAAAGGTTCTTAAATTAATAGTGTTTTGCACTTTTATGAACCTTTGGTTCTCTGAGATAAGAAAAATAAGAAAAACTTGTTTTTTTCTTAGATCTAAATCAAATAGTGCCTTGCACTTGTTTTATGAACCATCGGTTCTTGAACCCAAAAGGTTCTTAAATTAATAGTGCTTTGCACTTCTTATGAACCACTGGTTCTCTAAAACAAGAAAAACAGAAATAAAAAAAAGATAGTGCTTTGCACTTTTATGAACCTTTAGTTCTTGAAATAAAAAAAACTTGTTTTTCTTTGATCTAAATTAGATCAAGAGATCAAATAGTGCTTTGCACTTCTTTTATGAACCATTGGTTCTTGAATCTAAAAGATTCTCAAATTAATAGTGCTTTGCACTTATAAATCTGCACTGTTGCGCTCTCTGATTGGCGCAAAGCTCTTGACAAATGCAATGCATTTCCCAAAGGGCTAGGCCCAAATCAAAAAGACCTAATAGGCCTAATTAAATTGCAGTGCAATAAAAGGGACAGAGCCCAAACAAAATAGATGCTCTGCATCATTTATAAAAGGGCAGAGCCCAAACAAAATAGATGCTCTGCATCATTTATAAAAGGGCAGAGCCCAAACAAAACAAAAATAATGCAGTGCATTATTTAAAAAGGGGCAAAGCCCTAACTCAGGCCTAATTAGCCAAAGACAAATAAAAATGTTGAACATTCAACTGGACTTAGCCCAGTCATGGCCATAAATCCTCAAATTAAATCGACTGAGCACGGCTGCTCCCTAAATGAATTTACATCCGGTTCGAGGGTACATCTCCGAACTCCTCTGACACCTATCGTTGTAATCCTTCAACGACGTCAGAGAGGTGAAGGGTCCCAACGACCACACATGAATATGGACTGCGGGGTCCTTAAACTCGTGGACCGAAACGTCCTTAAACTAATATTGGACCGAAACGTCCCTAAACTAATATCGGACCGAAACGTCCCTAAACTAATATTGGACCACCATGTCCCTAAACTGGCACAATAGAGCCCAAATGCTCTTTTGTCGGATCTAAACGATCCCGTTAAGTCGATCTTAGTCCCAAATTGGACTAACGTATCCCTAACAACCGTTTAAGTTGATTTTAGCCTCAAATATGGCTAACGCATCCTTAAACCTTCAAACAGACTTTAGTCCCAAATTGGACTATAAATTCCCTCAATCAACTTTGGCTCAAGGGTACATCTCTGAACTCCACTGACATTTGTCGTTGTAATTGTTCAACGTCGTCAGAGAGGTGACGGGTCCCGACGACTATACATGCAATGGACCACTATGTCCCTAAACTGGAACAATAGAGCCCAAATGCTCTTTTGTCGGATCTAAACGATCCCGTTAAGTTGATCTTAGTCTCAAACAGGACTAACGTATCCTTGACGAACGTTTAAGTCGATCTTAGCCGCAACGCGACTAAGGCATCCTTAAACTAAAAACACCAAACCCAAATCTAAGTAAATACGGATTTGGACTAATCCACGTCATACGGGCGACGGTATTACTCAGTCTCCGTATACAATCCACGGGCAACCACAAACAAAACAAACACCCACGACACGAAGTGAAATTCTGGAGAAGGAGAAAGTTGTTACCACGAAGCGGTAGCGTAATTAACTGCAGGGGCTTGCGCCTGCAGGGAAGAGCGTCCCCACAATCAAAAACCCCTCTGGCGAGGGGGAATCTGACAAAGTCTGCTACATCGGCCGCATCCGTCTAAACCATCGATACACGGTGCCATAAATCAACTTGGCATCTTCGGAGAGATGGACGGATAAAACCAAATAGCATCTGCCCCGAATCTCAGCGTCAGGCCATCGCGGTCCTATGCGCCGCCTTTCGGAGGGGAACAGATTCTGGCACGCCCGGTGGGACCTCTTTCTCTTTCCACTCCACACTTCGTGTGTCGTGTTCGCGAACAAATCGCGGTTTGCTGTGATTGCCTGTGGATTCAAGGTACTAAGATTTGGTGTCTTGCTCGATGCAGAAAACAGAAAATCGATGGCTTCGAACTGCACCGTCCGCAGCGATAACTCTCGCTCCGTCATTGCTGGAGGAGTGACTTATGGGCCCCAAGCGGCCTCCCTTTTCAAAATGCCGGTGGAGCAGTTGGCTCAAGCCACCACTGGACTATTTTTTGGGACCATGCTCCCACCAATGAGCTTCAACGCCCCAATGACATTGCAAGAAGCTCCAAAGAAGTCGGTCTTCGATCGACTTACCACTGCCACGACCCCTCTCAACGGGTCGTCCAATTCCACTGCTTCAGTTTTTAACGGACTAGGCCAGAGCTCTAACAGGCTCATGAAGAAGCCTGCCTTACCAGAAGGCGTTATCCCGAAGCGGATAGCCATTCCAACTCCCGTTCCTGGCAAAATCACCAAGGTTGCTTTCCAAGTTCAGAAGTTCGCTTCTGACAAATTGGCCGTCCCCGTTCAACGGACGTCGATCTTTAAAAAGCTGGTACCAGTATATTCTGACCAACACAGGGGGCATGAGGAGGTCACCCCTATAGCTGAAACAACTCCATCAGCACGACACGCTCGACGTAGCCACTGGCGTCGAGTAAGGAAGGCTGGAGGCAACTCCCCCTCTGAGATAACTCCGCCAGCTAAAACGGTTGGGATCGATACTGCTGTTCCAACCAAGAACAGCTTTGAACTGCTCAACAAGGTACGCAGATACTCTCCTACTGCGATGTTGAAACGAACTCCTTCACCTGTGGAGAATACTCCAGAGAAGAAGCTAGAGCAGCCCCCTCAACGGCTGTCCTCTAAAATTTACGAAGTCTGGCGACAGGTCCAAGAGTCGGTGATTGATCAAGACTGCCTCCGACGACAGAAAAAGATGAAGGTTCGGCAGGGGAAGGATTACTCTGTCAAACCACAAAAAGCAAAAGCTACTTGGGTGCCCACTACAATGGCTCCCTTAACTCCAATCACTCAAAAAAGGAGGCCACAAAAAGCTCCTGTGAACATGGCGAAGCATAAAAACGCTGAACACAAACGCCCCAAATCTGGGGGCATGGTGGTGCACACTGTTTATATGGCTTCTGGAAAGGAGGAAAGCCGCACTTCTACGGGCCACCGACCGCTCACCCGATCCGTGACGAAAGCCAGGAGCAACAACAAAAGCTTCGGGAAATGATGACTACAATGGCTGCACTCACTGAGCCAAAAGAAAGCTCTGAAACGTCTTCGGATGAACGTCAAGAACAAGAAACTGACGCTGACTTTTAACGTAGAGTCCTCGAAAAGAGGGACAAAGAAGCTGCAGAGCAGGCGGCTAACATAAAGCAGATGGCGCTCCTCTTCAAAGATATGGTAGGGATGATGTTACAGCCGGACCCTCCTGCTGAAGATCCTCCGATCGTCCTTGAAGACGACAGGGGAGAAACGTCAAATCCTCCGCCGGCTCTATCAACAGCCAAGGAGGAGGCAATCTCTAAAGTCGACCTAGACGAATATATAGCTCAGCAGATCCGGGTTCATCAGGCGAATGAAGCGGCTGGGCAAATTGTTAGAACCGGACAACCGTATCCGAGCTGGTATGACCAAATCAATTACCCGCCAGGATATACGATCCCTAAATTCTACGTATATAAAGGGACAGGGAATCCGCATCAGCATGTCGCTCAATTCAGGGCCTTATGCGGCAATACTGGAGGCGATGACAAATTGTTGCTACGTCAATTCGTCGGCAGCTTAGCAGAAACAGCCTTTGAATGGTATTCGGAGCTACCTAACGACTCTGTCAAAACATTTGCAGAGATGGAACTGCTGTTTACACAAAGATTCGCAAGTGCTAGTGAACGCACCTCGATTACAGCACTGATAAATGCCAGGATAAGGCCCGGCGAAACGTGGGTCCAATACGCAACACGATGGCGAAACCTATGGTCGAAATGCGAACAACGCATAGAAAAGGCACCTGCGGTAGGCATGTTTGTGGGCACCCTTGATCCGCAGGCGACCATCTCGCAATTCATGATGTTCTTCAGGCCGACCACCTTCCAGGCCTTGATCGACAAATTAGCCCAAATAGACCAGATGGGCTATAGACCGTCTCCTCCAAGACCCGATCCCCGAAATGAGAAAGGAAAAGCGATCATCGTCGCCAACGCTCAGCAACAGTCGAGCAACTCAAAGCCGGTCGCTCGCCAAAACAACGTGCGTCCACGCCCATCCCTCGAAGAGAGGCTAGGACGTCATTACTCGTTTCCTCAGAATAAAACGAGAAGACTGTTTGAGCTGGCGGTGCGTAACAGACTCATCAATCTGCCGAGTCCAAAGCGTCTGTCACAGCCAGGCGATCTTAATAATCCCAATTATTGCCCTTACCACCAAATGGTAAGTCACCCGATTGAGGATTGTTTCGTCTTTAAGGGATGGATCGAGGATCAATGCCTGCAAGGCAAGTTCACGCTGTCTGAAAGCTGGAAGGTAAATCCACCACAGCCGCACTCTCCAAAGAAGACGGACACGCCGGGGGCAACTTGTTCTTTCGTCGAGGATGAAAACGATGGAAAAAACTTATCGGATGAATCCGAAGACTACGTAGCGACTTGTCATGTGATTTCTCATTCACTGACGGATGATGAGGAGGCTCCTTGCTCCGAGAAATCAATGGCGGACCCTGAAACAGAAATTCCGCGGCCGTCAGACAAGTTGATCGATGCCTTCCTAAATGAAATTCGTCTGAAAGCAAAAGCCAATCAAGAGCATGAAATGGCCATACTGGAAAGAACCAAGGTATTCCCGTCAAATCAAAAGCCATACACTGCGGGTAAAAACAAATTCAAGACGAGGAAACGGTTCGCCAAAGCTCTATCAGTAGGAATGAAGCTACCGCCCTCTGAAGAAAATTCTCTCGCTGAGGCAGAGATGCACCCTAACTTCTGTTTATATCATCAGAAGATCATACATCCTACCGAAGACTGCGAATCCTTTAACTGTTGGTGGCAAGGGTATGTTGCTCAAAAGTAACACTTCGATGGGACAAAGTGTGAAGCTTGTGGACATCGGAAAAATGCGATATATGAGCGCAAAAGAGTCGCCGACGATTGCCATATAGCCGACTCTAAGGCATCGCAAATTATCACCTTTGGAAGCAACTCTGATGGAGAAGCTATCCCCAACTCTTCCCTCGGGGAATCTATTTCAAAAATAAAGGAATTGAGAAGCTGCGAGAACATTCAGCCATGCAATCGCATGCTACTCGAAAAAAATCCCGGCCCCGCAAACAACGGAGCGAACAAAAAGGATAAAAGAAAAGGAAAAAACGCCCTCGTCGCCAGCGCTCAACAACAATCAGGTGACCCTAGACCGGTTTCTTGCCAAAGCAACAAGCGGAAACCCCTCCAGGAAAAGTTGAAACGTCCTTACTCGTTTCCGCAAGATAAAACAAGGGGACTGTTCGAGCTGGCAGTGTGCGACAGACTCATCAATCTGCCGAGTCCAAAACGTCCGTTGCGGCCAGGCGATATTAATAATCCTAATTATTGCCCTTACCACCAAACGGTAGGTCATCTGATCGAGGATTGCTACGTCTTCAAGAACTGGGTTGAAGACCAATACCAACAGGGCAAGTTCGCGTTGTCCGAAATTTGGAAGGTGAACCCGCCACAATCGCATGCTCCGAAAAATATGGACACGCCGGGGGCATCATGCTCATTCATAGAGAAAGCCCAACGGACCACTACGTCCTAAAACTGGATAACGGACCGAAACGTCATTAAACTAACAACGGACCGAGATGTCCTTAAACTAATGATGGACCGCAATGTCCTAAAACTTGCAAATGACCGAAATGTCTTTAAACTACTACCGCAGCATCCTTAGGCTGACGAGATAAAAAAAATATATCAAAAATAAAATTAAAAAAAAAAAGCAAAAAACGGTATGTCCATAAGCAAAAAGGGCACGGATGAAAACCCGAAAGGGCTCCGTGAGTAAAAACAGCAGGGCTACCGGCGAGTGTTCGTGAAAATCCGAAAGGGCACGACCTCGTAAAAAAAATGTGTAGAAAATAAAGAAAAAAAAACGGTATGTCCATAAGCAAAACGGGCATGGAGGAAAACCCGAAAGGGCTCTGTGAGTAAAAACAGCAGGGCTACCGGCAAGTGTTCGTGAAAACCCGAAAGGGCGCGACCTCGTAAAAAAAAAAAATTAATAAATGGAATAAAAAGAATAAAAAAAAGGGTAAGTCCATAAGCAAAATGGGCACGGATGAAAACCTGAAAGGGCTCCGTGAGTAAAAACAGCAGGACTACCGGCGAGTGTTTGTGAAAACCCGAAAGGGCGCAACCTCGTTAAGAAACACTTATAGGGTCTTCTCAACCCTGTATGGAGAAACCACCAGCGTGAGAGCCTTACGACTCACAAGGGAGCAACACACTTAGGGATCCTCACGATTCCTAAGGAGAAATTACACTTACGAGATCCTCACGACTCGTTAGGAGAACTCTCTTATGGGACCCTCACGGCTCATAAGATTTGAAAGTCTTAAGTTACAGAAACCTTAACCTGTTCTTAAGCAACCCCCATAACCTTCGATATTGCCCTACAAGTGGCTCATATTGACCCTTGTATACAATCCACGGGCACGAATAAATATTTCCCCAACAAAGTCCCATCCGTGACTAGGGATATGCTTGTACAACAAACAACACTTGTAAGTCCTCTCGACTTATAAGGAAAAAACCCTTTTGTAAGATCCTTACGACTTACAAGAGAACATGCACTTAGGAATCCTCACGATTCCCAAGGAGAAAACACACCTACAAGACCCTCACGACTTGTAGGGAGAAATACCTTTGTGAGACCCTTACGGCTCGTGAAGTCAAAAGCCTTAGTCGACAGGACCCTTAACCCTGTTTACTAAGCCACCTTTGTTCAACATCGACAGAGGCAAATGAAGATTCGCTCCTAGCAATATCCCAGTTGCAGCGATGCTGATGCCTAAACCGGTATCAAATTCCAAGTCCTTTCAAGGCAAATGATGATTCGCTCCTGGCAATATTCCAGTCGCAGCGATACTGATGCCAAGATTGGGATCAGACCCCAAATTCCCTACTCGAAAAAAAAAAAAAATCAGCGAGCCCAAAAAAAAATGCATACGAAATAGCCGAAATGATGGGGCAACTTGCAAACAAAATCAGCAAGTAAAAATGTATGCATACAAAACAGCCGAAATGATTGGGCAACTCGCAATAAAAAGCAGCGAGTAAAAACATAATAAACAGCCGAAATGATTGGGCAACTCGCAATAAAAAGTAGCGAGTAAAAATAAAGTAAATAGCCGAAATGATTGGGCACCGCGAAAAATAGCCGAAATGATTGGGCAATCGCGATTTTCGCGATATAAAAAGCTGAAATGATAAAGCATCGCGGAAAGAATAAAAAAAAATGAAAGAATGAAACTTTTTGCCCTACAGGTGAAATTACATCGATCCCTGTATACAATCCAGGGGCACAGATAAAGAGGGAACCATACCTTTCCAACAGGCTCCATCAGAAAGCGAAACCAAATCTCGACGGTTCATAGACAACCTAGAGACAATCTCGACATTTTTCGCAATATTACAGACACGATGTCAACAAATGAAGCAAACGAAGATCCCGAGCTTCAGGGTCTCGATGTCAACATCGACAACTTAGAGATCACCAACGGCGTTTCTCCTCATTCCAACTAGATGCAGACATGACGTCAACAACCGATCTCAGAATCGCAACAAAACGGAACCATGGCAAAGTCTCTAGTTCCAAATCTCAATGGCCACATCTACAGCCTGGAGACCAACAACGGTGTGCCTCCTCATTCCACAGGACACAGATATTACACCATGAAGCGGAACGATGGCAAAATCCCAGCTTCACCTCAGCATTCGTCTCGATACAGTAGACGCAATGTCAACAGCGGTGTTCCTCTGCAGTCCGGCTGGAGGCAGATGCAACGTCAACAAAAGACCTCACGGTCGAAACAAAGCGGAGTAACAGCAAAATCCCAACTCCACCTTAGCATTCATCTCGTTACAGCAGACGCAATGTCAACAACGGCGTTCCTTCGCAGCCCAGCAGGGTGTACATGCAAAGTTAACAAAAGACCCCATGGTCGAAACAAAGCGAAGTGATAGCAAAATCCCAGCTCCACCTCAGCATTCGTCTCAATACAACAGACGCAGTGTGAGCAAATGAAGCGAAGGCCAAATTCCTAGCTTCAAGATCTTAACGGCAAGTCATATAAGGCCTGAAAGACCACCGGAGATCATCTCACATAAAGTGGTCACCTCCTCGACGTTCGTCTCGATACGGCAGACAAAATGTCAACCCTAGCATTCTTCTTCCAGCAGGGATTCAGTCATGACAAAGCAAACGAAGCGAAGGCCACATTCCTAGCTTCAACGTCTTTACGGTAACTCACATAAAACCGGAAAGACAATCGGAGACCATCTCACATGAAGTAGTCACCTCCTTGACGTTCGTCTCGATACAGTAGATGAAATGTCCACCTCAGCGTTCTTCCTCCAGCAGGGATTCAGACATGACAAAGCAAATGAAGCGAAGGCCACATTCCTAGCTTCAACGTCTTTACGGTAACTCACATAAAACCGGAAAGACAATCGGAGATCATCTCGCATCAGCACAGAGTGGTCACCACCTTGACGTTCGTCTAGATACAGCAGACAAAATGTCAACCCCAGCGTTCTTCCTCCAACAGGATTTGGACACACCAAAGCAAACGAAGCGAAGGCCACATTCCTAACTTCGACGTCTTGACGGTAACTCACATAAAACCGGAAAGACAATCGGAGACCATCTCACGTGAAGTGGTCACCTCCATGACGTTCGTCTCGATACAGTAGACGAAATGTCAACCTCAGCGTTCTTCCTCCAGTAGGGATTCAGACATGACAAAGCAAATGAAGCGAAGGCCACATTCCTAGCTTCAACGTCTTTACGGTAACTCACATAAAACCGGAAAGACAATCGGAGATCATTTCGCATCAGCACAGAGTGGTCACTACCTTGAGGTTCGTCTCGATACAGCAGACGAGATGTCACCCCAATGTTCGTCTCGACACAGCAAGCGCAACGTCATTAAACGAATGGAGCCACGGCAAAATCCCTAGTTCCAAACCTCGACGGTTCACCAGCAACCTAGAGACAACCTCGACGTCCGTCTCGATACAGCAGACGAGATATCACCCCAACGTTCGTCTCGATACAGCAGACGCAACGTCATCAAACAAACGGAGCCACGGCAAAATCCCTAGTTCCCACCGCAACATTCGTCTCGATATAGCAGACGCAATGCCAGCAAACGAAGCAAAGGCCAAATTCCTAGCTTCATGGTCTTAACGGCAAGTCATATAAAGCCTGAAAGACTATCGGAGATCATCCCACACCAGCGCGGAGTGGTTATGACTCATCGGGGCTCTCCAAAATGAGCCTAACCTCAAGTAAAAAGCGGCATGGCAAATTCCTAGCGTTTGCTCTTCCGACGGTCAAACTGCCAAGGAGGATTGCTTGAAGACGTCTTGTCCAGCCCCCGAAGGGATCAGAGACACGGCAGTCGCAGGGCTACTCGAACAGCACGATTGCCTATCGAGGACTATATCAGCTTATGCGACGGTACGATGGCCAAAACCCTAAGTACCACCAACCTTAACGGGCTTCTGTCGTAAAGAGCAGAGGTTAAATGCGACGTTAAGATGTTCTTGCGAGAAACGCTCGATTCGTCTCGACTTGCGGAAAAAATTGTTGAGGCGGCTCGACTCGTGAGATAAAGCCTTAGGCAGTGGGCATAAAAGAAGCCTGTTTCCTAAGCACTGGGACCCTGCAAGTTGGCCCAAAACGGTCTCTTGCATACCATCCACGGGTCTCACTCTCCAACATCGAACTTTGACAAGGGGGGAAACAACCGCTTACAAGTCCTCTCGACTCGTAAGAGGGAAAAATTCTTTTGTAGGATCCTTACGACCTACAAGAGAAAACCACACTTAGGAATCCTCACGATTCCTAAGGAGAAAAACCCACCTACGAGATCCTCTCGATCCGTAGGGAGAAAAGTCTCTATGAGACCCTCACGGCTCATAGAGTTGAAAAGTCTTAGGCAGCAGATCTGAACCTGCGGCCTAAGCCCTCGCTATCTCGTGAAGAAATCAAGAAGCTTACTCTATTACCTGCTAATTGTGACGACATGCTGAGAAAGAGGAAAAGCAACAGAAAGAGCATCTGATTTACATTTGATCAAGCGTTCAAGACACAATCATTCATGCATGGGCAAAAAGACTCAGGACAAAAGATATATAATAAAAACAAGCTGGGATATAAAAAAAAAAATTCCATTAATATTGCCCGAAGTTCTTACAGTCATAAAAACAATAAATGAAAGTTACAATGGAATAACCTCAGATCCAGGGCATGGATTGAGGAATTCAAAAGCGACCCTATCTATGACTTTCCAAGCCTCGCGGACCATCCTAGTGTGCTTCCTTTCGCGAGCACAAGCGTCAGGGTCCCTTCCGATGTCTTCCACCCTCCGATAAGCAGCGAGTATGGCAGACTGTTGAAAGATCTCGTGCAAGAGGTCAATAAGACTGTCTCGCCGTCTCTTCGAGATAAAGTTCAATAGGTACACAGAGTGCACCTTGTCCTCAGCGGCATCCAACGCCCTAAGCGGCACGCCGGAACAGAATAGGGGAGGCGCTTCCCAGATAGCTCCCACGATAAGTTTAAGAAGAGAGGAACGTCGGGGAAGCAGTGGACCATTGCATGCGTCGAAGCGACTCATTATTTCAGCACACTCCTCGTTTGTGAACTCCTGATTTTGAGAGCGGCCAAGTCGGCGGATGTCCTCATGAGAGATGATCTCGTTAAGAGCGTACATGTGGGCGTTCATTGTTCCTGTGAAAGAGGATCAACAGAATTATCAGGAAGACTGATTAAGCAAAACGATATAATGCACTGAAGAATAAAATGCCATCTTTAAGTTCCAAGATCCATGAAGAATTCTTAAGAGTTCTTCTATATGATTTAGGAGGAGCAAAGCTCCACTAATGAATTAAGAAAATCTAAGGAAAATCTTTCAGAGAGCAGAGCTCTATGGAACCCTAGTAGGGTCTCCTTTAGTTCTCTTTAGATCCCTTTAAGACCTGTAGAGCAAAGCTCTGCTAAGTGAAACCCTAAATAGGTTTCCTTTAGATCAGGGATCTATTGAGAGCGAGGCTCTATCAATGAAAATTAACTTAATTTAATTTAATCCTAATTAAAAATTTCACCTAAAAGTTTTAAGAATTTAACTCTTAAAGTTCTTGAAAATAAAGAGCAGGTCTCTGAGTTCTGAAAGTAAAATTTTAGAAATGAGAATCATTTAAGAGACCAAAGGTCCTATTTATATGCATCAAGTGCCCTTTCAGCTTCCAAAAGATGGCGCGACGGTTCGGAGTCTGCCACCGCTGCGCTCACGTTAGGAGGCCATGTAAGCGCAGCGGTGGGGGGCATTTGTTTATCCCAATCAGAGCAAAACTCTGTTTAAATTCGAAGGTGGAAAAAGAAGCAATGCTTCTGTTTTTCTCCAATCAGAGCAAAGCTCTGCATAAAAAAAAATAAAAAAAAAGCGCACGCAGCGCACCAGCGCGTTGCGCGACACGTGTCGCGCAGCGCAACTGCGCGCTGGGCGACACGTGTCTGCGCAGCGCACAGTTGCGCTGCGCAGCACAAAAGAAGAAGAAAAAAAACGCGCTGCACACCTGCGCGCTGCGCGACACGTGTCGCGCAGCGCAACTTCGCGCTGTGCGACACGTGTCTGCGCAGCGCACAGTTGCGCTGCGCAGCACAAAAAAAAAAAAAAAAAAGAGTGCGCAACCGTTGCGCTGCGCGACACGTGTCCGCGCAGCGCATCTGTGTGCTACGCGACACGTGTCTGCGCAGCGCAACTGTGCGCTGCGCGCGTAAAAAAAAAGGTGCGCAACCGCCGCGCTGCGCGACACGTGTCCGCGCAGCGCAACTGTGCGCTGCGCGACACGTGTCCGCGCAGCACAACTGCGCGCGCGTGCAAAAAAAAAAAAAAAAACTACAACTGGGCAACCGCCGCGCTGCGCGACACGTGTCCGCGCAGCGCAACTGTACGCTGCGCGCGCAAAAAAAAAAAGGGCCTGCGCGACACGTGTCAGCGCAGAGCGACACGTGTCACGCTCTGGAGCATTTGCGCCAAACAGAATTAAAATTCTGAGAAATCTTTTCTGTTCTTGTTAAAACAATAAGATTTTCTTCTGTAAAACAGAGACCTTCGGATCAAATATCCAACGGTGGGGAAAATTCCCCAAATCACTCAGAGAATGATCTCTTTAACAAACTTTAACTAATTTATGGACACTATAAAAAGGACCCTAGAGCTCAATTCAAAGGCATCAACATTTTCTAAAAAAAAAAGAGAGAAAGAGGACTCTGAAGAACTCCTCAAGAATAAAAAAGGTAAAAACCTTTGAAAGAAGAGAAAGTTCTCTTATGAACAGATCATAGATCTAAAAACAAGATCAATGATCTTTAATAAAAATAAAATAAAATAAAATGGTGCTTTGCACTTTTCATGAACCTTTGGTTCTCTGAGATAAGAAAAAAAAACTTATATTCTTCTTTGATCTAAATTAGATTAAAGAATTTAATAGTGCTTTGCACTTGTTCATTGACCTTTGGTTCTTTAAGATAAAAAAAAAACTTATCTTCTTCTTTGATCTAAATTAGATCAAAGAATTTAATAGTGCTTTGCACTTGTTTTATGAACTATCGGTTCTTGAATCTAAAAGGTTCTTAAATTAATATTGCTTTGCACTTTTATGAACCTTTGGTTCTCTGAGATAAGAAAAACAAGAAAAACTTGTTTTTTTCTTAGATCTAAATCAAATAGTGCCTTGCACTTGTTTTATGAACCATCGGTTCTTGAACCTAAAAGGTTCTTAAATTAATAGTGCTTTGCACTTCTTATGAACCACTGGTTCTCTAAAACAAGAAAAGCAGAAATAAAAAAAAGATAGTGCTTTGCACTTTTATGAACCTTTAGTTCTTGAAATAAAAAAAACTTATTTTTCTTTGATCTAAATTAGATCAAGAGATCAAATAGTGCTTTGCACTTCTTTTATGAACCATTGGTTCTTGAATCTAAAAGATTCTCAAATTAATAGTGCTTTGCACTTATAAATCTGCACTGTTGCGCTCTCTGATTAGCGCAAAGCTCTTGACAAATGCAATGCATTTCCCAAAGGGCTAGGCCCAAATCAAAAAGACCTAATAGGCCTAATTAAATTGCAGTGCAATAAAAGGGGCAGAGCCCAAACAAAATAGATGCTCTGCATCAATTATAAAAGGGCAGAGCCCAAACAAAATAGATACTCTGCATCATTTATAAAAGGGCAGAGCCCAAACAAAACAAAAATAATGCAGTGCATTATTTAAAAAGGGGCAAAGCCCTAACTCAGGCCTAATTGGCCAAAGACAAATAAAAATGTTGAACATTCAACTGGACTTAGCCCAGTCATGGCCATAAGTCCTCAAATTAAATCGACTGAGCACGGCTGCTCCCTAAATGAATTTACATCCGGTTCGAGGGTACATCTCCGAACTCCTCTGACACCTATCGTTGTAATCCTTCAACGACATCAGAGAGGTGACGGGTCCCAACGACCACACATGAATATGGACTGCGGGGTCCTTAAACTCGTGGACCGAAACGTCCTTAAACTAATATTGGACCGAAACGTCCCTAAACTAATATCGGACCGAAACGTCCCTAAACTAATATTGGACCACCATGTCCCTAAACTGGCATAATAGAGCCCAAATACTCTTTTGTCGGATCTAAACGATCCAGTTAAGTCGATCTTAGTCCCAAACTGGACTAACGTATCCTTAACAACCATTTAAGTTGATTTTAGCCTCAAATATGGCTAACGCATTCTTAAACCTTCAAACAGACTTTAGTCCCAAATTGGACTATAAATTCCCCCAATCAACTTTGGCTCAAGGGTATATCTCTGAACTCCTCTGACATTTGCCGTTGTAATTCTTCAACGTCGTCAGAGAGGTGACGGGTCCTGACGACCATACATGCAATGGACCACTATGTCCCTAAACTGGAACAATAGAGCCCAAATGCTCTTTTGTCGGATCTAAACGATCCCGTTAAGTTGATCTTAGTCTCAAACAGAACTAACGTATCCTTGACGAACGTTTAAGTCGATCTTAGCCGCAACGCGACTAAGGCATCCTTAAACTAAAAACATCAAACCCAAATCTAAGTAAATATGGATTTGGACTAATCCACGTCCTACGGGCGACGGTATTACTCAGTCTCCGTATACAATCCACGGGAAACCACAAACAAAACAAAAACCCACGACACGAAGTGAAATTCTGGAGAAGGAGAAAGTTGTTACCGCGAAGCGGTAGCGTATTTAACTGCAGGGGCTTGCGCCTGCAGAGAAGAGCGTCCCCACAATCAAAAACCCCTCTAGTGAGGGGGAATCTGACAAAGTCTGCTACATCGGCCGCATCCGTCTAAACCTTCGATACACGGTGCCATAAATCAACTTGGTATCTTCGGAGAGGTGGACGGATAAAACCAAATAGTATCTGCCCCGAATCTCAGCGTCAGGCCATCGCGGCCCTGTGCGCCGCCTTTCGGAGGGGAACAGTGCCAGTTCACTTAAAAAGCGCCTCTATATTGAAGAGCGGTATCATTCCATTTATAGCACAGATCTGTCCTCTTTCGGAATGTATTCCGAATATTCCCCATTGTTTTACAGTGGGTCCCCATGCTGATCTAGTATAAATGGGTATACCAGATAATACATGGGGTATTACATTCTTCCCTACTTAGAACAATGGTTCGTCCTCGAACCACAGACCTGCTATTGAGAAACCAGCTCTGATACCATTCTGTCATGACCCACCCCCAATACAGAGAGTATTGTCCGCTCTGGCCGTAGCGGCACAGTTTTGTCCTTCGGGGCGAACTGGACCCGACCAGGGGCCACTTCCCAGGTGGTCACCCATCCCAGGACTTTCCAGGCCCGAGCACGCTTAACTACGGAGTTCTCAAACTCATGTAGTGCCAGTTCACTTAAAAGGCGTCTCTGTATTGAAAAGCGGTATCATTCCATTTATAGCACAAATCTGTCCTCTTTCGGAATGTATTCCGAAGATTCCCCATTGTTTTACAGTGGGTCCCCATGCTGATCTAGTATAAATGGGTATACCAGATAATACATGGGGTATTACATTGGGTCTGGTATATTAAATAACGGGATATACGTCCTAAACCAGCGCATAGTTTTCAATATACAACACACAAACAAAAGAAAGGTTTCAGACATAAATGAAGTTTTCATTTGGCATTGTAGACTTGGTCATATTAACGAAACAAGACTAACCAAGATACATAAAGATGGATATTTAAACCCGTTTGAATATAAATCTTATGCGACTTGCCAGTCTTGTATCAAAGATAAAATGACCAAAATTCCGTTTAGTGGACACGGAGAGAGAGCTACTGAACTCTTAGGCCTCATATATAGTGATGTATGTGGACCAATGTCTACACATGCGAGAGGTGGTTTTTCCCACATCATAACATTTACTGATGATTTCTCTAGATTCAGACACGTGTTCTTGTTGGAACATAAGTCCGAACCCTTCGAAAAGTTCAAGGAGTAAAAATCTGAAATAGAAAAACAAACAGGCTTAAGTATCAAGAAACTTCGATCGGATCGAGGAGGTGAGTATCTAAGCTCAGAGTTTCTAGATTTCCCAAAAGAGAATGGGATTCTCTCTCAGCTCACTCCTCCATACACACCACAACACAACAGTGTGTCGGAAAGGAGGAATCGTACTCTATTAGATATGGTACGATCTACGATAAGTGATGCTTATCATTCTGGGGGCACGCATTGGAGACTGCGATTTATCTATTGAATAGGGTTCCGACCAAAACCGTGTCTACCACTCCATATGAGATATGGTATGGGAAGAGACAATCTCTTAAAAGAGTTAGGATATGGCGTTGTCCGGCTTATGTGAGAAAGCAGAATCCTGACAAACTCAAGACACGATCGGTTTTGTGTAAATTTGTGGGATATCCAAAATGCTCGTATGGATATCTTTTCTACCACAAGGAGGAACAAAGGGTGTTTGTTTCTTAGTATGCCACATTTTTAGAAAATAAATTTTTTACAAATGATATTGTTGGCAATGCGGTAGAACTGGATGAAATTCCAGATACACATATAATTACCAATGATTTAGTTGAACCTGAGGTTTCAATAGAACCTGAAGAAGCTCAGCCACTCCGTAGATCTGGTAGGACTTCTCGCCCACCTGATAGATACTATGGTTTTCTAATTGATGGTGATAGAGAAGATTGCATCATGGATTATGATGATCCTACTATTTTTCAGCAAGCTATCACGAGTGGTGACTCAGTGAAGTGGCTGGATGCCATGAGATCTGAAATGGAATCCATGCACACCAACAAAGTATGGAATTTGGAGGTTGCACCTTCTGGAGTAAAATCCATAGGGTGCAAATGGATCTTTAAGAGAAAGATCGGTGTGGATGGTCAGGTGGAGACCTATAAAGCTAGACTGGTTGCAAAAGGATTTCGTCAAAGACCAGGCTTGGACTATGATGAAACCTTTTTACTAGTCGCGATGCTCAAATCCATTTGGATCCTGCTTGCTATAGCTACACATTATGACTAGGAGATCTGGCAGATGGATGCTAAAACGGCATTTCTAAATGGTGATTTAGAAGAATTCATTTTTATGGATCAGCCAGAAGGCTTCATTGATAGTGGGAGCAGCGGAAAAGCATGCAGGTTGCTTAAATCCATCTATGGATTAAAGCAGGCATCACGGAGTTGGAACATCTGCTTTGATGATACAATCAAAGAGTTTGGTTTTGTCAAAAATATAGATGAACCATGTATTTATAAAAGGATTGTAGAGGGTACTGATACAATCCTCGTATTGTACGTGGACGACATTCTCTTGATAGGAAATGATGTTCCTATGCTTCAATCAGTCAAACTATTTTTATCGCAGACGTTATCCATTAAAGACCTGGGTGATGCCTCGTACATTCTGGAGATTAAGATCTAAGAAATTATTGGGATTGTCCCAATCAAGATACATAGACACCATACTAAAGAGCTTTAGTATGGAAGATTCCAAGCGAGATAATTTACCCGCTTGTCACGGGATCACCCTCTCCAAAGAGATGTCTCCAAAGACTGATGAGGAGAGGGCTCGCATGAGCATTATACCCTACGCTTCGGCGGTAGGATCTATAATGTATGCGATGTTGTGTACTCGCCCAGATGTAGCTTATGCACTGAGTGCACTAAGCATGTATCAATCCAACCCAAGGGAGAAACACTGGACTGCTGTGAAGAACATTCTGAAGTACTTGAGAAGAACTAAAGAAATGTTCATAGTGTAAGGTAACGGAGATCTCCAAATGGAGGGCTTTACTGACTCCAGCTTTCAGAGCGACAAGGATGATAGTAAGTCCATCTCAGGATTTGTATTTACCCTAAATGGAGGGGCGGTATGATGGATGAGTTCCAAGCAAGATATCGTCGCTGACTCCACAATGGAAGCTTAGTATATTGCTGCTAATGATGCCGCAAAAGAGGCAGTCTGGATGAGGAAGTTCATTTCTGAACTTCGGGTGGTTCCAACCATTGCTAATCCAATACCTCTATATTACGATAACAATTTAGCCATGGCTTTGGCAAATGAACTGAGGTCCTATTAGAAATCCAGACATATATTGAGGTGGTATCACCTCATCCGGGAGATAGTGGATCACCAGGATATCGAGGTACGGAGAGTAGATACGAAAGATAACACAGCAGATCTATTCACCAAGGCCATCCCTCAAGTCCAGTTTTAGAAACTGTTCGAGCTGTTGGGCATGCGGTACACCGGCAACTGGTTCTAGTGTAGATAGTGGGTACTTATTGCACCAACTACAGGCCTTAGTGCAAGTGGGAGATTGTTAGATATGTATGCCCTAGAGGCCTGTATTATAAGGTTCCCTAGCACGACAGCAAGGTTTCGGGAGGCATTGTCCATGCCATTTTCAAAAAATTGCCATGCAAACGAACCCAAAACTTAGAATCTTTAACTAGAGATTTAGACAATACCAAATGTAAACTACTTTACGTCTAAAGAGAACAAGAATACAACCTTTGTAAACGGTGCTTCTCTTCACTTGCTCCGTGTCGTAGTCCCGCGACTCTACTAGGCTTCACTTGAGACTTTGATCGAGCTTCCTCCGATGACCTTCGTGCCGAAGATGATCCACACGAAGTCCCTCCAACTCAAGCTATCTTTTACACTAAACTCTTTAGCATATGAAACACGTTACACTTGATCGCTAGTCAAGTGTAGGATGATGAAGTAGGGGATGTTAACATCTCACAAGTTTATGTTCAGGCTTCATGATTCACATCACATGTGAGGGTTGAAGCATAAGCCATGATAAGAGGAGGAGGAAGAAGCTAGAGAGCAATCATGGGAGCAACTCAAGAATTTTGGCTAAGTGTTGAGAATGAGATAGAATGAATGGCAACTCTTGACCCCTCACTTATTCAAGCATGGAATTATGCAATATAAAATTGCAACCATGCTTGAATAGTGAGTTAAGAAGAATAAACTAAAGAAAATCCCATGCTTACAACCATGCTTCATTTTCCGCCTCATTTCCATTTTCTCAAAATAGAAATATAAATTCCATGCTTCATTATTATATATATATATATATATATATATAATAATATGTACTTAATGAAGAATAATTAGTGAGCTAATGATATTAGTTAATATATAATTATATCACATATAATTTATATCACATTATTAAATCAACACTTGATCTAATAATCCGGTTATATCATATATGACTGACTAATATCATTTTTCTGTATATCACATTATCGAATCAACACTTGATTCGACAAACTGGTTATATCACATATAACTGAACCGATAACAGATGACTGCCAGATTACAATACGGTGTCACATACTCGTATTTAATCAAGCCCACACACATATCACATATGTGTCCTATTTTGTTTCGCTTGAACCAGGGAACTTCTGTATGGGACTCTAAAGACTCGTCAATACGCCAGCAGCAGGTGATGATCACATCAGTCACCTACAAAGCCGTCAGCGGTACTAGATGGACGTAACGGCTACTCGGGTATTGAGTGATATGAAGATCAACAAGCAAGCCTATCCATAATCTCCATGAAGCCTATCAGTAACACTACTGTATATTCCGGTCTCTTCGTCTGATATGTCGCATATCATGTCTAGGGATGGAAATCGTCAGACCCCAGTAACGTGATAGGACATGCCGATGTATGGTCTATAATGGATCGAGAAACTACTGATAACACTTATCAGTAAATCTCGGGAGTATTCCTGGCCAGGGACTTCTAGTTATAGCCAATCGAGCATAGCGCAACATCAACCCCTAATACCGGGAGAGATGTATCCCCTCCTATCGCTCATTGCCTCCATGAGACTCGGGACTGTACCCAAAATCCACCTGTTTGCATGACTCCTCTTGAGCATGGTAGGGAGGTAATCAAAGCACAGTGGGAGCCACACAAGACTCTTTGACGATCTCGGGTCTACAGACTAACCTTTACCAGTATCACCGGAGGACTGCTATCTGACGATAGGTATACTACATATAGGAGTCCTCGGCTAGTCCTATTCAGTGTACCCAGTCTCCACTGATCACCTGTATACCATCTTTGATGTCAAACACCAATGGATGTGGGATCATCCATCGCCCATCATTTGGGTCAAGAAGCGTATACGCCAGTCTACTCTGGAATATCGATGCCCTGTCTCGATATTCCCTCGATTAGGAACAATTAAAGGATGTACTTATGAACTACCCTGGCCTCACTACTATGATCTTCATCATAGTCCAGGTAGTCAAGTACATATTCTAAGGGCTTTATCAACATGCGAGAGCAAAACAGTATAAATACCAGTCTACTTGTTAAGATAAAGGTAACCATATAGCATACTATCATGTCGAGCAAGAAAGTCCTCTCTATATATGTCCAAGCATCCACTATAATATATATCATATGTACAATAATAGCCTCTAGGGTATACATATAACTAACAATCTCCCACTTGCACTAAGGCCAGTTGTTGTAGTATCGCATACCTAATGTCTCAAAAGTCTCTCGAATAGCATCTGGGGAATTGCCTCGGTGAGTGGATCCGCTTTGTTATCCTCTGTGTCAACTCTCCTGACCTCGATCTCCCAGAGATCAACTATCTCCCTGATCAGGTGATACTGTCTAAAAATATGTCCGGATCGCTGACAAGACCAGGGTTCCTAAGCTAAAGCCACAGCTCCATTGTCATCCTAATACACAGGTATTGGATGCCCAATGGTAGGAACCAAGTTCATCATATGAACCATATTCATCCAGACAAGCTCTTTGGTAGCATCGTTGGTAGTGATATAATTGTCCTTTATCGTCTAGTATGTCACGGTATCTAGCTTGGAACTCTTCCAACATACTGTCCCTCCACTAATGGTAAAGATAATGCATGTGACTGACATTCACTCGATCTGATCACTCTGGAAGCTCGAACCAAGAACATTCTTTTAGTGCTTCTCTAGCACTTAAGAATGTCCTCCACAGCTGTCCAGTCATTCTGCCAAGATCCGATTGATTCCTGATCACTACTCCTAGTGAGTCAGCTACATCTAGTCTGGTACATAACATCGCATACATGATAGAGCTTACCGCCGAAGCAGAGGGTATCCCTTGCACGCGAGCTCTCTTCAAATCAGTCTTGGGAGACAACTTTTTGGAGAGAGTGATTCCTGAGTAAGTGGGTGAACCACCACGCTTAGAATCCTCCATACTAAACCCCTTTAGTATGTTGTTAATGTACCTGGATTTGGGACACTCCCAACATCCGCTTAGATCTATCACCATAGATCATTATCCACAAGATGTAGTAGGTATCATGCAGATCTTCTATAGAGAATCATCATGATAAGAGGAGCTTGACCAAGTGTAGAATAGGAAACCTTTTCCTATCAACAGTATGTCATCTATGTACAATATGTGGAAGACCGGCTTACTCTGTACAACCTTCTTGTGTATACAAGGTTCATCTACCATTTTGATGAAGTCAAACTCTTTGACTACCACATTAAAACAGACGTTCCAACTCCGCAATGCCTGCTTTACCCTGTAAAGCAATTTGCACATGTTTCCGCTGCTCCCACTATCTATGAAGCCCTCTGACTGTGTACTTGTAGACGCTTTCTTCTAAATCAGTATTTAGAAAAAGCAGTCACGACACCCAACCGCCAGATATCGTAGTCATGGTATGTAGCAATGGCAAGTAGGATCCGGATGGACTTAAGCATAGTTATTGTAGAAAATGTTTCGTCATAAATCACACCTGTTCGATGACGAGAATCTTTTACAACAAGTCTAGCTTTAAAAGTCTCAACTTTTCCATTTACACCAAGTAATCTTCTCAAGATATACTTGCTCCTGATGGGGGTTTAACCCTTCAGATATAGCAACCAAAGTCCATACTTTGTTGGTGTACATAGATTCCATCTCAGATCGCTTAGCATCCACCAATTCTTACAGAGTCCCTACTCTTGATGGCCTGCTCGAAACTAGTTGGGACGTCATCTCATGATGCAATTCTCGCTCCCACTGTGACAGAGAAAACCGAAGTATCTCTCAGGTGGGTGAGGAACCCTACCAGATCGGCGGAGAGGCTGAAGTTTGTCGGGAACTATTGAATCATTTGGTTTCACCAAATCATCAGCTTTTAGTTTGTCTAGATGGAACTCCTTCCAGTTCTACTTCATTACCAGTAATTTCTTCACAAGAAATTCCTTTTCTAAAAAGGTGGTATGCTGAGAAACAAAACACATTTTGCTCCTCAGTGTGGTAGAAGACAGTTGCGTTGCGCGACACGTGTCTGCGCAGCGCACAGTTGCGCTGCGCGACACGTGTCTGCGCAGCGCACAGTTGCGCTGCGCAGCACAAAAAAAACAAAAAAAAAGGAGTGCACAACCGCTGCGCTGCGCGACGTATGTCCGCGCAGCGCAACAGCTGCGCTGCGCGACACGTGTCCGCGCAGCGCAACTGTGCGCTGCGCGCGTTAAAAAAAAAAAAGAAGAAGAAAAGTGCGCAACCGCCGCGCTGCGCGACACGTGTCCGCGCAGCGCAACTGTGCGCCGCGCGACATGTGTCCGCGCAGCGCAACTGTGCGCTGGGCGCGCGCGCGCAAAAAAAAAAACTACGCAACCGCCGCGCCGCGCGACACGTGTCCGCGCAGCGCAACTGTACGCTGCGCGCGCAAAAAAAAAAGGGCCTGCGCGACACGTGTCAGCGCAGAGCGACACGTGTCACGCTCTGGAGCATTTGCGCCAAACAGAATTAAAATTCTGAGAAATCTTTTCTGTTCTTGTTAAAACAAGAAGATTTTCTTCTGTAAAACAGAGGCCTTCGGATCAAATATCCAACGGTGTGGAAAATTCCCCAAATCACTCAGAGAATGATCTCTTTAACAAACTTTTACTAATTTATGGGCACTATAAAAAGGACCCTAGAGCTCAATTCAAAGGCATCTATATTTTCTAAAAAAAAAGAGAGAAAGAGGACTCTGAAGAACTCCTTAAGAATAAAAAAGGTAAAAACTTTTGAAAGAAGAGAAAGTTCTCTTATGAACAGATCATAGATCTAAAAACAAGATCAATGATCTTTAATAAAAATAAAATAAAATAAAATGGTGCTTTGCACTTTTCATGAACCTTTGGTTCTCTGAGATAAGAAAAAAAAAACTTATATTCTTCTTTGATCTAAATTAGATCAAAGAATTTAATAGTGCTTTGCACTTGTTCATTGACCTTTGGTTCTTTAAGATAAAAAAAAAACTTATCTTCTTCTTTAATCTAAATTAGATCAAAGAATTTAATAGTGCTTTGCACTTGTTTTATGAACTATCGGTTCTTGAACCTAAAAGGTTCTTAAATTAATAGTGTTTTGCACTTTTATGAACCTTTGGTTCTCTGAGATAAGAAAAATAAGAAAAACTTGTTTTTTTCTTAGATCTAAATCAAATAGTGCCTTGCACTTGTTTTATGAACCATCGGTTCTTGAACCCAAAAGGTTCTTAAATTAATAGTGCTTTGCACTTCTTATGAACCACTGGTTCTCTAAAACAAGAAAAACAGAAATAAAAAAAAGATAGTGCTTTGCACTTTTATGAACCTTTAGTTCTTGAAATAAAAAAAACTTGTTTTTCTTTGATCTAAATTAGATCAAGAGATCAAATAGTGCTTTGCACTTCTTTTATGAACCATTGGTTCTTGAATCTAAAAGATTCTCAAATTAATAGTGCTTTGCACTTATAAATCTGCACTGTTGCGCTCTCTGATTGGCGCAAAGCTCTTGACAAATGCAATGCATTTCCCAAAGGGCTAGGCCCAAATCAAAAAGACCTAATAGGCCTAATTAAATTGCAGTGCAATAAAAGGGGCAGAGCCCAAACAAAATAGATGCTCTGCATCATTTATAAAAGGGCAGAGCCCAAACAAAATAGATGCTCTGCATCATTTATAAAAGGGCAGAGCCCAAACAAAACAAAAATAATGCAGTGCATTATTTAAAAAGGGGCAAAGCCCTAACTCAGGCCTAATTAGCCAAAGACAAATAAAAATGTTGAACATTCAACTGGACTTAGCCCAGTCATGGCCATAAATCCTCAAATTAAATCGACTGAGCACGGCTGCTCCCTAAATGAATTTACATCCGGTTCGAGGGTACATCTCCGAACTCCTCTGACACCTATCGTTGTAATCCTTCAACGACGTCAGAGAGGTGACGAGTCCCAACGACCACACATGAATATGGACTGCGGGGTCCTTAAACTCGTGGACCGAAACGTCCTTAAACTAATATCGGACCGAAACGTCCCTAAACTAATATCGGACCGAAACGTCCCTAAACTAATATTGGACCGCCATGTCCCTAAACTGGCACAATAGAGCCCAAATGCTCTTTTGTCGGATCTAAACGATCCCGTTAAGTCGATCTTAGTCCCAAACTGGACTAACGTATCCTTAACAACCGTTTAAGTTGATTTTAGCCTCAAATATGGCTAACGCATCCTTAAACCTTCAAACAAACTTTAGTCCCAAATTGGACTATAAATTCCCTCAATCAACTTTGGCTCAAGGGTACATCTCTGAACTCCACTGACATTTGTCGTTGTAATTGTTCAACGTCGTCAGAGAGGTGACGGGTCCCGACGACTATACATGCAATGGACCACTATGTCCCTAAACTGGAACAATAGAGCCCAAATGCTCTTTTGTCGGATCTAAACGATCCCGTTAAGTTGATCTTAGTCTCAAACAGGACTAACGTATCCTTGACGAACGTTTAAGTCGATCTTAGCCGCAACGCGACTAAGGCATCCTTAAACTAAAAACACCAAACCCAAATCTAAGTAAATACGGATTTGGACTAATCCACGTCCTACGGGCGACGGTATTACTCAGTCTCCGTATACAATCCACGGGCAACCACAAACAAAACAAACACCCACGACACGAAGTGAAATTCTGGAGAAGGAGAAAGTTGTTACCACGAAGCGGTAGCGTAATTAACTGCAGGGGCTTGCGCCTGCAGGGAAGAGCGTCCCCACAATCAAAAACCCCTCTGGCGAGGGGGAATCTGACAAAGTCTGCTACATCGGCCGCATCCGTCTAAACCATCGATACACGGTGCCATAAATCAACTTGGCATCTTCGGAGAGATGGACGGATAAAACCAAATAGCTTCTGCCCCGAATCTCAGCGTCAGGCCATCGCGGTCCTATGCGCCGCCTTTCGGAGGGGAACAGATTCTGGCACGCCCGGTGGGACCTCTTTCTCTTTCCACTCCACACTTCGTGTGTCGTGTTCGCGAACAAATCGCGGTTTGCTGTGATTGCCTGTGGATTCAAGGTACTAAGATTTGGTGTCTTGCTCGATGCAGAAAACAGAAAATCGATGGCTTCGAACTGCACCGTCCGCAGCGATAACTCTCGCTCCGTCATTGCTGGAGGAGTGACTTATGGGCCCCAAGCGGCCTCCCTTTTCAAAATGCCGGTGGAGCAGTTGGCTCAAGCCACCACTGGACTATTTTTTGGGACCATGCTCCCACCAATGAGCTTCAACGCCCCAATGACATTGCAAGAAGCTCCAAAGAAGTCGGTCTTCGATCGACTTACCACTGCCACGACCCCTCTCAACGGGTCGTCCAATTCCACTGCTTCAGTTTTTAACCGACTAGGCCAGAGCTCTAACAGGCTCATGAAGAAGCCTGCCTTACCAGAAGGCGTTATCCCGAAGCGGATAGCCATTCCAACTCCCGTTCCTGGCAAAATCACCAAGGTTGCTTTCCATGTTCAGAAGTTCGCTTCTGACAAATTGGCCGTCCCCGTTCAACGGACGTCGATCTTTAAAAAGCTGGTACCAGTATATTCTGACCAACACAGGGGGCATGAGGAGGTCACCCCTATAGCTGAAACAACTCCATCAGCACGACACGCTCGACGTAGCCACTGGCGTCGAGTAAGGAAGGCTGGAGGCAACTCCCCCTCTGAGATAACTCCGCCAGCTAAAACGGTTGGGATCGATACTGCTGTTCCAACCAAGAACAGCTTTGAACTGCTCAACAAGGTACGCAGATACTCTCCTACTGCGATGTTGAAACGAACTCCTTCACCTGTGGAGAATACTCCAGAGAAGAAGCTAGAGCAGCCCCCTCAACGGCTGACCTCTAAAATTTACGAAGTCTGGCGACAGGTCCAAGAGTCGGTGATTGATCAAGACTGCCTCCGACGACAGAAAAAGATGAAGGTTCGGCAGGGGAAGGATTACTCTGTCAAACCACAAAAAGCAAAAGCTACTTGGGTGCCCACTACAATGGCTCCCTTAACTCCAATCACTCAAAAAAGGAGGCCACAAAAAGCTCCTGTGAACATGGCGAAGCATAAAAACGCTGAACACAAACGCCCCAAATCTGAGGGCATGGTGGTGCACACTGTTTATATGGCTTCTGGAAAGGAGGAAAGCCACACTTCTACGGGCCACCGACCGCTCACCCGATCCGTGACGAAAGCCAGGAGCAACAACAAAAGCTTCGGGAAATGATGACTACAATGGCTGCACTCACTGAGCCAAAAGAAAGCTCTGAAACGTCTTCGGATGAACGTCAAGAACAAGAAACTGACGCTGACTTTTTACGCAGAGTCCTCGAAAAGAGGGACAAAGAAGCTGCAGAGCAGGCGGCTAACATAAAGCAGATGGCGCTCCTCTTCAAAGATATGGTAGGGATGATGTTACAGCCGGACCCTCCTGCTGAAGATCCTCCGATCGTCCTTGAAGACGACAGGGGAGAAACGTCAAATCCTCCGCCGGCTCTATCAACAGCCAAGGAGGAGGCAATCTCCAAAGTCGACCTAGACGAATATATAGCTCAGCAGATCAGGGTTCATCAGGCGAATGAAGCGGCTGGGCAAATTGTTAGAACCGGACAACCGTATCCGAGCTGGTATGACCAAATCAATTACCCGCCAGGATATACGATCCCTAAATTCCACGTATATAAAGGGACAGGGAATCCGCATCAGCATGTCGCTCAATTCAGGGCCTTATGCGGCAATACTGGAGGCGATGACAAATTGTTGCTACGTCAATTCGTCGGCAGCTTAGCAGAAACAGCCTTTGAATGGTATTCGGAGCTACCTAACGACTCTGTCAAAACATTTGCAGAGATGGAACTGCTGTTTACACAAAGATTCGCAAGTGCTAGTGAACGCACCCCGATTACAGCACTGATAAATGCCAGGATAAGGCCCGGCGAAACGTGGGTCCAATACGCAACACGATGGCGAAACCTATGGTCGAAATGCGAACAACGCATAGAAGAGGCACCTGCGGTAGGCATGTTTGTGGGCACCCTTGATCCGCAGGCGACCATCTCGCAATTCATGATGTTCTTCAGGCCGACCACCTTCCAGGCCTTGATCGATAAATTAGCCCAAATAGACCAGATGGGCCATAGACCGTCTCCTCCAAGACCCGATCCCCGAAATGAGAAAGGAAAAGCAATCATCGTCGCCAACACTCAGCAACAGTCGAGCAACTCAAAGCCGGTCGCTCGCCAAAACAACGTGCGTCCACGCCCATCCCTCGAAGAGAGGCTAGGACGTCATTACTCGTTTCCTCAGAATAAAACGAGAAGACTGTTTGAGCTGGCGGTGCGTAACAGACTCATCAATCTGCCGAGTCCAAAGCGTCTGTCGCAGCCAGGCGATCTTAATAATCCCAATTATTGCCCTTACCACCAAATGGTAAGTCACCCGATTGAGGATTGTTTCGTCTTTAAGGGATGGATCGAGGATCAATACCTGCAAGGCAAGTTCACGCTGTCTGAAAGCTGGAAGGTAAATCCACCACAGCCGCACTCTCCAAAGAAGACGGACACGCTGGGGGCAACTTGTTCTTTCGTCGAGGATGAAAACGATGGAAAAAACTTATCGGATGAATCCGAAGACTACGTAGCGACTTGTCATGTGATTTCTCATTCACTGACGGATGATGAGGAGGCTCCTTGCTCCGAGAAATCAATGGCGGACCCTGAAACAGAAATTCCGCGGCCGTCAGACAAGTTGATCGATGCCTTCCTAAATGAAATTCGTCTGAAAGCAAAAGCCAATCAAGAGCATGAAATGGCCATACTGGAAAGAACCAAGGTATTCCCGTCAAATCAAAAGCCATACACTGCGGGTAAAAACAAATTCAAGACGAGGAAACGGTTCGCCAAAGCTCTATCAGTAGGAATGAAGCTACCGCCCTCTGAAGAAAATTCTCTCGCTGAGGCAGAGATGCACCCTAACTTCTGTTTATATCATCAGAAGATCATACATCCTACCGAAGACTGCGAATCCTTTAACTGTTGGTGGCAAGGGTATGTTGCTCAAAAGCAACACTTCGATGGGACAAAGTGTGAAGCTTGTGGACATCGGAAAAATGCGATATATGAGCGCAAAAGAGTCGCCGACGATTGCCATATAGCCGACTCTAAGGCATCGCAAATTATCACCTTTGGAAGCAACTCTGATGGAGAAGCTATCCCCAACTCTTCCCTCGGGGAATCTATTTCAAAAATAAAGGAATTGAGAAGCTGCGAGAACGTTCAGCCATGCAATCGCATGCTACTCGGAAAAAATCCCGGCCCCGCAAACAACGGAGCGAACAAAAAGGATAAAAGAAAAGGAAAAAACGCCCTCGTCGCCAGCGCTCAACAACAATCAGGTGACCCTAGACCGGTTTCTTGCCAAAGCAACAAGCGGCAACCCCTCCAGGAAAAGTTGAAACGTCCTTACTCGTTTCCGCAAGATAAAACAAGGGGACTGTTCGAGCTGGCAGTGTGCGACAGACTCATCAATCTGCCGAGTCCAAAACGTACGTTGCGGCCAGGCGATATTAATAATCCTAATTATTGCCCTTACCACCAAACGGTAGGTCATCTGATCGAGAATTGCTACGTCTTCAAGAACTAGGTTGAAGACCAATACCAACAGGGCAAGTTCGCGTTGTCCGAAATTTGGAAGGTGAACCCGCCACAATCGCATGCTCCGAAAAATATGGACACGCCGGGGGCATCATGCTCATTCATAGAGAAAGCCCAACGGACCACTACGTCCTAAAACTGGATAACGGACCGAAACGTCCTTAAACTAACAACGGACCGAGATGTCCTTAAACTAATGATGGACCGCAATGTCCTAAAACTTGCAAATGACCGAAATGTCTTTAAACTACTAACGCAGCATCCTTAGGCTGACGAGATAAAAAAAAAATATATCAAAAAAAAATTTTAAAAAAAAAAAGCAAAAAACGGTATGTCCATAAGCAAAAAGGGCACGGATGAAAACCCGAAAGGGCTCCGTGAGTAAAAACAGCAGGGCTACCGGCGAGTGTTCGTGAAAATCCGAAAGGGCACGACCTCGTAAAAAAAATGTGTAGAAAATAAAGAAAAAAAAACGGTATGTCCATAAGCAAAACGGGCATGGAGGAAAACCCGAAAGGGCTCTGTGAGTAAAAACAGCAGGGCTACCGGCAAGTGTTCGTGAAAACCCGAAAGGGCGCGACCTCGTAAAAAAATAAATAAATTAATAAATGGAATAAAAATAATTAAAAAAAAGGGTAAGTCCATAAGCAAAATGGGCACGGATGAAAACCTGAAAGGGCTCCGTGAGTAAAAACAGCAGGACTACCGGCGAGTGTTTGTGAAAACCCGAAAGGGCGCAACCTCGTTAAGAAACACTTATAGGGTCTTCTCGACCCTGTAAGGAGAAACCACCAGCGTGAGAGCCTTACGACTCACAAGGGAGCAACACACTTAGGGATCCTCACGATTCCTAAGGAGAAATTACACTTACGAGATCCTCACGACTCGTTAGGAGAACTCTCTTATGGGACCCTCACGGCTCATAAGATTTAAAAGTCTTAAGTTACAGAAACCTTAACCTGTTCTTAAGCAACCCCCATAACCTTCGATATTGCCCTACAAGTGGCTCATATTGACCCTTGTATACAATCCACGGGCACGAATAAATATTTCCCCAACAAAGTCCCATCCGTGACTAGGGATATGCTTGTACAACAAACAACACTTGTAAGTCCTCTCGACTTATAAGGAGAAAACCCTTTTGTAAGATCCTTACGACTTACAAGAGAACATGCACTTAGGAATCCTCACGATTCCCAAGGAGAAAACACACCTACAAGACCCTCACGACTTGTAGGGAGAAATACCTTTGTGAGACCCTTACGGCTCGTGAAGTCAAAAGCCTTAGTCGACAGGACCCTTAACCCTGTTTACTAAGCCACCTTTGTTCAACATCGACAGAGGCAAATGATGATTCGCTCCTAGCAATATCCCAGTTGCAGCGATGCTGATGCCTAAACCGGTATCAAATTCCAAGTCCTTTCAAGGCAAATGATGATTCGCTCCTGGCAATATTCCAGTCGCAGCGATACTGATGCCAAGATTGGTATCAGAACCCAAATTCCCTACTCGAAAAAAAAAAAAAATCAGCGAGCCCAAAAAAAATGCATACGAAATAGCCGAAATGATGGGGCAACTTGCAAACAAAATCAGCAAGTAAAAATGTATGCATACAAAACAGCCGAAATGATTGGGCAACTCGCAATAAAAAGCAGGGAGTAAAAACATAATAAACAGCCGAAATGATTGGGCAACTCGCAATAAAAAGTAGCGAGTAAAAATAAAGTAAATTGCCGAAATGATTGGGCACCGCGAAAAATAGCCGAAATGATTGGGCAATCGCGATTTTCGCGATATAAAAAGCTGAAATGATAAAGCATCGCGGAAAGAATAAAAAAAAAATGAAAGAATGAAACTTTTTGCCCTACAGGTGAAATTACATCGATCCCTGTATACAATCCAGGGGCACAGATAAAGAGGGAACCATACCTTTCCAACAGGCTCCATCAGAAAGCGAAACCAAATCTCGACGGTTCATAGACAACCTAGAGACAATCTCGACATTTTTCGCAATATTACAGACACGATGTCAACAAATGAAGCAAACGAAGATCCCGAGCTTCAGGGTCTCGATGTCAACATCGACAACTTAGAGATCACCAACGGCGTTTCTCCTCATTCCAACTAGATGCAGACATGACGTCAACAACCGATCTCAGAATCGCAACAAAACGGAACCATGGCAAAGTCTCTAGTTCCAAATCTCAATGGCCACATCTACAGTCTGGAGACCAACAACGGTGTGCCTCCTCATTCCACAGGACACAGATATTACACCATGAAGCGGAGCGATGGCAAAATCCCAGCTTCACCTCAGCATTCGTCTCGATACAGTAGACGCAATGTCAACAGCGGCGTTCCTCTGCAGTCCGGCTGGAGGCAGATGCAACGTCAACAAAAGACCTCACGGTCGAAACAAAGCGGAGTAACAGCAAAATCCCAACTCCACCTTAGCATTCGTCTCGTTACAGCAGACGCAATGTCAACAACGGCGTTCCTTCGCAGCCCAGCAGGGTGTACATGCAAAGTTAACAAAAGACCCCATGGTCGAAACAAAGCGAAGTGATAGCAAAATCCCAGCTCCACCTCAGCATTCGTCTCAATACAACAGACGCAGTGTGAGCAAATGAAGCGAAGGCCAAATTCCTAGCTTCAAGATCTTAACGGCAAGTCATATAAGGCCTGAAAGACCACCGGAGATCATCTCACATAAAGTGGTCACCTCCTCGACGTTCGTCTCGATACGGCAGACAAAATGTCAACCCTAGCATTCTTCTTCCAGCAGGGATTCAGTCATGACAAAGCAAACGAAGCGAAGGCCACATTCCTAGCTTCAACGTCTTTACGGTAACTCACATAAAACCGGAAAGACAATCGGAGACCATCTCACATGAAGTAGTCACCTCCTTGACGTTCGTCTCGATACAGTAGATGAAATGTCAACCTCAGCGTTCTTCCTCCAGCAGGGATTCAGACATGACAAAGCAAATGAAGCGAAGGCCACATTCCTAGCTTCAACGTCTTTACGGTAACTCACATAAAACCAGAAAGACAATCGGAGATCATCTCGCATCAGCACAGAGTGGTCACCACCTTGACGTTCGTCTAGATACAGCAGACAAAATGTCAACCCCAGCGTTCTTCCTCCAACAGGATTTGGACACACCAAAGCAAACGAAGCGAAGGCCACATTCCTAACTTCGACGTCTTGACGGTAACTTACATAAAACCGGAAAGACAATCGGAGACCATCTCACGTGAAGTGGTCACCTCCATGACGTTCGTCTCGATACAGTAGACGAAATGTCAACCTCAGCGTTCTTCCTCCAGTAGGGATTCAGACATGACAAAGCAAATGAAGCGAAGGCCACATTCCTAGCTTCAACGTCTTTACGGTAACTCACATAAAACCGGAAAGACAATCGGAGATCATTTCGCATCAGCACAGAGTGGTCACTACCTTGAGGTTCGTCTCGATACAGCAGACGAGATGTCACCCCAATGTTCGTCTCGACACAGCAGGCGCAACGTCATTAAACGAATGGAGCCACGGCAAAATCCCTAGTTCCAAACCTCGACGGTTCACCAGCAACCTAGAGACAACCTCGACGTCCGTCTCGATACAGCAGACGAGATATCACCCCAACGTTCGTCTCGATACAGCAGACGCAACGTCATCAAACAAACGGAGCCACGGCAAAATCCCTAGTTCCCACCGCAACATTCGTCTCGATACAGCAGACGCAATGCCAGCAAACGAAGCAAAGGCCAAATTCCTAGCTTCAGGGTCTTAACGGCAAGTCATATAAAGCCTGAAAGACTATCGGAGATCATCCCACACCAGCGCGGAGTGGTTATGACACATCGGGGCTCTCCAAAATGAGCCTAACCTCAAGTAAAAAACGGCATGGCAAATTCCTAGCGCTTGCTCTTCCGACGGTCAAACTGCCAAGGAGGATTGCTTGAAGACGTCTTGTCCAGCCCCCGAAGGGATCAGAGACACGGCAGTCGCAGGGCTACTCGAACAGCACGATTGCCTATCGAGGACTATATCAGCTTATGCGACGGTACGATGGCCAAAACCCTAAGTACCACCAACCTTAACGGGCTTCTGTCGTAAAGAGCAGAGGTTAAATGCGACGTTAAGATGTTCTTGCGAGAAACGCTCGATTCGTCTCGACTTGCGGAAAAAATTGTTGAGGCGGCTCGACTCGTGAGATAAAGCCTTAGGCAGTGGGCATAAAAGAAGCCTGTTTCCTAAGCACTGGGACCCTGCAAGTTGGCCCAAAACGGTCTCTTGCATACCATCCACGGGTCTCACTCTCCAACATCGAACTTCGACAAGGGGGGAAACAACCGCTTACAAGTCCTCTCGACTCGTAAGAGGGAAAAATTCTTTTGTAGGATCCTTACGACCTACAAGAGAAAACCACACTTAGGAATCCTCACGATTCCTAAGGAGAAAAACCCACCTACGAGATCCTCTCGATCCGTAGGGAGAAAAGTCTCTATGAGACCCTCACGGCTCATAGAGTTGAAAAGTCTTAGGCAGCAGATCTGAACCTGCGGCCTAAGCCCTCGCTATCTCGTGAAGAAATCAAGAAGCTTACTCTATTACCTGCTAATTGTGACGACATGCTGAGAAAGAGGAAAAGCAACAGAAAGAGCATCCGATTTACATTTGATCAAGCGTTCAAGACACAATCATTCATGCATGGGCAAAAAGACTCAGGACAAAAGATATATAATAAAAACAAGCTGGGATATAAAAAAAAAATTCCATTAATATTGCCCGAAGTTCTTACAGTCATAAAAACAATAAATGGAAGTTACAATGGAATAACCTCAGATCCAGGGCATGGATTGAGGAATTCAAAAGCGACCCTATCTATGACTTTCCAAGCCTCGCGGACCATCCTAGTGTGCTTCCTTTCGCGAGCACAAGCGTCAGGGTCCCTTCCGATGTCTTCCACCCTCCGATAAGCAGCGAGTATGGCAGACTGTTGAAAGATCTCGTGCAAGAGGTCAATAAGACTGTCTCGCCGTCTCTTCGAGATAAAGTTCAATAGGTACACAGAGTGCACCTTGTCCTCAGCGGCATCCAACGCCCTAAGCGGCACGCCGGAACAGAATAGGGGAGGCGCTTCCCAGATAGCTCCCACGATAAGTTTAAGAAGAGAGGAACGTCGGGGAAGCAGTGGACCATTGCATGCGTCGAAGCGACTCATTATTTCAGCACACTCCTCGTTTGTGAACTCCTGATTTTGAGAGCGGCCAAGTCGGCGGATGTCCTCATGAGAGATGATCTCGTTAAGAGCGTACATGTGGGCGTTCATTGTTCCTGTGAAAGAGGATCAACAGAATTATCAGGAAGACTGATTAAGCAAAACGATATAATGCACTGAAGAATAAAATGCCATCTTTAAGTTCCAAGATCCATGAAGAATTCTTAAGAGTTCTTCTATATGATTTAGGAGGAGCAAAGCTCCACTAATGAATTAAGAAAATCTAAGGAAAATCTTTCAGAGAGCAGAGCTCTATGGAACCCTAGTAGGGTCTCCTTTAGTTCTCTTTAGATCCCTTTAAGACCTGTAGAGCAAAGCTCTGCTAAGTGAAACCCTAAATAGGTTTCCTTTAGATCAGGGATCTATTGAGA
Source organism: Agapanthus africanus (assembly GCA_030015575.1). Classification (NCBI taxonomy): domain Eukaryota; kingdom Viridiplantae; phylum Streptophyta; class Magnoliopsida; order Asparagales; family Amaryllidaceae; genus Agapanthus; species Agapanthus africanus. The sequence goes on along the minus strand of CM057337.1, from coordinate 253,499,987 downwards.
GCGAGGCTCTATCAATGAAAATTAACTTAATTTAATTTAATCCTAATTAAAAATTTCACCTAAAAGTTTTAAGAATTTAACTCTTAAAGTTCTTGAAAATAAAGAGCAGGTCTCTGAGTTCTGAAAGTAAAATTTTAGAAATGAGAATCATTTAAGAGACCAAAGGTCCTATTTATATGCATCAAGTGCCCTTTCAGCTTCCAAAAGATGGCGCGACGGTTCGGAGTCTGCCACCGCTGCGCTCACGTTAGGAGGCCACGTAAGCGCAGCGGTGGGGGGCATTTGTTTATCCCAATCAGAGCAAAACTCTGTTTAAATTCGAAGGTGGAAAAAGAAGCAATGCTTCTGTTTTTCTCCAATCAGAGCAAAGCTCTGCATAAAAAAAAAAAAAAAAAAGCGCACGCAGCGCACCAGCGCGTTGCGCGACACGTGTCGCGCAGCGCAACTGCGCGCTGGGCGACACGTGTCTGCGCAGCGCACAGTTGCGCTGCGCAGCACAAAAGAAGAAGAAAAAAAAAACGCGCTGCGCACCTGCGCGCTGCGCGACACGTGTCGCGCAGCGCAACTACGCGCTGCGCGACACGTGTCTGCGCAGCGCACAGTTGCGCTGCGCAGCACAAAAAAAAAAAAAAAAGAAAAAAAGTGCGCAACCGCTGCGCTGCGCGACACGTGTCCGCGCAGCGCAACTGTACGCTACGCGACACGTGTCCGCGCAGCGCAACTGTGCGCTGCGCGCGTAAAAAAAAAAAGGTGCGCAACCGCCGCGCTGCGCGACACGTGTCCGCGCAGCGCAACTGTGCGCTGCGCGACACGTGTCCGCGCAGCGCAACTGTGCGCTGCGCGACACGTGTCCGCGCAGCGCAACTGCGCGCGCGCGCAAAAAAAAAACAACAACTGGGCTACCGCCGCGCTGCGCGACACGTGTCCGCGCAGCGCATCTGTACGCTGCGCGCGCAAAAAAAAATAGGGCCTGCGCGACACGTGTTAGCGCAGAGCGACACGTGTCACGCTCTGGAGGATTTGCGCCAAACAGAATTAAAATTCTGAGAAATCTTTTCTGTTCTTGTTAAAACAATAAGATTTTCTTCTGTAAAACAGAGACCTTCGGATCAAATATCCAACGGTGGGGAAAATTCCCCAAATCACTCAGAGAATGATCTCTTTAACAAACTTTAACTAATTTATGGGCACTATAAAAAGGACCCTAGAGCTCAATTCAAAGGCATCAACATTTTCTAAAAAAAAAAGAGAGAAAGAGGAATCTGAAGAACTCCTCAAGAATAAAAAAGGTAAAAACCTTTGAAAGAAGAGAAAGTTCTCTTATGAACAGATCATAGATCTAAAAACAAGATCAATGATCTTTAATAAAAATAAAATAAAATAAAATGGTGCTTTGCACTTTTCATGAACCTTTGGTTCTCTGAGATAAGAAAAAAAAACTTATATTCTTCTTTGATCTAAATTAGATCAAAGAATTTAATAGCGCTTTGCACTTGTTCATTGACCTTTGGTTCTTTAAGATAAAAAAATACTTATCTTCTTCTTTGATCTAAATTAGATCAAAGAATTTAATAGTGCTTTGCACTTGTTTTATGAACTATCGGTTCTTGAATCTAAAAGGTTCTTAAATTAATAGTGCTTTGCACTTTTATGAACCTTTGGTTCTCTGAGATAAGAAAAACAAGAAAAACTTGTTTTTTTCTTAGATCTAAATCAAATAGTGCCTTGCACTTGTTTTATGAACCATCGGTTCTTGAACCTAAAAGGTTCTTAAATTAATAGTGCTTTGCACTTCTTATGAACCACTGGTTCTCTAAAACAAGAAAAACAGAAATAAAAAAAAGATAGTGCTTTGCACTTTTATGAACCTTTAGTTCTTGAAATAAAAAAAACTTATTTTTCTTTGATCTAAATTAGATCAAGAGATCAAATAGTGCTTTGCACTTCTTTTATGAACCATTGGTTCTTGAATCTAAAAGATTCTCAAATTAATAGTGCTTTGCACTTATAAATCTGCACTGTTGCGCTCTCTGATTGGCGCAAAGCTCTTGACAAATGCAATGCATTTCCCAAAGGGCTAGGCCCAAATCAAAAAGACCTAATAGGCCTAATTAAATTGCAGTGCAATAAAAGGGGCAGAGCCCAAACAAAATAGATGCTCTGCATCATTTATAAAAGGGCAGAGCCCAAACAAAACAAAAATAATGCAGTGCATTATTTAAAAAGGGGCAAAGCCCTAACTCAGGCCTAATTGGCCAAAGACAAATAAAAATGTTGAACATTCAACTGGACTTAGCCCAGTCATGGCCATAAGTCCTCAAATTAAATCGACTGAGCACGGCTGCTCCCTAAATGAATTTACATCCGGTTCGAGGGTACATCTCCGAACTCCTCTGACACCTATCGTTGTAATCCTTCAACGACATCAGAGAGGTGACGGGTCCCAACGACCACACATGAATATGGACTGCGGGGTCCTTAAACTCGTGGACCGAAACGTCCTTAAACTAATATTGGACCGAAACGTCCCTAAACTAATATCGGACCGAAACGTCCCTAAACTAATATTGGACCACCATGTCCCTAAACTGGCATAATAGAGCCCAAATACTCTTTTGTCGGATCTAAACGATCCAGTTAAGTCGATCTTAGTCCCAAACTGGACTAACGTATCCTTAACAACCATTTAAGTTGATTTTAGCCTCAAATATGGCTAACGCATTCTTAAACCTTCAAACAGACTTTAGTCCCAAATTGGACTATAAATTCCCCCAATCAACTTTGGCTCAAGGGTATATCTCTGAACTCCTCTGACATTTGCCGTTGTAATTCTTCAACGTCGTCAGAGAGGTGACGGGTCCTGACGACCATACATGCAATGGACCACTATGTCCCTAAACTGGAACAATAGAGCCCAAATGCTCTTTTGTCGGATCTAAACGATCCCGTTAAGTTGATCTTAGTCTCAAACAGAACTAACGTATCCTTGACGAACGTTTAAGTCGATCTTAGCCACAACGCGACTAAGGCATCCTTAAACTAAAAACATCAAACCCAAATCTAAGTAAATATGGATTTGGACTAATCCACGTCCTACGGGCGACGGTATTACTCAGTCTCCGTATACAATCCACGGGAAACCACAAACAAAACAAAAACCCACGACACGAAGTGAAATTCTGGAGAAGGAGAAAGTTGTTACCGCGAAGCGGTAGCGTAATTAACTGCAGGGGCTTGCGCCTGCAGAGAAGAGCGTCCCCACAATCAAAAACCCCTCTAGTGAGGGGGAATCTGACAAAGTCTGCTACATCGGCCGCATCCGTCTAAACCTTCGATACACGGTGCCATAAATCAACTTGGCATCTTCGGAGAGGTGGACGGATAAAACCAAATAGCATCTGCCCCGAATCTCAGCGTCAGGCCATCGCGGTCCTGTGCGCCGCCTTTCGGAGGGGAACAGTGCCAGTTCACTTAAAAGGCGCCTCTATATTGAAGAGCGGTATCATTCCATTTATAGCACAGATCTGTCCTCTTTCGGAATGTATTCCGAATATTCCCCATTGTTTTACAGTGGGTCCCCATGCTGATCTAGTATAAATGGGTATACCAGATAATACATGGGGTATTACATTCTTCCCTACTTAGACCAATGGTTCGTCCTCGAACCACAGACCTGCTATTGAGAAACCAGCTCTGATACCATTCTGTCATGACCCACCCCCAATACAGAGAGTATTGTCCGCTCTGGCCGTAGCGGCACAGTTTTGTCCTTCGGGGCGAACTGGACCCGACCAGGGGCCACTTCCCAGGTGGTCACCCATCCCAGGACTTTCCAGGCCCGAGCACGCTTAACTACGGAGTTCTCAAACTCATGTAGTGCCAGTTCACTTAAAAGGCGCCTCTGTATTGAAAAGCGGTATCATTCCATTTATAGCACAAATCTGTCCTCTTTCGGAATGTATTCCGAAGATTCCCCATTGTTTTACAGTGGGTCCCCATGCTGATCTAGTATAAATGGGTATACCAGATAATACATGGGGTATTACATTGGGTCTGGTACATTAAATAACGGGATATACGTCCTAAACCAGCGCATAGTTTTCAATATACAACACACAAACAAAAGAAAGGTTTCAGACATAAATGAAGTTTTCATTTGGCATTGTAAACTTGGTCATATTAACGAAACAAGACTAACCAAGATACATAAAGATGGATATTTAAACCCGTTTGAATATAAATCTTATGCGACTTGCCAGTCTTGTATCAAAGATAAAATGACCAAAATTCCGTTTAGTGGACACGGAGAGAGAGCTACTGAACTCTTAGGCCTCATATATAGTGATGTATGTGGACCAATGTCTACACATGCGAGAGATGGTTTTTCCCACATCATAACATTTACTGATGATTTCTCTAGATTCTGACACGTGTTCTTGTTGGAACATAAGTCCGAACCCTTCGAAAAGTTCAAGGAGTATAAATCTGAAATAGAAAAACAAACAGGCTTAAGTATCAAGAAACTTCGATCGGATCGAGGAGGTGAGTATCTAAGCTCAGAGTTTCTAGATTTCCCAAAAGAGAATGGGATTCTCTCTCAGCTCACTCCTCCATACACACCACAACACAACGGTGTGTCGGAAAGGAGGAATCGTACCCTATTAGATATGGTACGATCTACGATAAGTGATGCTTATCATTCTGGGGGCACGCATTGGAGACTGCGATTTATCTATTGAATAGGGTTCCGACCAAAACCGTGTCTACCACTCCATATGAGATATGGTATGGGAAGAGACAATCTCTTAAAAGAGTTAGGATATGGCGTTGTCCGGCTTATGTGAGAAAGCAGAATCCTGACAAACTCAAGACACGATCGGTTTTGTGTAAATTTGTGGGATATCCAAAACGCTCGTATGGATATCTTTTCTACCACAAGGAGGAACAAAGGGTGTTTGTTTCTTAGTATGCCACATTTTTAGAAAATAAATTTTTTACAAATGATATTGTTGGCAATGCGGTAGAACTGGATGAAATTCCAAATACACATATAATTACCAATGATTTAGTTGAACCTGAGGTTTCAATAGAACCTGAAGAAGCTCAGCCACTCCGTAGATCTGGTAGGACTTCTCGCCCACCTGATAGATACTATGGTTTTCTAATTGATGGTGATAGAGAAGATTGCATCATGGATTATGATGATCCTACTATTTTTCAGCAAGCTATCACGAGTGGTGACTCAGTGAAGTGGCTGGATGCCATGAGATCTGAAATGGAATCCATGCACACCAACAAAGTATGGAATTTGGAGGTTGCACCTTCTGGAGTAAAATCCATAGGGTGCAAATGGATCTTTAAGAGAAAGATCGGTGTGGATGGTCAGGTGGAGACCTATAAAGCTAGACTGGTTGCAAAAGGATTTCGTCAAAGACCAGGCTTGGACTATGATGAAACCTTTTTACTAGTCGCGATGCTCAAATCCATTCGGATCCTGCTTGCTATAGCTACACATTATGACTAGGAGATCTGGCAGATGGATGCTAAAACGGCATTTCTAAATGGTGATTTAGAAGAATTCATTTTTATGGATCAGCCAGAAGGCTTCATTGATAGTGGGAGCAGCGGAAAAGCATGCAGGTTGCTTAAATCCATCTATGGATTAAAGCAGGCATCACGGAGTTGGAACATCTGCTTTGATGATACAATCAAAGAGTTTGGTTTTGTCAAAAATATAGATGAACCATGTATTTATAAAAGGATTGTAGAGGGTACTGTTACAATCCTCGTATTGTACGTGGACGACATTCTCTTGATAGGAAATGATGTTCCTATGCTTCAATCGGTCAAACTATTTTTATCGCAGACGTTATCCATTAAAGACCTGGGTGATGCCTCGTACATTCTGGAGATTAAGATCTAAGAAATTATTGGGATTGTCCCAATCAAGATACATAGACACCATACTAAAGAGCTTTAGTATGGAAGATTCCAAGCGAGATAATTTACCCGCTTGTCACGGGATCACCCTCTCCAAAGAGATGTCTCCAAAGACTGATGAGGAGAGGGCTCGCATGAGCATTATACCCTACGCTTCGGCGGTAGGATCTATAATGTATGCGATGTTGTGTACTCGCCCAGATGTAGCTTATGCACTGAGTGCACTAAGCATGTATCAATCCAACCCAAGGGAGAAACACTGGACTGCTGTGAAGAACATTCTGAAGTACTTGAGAAGAACTAAAGAAATGTTCATAGTGTAAGGTAACGGAGATCTCCAAATGGAGGGCTTTACTGACTCCAGCTTTCAGAGCGACAAGGATGATAGTAAGTCCATCTCAGGATTTGTATTTACCCTAAATGGAGGGGCGGTATGATGGATGAGTTCCAAGCAAGATATCGTCGCTGACTCCACAATGGAAGCTTAGTATATTGCTGCTAATGATGCCGCAAAAGAGGCAGTCTGGATGAGGAAGTTCATTTCTGAACTTCAGGTGGTTCCAACCATTGCTAATCCAATACCTCTATATTGCGATAACAATTTAGCCATGGCTTTGGCAAATGAACTGAGGTCCCATTAGAAATCCAGACATATATTGAGGTGGTATCACCTCATCCGGGAGATAGTGGATCACCAGGATATCGAGGTACGGAGAGTAGATACGAAAGATAACACAGCAGATCTATTCACCAAGGCCATCCCTCAAGTCCAGTTTTAGAAACTGTTCGAGCTGTTGGGCATGCGGTACACCGGCAACTGGTTCTAGTGTAGATAGTGGGTACTTATTGCACCAACTACAGGCCTTAGTGCAAGTGGGAGATTGTTAGATATGTATGCCCTAGAGGCCTGTATTATAAGGTTCCCTAGCATGACAGCAAGGTTTCGGGAGGCATTGTCCATGCCATTTTCAAAAAATTGCCATGCAAACGAACCCAAAACTTAGAATCTTTAACTAGAGATTTAGACAATACCAAATGTAAACTACTTTACGTCTAAAGAGAACAAGAATACAACCTTTGTAAACGGTGCTTCTCTTCACTTGCTCCGTGTAGTAGTCCCGCGACTCTACTAGGCTTCACTTGAGACTTTGATCGAGCTTCCTCCGATGACCTTCGTGCCGAAGATGATCCACACGAAGTCCCTCCAACTCAAGCTATCTTTTACACTAAACTCTTTAGCATATGAAACACGTTACACTTGATCGCTAGTCAAGTGTAGGATGATGAAGTAGGGGATGTTAACATCTCACAAGTTTATGTTCAGGCTTCATGATTCACATCACATGTGAGGGTTGAAGCATAAGCCATGATAAGAGGAGGAGGAAGAAGCTAGAGAGCAATCATGGGAGCAACTCAAGAATTTTGGCTAAGTGTTGAGAATGAGATAGAATGAATGGCAACTCTTGACCCCTCACTTATTCAAGCATGGAATTATGCAATATAAAATTGCAACCATGCTTGAATAGTGAGTTAAGAAGAATAAACTAAAGAAAATCCCATGCTTACAACCATGCTTCATTTTCCGTCTCATTTCCATTTTCTCAAAATAGAAATATAAATTCCATGCTTCATTATTATATATATATATATATATATATATTAATATGTACTTAATGAAGAATAATTAGTGAGCTAATGATATTAGTTAATATATAATTATATCACATATAATTTATATCACATTATTAAATCAACACTTGATCTAATAATCCGGTTATATCATATATGACTGACTAATATCATTTTTCTGTATATCACATTATCGAATCAACACTTGATTCGACAAACTGGTTATATCACATATAACTGAACCGATAACAGATGACTGCCAGATTACAATACGGTGTCACATACTCGTATTTAATCAAGCCCACACACATATCACATATGTGTCCTATTTTGTTTCGCTTGAACCAGGGAACTTCTGTATGGGACTCTAAAGACTCGTCAATACGCCAGCAGTAGGTGATGATCACATCAGTCACCTACAAAGCCGTCAGCGGTACTAGCTGGACGTAACGGCTACTCGGGTATTGAGTGATATGAAGATCAACAAGCAAGCCTATCCATAATCTCCATGAAGCCTATCAGTAACACTACTGTATATTCCGGTCTCTTCGTCTGATATGTCGCATATCATGTCTAGGGATGGAAATCGTCAGACCCCAGTAACGTGATAGGACATGCCGATGTATGGTCTATAATGGATCGAGAAACTACTGATAACACTTATCAGTAAATCTCGGGAGTATTCCTGGCCAGGGACTTCTAGTTATAGCCAATCGAGCATAGCGCAACATCAACCCCTAATACCGGGAGAGATGTATCCCCTCCTATCGCTCATTGCCTCCATGAGACTCGGGACTGTACCCAAAATCCACCTGTTTGCATGACTCCTCTTGAGCATGGTAGGGAGGTAATCAAAGCACAGTGGGAGCCACACAAGACTCTATGACGATCTCGGGTCTACAGACTAACCTTTACCAGTATCACCGGAGGACTGCTATCTGACGATAGGTATACTACATATAGGAGTCCTCGGCTAGTCCTATTCAGTGTACCCAGTCTCCACTGATCACCTGTATACCATCTTTGATGTCAAACACCAATGGATGTGGGATCATCCATCGCCCATCATTTGGGTCAAGAAGCGTATACGCCAGTTTACTCTGGAATATCGATGCCCTGTCTCGATATTCCCTCGATTAGGAACAATTAAAGGATGTACTTATGAACTACCCTGGCCTCACTACTATGATCTTCATCATAGTCCAGGTAGTCAAGTACATATTCTAAGGGCTTTATCAACATGCGAGAGCAAAACAGTATAAATACCAGTCTACTTGTTAAGATAAAGGTAACCATATAGCATACTATCATGTCGAGAAAGAAAGTCCTCTCTATATATGTCCAAGCATCCACTATAATATATATCATATGTACAATAATAGCCTCTAGGGTATACATATAACTAACAATCTCCCACTTGCACTAAGGCCGGTTGTTGTAGTATCGCATACCTAATGTCTCAAAAGTCTCTCGAATAGCATCTGGGGAATTGCCTCGGTGAGTGGATCCGCTTTGTTATCCTCTGTGTCAACTCTCCTGACCTCGATCTCCCAGAGATCAACTATCTCCCTGATCAGGTGATACAGTCTAAAAATATGTCCGGATCGCTGACAAGACCAGGGTTCCTAAGCTAAAGCCACAGCTCCATTGTCATCCTAATACACAGGTATTGGATGCCCAATGGTAGGAACCAAGTTCATCATATGAACCATATTCATCCAGACAAGCTCTTTGGTAGCATCGTTGGTAGTGATATAATTGTCCTTTATCGTCTAGTATGTCACGGTATCTAGCTTGGAACTCTTCCAACATACTGTCCCTCCACTAATGGTAAAGATAATGCATGTGACTGACATTCACTCGATCTGATCACTCTGGAAGCTCGAACCAAGAACATTCTTTTAGTGCTTCTCTAGCACTTAAGAATGTCCTCCACAGCTGTCCAGTCATTCTGCCAAGATCCGATTGATTCCTGATCACTACTCCTAGTGAGTCAGCTACATCTAGTCTGGTACATAACATCGCATACATGATAGAGCTTACCGCCGAAGCAGAGGGTATCCCTTGCACGCGAGCTCTCTTCAAATCAGTCTTGGGAGACAACTTTTTAGAGAGAGTGATTCCTGAGTAAGTGGGTGAACCACCACGCTTAGAATCCTCCATACTAAACCCCTTTAGTATGTTGTTAATGTACCTGGATTTGGGACACTCCCAACATCCGCTTAGATCTATCACCATAGATCATTATCCACAAGATGTAGTAGGTATCATGCAGATCTTCTATAGAGAATCATCATGATAAGAGGAGCTTGACCAAGTGTAGAATAGGAAACCTTTTCCTATCAACAGTATGTCATCTATGTACAATATGTGGAAGACCGGCTTACTCTCTACAACCTTCTTGTGTATACAAGGTTCATCTATCATTTTGATGAAGTCAAACTCTTTGACTACCACATTAAAACAGACGTTCCAACTCCGCAATGCCTGCTTTACCCTGTAAAGCAATTTGTACATGTTTCCGCTGCTCCCACTATCTATGAAGCCCTTTGACTGTGTACTTGTAGACGCTTTCTTCTAAATCAGTATTTAGAAAAAGCAGTCATGACACCCAACCGCCAGATATCGTAGTCATGGTATGTAGCAATGGCAAGTAGGATCCGGATGGACTTAAGCATAGTTATTGTAGAAAATGTTTCGTCATAAATCACACCTGTTCGATGACGAGAATCTTTTACAACAAGTCTAGCTTTAAAAGTCTCAACTTTTCCATTTACACCAAGTAATCTTCTCAAGATATACTTGCTCCTGATGGGGGTTTAACCCTTCAGATATAGCAACCAAAGTCCTTACTTTGTTGGTGTACATAGATTCCATCTCAGATCGCTTAGCATCCACCAATTCTTACAGAGTCCCTACTCTTGATGGCCTGCTCGAAACTAGTTGGGACGTCATCTCATGATGCAATTCTCGCTCCCACTGTGACAGAGAAAACCGAAGTATCTTTCAGGTGGGTGAGGAACCCTACCAGATCGGCGGAGAGGCTGAAGTTTGTCGGGAACTATTGAATCCTTTGGTTTCACCAAATCATCAGCTTTTAGTTTGTCTAGATGGAACTCCTTCCAGTTCTACTTCATTACCAGTAATTTCTTCACAAGAAATTCCTTTTCTAAAAAGGTGGTATGCTGAGAAACAAAACACCTTTTGCTCCTCAGTGTGGTAGAAGATATTCACTTGCGAATGTTCGGGATATCCAACATACTTATACAGAACTGACCTTGCCTCGAGCTTGTCCGGAATTTGCCTTTCAACATAGGCTGGACAACCCCATATCTTAACCCGTTTAAGACATGATTTCTTCCCATTCCATATCTCATATGGAGCGGTAAGCACTGATTTGGATGGAACCCCATGTTAGTGTATATGCCCTAGAGGCCATTACTGTATCATACTAGTTTGTATATTACTTAATGGATGCTTGGGATATTCACCTTGTATATACAATCTTGCTCAAAATAGTAGTATGCTACTTGGTTTGTTTCTACTTCAATGTGTACATGTGTTTATTTTAGTATATCGCCTATACACATTAGTAGAGCCCTTAGGATCTTTGCTTGATTACCAGCGATGTGATGGCCGTCACACTAGTGGGGCTGGGTAATCTATAAGCACATCCTTATGCAGGTCCCTGGTCGCAGGACTATCGAGACAGGGCATCGATACTCCGGAGTAGACCAGCGCATGCGCTTCTCATCCCAGTGTGGGAGACGGTCTGTCCCACAGCCGTCAGTACGTCGTACTTGAGATAGTATGTGGGTGCTCGTTAGGTTACGGGTACACTGGACAGGACTCGTCGGGAACTGACTAGTTGGTATTATACCTATCGTCAGTTATCAGTTCCCAGGTGACATGAGTACAGCTTAGTCCGCTGACTTGACACTGTCACTTCGCCTCGGGTGTGTTCCCACTGTACTTTGATCACTACCCTACCACGGCTCAAAGGAGTCGTGCAAACAGGTGGTGGTTGGGTGCAGTCCCGAAGCACTTGGAGGCAGTGACGGTTAGATAGGATTCGTCTCTCCCGGTATTGGGGGTTGACATCGAGCTGTGTCTAGGAGAGCCATTACACGAGTAGTCCCTGGCCAGGGCAAACGAGATATACTGGTAGGTTTCCAGTGTTATCTCAGGGTGTTTTGGGCTTCGCTCCGGCACGACTTGTACCGCTATTGGGGGACTGACGTTTTCCGCCTCCTAGGCCCGCCATGCGATGTATCAGACGAACAGACCGGACTGTACGGAGAATGTCACACTCAGGCTCAGTAGGAGTTCAGATGGGTTTCGCCTCGTCGGTCTTCTTGTCGGCATTACCTGGGGACCGTTACGCACAGCTAGTGCCGCTTGCGGTCTGTGGTTAAACCCACTGCCAGCGTAGTGTCGAGTCTTTAGAGTCCCACACAGAAAGCTTTTCGCCTTTAGGCAAAAGAGTAGAGGTCGCATGGTATTGCGACAGGTCGCATGGTTTTGCGACAGGGTTCGGTCACATCCGTGCACTTGTGCACGTACAGTGTCCGGACAGTTTACACTAGCGGGCTTTGGTTTAAGCCAGATCCTAGTGTACCTTATGCGATTGGATTTATCCAGTTTGCATTCGTGTTCCTCGGAACGCGGATGCGGGTGTGTATGCACAGTTGACAGGGAGGCAGAGGCAGCGGGTTCTCATTAGGGTTGTTGACAGTTGACCGTTGACTATTTGACTTTATGCTCAACCCTAATAAGAATATGATATGTGATTAACTATTATATTAATTAAGTATTATGGTGATATGGTTGTTGACTTGTTGACTTTTGTTGACTTGTTGACTTTTGTTGACTTGTTGACCGGTTGACTAGGCTTGACTAGTTGACCATCATGATAACCATAGCCATCATTTCATGGCAAAGACTTTTGTTTACTTGCTCATTTGTGTAAAATGAGTGCATGAAATGATATGGTTGTGGTTGCTTCTAACCATCACATAAGACTTTTGTTAATATGATGAGTTATCATTGCTTTGGATTATGAGAGGGTGAGAGACAAAATACTTGCTCATTCTTTCCTGCTCATTCTCTCTCTTGTTCTTGAGCTCTCCTCTTGCTCTCACCCTCAACCTCTTGCTCCCTCTCTTGATCTATGGTTCTCTTGTCTCATGAGTTGAGAATCAAGAACCATAGATAAAATCCCATTCTATTTCCTCTCTACTCATTCTAGTTCACTAGGTTTAGCAAACCAAGTGAACTAGTTTCTTCAAAGAACGAAGAAGGAGCTAAAGGTTGGAGCTTTCAAGTGGATCTATCTTCGGCGTACGGAGACAACGAGAAGGAGCCATCGAACCACCATCGGAGCTTGAAGACGAAGGAGTTCAAGTTTAGGTATAACCATCTCCATCCGAGTAGCTAACTCTCTTTAGCTAAGTTTGCTAGTTTTAGTTTAGTCAAAGATCCCGACTTTGCTTAGTCCATGTTGCCCCTTGCGCTTAAAATTTGATTTTTATACCGTTTCCGCCTCCCCGTAAGAACCGGGGGTCGCAACGTGGACTTACACCCCATTCAATAGGTATGCAGCTTTTCAAGTGCATAACTCCAGAAAGGAAACATGTAACTCAGCAATACTCATCATAGAGCGTGCCATATCTCATAGGGTGCTATACCTCCGTCCCGATACACCGTTGTGATGTGGTGTATTCGAAGGAGTAAGATGAGAGAGAATCCCATTCTCCTTTTAGAAACTCTAGGAACTCCATGTGCAAGTATTCTCCTCTTTGATCACATCGAAGGACTTAATACTTTTACCTGTCTGGTTCTTAACTTCAAGCTTATATTCCTTGAATTTCTTAAAAGTTTCAGACTTTTGTTTCAATAGGAACATATATCCGAATCCTGAGAGAAGATCAGTGAATATAATGAAGTACGAAGAACCATCCTTGGCATTTATAGACATAGGACCGTATACATCATCATATATCCGTCTCAAGGGTTCAATAACTCTTTCTCTGTTTCCGGTAAACGGAGTATTGGTCATTTTACCTCTGAGACAAGACTGGCAAGTATCATAATATGAAAATTCGAATATATTCTCATATTCATACTTATGTAATTTAGCTAGTCGTGTCGCATTGATATGACCTAGTCTACAATGCTACAAGAAGGATTCGTTCATTTCTGAACTACTCCTCTTGTATGTGTTCTATATACTATGAACTGTGGTTTGATTTAGAACTTATATGCTATTACATAACATGCCTGATCCAATCAACTTTTGATTAAGGAAAATGTTCACAACATTATCCGCCAATACAGAATTATATCTTTCTTTAACTTAATAAAGAAAATGATGTAATGTTGTATATCAGGTTCCGTATATAATTACATTAGTTCAAAATCAATATATTTGGTAATACAAGGTGATATCTGCCAATTGATTTGGCTGCAACACTTGCACCATTCTTTAACACTTAGAGATATATCACCCTTTCCCAGTTCTCTACCTTTCTGTAGCCCATGTCACATATTACTGTTGGGCCACGGTAGTGCCCCGGCCGTCAAACCGACGCCAAAAGCGGAACAAAAACTTTTTACAAAACCGGCGCTACCGCAACCCAAATACCCAGATAGTTCCATTAACCGTATTCTAGCAATATGTAAAAGGAGTTAGAAAATTATACCGATCGATCCGTTTCCTTCGGTCTTTAATCTGCTCCCCTAGCTTGTTGCGGCTATCCCGGTGAAATCCGCTCTTCGATCTCGCTCGTTGAGGAGGTACCACGTCGTTGAATCTTTATACGAGCTCCCGCTTCAAACCGAAACATCTCGGACATGAAGTTTGCTAGCCGACATGTCCAAGATGAAGTAGAGAAGAGTGTAGAATATTCTGTCTCAAGGCACCCAAGCGATTGGGTAGAGGTAAATGAAATTGCCTTTGATAAATTGTGAGCAATGCAAATTTGCTTGTGAGGGAAAAGAATTTCGCTCTTGAGGAAAAATGGGGGCCGGCCACTACTTAGGCTCTCTGTGGATGGGCACAAAACAAGAAGTGCTGGTGGAAAAAGGAAATCAAGTGGAGAGGTGTATATTGAACCTAATAATTTAATCCCCCCATCCAAATCTAACAGCCACACCACCCTCCCACCCCAAGTCAAACCCAAAAGAGCATGCTGTCCATGCTCTTAAAAAATCACAATTAAGCCATGCCCACCATGCCTAATAAATGTATACGATTTAGCCATGCCACATCACCACGGCAGCCCACGAATTCCAGTGAGGAAAATGGCAAATAAAGACAAAGCTCATGTGGCTCATAATGATTAAACATAGAGGGTGATGTATAAGACGGAAAAAAAATGGCAACTCCCAAAATAATCCCGTAACGAGTTACGAGATTACACCTCAACTGTAAATACATACCCGCATCCATATTCGACCGAATACGGATACAACGAGACTAAAATATTCCGACACAATATAATACTAGGATCCGGCTTAAACCAAACCCCGCTAGTATTATCTGTCCGAACCATGACACGTGCACAAGTGCACGTACATGTTCGAACCCTGCCATAAGACCATACAGCCTCTACAACGTTTCGCCCGAACTTTGGAAACTGTCTGTGGGGGACTCTAATGACTCATCAATATACTGGCACTGGGTATAACCACTAGCACGTCAGAGGTACTAGCTGTACGTAACGGTTGCCTATGTATTGAAAGAAGGGGAAGCTGATGAGCAAACACATCCTGAAACCCTACTGAGCATGACAGTGACAATATCTGTACAGTCAGGTCTGTTCGTTTAGGAGTATCGCATATAGGGCCTAGGGGGCCGGTAAACGTTAGACCCCCAATAGCGGTATAAGTCGTGTCGGAGAGTAGCCCGGAACACCCTGAGATACTACTGGAATACCTACCAGTAAATCTCAATTACCCTGGCCAGGGATTTCGTGTAATAGCTCTCCTAAACACAGCGCGATCTCATCCCCAATACCGAGAGTGACGAATCCCCGACGATCCGCTCATTGCCTCCATGTGGCTCGGGACTGTACCCAAATAAAACCTGTTTGCACGCCTCCTTTGAGCCGTGGTAGGGTTGTAATCAAAGCACAGTGGGAACTCACACGAGACAAATGACGATCTCAGGTCGACAGACTAACCTCTACACATGTCACCTGGGAACTGCTACCTGACGATATGTATAATACCAACTAGCATGTTCCCGGCGAGTCCTGTACGGTGTACTCATAACAAAATGAGCACCTGTATACATCTTAGGTGAACCAACTGACACCAATGGCTTGTGAGACCGGCCACCGCCCCTCGTCGGGGTCTCGACTGTATACACTAGTCTATTCTGGAGTATCGATGCCCTGTCTCGAAACTCCGACGACTAGGGTCAATTTAAGGATATACTTATAGACCCTACCTCCCACGTATATGATCGCCATCATACTGCTGGCAGTCAAGGAAGAATCCTATGGGCTCTATCAACATGCAATAGTGAACTAAAGCATGTATACGATGATAAAGACAAACTAGATAGCATACTATCATCTCGAGCAAGACTGTCCTACCGGTATAGGTCCTCCCTCAATCATTGCAATCATGTACCTGCGATCCAATAATTGACTTTGAGAGCATTATATCCAACAATCTCCCACTTGCACTTAAGGCTAATTATTGCGATGTCACGTACTCACAGCTCATGTGATACCGAACATCCAACTCCTCTACTAATCAGTTTCACAAAACTCGTTTGTAAAACTATTGTGTTCGAGAAATAGCCTCAGTGAGTGGATCCGCCCTAATGTTTCTTTCCATGTCTCTTTTTTTCTCAAGTTCGCGGAGAAAGCCATATCCCAAATTGAGTAACACCTGTCTTAGAATATGTCTGGATATCTGATGGGACCTAGTTCACAAGTGAACTCCAAATCTAGCAAACTTCTTAGACTGTATTGTCAACTGAAATTAATTAGTATCCTGCGCCAGGCCTTTCTCAGTATCCGCCTAGACTACGTGTCCAAACTACTGCCCCTCGTCAGAGGGAAAACTATAACTCTGACATTCACTCTGTCATCCTTGTCACCTTGGAAGCCTGGAATGATAACTGTTTCCTGAAAGAGGCTGTCGTTATCAAATCCCTAGAACAGCCACTTATGTTCTAAAACTGCTTCCGAACGTTTCTCCAGGATTGGATTAGTATCAACTTATTGCATCTAGTGCAAAAACAACATCTGGTGTGGTACTTGACATCTCATGAACAACTCAATTGCCTAAGTAAGTGATCTGCCAATCATGCACATCCCTCTCCCCTTTAGTCTGTAAGACACCTTTAGAGATGGTGACTCCATCACCTGCAGGTACACCACTATGCCAGGAGTCGTTCATTCTAAACTACCTTTAGAATGATGTCAAAGTACATAGATTGGGAAACTACCCAAATCTAGATCTAAAACTATAGATCTGTTAGTGTATATGCCCTAGAGGCCATTACTGTATCATACTAGTTTGTATATTACTAAATGGAAGCTTGGGATATTCACCTTGTATAAACAATCTTGCTCAAAATAGTAGTATGCTACTTTGTTTGTTTCTACTTCAATGTGTACATGTGTTTATTTTATTATATCACCTATACACATTAGTGGAGCCCTTAGGATCTTTGCTTGATTACCAGCGTTGTGATGGCTGTCACACTAGTGGGGGCTGGGTAATTTATAAGCACATCCTTATGCAGGTCCCTAATAACAGGACTATCGAGATAGGGCATCGATACTCCGGAGTAGACTAGCGCATGCGCTTCCCATCCCAGAGTGGGAGATGGTCTGTCCCACAGCCATCAGTACGTCGTACTGGAGATAGTATGCGGGTGCTCGTTAGGTTACGAGTACACTGGACAGGACTCGTCGGGAACTGACCGGTTGGTATTATACCTATCGTCAGTTATCGGTTCCCAGGTGACATGAGTACAGCTTAGTCCGCTGACTTGACACTGTCACTTTGCCTCGAGTGTGTTCCCACTGTACTTTGATTACTACCCTACCACGGCTCAAAAGAGTCATGCAAACAGGTAGTAGTTGGGTGCAGTCCCGAAGCACTTGGAGGCAGTGACGGTTAGACAGGATTCATCTCTCCCGTTATTGGGGGTTGACATCGCGCTGTGTCTAGGAGAGTCATTACACGAGTAGTCCCTGGCCAGGGCAAGCGAGACATACTGGTAGGCTTCCAGTGTTATCTCAGGGTGTTTTGGGCTTCACTCCGACACGACTTGTACCGCTATTAGGGGACTGACGTTTACCGCCCCCCTAGGCCCGCCATGCGATGTATCAGATGAATAGACCGGACTGTACGGAGACTGTCACATTCAGGCTCAGTAGGAGTTCAGATGGGTTTCACCTCGTCAATCTTCTTGTCGGCATCTACCTGGGGACCGTTACGCACAGCTAGTGCCGCTTTCGGTCTGTGGTTAAACCCACTGCCAGCGTAGTGTCGAGTCTTTAGAGTCCCACACAGAAAGCTATTCGCCTTTAGGCAAAAGAGTAGAGGTCGCATGGTTTTGCGATAGGGTCCGGTCACATCCGTGCACTTATGCACGTACAGTGTCCGGACAGTTAACACTAGCGGGCTTTGGTTTAAGCCAGATCCTAGTGTACCTTTTGGGATTGGTTTTATCCAGTATGTATTCGTGTTCCTCGGAACGCGGATGCGGGTGTCTATGCACTGTTGACGGAGAGACAGAGGCAGAGGATTCTCATTAGGGTTGTTGACCGTTGACTGTTGACTATTGACTTTTTGCTCAACCCTAATGAGAATATGATATGTAATTAACAATAATATTAATTAAGTATTATAGTGACATGGTTGTTGAGGGGTTGACTTTGTTGACTTGTTGACTTTGTTGACCGGTTGACTAGGTTGGACTAGTTGACCATCATGATGACAATGGCTATCATTTCATGGCAAAGACTTTTGCTTGCTTGTTTTCTTATGCAAAATGAGTGCATGAAATGATATCGCTATTGTAGCTTAAACCATCACTAATACTTGATTGATATTGTTGGTTATGATGGTTTTGGATTATGAGAGCCAAGAGAGAAAAGTCTTGCTCTTTCTTTCATTTCCTTTCTCTCTCTTGTGTTCTTGAGCTCTCATCTTCTTCCTCTTGTTCTCCCTCTCTTTAGTCTATGGTTCACTTGTCTCATGTGTTGAGAACCAAGAACCATAAAGAAAAATCCCAACACACTCTTCTCTACTCACTCTAGTTCACAAGGTTTAGCAAACCGAGTTAACTAGTTTCTTTAAAGCTCGAAAAAGAAGCCAAAGGTAGAAGCTTTCGGGTGGATCGATCTTCGGCGCAAGGAGACGACGGGGTGAAGCCGATCCGTACACCATCGAGGTTTGAAGACGAAGGAGTTCAAGAAAGAAAGGTATAACCCCCTAACCGAGTAGTTTACAACTCCTAGTTAGGTTGTTAGTTAGATATTTAACAAAGATCCGGTTTTGAGTCTATGTTACCGCCTCTAGAAAATTGTTTTTCACCAAATTCCGCATGCCCGAAAGTACCGGGAGAAGTAGCATGGACTTACAGTGGTATCAGAGCCAAGTTAAACACTACCTAACATGTTAGCATAGTAACTAGAAATTCGATCGGAGAAAAAGTCGCGAAATACACCCCGATATCAAGCTTGCTGTCGATTTTCAAAGTTCTGTAAAAATAATAAATCATGCTTTAAAAATCGACTCAGGGTTTTTATAGTCTACTGTAGAAAAACGGTCGAGAGATCCCACCAAACCACCGTGGAAACGCGGCAATAGCTTGCTGTTGCCGCGGTTCCGCGGCCGATTAAGCTCCTCTCTGGATCGTCTTTACTGCAGTTTGTTCTATGGGGTATTTTGGGAATTTTTGGTATATGTGTTTTCAGCCCAGATTTTCCAGAAAGAAAATTTTGTTTTTGGGGCTTTAAAAACCGTATTTCGATCGAGTTTCTAAAGACTTAAGCTGACGGGTTTTTATCTGTGATGTGATATTTGTATTGAACGTCTGCTAATCGCTATATGTCGATTAGTGAGGGTTATACAAATCTGTGATCTGTAATGTTATTGGTTTGTGTATATGAATTCATTGGATTGTCGCGGGTGAATAGCCGGGGGTTGTGAGACGAGAGTTTTCTTTTCTTTCAATTCATGTAAATTTGTAAATTGATGTAATAATTATTTATATGGCCGCACAACCGGGTCGGGGTTGTAGCCGTCATTGTATAATTTCTTTTTACTGTTTTTGCTCCTAGGATAGACCCATGGAGGGGGTACACAAACTACCGAGTATGCCGAAGTGCCGAGTGGCCTACTCACGGAGTTGAGGGAGGTTGCTTCGCTTCGGGTACTTGGCGGGTAGTTTTCCGCACCCGTAGGGGTCTTGGGTGGGGTATTGACTATTCACCGCGACCGTGTAATCTGCTTTTCGTTACAGGCTCGTACGAATTGCGGGTTCCTAGTATATCCAATGTGTTCATCTGTGCTCTGCAATGGCTATCATTGCAATATATCTATATATGATATTATTTAGGCGTTGCTTATGTTTTACAGCCGCGCTAGCCCAGCCCCCGCTCTGTCGTTAGTTAAGTAACCTAACGGGTAATGACGGGGCCCCGTGGCGAATGCGAATGGCATAAGCGTACGTCATATTTTGGTTGTTTTCTGCAATGGTAGGATTAATTGATGGGACGCATTAAAAGAACTAATGCAAGAATATCACGCATTAAAACAACTAATGCAAGAAAAATAAACCAAGTAAAAGTCCTTGGAACACTTTCGAAAAACCACTCGGTTCTTTTCAAAACCAACTTTTAAATGCGGAGCTTGAGCCACTCTTTTTAAAAGCTATCTCGTTCCATCAGTTATATCAAGTTCACTACGTTCACGGTTTCGCCAAAACCATTCGTAGCCCTCCGTCATTTCACATGAACAGTCAATAGTATTCAAGCTATGTTTGTTGGCCAAAGTCAAGGCATAGTGATTGGTAGCTATTGGGTATTCATGTACAACATAGATAGATGCGTTGGTTTGGAACAGTCGTACTGCCTTGTTGGCCAAAGTCAACGGTAGGTGCGGGTGGATTCAAATTAACCTGGAGAACGACGGGTAGAACTTGACATGTGACTTATGATTTGTTGGCCAAAGTCAAGGTCATAAGAGCATGGGGCAAAAATCCACATCGGGAGTTTCAAAAGAACTGAAACTTGCTAGTGTTGCATACCATTTGGAGTGTGATGATTCTGGTAGGATTCCTTCAGTTTCTTCACGCGATGATATTTGGATTCCGATCCTACTGTGAGTATATGCTACTCCTCAGGAAATTTCTCACTAAACGATCAATGCTATAAACCTAGTAGGTGTCTAGAAAGGTGTTAGCGGGGCTACGCCCCCAGGAAAAAGAGCTTATTTAATTAAGGAACTTCGCGAAAGCGTTGGAAAACCTCCCTCGAAGTACCGACACTGGCCTGGCTGAACGGTGAAGCAAGTATTGTACGGTGAGATTGATCCTGACTAATTCTTCCTTTTTGGTTTGAGGAGGGATTCGAGAGACAGTGGGAGCCATCCTGTTTAGACAAACTAAAAACCATTCTAAACTTGTAAGAGCATCATGCTGAGTGTTTCTTCTCTCTCTCCTAATTGCAGCGACCAATCGACATGACTGGACTTAAGTTACTTCTAGATAAAAACATACTGACAGGGCCAAACAACAAAGATTGGCTCAGGAATGTCAAGATGGCAATCACTTACGACAAGCTGGGGTATTTTCTTACCACCAAAGCTCCCCCTGTCCCAGGTCCCAAAACCAGCATCGCGGATAAGGAAATCCGTAAGACCTGGGAAATCGATTGCGCGAAGGCCAAGTGCCTCGTGCTTGCCTCTATGGACAACGAACATCAGAGGAGGCACGAGAATATGGACCTCGAGTCCATATTTCTCCATACAAAAGAACTGTATGGAGAGCAGTCTCGTATCGCAAGATACGAAGTGTCGAAGAAGTTATTTTCGGCAAGGTTGGCCGTCGGATCATTGGTAGAGGAACACGTGCTTAAGATGATTGGCTACATAGAAGAGCTCACGGACCTTAGGACCATGTTAGAGAATGAGCTCTATACGGACTTGATTCTCCAGTCCCTTCCTTCCACTTACGCCCAGTTTATCCTGAACTTCAACTTACAAGAAAAGGAAGTTGAACTTTCAGAACTCCTCAACATGCTGAGGAGCGCAGAGGGCACCCTACAGAAAAGTAGGGAAACATCCACTTTGTTTGTAGGAGGATCTTCCTCTTCTAGGTCCAAGGAGAAAGCCAAGGGAAAGAAGAAGAAAGCCCCCGCCAAACCAAGGGGCGGTGTTAGTAAAGTGGATACGAAGGGAAAGGCAAAAGCAACAAAGAAAGTGGGAAAGCTTGTGGATAAAGAAGAATGCTTCTATTGTCATAAGAAGGGACAATGGAAGAATAATTGCAGGGCTTGGAAAGCCAGAACACAGGAACTGAAGCAGGTTGCGGCTTCAGCTTCAGGTGTGTATGTTATTGATAACTGTCTTTCAATAAACTCTACTTCCTGGGTATTGGATACCGGATCAGGATCTCATATCTGTAATTCTTTGCAGGCGTTGAGAAACCGTAGGTTTTTGAAGGCAGGTGACATGACCCTCAAAGTTGCAAACGGAGCTAGCATGGATGCTAAGGCCGTGGGGGACTATCACCTGGGAATGTCAGATGGACATGTTTTGGTTTTGCGTAATTGCTTTTTTGTACCCAACGCAACTTGTAATATCATTTCTGTATCTTTGGTTTCTAAAGAAGGTTATGAATTTGCGTTTGTAAGCAATGTTGTAAACATTCACCTTAATCAAGTTATGATTGGGTCAGGTACATTGAGCAATGGTATATACGTATTAAACCAACCACAGATTTTCAATGTCCAGAATACTCACAAAAGAAAGTCTCCAGAAATCAGTCAGACTTTCTTGTGGCATTGTAGACTGGGTCACATCAATGAGAGAAGGTTGACGAAGTTACATACAGAAGGATATTTGGATTCGTTCGAATATCAATCGTATGCTACTTGTCAATCCTGTCTCAAAGGAAAGATGACAAGGACTCCGTTCACTGGACACGGAGTAAGAGCGAGTGAGCTCTTGGGACTCGTACACAGCGACGTGTGCGGTCCAATGTCTACACATGCGCGAAGCGGTTATTCTTACTTCATTACTTTTACGGATGACTTTTCAAGGTACGGTTATATCTTCTTAATGAAACATAAGTCTGAAGCCTTTGGAAAATTCCAGGAATATAAGAATGAAGTAGAAAAACAAACCGGCAAAAGTATCAAGATTCTAAGATCGGATCGAGGTGGAGAATACTTGAGTGCCGAGTTCCTGGACTATTTAAAAGAGAACGGAATTCTCTCTCAGCTTACTCCTCCATACACTCCGCAACATAACGGTGTATCGGAGAGACGAAACCGAACCCTATTGGATATGGTACGGTCCATGATGAGTAACGCTGAGTTACCGCGATCATTCTGGGGGTATGCGCTAGAATCAGCTGCATACCTTTTGAACCGAGTTCCCACTAAGACTGTGCCTACCACACCATATGAGATGTGGTGTGGGAAGAAACCCTATCTTAAGCACATTAAGACATGGGGATGTCCAGCTTTTGTTAAAAAGCAGCATGCGGACAAGCTCGAGGCACGCTCAGTACGGTGCAAGTTCGTGGGATATCCAAAGAACTCCAAGGGATATTTCTTCTACTGTGAAGTGGAACAAAAGGTTTTTGTTTCCCGTCATGCCTACTTCTTGGAAACTGAGTTTTTGGAAACCCAGATAAGTGGGAGCACAGTAGAACTGGAAGAAATTCCAGAACCACGAGTTATTACTGAAAGCTTAGTGGAACCAGAGGGTTCAAAAGAACAGGACATTCCTACGCCGCTCCGCAGGAGTAGTAGGCAGTCCTATCCGCCCGAGAGATACTACAGTTTTCTCATAGACGGGGATAGAGAGGATTGCATCATAGATTATGATGAGCCTACTAGCTTCCAGCAGGCCGTTCAGAGCGTTGACTCGGTAAAATGGCTGGATGCAATGCGGACCGAAATGGAGTCCATGCACACCAACAAAGTATGGACATTGGACATTGCTCCAGACGGGGTAAAACCCGTAGGATGCAAGTGTATCTTCAAAAGGAAGATTGGTGTAGATGGACAGGTTGAGACCTATAAAGCTAGACTGGTTGCAAAGGGTTTTCGTCAAAGACCTGGTTTGGACTATGACGAGACCTTTTCTCCAGTAGCTATGCTGAAATCCATTCGGATCCTTCTTGCCATTGCTGCCTTCCACGATTATGAGATTTGGCAGATGGACGTAAAGACCGCTTTTCTAAATGGGAATTTAAAGGAGTGTGTTTATATGGACCAGCCAGAGGGTTTCATTCAGAGTGGGAGCAGCGGAAAGGTGTGCAAGTTGCTTAAGTCCATCTATGGACTAAAGCAGGCATCGCGGAGTTGGAACATCTGTTTTGATGAAACGGTCAAGGAATTTGGCTTTATCAAAAATCCAGATGAACCATGCATCTATAGTAGATTTGTAGCGAGAACTGTAGTATTCCTCGTTTTATACGTGGATGACATTCTCTTAATAGGAAATGACATTCCTATGCTACAATCTGTCAAGGGGTTCTTGTCACACAGGTTCTCCATGAAAGACCTGGGTGATGCCTCATACATCGTGGGGATCCGGATCCATCGTGATAGATCCAAGAGGATATTAGGACTTTCACAGTCCAGGTACATCGACACCATACTGAAAAGATTCAGTATGGAAGATTCCAAGCGCGGTAACCTACCGGCTTGTCACGGGATCACCCTCTCTAAAGAGATGTCTCCCAAGACTGATTTGGAAAGGGATCGCATGTCCATTATACCCTACGCTTCTGCGGTAGGCTCTATAATGTATGCAATGTTGTGTACCAGACCGGATGTAGCTTATGCACTGAGTGTAGTAAGCCGGTATCAGTCAAACCCTGGGGAGAAACACTGGATAGCGGTAAAGAACATTCTCAAGTACCTGAGAAGGACTAAGGAGATGTTCTTGGTGTATGGAGGAAAAGACCTCCAGATCGAGGCCTTTGCTGACTCCAGCTTCCAGAGTGACAAGGATGATTCCAAGTCCATGTCGGGTTTTGTCTTTACCCTCAATGGAGGGGCGGTGTGTTGGAAGAGTCCCAAACAGGAAACCGTTGCAGACTCGACGATGGAAGCGGAATACATCGCTGCATCTGATGCCGCAAAAGAAGCTGTCTGGGTGAGGAAGTTCTTGAAAGAACTTCAGGTGGTTCCGTCCATTGTTAATCCAATACCTCTGTATTGCGACAGCAACGGGGCTATAGCGAAGGAACCCAGGTCCCATCAAAGATCCAGACACATCTTGAGGCGGTATCACCTGATCAGGGAGATCGTGGATCGCTAGGAGATCGAGGTTCGGAAGGTTGCTTCAGAAGATAACACTGCAGATCCATTCACCAAGGCCTTGCCCCAGACTCAGTTCGAGCGGCTGATCGAGATGATAGGTCTTTGATACGCCAGTACATGGCCTTAGTGCAAGTGGGAGATTGTTAGTGTATATGCCCTTAGAGGCCATTACTGTATCATACTAGTTTGTATATTACTTAATGGAGCTTGGGATATTCACCTTGTATAAACAATGTTGCTCAAAATAGTAGTATGCTACTTGGTTTGTTTCTACTTCAATGTAGACATGTGTTTATTTTATTATATCACCTATACGCATTAGTGGAGCCCTTAGGATCTTTGCTTGATTACCAGCGTTGTGATGGCTGTCACACTAGTGGGGGCTGGGTAATCTATAAGCACATCCTTATGCAGGCCCCTAGTCGCAGGACTATCGAGATAGGGCATCAATACTCCGGAGTAGACTAGCGCATGCGCTTCTCATCCCAGAGTGGGAGATGGTCTTTCCCACAGCCATCAGTACGTCGTACTGGAGATAGTATGCGAGTGCTCGTTAGGTTACGAGTACACTGGACAGGACTCGTCGGGAACTGATCGGTTAGTATTATACCTATCGTCAGTTATCAGTTCCCAGGTGACATGAGTACAGCTTAGTCCGCTGACTTGACACTGTCACTTCGCCTCGAGTGTGTTCCCACTGTACTTTGATTACTACCCTACCACGGCTCAAAAGAGTCGTGCAAACAGGTAGTAGTTGGGTGCAGTCCTGAAGCACTTGGAGGCAGTGACGGTTAGACAGGATTCGTCTCTCCCGGTATTGGGGGTTGACATCGCGCTGTGTCTAGGAGAGCCATTACACGAGTAGTCCCTGGCCAGGGCAAGCGAGATATACCGGTAGGCTTCCAGTGTTATCTCAGGGTGTTTTGGGCTTCACTCCGACACGACTTGTACCGCTATTAGGGGACCGACGTTTACCGCCCCCTAGGCCCGCCATGCGATGTATCAGACGAACAGACCGGACTGTACGGAGACTGTCACATTCAGGCTCAGTAGGAGTTCAGATGGGTTTCACCTCGTCAGTCTTCTTGTCGGCATCTACCTGGGGACCGTTACGCACAGCTAGTGCCGCTTGCGATCTGTGGTTAAACCCACTGCCAGCGTAGTGTCGAGTCTTTAGAGTCCCATACAGAAAGCTATTCGCCTTTAGGCAAAAGAGTAGAGGTCGCATGGTTTTGCGACAAGGTCCGGTCACATCCGTGCACTTGTGCATGTACAGTGTCTCGACAGTTAACACTAGTGGGCTTTGGTTTAAGCCAGATCCTAGTATACGTTTTGGGATTGGTTTTATCCAGTATGTATTCGTGTTCCTCGGAACGCGGATGCTGGTGTGTATGCACTGTTGACGGAGAGACAGAGGCAGAGGATTCTCATTAGGGTTGTTGACCGTTCACTGTTGACTATTGACTTTTTGCTCAACCCTAATGAGAATATGATATGTAATTAACAATAATATTAATTAAATATTATAGTGACATGGTTGTTGAGGGGTTGACTTTGTTGACTTTGTTGACCGGTTGACTAGGTTGGACTAGTTGACCATCATGATGACAATGGCTATCATTTCATGGCAAAGACTTTTGCTTGCTAGTTCTCTTGTGCAAAATGAGTGCATGAAATGATATGGCTATTGTAGCTTAAACCATCACTAATACTTGATTGATATTATTGGTTATGATGGTTTTGGATTATGAGAGCCAAGAGAGAAAAGTCTTGCTCATTCTTTCATTTCCTTTCTCTCTCTTGTGTTCTTGAGCTCTCATCTTCTTCCTCTTGCTCTCCCTCTCTTTAGTCTATGGTTCACTTGTCTCATGTGTTGAGAACCAAGAGCCATAGAGAAAAATCCCAACACACTCTTCTCTACTCTCTCTAGTTCACAAGGTTTAGCAAACCGAGTGAACTAGTTTCTTCAAAGCTCGAAGAAGAAGCCAAAGGTAGAAGCTTTCGGGTGGATCGATCTTCGGCGCAAGGAGACGACGGGGTGAAGCCGATCCGTACACCATCGAGGTTTGAAGACGAAGGAGTTCAAGAAAGAAAGGTATAACCCCCTAACCGAGTAGTTTACAACTCCTAGTTAGGTTGTTAGTTAGATGCTTAACAAAAATCCGGTTTTGAGTCCATGTTACCGCCTCTAGAAAATTGTTTTTCACCAAATTCCGCATGCCCGAAAGTACCGGGAGAGGTAGCATGGACTTACAAGATCCAGTAACCAGAATGCCTGATATTATATCCATATCCTATGTGGAGAAGGCACTGTGTGACAACCTCAGTATAACCGATCGTAGCGTAGGAATTTCACTTCCTACTATGTGTATGTCATCCAAGTACCAGGACTTTACACCCTACTACCTTCTTAACAGATCCATCCCCTATTCTAATGAAGTCAAAACCCATGACTGTGACATCAGAAATAGATGATCTATCTCCGCTATATCTGCTTTAGTCTATAAATAAATATAAGCTACTTGTCCACTATGCTTCCGCTGCTCCCATTGACTACAACAACCCTCTGGCAGAATCATATACACGTGCACTTCTAAAGTAAACTTTAGAACGACGCTATACTCATCCTCCTGCCGGATCTCATAGTTTGGAACAGCAGTAATGGAAAGTCTGGGTAAACAAGTACCTCCCTGTCACCGTCCTTGAGGTTACCGGAGTACCTCTGGAGCGCCTAAGGTTACCTACCATATCTGCGGAGTGGCTAATAAAATGTCAATCCTGATTGAATCTGTAGGTCATATTAAATTTTCCGTAACTGTTTGCGGTTCTGGAATCTCTTCCAGTTCTACCATACTTCCACAACTGTTTTCTGAAAAAAAAACCCATTTTACTAAAACTGTGGCGAGTCAAGAACAATATCACTATTGATCTTCCAGATGGTAGAAAATTAACCCTCGTCAAAGCCCGGGTTAACCCACAAACTGCCATTACAGAAACATGCCTTGTGTTATCCAGAGTCTGGTTTTAAGCATAAGCCGGACAAATCCCCGTATCTTAACATCGTTAAGATACGAACCATTCTATATACAATATAGAAATAGAGGTACTGATTTAATTGGAACCAGATTCAAATCATGCAGCTGTCTACAGTGCATGTCAACTAAATTGAGAGAGGATGGTCAGCATTACTCAACTTAGGAGTGCATCCAATTATGAGTAACCTAAAAGAGAAACAAGTTTCTGAAAACCATTACTATCAACTGAATACCAAACACAAGTATCTATATCTTCGATCACCTTGAAGAATCCCGATACTTGCAACACCTGGTTCTCTACTTTATTGTTTTACCTATAACTTCTCAAACTTGGACCTTGTATTTCTACGAAACACTTGTCTAAAACTTGAGAAGTCACAAATAAACAGAATACAGTAAGAGGACCAACCCCTTTATCCTAATGGACATTGGATAATATACAATACTTTATATAAGTCCCCTAAGTTGAATAACTCAAACCCTGTGCGTCGTAGGTTGAAAACTGTATCCAGACGATTTTCTCAAATATCACCAATTACAACGAATTCCGATATAATGAGGATGATCACCTGATTCCCAATATTTTACTCCTACTCATCATCTGTAAAACCACACAGATGTGAGAATCATTCCTGGTAAATACATACCCTGGAACAAGGGTCTATTTGGGAAATCAGTTTTCTATTAACTACACAGTGAAACTGAAACATGAATATGTTTCGATGGGGTATTCGGGTATTCCTAGTAATGCCTCTTCCATTATTCGTATTTATGACTGCAACCGTATATTTCCCTACCATCTCTCCAATTCTCTTTATTTGTCTTTAGTCGTTACCTTCTGTACACCACCGTTAGGCTTAATGGTTTTCTTCCTTCCCTACTGTTCGACACCAACCTATGGTTTGGAAGAAGACTATCCAATAAACATAATAGGTGTACTCTCCTAATCCTAGGAGCACTCGCAACTTGAGAGAAGGTAATGATAAAAGACAACTAAATAAAACTTATTCCTATTCCTCCTGAACCAGAATCCATACTCGAAAAAGTTCCTTCAAGTTCGTATATAACCATATAATGGATTTATCCAATGGAATTGGATGTTCGTAGTGATACAGGGTGTTCTGGAGAAACACAAAGGTGAATTAGGAGTGGCAATGAGATACGTGGTTTGGTCGTGAATATTAACAGTCGCAATTTACTTTGCCCTCTTTCTGATCCCTTTATTTGTCTTTACTTATTACCTTCTGTAGACCCAATTTAGGCTAATTGGTTTTCTTCATTCCCTACTTTTCGGTACCTGCCTTTGGTTCGGAAGAAGACTATCCAATAAGCGTAATAGGTGTACCCTCTTTTAATCCTAGGAGCCCTCACAAGCTGAGAGAAGGTAAAAAGAAAAGACAACTGAACAGTCCTATTCAATCTCTCTAGAACCAGAATCCATCCTCGAAGAAGTTCCTCCGAGTTCGTATATAACCATACGATGGATTTATCCAATGGAAGTGGATGTTCGTAATAATACGGGGTGTT
This sequence comes from Agapanthus africanus, assembly GCA_030015575.1. Classification (NCBI taxonomy): domain Eukaryota; kingdom Viridiplantae; phylum Streptophyta; class Magnoliopsida; order Asparagales; family Amaryllidaceae; genus Agapanthus; species Agapanthus africanus. The sequence continues at coordinate 253,470,322 of CM057337.1, read as the reverse complement.
CTGGAGAAACTCAAAAGGTAAAAGAAGGAGTGGCAATGATGTATGCAACTCAGACAATTCAAAAGCCAGTGTTTTAAGAAGGTTCGGTTAACTTGGTCACAGAGTTATAGTCTAGGGTCGGGACATGGTCGCAGTCAAAGAGAGAGAGAAAAGAAACACTCTGCGTGCACTCTAATCTAGATCAGAATGGTTAATCATTTTTTCTAATCAGGAAACCTCCTACTATTTTCTCAAATTCTCCTCCAAATCTGAAGGAAGAATTAGTCGGAATCAACCGAGGAGTAAACTAACTCATCAGTGGGAATCCGGATCCAACTATCATCGCATGATAATGTGATGGAAGCCACTCACGTCATCACACTCCAGAAGGCATGCGCAAGCCTGGCAAGTTTCCCGTATGTTTAAAACACCCGATATGATTTTTACCCCAAGCGGTTTATGACCTTGACTAGGTCAACAAACCATAAACCGCTAGTCAAGTTCAACCCGTCATTATCCTGGATTGCATTAAACCCACCCGCGCGTTCCCTTGACTAGGTCAACAAGGCCGCACGACTGTCCTAACCAATCGCATTTAAAATGCAACAAACAAGCACCACTTAGCTACCGAACACTACGCCTTGATTAGGTCAACAAACGCAGCACGAATACTAAATAATACTTGTAAGAAATGACAGAGGGCTACGGCTGGTTTTTGGCGAAAAACCTTTAGCGTAATGAACTTGATATAGTTGAAGGAACCGGATATATTTTATAGAAATATAGTGGCGAAAACCTTTGCTAAAGAGGTCACTCCCGGTAAAGGGATCTCGGCTCTTTCCTCATCGAATGGGGTGCAGGATATTCCAAACTGAATACCACGATGCAAAGCAAAAGGTAATCGACTATAGTGAAGTTATTACCCTAACGCAAACCTCTGTCTAAGGGGTCACACCCGATGAAGGGATCTCGGCCCTTGCCTCGTTGACTGAGGTGCTGGATATTCACAACCGAATATCTCTGTGCAAAACAAAAGAGAACGCCATTGTAATAACAGCTTTTGAAAAATTGGTTCCAACAACATCATATTTAGGTTTGTTTTCCTTGCATTGATAAGAATCAACGCAGTCCCATCAATTAATCACACCAGAAAAGAACGAAAATATATTATGTACGTATGTGCCATCCGCATTAGCCACTGGGTCCCGTCATCACCCGTTAGCTTACTTAACTAACGACAGAGCAGGGACTGGACTAGCGCGGGTGCAAAACATATACTACATCTACTAGTATATATATATATTTATATCAATATATAATAATCGCTCCAGGCGTGATAAATGCAACATCACAGAAAAATAATAAGCATCACAGAACAATACAGATAATCTGGGATCCCCGGGTTTCATTGAGCCGCAAGTGAAACCCGACGTTCCCATGATCGTGTGGATAGCCTGTGCAATGAAAACCTGTACCCCCTACGAGTGCGGCGAATAGCCCGCCAATTCTAGAGTGAGGACCCCTCCGTCTCAAAGCCATGAGATGCGGACTCGTTGCCCTCTAGAACTCGGCTATCCGTGCACCCCACCGCAGGATAATCGTAGTACAGAAAATAAAATATGTACAACGGGTACATCGACCTCACCCCGGTCGTGCCCCAAAAGAATAATATACAAACAGGCAGTGACGGCAGTCCACATGTCGGACACTCGCCCCGCGATATCAAATGTACAAATAAATCCAAACTGCACTACCATTGCATGCAAGCTATCCATCATGACAATCCGCAACATCATAGCACAACACAGAACATCAACGTGAATGTCACGTTCGCAAATCCGTCTAAAAGGATTATAGCGATTAGACAAGAATTACCGATTAAATGACATTCACGGTCACAGATAGAAATGTAATGCACTGCAAAGTTTAAATAATGTTAGAAAATATCGAATTCGAAATAACCCCGAATAGCCGCCAACAACCACAAAAATCCATTTCCAAAATGGGCTAAACAAACAATACCACTGAACCAATATTCGAGAGACAAAACGCCATTGGGGTGAAGAAAATGTGAGCACTAGAATTTTCTTTTTGGGCAAGTCTAGAAAATTAAAGAAGTTGCTGTGAAAAGAGAAGAAGTGGTTGTAGAAATTAAAGTGGCTCATTCGAAAATGAGAAAGGGTCACTGTGGTTTTCAAGTGCAGACGATAAGTGGATATTAAAATTAAAGCAACAAATGAAAACCACACAATAATAAACACTCATCAACAGCCCACCCCATTCCCTTCAGACTCGTTTAATTCCCCACAAAAAGCCCACCAAATTTCCAAGGCCCACGAATTTCCAGCAAACTAAAAACTGGCCAAAAAATTTTGCCCAAAGAATATCAACATTGGTATTGTTTCGGGTTGTTTCAGTTTCGATATTTTAACATTATCTAAACAACTAATATACGGTTAATGGGTTAGCTCTGATACCATGTTGGGCCACGGCAGTGCCCCGGCCGTCAAACCGACGGGAAAAGCGAAAAAAAAACTTTTTACAAAACCGGCGCTACCGCAACCCAAATACCCGGATCGTTCCATTAACCGTATTCTAGCAATATGTAAAAGGAGTTAGAAGATTATACCAATCGATCCGTGTCCTTCGTTCTTTAATCTGCTCCCCTAGATTGTTGCGGTTGTCCCGGTGAAATCTGCTCTACGTTCTCGCTCGTTGAGGAGCCACCACGTCGTTGAATCTTTATACGGGCTCCCGCTTCAAACCGAAACAACTCGGACATGAAATTTGCTAGCCGACATGTCCAAGATGAAGTAGAGAAGAGTGTAGAATATTCTGTCTCAAGGCACCCAAACGATTGGATGGAAGTAAATGAAGCTGCCTTTGATAAATTGTGAGCAATGCAAATTTGCTTGTGAGGGAAAAGAATTTCGCTCTTGAGGAAAAATGGGGGCCGGCCACTGCTTAGGCTCTCTGTGGATGGGCACGAAACAAGAAGTGCTGGTGGAAAAAGGAAATCAAGTGGAGAGGTGTATATTGAACCTAATAATTTAATCCCCCCATCCAAATCTAACAGCCACACCACCCTCCCACCCCAAGTCAAACCCAAAAGAGCATGCTGTCCATGCTCTTAAAAAAATCACAATTAAGCCATGCCCACCATGCCTAATAAATGCACACTATTTAGCCATGCCACATCACCGAGGCAGCCCACGAATTTTAGTGAGGAAAATGGCAAAGACAAAGTTCAAGTGGCTCATAATATTAAACATAGAGGGTGATGTATAAGACGGAAAAAGAAAACTGGCAACTTCCAAAATAATCCCATAACGAATTACGAGATTACATCTAAACAGTAAATACATACCCGCATCCGTATTCGACTGAATACAGATACAACGAGACTAAAATATTCCGACACAATATAATACTAGGATTCGGCTTAAACCAAATCCCGTTAGTATTATCTGTCCGAACATTGACACGTGCACAAGTGCACATACATGTTCGAACCCTGCCATAAGATCATACGGCTTCTACAACGTTTCGTCCGAACTTTGGAAACTGTCTGTGGGGGACTCTAATGACTTATCAATACACTGGCACTGGGTATAACCACCAGCACGTCAGAGGTACTATTTGTACGTAACGGTTGCCTATGTATTGAAAGAAGGGGAAGCTGATGAGCGAACTCATCCTGAAACCCTACTGAGCCTGACAGTAACAATATCCGTACAGTCCGGTCTGTTCGTCTAGGAGTATCGCATATAGGGCCTAAGGGGCTGGTAAACGTTAGACCCCCAATAGCGGTATTAGTCGTGTCGGAGAGTAGCCCGGAACACCCTGAGATACTACTGGAATACCAACCAGTAAATCTCGATTACCCTTGCCAGGGATTTCGTGTAATCGCTCTCCTAAACACAGCGCGATCTCACCACCAATACCGGGAGAGACGAATCCCCGACGATCCCCTCACTGCCTCCATGTGGCTCGGGACTGTACCCAAATAAAACCTGTTTGCACGACTCCTTTGAGCCGTGGTAGGGTAGTAATCAAAGCATAGTGGGAACTCACACGAGACAAATGACGATCTAAGGTCGACAGACTAACCTGTACACATGTCACCTGGGAACTGCTATCTGACGATATGTATAATACCAACTAGCATGTTCCCGGCAAGTCCTGTCCGGTGTACTCATAACCTAATGAGCACCTATATACATCTTAGGTGAACCAACTGACACCAATGGCTTGTGAGACCGGCCACCGCCCCTCATCGGGGTCTCGACTGTATACACTAGTCTACTCTGCAGTATCGATGCCCTGTCTCGAAACTCCCACGACTAAGGTCACTTTAAGGATGTGCTTATAGACCCCAGCTCCCACGTATATGATCGCCATCATACCGTTGGCAGTCAAGCAAGAATCCTATGGGCTCTATCAACATGCAATAGTGAACTAATGAATTTATACTATGATAAAGACAAACCAGATAGCATACTATCATCTCGAGCAAGACTGTCCTACCGGTATAGGTCCTCCCTCAATCATTGCAATCACGTACCTGCGATCCAATAATTGACTTTGAGGGCATTATATCCAACAATTATATATGCGGGATCCTGATCCGGTATCAAATACCCAGGACGTAGAGTGTACTGAGAAACAGTTCTCTGTAACTAACACACCCGAAGAAGATGCATCAACATGCTTATTCTTCGTCTGGGTGGCGTGGTAATCCGGATATTCCCATATTTTCTGCTCGGACTTATAACACTTATAAGTTGGAGCGGAACCAACGTTCCCTTGCTCAGTATAATAAGCGGGTTCGGTCAATACATCCATATTATTATCTTGATTAAGGCGTCATATTGGTCGCTACTAGGAGATAGAGAAGGATAATCATTTTGCGTGCGCTCTTTGCGAGATTAGATTGGTTATTGTCTTATCTAATCAGGATGGCTCCCACTGGTTTTTAATCAAATCTTCCTTCAAACCCTAAAAGGTAAGACTAGCCGGGATTAATTACACCTTACAAGTTCGCTAATCTTTCAGCCAGACCAGTGCCGGTACTTTGAGGGAGGTTCCCCGTGCTTTCATACGGACCTAATTAAAATAAAGCTCATTTTCCCAAGGGCGTGACCCCGTTAACACCTTTCTAGACACCTACTTGATTGGCTAATTGTGATGTGTAAAACTCTCCCAGGAGTAACTCTTACTCGTAGTGGGAATCGGGATAAAACTATCTCATAGAAGGTATGCAATCTCATTGCAAATTTCAACACTTGAAATTCCCGATAATCTTTTTGCCCCTAACGTGCTATGACCTTGACAGAGGTCAAAAAATCATAGTGCACTAGTCAAGTTCAACCCGTCATTTCATGATTGAATCAAACCTACCCGCACGACCCTTGACAGAGGTCAACAAGGTCGTACGACTAACCCAATCCAATCGCATCACATGCTATACAGATAAGCGCTTATCAGCTACCGCACACTACGTCTTGACAGAGGTCAACAAACGCAACACGAATAATAAATAGAACTTATTTGAAATGACGGAGGGCTACGACAGGTTTTTAAGAAAACCTTTTGCGTAATGAACTTGATATCGTTGCAGAATCGAGTGATTTTGAAAAAGAGTGTTTTTGAGGCATTTACTAGTTCCACTAAACAGGTCACTCCCGGTGAAGGTATCTCGGCTCTTTCCTTATCGAATAGGGTGGTGGATATTCTACAAGAAATACCGCTATGCAAAGCAAGAACTAAAAAGGCAATCAGAAAACAAAACCGAGTGGGTTGTAGCATCTGCTAGTTTCGCTAACGAGGTCACTTCCTGTAAGTGCACGGCGGCGCCCCGGCCGTCAATCCGACGGCTAAATGCGGAAGCGGTGATAAACTTTAATTTTACTTGAACTGGCAAACCGCCGCGCACTAATATCCGGATCGAACCATTAATTAGTCCTAGCTATCTACAAGAAAGGGAATAGAGATATACCGACGATCCTAGTCCTCCGGTCTTCTCGTCATAGTCCCGATCTCCTGCGGAATGTCCCGTCTCCTCCTCGTCGCCGGAAGTGCACCACATCGCCTACTTCTTTTACGGGCTCCCACCTCAATGCGGAGGCAACTCGGGCACGAAGCCGGCTACCCGACGTGCCCAAGACTTGCTGTAGAATGGTGTAGTGAGCATGTCTCACTTTGGGGTTCATCGAGGTTGCCATTTTGGTGGAGGTTTGAAACAAGAACAAATGTGGAGGAGCTTGGGGATATTTTGTGCATCAAATAAACAACAAAAACCCCACTACAATTTTTGGACAGCCCATGAATAACATGGCCGGCCACCACCCTTGGAGAGAGGAGAGAATGAGATTGAAGCCAAAAGAATGAATGGGAAAAACTCTATCATCCAAGAGAGAGAAAGAGGAATGGCTATGATGCAAAAGCCATCATGAAAGAACATCATCACAATATCAAAACCACACTCAACACCACCATCATCACCTCACAATGTCCAACCAAGATGAGAAAGAAAAAGTCAATGATGGTGCACATCATGAAAACCATCATGATGCTACAATAAGCAAAGACCCCCTCCACAAAAGCCTATTTGCAACAATGCAAATAAACCCTCCTCCACCAAACATCGGCCAATGAACGATCAAAGGAAAATTGGCCGAAACGGAAAACAAACTGGCAACTCCAAAAACTGGTCCCGTAATAAATTACAGGAAAACCCCGATACTGTGCATACACACCCGCATTTGTATTCCGACCGAAATACAAATGCAATGAGACAAAGTCTACACTGTACTATACTAGGATCCGGCTTAAACCAAAGCCGGCTAGTAATATCTGTTCGATCCTGATCCGTGCAATACCGCACGTATCTGATCGAACCCTGCCATATAACCATACGGCCTATAGTACAAACTGTCCGATCCGGATCCGTGCAATACCGCACGTATCTGATCGGACCTTGCCATATCTCCATACGGCCTCTACAACCTTTCGCCCGAAAGCTGAGTAACTGAATGTGGGGGACTCTAAAGACTCGTCAACACCTTGGTTGTGGATTTAACCACTAGCACGTTAGAGGTATAAGCCAATACATAACGGGCTACCAGGTATTGACCAAAAGGGACGTCTGTGAGCGAACTCAGCCTGACTCCCTACTGAGCCTGTCAGTGACAATATCCGTACAGTCCGGTCCGTTCGTCTATGAGTATCGCATGGCGGGCCTAGGGGGTTGGTAAAAGTCAGACCCCCAAAAGCGGTACAAGTCGTGTCGGAGTGTAGCCCAGAACACCCTGAGATACTACTGGAATACCTACCAGTAAATCTCCTTGCCTCGGCCGAGGGCTTCGTGTAATGGCTCTCCTAGACACAGCACGACCTCACCCCCAATACCGGGAGAGACGAACCCCTGAAGATACGCTCACTGCCTCCATGTGGCTCGGGACTGTACCCAACTAAAACCTGTTTGCACGACTCCTTTGAGCCGTGGTAGGGTAGTAATCAAAGTACAGTGGGAACTCACACAAGATAAATGACGATCCCCAGGTCGATGAACTAACCTGCACACATGTCACCAGGGAACTGCCATCTGACGTCTGGTATATGACCAACTAGCATGTTCCCGGCGAGTCCTGTCCGGTGTACTCATAACCCAATGAGCACCTGTATACATCTTAGGTGATCCAACTGACACCAGTGGCTTGTGAGACCGGCCACCGCCCCTCGTCTGGGTCTCGACTGTATACACTAGTCTACTATGGAGAATCGATGCCCTGTCTCGAAACTCTCACGACTAGGGACCTTTTAAGGATATGCTTATAGACCCCCAGCTCCCACTTATATGATCGCCCTCATACTGCTGGTGGTCAAGCAAGAATCCTAGGGGCTCTATCAACGTGTAATAGCGACGTGTCAGGTCACTTAAAGCAGTACACGATGATAAAGGTAAACCAGATAGCATACTATCATCTCGAGTAAGACTGTCCTACCGGGATAGGTCCTCCCTCAATCATTGCAATCACGTACCTGTGATCCAATAATTGACTCTGAGGGCACTATCTCCAACAATCTCCCACTTGCACTCAAGGCTAATTATTGCGATGTCGCATACTCACAGCCCGTGTGATACCGAACACCCAACTCCTCTACTAGTCAGTCTCACAAAGCTCGTTTGCGAAACTATTGCGTTCGAGGAATAGCCTCAGTGAGTGGATCCGCTTTGTTGTCTCTTTCCATGTCTCTCTATATCTCAAGTTCGCGGAGAAAGCCATCTCCCGAAATGAGCAATACCTGTCTTAGAATGTGTCTGGATGTCTGATGGGACATAGCTCATAAATGAACTCCAAATCCAAACTTCTGAGACTGTATCGTCAACTGAACTTAATCAGTATCCTGCGCCATGCCTCCCTCAGTATTGCCTTGGACCACCTATCCAAAATACTGCCCCTCGTCAGAAGGAAAAACTATAACTCTGACAACCTCCTTGTCGTCCATGTCACCTTGGAAGCCTGGATTGATAACTGTCTCCTGCATGAGGCTATCATTATCATATCCCTAGAACATCCACTTATGTTCTAAAACTGCTTCCGACTGTTTCTCCAGGATTGGATCAATGTCAACTTATTGCATCTAGTGCAAGAACAACATCTGGTGTGGTACTTGACATCTCATGATTGACTCAATCGCCTGAGCAAGTGATCTGCCAATCATGCGCATCCCTCTCCCCTTTAGTCTGTAAGACACCTTTAGAGAGGGTGACTCCATCTTCTGCAGGTACACTACCGTGCATGGAGTCGTCCATTCTAAATACCCTTAGAATGCTGTCTAAGTACCCTGATTGGGAAACCACCCAAATCTAGATCTAAAGCCATAGATCTAGTAACCAGAATGTCTGATATAATGTCCAAGTCCCATGTGGAGAAAACACTGTGTGACGACCGAAGTATAACCGGTTGTAGTACAGGAGTTTCCTTTCCTACTCAGTGTATGTCATCCAAACACCATGACATCACACCCTACTACCTTCTCAACAGATCCATCCCCTATTCTGATGAAGTCAAACCCATGACTGTCACGTCAGAAATAGATGATCTATCTCCGCTACATCTGCTTTAGTCTATAAATAGACATAAGCTACCTGTCCACCAATGCTTCCGCTGCTCCCACTGACTACGACAACCCTCTGGCAGAGTCATATAGACGTACACTTCTAAAACTAGTTTAGAATGACGCTATACTCATCCTCCCGCCGGGTCTCGCAGCCTGGAACAACAGCAATGGTAATTGTGGGTAAACAAGAACTTCCCTGTCACCGTCCTTGAGGCTACCGTAGTACCTCTCGGGTGCCTGAAGTTACCCACCGCATCTGCGGAGTGGCCAATGGAATGTCAAACCGGCTTGAATCTTTAGGTTCCTTATCAAATCTTCAGTAATCGTTTGTGGTTCTGGAATCACTTCCAGTTCAACCATACTCCCACTACTGTTTTTCTGAAAAAATCCATTTTTATTAAAACTGTGGCGAGTCTAGAACAATATTGCTATTGTTCATCCAGATGGTAGAAAGTCAACCCGCGTCATAGCCTGGGTCCACCCACAAACAGCCATTACAGAAACGTGCCTTGAGTTGTCCAGTGTCTGGTTTTAAGCATAAGCCGGACAACTCCCAGTACCTTAACATCGTTAAGATATGAACTGTTCTATATCCCATACAGGACCAGAGGCACTGATTTAATTGAACCAGATTCAAATCATGCAACTGTCTCCAGTGCATGTCAACTAAATGGAAGGAGGCCGATCAGCGTTACTCAACTTAGGAATGCTTCCAATTATGAGTAACCTGAAAAAGAAGCAAGTTCTCTTAGTCATTACTATCAACTTAATACCATACACAAGTATCTACATCTTCGATCTCTTTGAAGAATCCCGATACTTGCTACACCTGGTTCTCTACTCTATTCAAATACCTATAACTTCTCAAAATTCAGACACTGTGTTTCCACGAAACACCTGTCTAAAAAACTAGAGAAGTCATAAGTAAACCGAATATAGTACGAGGACCAACCCCTCTGTCCTGATGGACCCTGGACATCATACAATACTCTGTACAAGTCCCTTGAGTTTGACAACTCACTCACTGTGTGTCGTAGGTTGAAAAATGTACTTATGGTTAAGAAGAATTACACCGCTGTTTAATACTCCTTACCTAACCATCCACTGATATAGGTAAACGTCACAGACATAATTTCAAAAGGGTATATCTCACTCTATGAAAATAGACGTACAGATATATCGATTTGAAATTGGGGCATAACAGCGGATATTCAAAACCAAATATTTGCCAACCGGCAAACAGCCCAGGTGATTTCCTCAAATATCACCGATTACAACGAATCCCGATATAATGAGGATAATCACCTAAATCCCAATAACTTACTCCCACTCATCATCTGTAAAAACATGCAGATGTGAGAATCGTACCTGGTAAATACATACCCTGGAGTAAGTATCTAATCGGGAAATCAGTTTTCCTTTAACACTACACAGTGAAACTGAAACATTGAAATGTTCCGATGGGGTATTCTGGTATTCCTAGTAATGCCTCTTAGATTCACGACTGTAACCGTATAGTTCTTTGCCACCTCTCCAAATTTCTTCATATGTCTTTAGTCTTTACCTTCTGTACACCCCTTTAGGCCAAATGGTTTTCTTCCTTCCCTACCGTTCGGCACCAGCCTATGGTTTGGAAGAAGACTATCCAATAAGCATAATGGGTGTACTGTCCCAATCCTAGGAACACTCGCAATGAGAGAGGGTGAAGATAAAAGACAACCGAATAAACCTTATTCCTATTTCTCCTGGACCAGAATCCATCCCCGAACTGGAACAAGTTCCTTTCGAGTTCGTATATAACCATACGATGGAGTATCCAATAAACTGTGGATCTTCGTAGTGATACGGAGTGTCCTGGAGAAATACAAAGGTGATGTGGGAGTGGTAACGAAATATTTGGTTTGGTCGTGAATATCTGTTGCAATTTACTTTGCCCTCTTACTAATCCCTTGCTTTGTCTGAACTTAATACCTTCTGTACACCATCGTTAGGCTAATTGGTTTTCTTCATTCCCTACCGGTCGGCACCAGCCTAAGGTTTGGAAGAAGACAATCCAATTTGCGTAATAGGTGTACTACCCCTAAACCAAGGAGTACTCACAACTTGAGAGAAGGTAAAAGGAAAAGGCAACTGAATAATCCTATCCGTTTTCTCCAGAACCTGAAACCATCCTCGAATAAATTCCTTCGAGTTCGTATCTAACCATACGATGGTTTTGTCCAATGGAAGTGGACGTTCGTAGTAATACGGGGTGTCCTGGAGAAAAGGGTAAAAGTAGGAGTGGCAATGAGGTTTGCAACTCTGACAATCCAAAAGCCAGTGTTTAAGAAGGTTCGGTTAACTTGGTCACTGAGTCATAGTCTTAGGGTCAGGTCAATGGTCGCTGCCAAAGAGAGAGAGAAGAGAAACACTCAGCGTGCACTCTAACCTAGATCAGAATGGTTACCAATTTATCTAATCTGGAATCCTCCCACTGTACCTCAAATTCTCCTCCAAACCTGAAAGAAGAATTAGTCGGGGTCACCCGAGGAGTAAACTAACTCATCAGTGGGAATCGGGATCCAACTATCATCACATGATAACGTGACGGAATCCGCTCACGCTACCACACTCCAGAAGGTATGCGCATATCTGGCAAGTTTCAGTTCTTTTGAAACTCCCGATGTGATTTCTGCCCCATGCTCTTATGACCTTGACTTTGGCCAACAAATCATAAGTCACATGTCAAGTTCTACCCGTCATTCTCCAGGTTAATTTGAATCCACCCGTACATACCCTTGACTTTGGCCAACAAGGTAGTACGACTGTCCCAAACCAACGCATCTATCTATGCTGCATATGAATAACCAACAGCTACCAAACACTGTGCCTTGACTTTGGCCAACAAACATAGCTTGAATACTATTGACTACCCATATGAAACGACGGAGGGCTACGAATGGTTTCTGGCGAAAACCTTTAACGTAATGAACTTGATATCGTTGAAGGAACTGATAGCTTTTTGAAAATATAGTGACGAAAACCGTTGCTAAAGAGGTCACTCCCGGTGAAGGGATCTCAGCTCTTTCCCCGTAGAATGAGGTGCAGGATATTCCAAATGAATACCACGATGCAAAGCAAAAGTAATCGGCTATAGTGAAGTTAATGCCCTGACGCAAACTTCTGTCCAAGGGGTCACTCCCGGTGAAGGGATCTCGGCCCTTGCCTCGTCGACTGAGGAGCAGGATATTCTAAATGAATACCGCGATGCAAAACAAAAGTGAACGTCCTTGCAATAACAGCCTTTTTGAAAAGTGTTCCAACAACATCAGATTAGGTTTGTTTTAACTTGCATTGATCCGAATCAATGCAGTCCCATCAATTGATCACACCACAAAGAACGAAAATATACTGATGTACGTATATGCCATCCGCATTCGCCACTGGGTCCCGTCATTACCCGTTAGGTTAGCTAACTAACGACAGAGCGGGGACTGGACTAGCGCGGATGCAAAACATATACAACATCTACTAATATATATACCAATATATAGTATTCGCTCAAGGCGTGAATAAAATACAACATCACAGAAAATGTACAGCATCACAGAAACAATACAGATATCTGGGATCCCCGGGTTTCACAGAGCCGCTGAAACCCGACGTTCCCCTGGTCGTGTGGATAGCCTGTGCAATGAGAACCTAGACCCCTACAGGCGCGGCAAGTCACCCGCCAAAACCTGAAGCGAGGCAGCCCCCTTCAGCTCCGTGAATGGACCACCCAGCACTTCACGGATTCCGGTAACTTGGGCACCCCTCCTGGGTCAACCTGTACCCCCTACGAGTGCGGTGAATAGCCCGCCAATTCTAGAGTGAAGCCCCCTCCGTCTCAATGCCATGAGATGCGGGCTTGTTGCCCTCTAGAACCCGGCTATCCGTGCACCCCTCCGCGGGGCAATCCTAGTACAGAAAGTAAAATATACATACAACGGGTACATCGACCGCAACCAGGTCGTGCCCCAAAATAATAATACAAACGGGCAGTGACGGCAGTTCACATGTCGGACGCTCGCCCCGCAATATCAAATGTACATAATACAACAAAACTGTACTAGCATTGCATCTAGGCTATCCCCACGACCGATCCGCAACATCACAGCAAAAACAGAACATCAGCGTGAAAGTCACGTTCGCAAATCCGTCTAACCGGGCTATAGCAGTTAGACCGGATTTACCGATCGAGTGACATTCACGGTCGCAGATATAATGTAAATACTGTGAAATAATGTGTTTAAAATATCCGATCAATCAAATTTTAACAAGTGGGCCCCAAGCAATACTGTAGCAGTTAAGGAAATTCTGGGCCCAATGTTAATATTCCAAAACCCCTAAAATCTCCCCAGAAGCCCACTGTAAAAACCCAACCCACTGATTCCTCCATACTGCGGCGGAACCGCGGCAACAAGTGGGTTTTGGCCGCGGTTCCGGGCTCTGGTTAGGAGATCAGTGCGTCGAATTTGTACAGTAGTCTTACAATTTCTAGTACATCAATATTTTACAACCTGAAAAAATTTTCGAGACCAAAAATTTTCAACAGAAACTGATGCTGAAGGAAATGCGGGTTTTGGGATTTTTGATCGATCCGAATTGCAAACACATTAAACCAAGCTAGACTAAGTTAATGGCGAGGCTCTGATACCACTGTAAGTGCACGGCGGCGCCCCGGCCGTCAAACCGACGGCCAAATGCGGAAGCGGTGATAAACTTTAATTTTACTTGAACTGGCAAACCGCCGCGCACTAATATCCGGATCGAACCATTAATTAGTCCTAGCTATCTACAAGAAAGGGAATAGAGATATACCGACGATCCCAGTCCTCCGGTCTTCTCGTCATAGTCCCGATCTCCTGCGGAATGTCCCGTCTCCTCCTCGTCGCCGGAAGTGCACCACATCGCCTACTTCTTTTACGGGCTCCCACCTCAATGCCGAGGCAACTCGGGCACGAAGCCGGCTACTCGACGTGCCCAAGACTTGCTGTAGAATGGTGTAGTGAGCATGTCTCACTTTGGGGTTCATCGAGGTTGCCATTTTGGTGGAGGTTTGAAACAAGAACAAATGTGGAGGAGCTTGGGGATATTTTGTGCATCAAATAAACAACAAAAACCCCACTACAATTTTTGGACAGCCCATGAATAACATGGCCGGCCACCACCCTTGGAGAGAGGAGAGAATGAGATTGAAGCCAAAAGAATGAGTGGGAAAAACTCTATCATCCAAGAGAGAGAAAGAGGAATGGCTATGATGCAAAAGCCATCATGAAAGAACATCATCACAATATCAAAACCACACTCAACACCACCATCATCACCTCACAATGTCCAACCAAGATGAGAAAGAAAAAGTCAATGATGGTGCACATCATGAAAACCATCATGATGCTACAATAAGCAAAGACCCCCTCCACAAAAGCCTATTTGCAACAATGCAAATAAACCCTCCTCCACCAAACATCGGCCAATGAACGATCAAAGGAAAATTGGCCGAAACGGAAAACAAACTGGCAACTCCAAAAACTGGTCCCGTAATAAATTACAGGAAAACCCCAATACTGTGCATACACACCCGCATTTGTATTCCGACCGAAATACAAATGCAATGAGACAAAGTCTACACTGTACTATACTAGGATCCGGCTTAAACCAAAGCCGGCTAGTAATATCTGTTCGATCCCGATCCGTGCAATACCGCACGTATCTGATTGAACCCTGCCATATAACCATACGGCCTATAGTACAAACTGTCCGATCCGGATCCGTGCAATACCGCACGTATCTGATCGGACCTTGCCATATCTCCATACGGCCTCTACAACCTTTCGCCCGAAAGCTGAGTAACTGAATGTGGGGGACTCTAAAGACTCGTCAACACCTTGGTTGTGGATTTAACCACTAGCACGTTAGAGGTATAAGCCAATACATAACGGGCTACCAGGTATTGACCAAAAGGGACGTCTGTGAGCGAACTCAGCCTGACTCCCTACTGAGCCTGTCAGTGACAATATCCGTACAGTCCGGTCCGTTCGTCTATGAGTATCGCATGGCGGGCCTAGGGGGTTGGTAAAAGTCAGACCCCCAAAAGCGGTACAAGTCGTGTCGGAGTGTAGCCCAGAACACCCTGAGATACTACTGGAATACCTACCAGTAAATCTCCTTGCCTCGGCCGAGGGCTTCGTGTAATGGCTCTCCTAGACACAGCACGACCTCACCCCCAATACCGGGAGAGACGAACCCCTGAAGATACGCTCACTGCCTCCATGTGGCTCGGGACTGTACCCAAATAAAACCTGTTTGCACGACTCCTTTGAGCCATGGTAGGGTAGTAATCAAAGTACAGTGGGAACTCACACAAGACAAATGACGATCCCCAGGTCGATGAACTAACCTGCACACATGTCACCAGGGAACTGCCATCTGACGTCTGGTATATGACCAACTAGCATGTTCCCGGCGAGTTCTGTCCGGTGTACTCATAACCCAATGAGCACCTGTATACATCTTAGGTGATCCAACTGACACCAGTGGCTTGTGAGACCGGCCACCGCCCCTCGTCGGGGTCTCGACTGTATACACTAGTCTACTATGGAGAATCGATGCCCTGTCTCGAAACTCTCATGACTAGGGACCTTTTAAGGATATGCTTATAGACCCCCAGCTCCCACTTATATGATCGCCCTCATACTGCTGGTGGTCAAGCAAGAATCCTAGGGGCTCTATCAACGTGTAATAGCGACGTGTCAGGTCACTTAAAACAGTACACGATGATAAAGGTAAACCAGATAGCATACTATCATCTCGAGTAAGACTGTCCTACCGGGATAGGTCCTCCCTCAATCATTGCAATCATGTACCTGTGATCCAATAATTGACTCTGAGGGCACTATCTCCAACACTTCCGGTGAAGAGATCTCGGCTCTTTCCTTATCGAATAAGGTGCTGGATATTATACAAGGAATACCGCTATGCAAAGAAAAAACTAGACCTACCCTTTTTGAAAATTTGATTCTACAACATCTTTTAGGTTTCTTTTCTTTCATTAATCTCATTAATGAAGTCTCATCAATTATGCTTCCTAAGCATCACAGAAGAAACGAAAATACAACGTACGTTTATGCCATCCGCATTCACCACAGTGTCCCGTTATGCACCGTTAGGTTACTTAACTAACGCCATAGCGGGGCGGGACTAGCGCGGGTGCAAAACATAAGCAACGTTTATTATATATCATATATACAATAATAAAGCATTTGTCTCATACATATAAAATATTCACATCACAGAATATCAGCAGCAGAAGATAACATATGAAATATTGGATATACTAGGAATTCTGTGTTTTAAGTTAAGCCAGTATAAAACACGGATTCCACGGTCGTGATAAATAGCCAAACCCACATCCCTAGACCCTTATGAGAGTGGTAAGCAACCCTACCAATTCTACAGTTAGGAGACCCGGACTCGACTCCTCGAGATGGTCTCCTACTAGACTCTAGAATCCGGTTACTTGTGCTCCCGTCCTTGGGTCTATCCTAATGCGGAAAAATAAATAATATACAACAATGGCGACATCATCCTCAACCCGGAAGTGACCCAGTAAAAGAATATTATATACAATGAATTTTACATGAATGAAAATAAAAACTCTCATATCATATAAAACCCCCGGCTATTCAAAACACGACGATCCAATATAACATATCCAAGCAAGACATTACATCACATGTCATCAAATAGCTAGACGAAGTTAAACATTCCGATCGAATTAACAAACACCCGAAATTACCCAAAAATCTCAACACTTGAGCGTAGTTTAAAAGCATCCATCACATGCCACTGTACCAATTACCCAGCCGTAGAAGGGCAAACCAACGTCTCACCAGTGGCACCGCTGAACTACCACAAACCGTAGGGTTTAGTGGCGGTTCTGATGGTCACAGAATCGAGTTAAGGTTTCATTCTTCTAGAGGGTCCATCGAATCAGTTGCACGATATTTGAATGCTCTTTAACTTAGAAAAATCCTACTCTTGGAAAAATTTCCAGTGAGGGTTAAAGTGGGTATTTGATATCCGTTCGAACATTTTAACACCGTCTAAATAACTTGAAAGTCTGTTAGAATTACGACTACGAAGCACTCCGAGTTGCCTTTATAGTAAATTAATATCTCAAGCAAATTTAGCAAAAACAAAAAACACCTAAAACATCAAAACCCAGAGACCATAACACAAAAAAAATTTGAAGCCAAAATTCCCAGAGGGGGCCGGCCTGCCCAGATTTTGAGCACATGTGCTCGGCCAAAATCCGTCCGCTTGGGTTCAAATTTCTTCTGTGTTCATCTAATGTCTCATAGAACATTCTGCAGTTGTTTAAAAAAAATTTAGAGCTCATTTAAAATTCGACAGAAACCAGTTTTTGGTGTTGCAAACTTCGGAGTAGTTTCTGTTTCATTATCTAACACAATCCGTCTAAATCTCTAAATTGGCTCTGATACCACTGTAAGGTTCCCTAGCACGACAGCAAGGTTTCGGGAGGAATCATCCATGCCGTTTTCAAAAAATTGCCATGCTAACGAACTCTAAACTTAGAATCTTTAACTAGAGATTTAGACAATACCAATTGTAAACTACTTTACATATAAAGAGAACAAGAATACAACCTTTATAGACGGTCCTTCTCTTTACTTGCTCCGTGTAGTAGTCCCGCGACTCTACTAGGCTTCTCTTGAGACTTTGAGCGAGCTTCCTCCGATGACCTCGTGCCGAAGATGATCCACGCGAAGTCCCTCCAACTCAAGCTATCTTTTACACTAAACTCTTTAGCGTATGAAACACGCTACACTTGATCGCTAGTCAAGTGTAGGATGATGAAGTAAGGGATGTTAAGAGCTCACAAGTTTATGTTCAAGCTTCATGATTCACATCATATGTGAGGGTTGAAACTTGAGCCATGACAAGAGGAGCAAGAAGAAGCTAGAGAGAAACCATAGGAGCAACTCAAGAATTTTGGCTAAGTGTTGAGAATGAGATATAATGAATGGCAACTCTTGACCCCTCACTCATTCAAGTATGGAATTATGCAATATGAAATTGCAACCATGCTTAAATAGTGAGTCAAGAAGAATAAACTAAAGAAAATCCCATGCTTGCAACCATACTTCATTTTCCACCTCATTTCCATTTTCATAAAATAGAAATATAAATGCCATGCTTCATTATATATATATATATATATCATATATATTAATATATACTTTATGAAGAATAATTAGTGAGCTAATGATATTAGTTAATATATAATTATATCACATATAATTTATATCACATTATTAAATCAACACATGATATAATAATCTGGTTATATCATATATGATCGACTGATATCATTTATCTGTATATCACATTATCGAATCAACACTTGATTCGACAAACTGGTTATATCATATATAACCGAACCTATAACAGATGACTGCCCGATTACAATACGGTATCACATACTCGTATTTAATCAGTCCCACACACATATCATATATGTGTCCTACTTCGTTTCGCTTGAACCAGGAAACTTCTGTGTGGGACTCTAAAAACTTGTCAATACGCCAGCAGCAGGTGATGATCACATCAGTCACCTACAAGCCGTCAGTGGTACTAGCTGGACGTAACGGCTACCCGGGTATTGAGCGATATGAAGATCAACAAGCAAGCCTGTCCATAGTCTCCATGAAGCCTATCAGTAACACTACCGTAGAGTCCGTTCTCTTCGTCTGATATGTCGCATATCATGTCTAGGGGTGGAAATCGTCAGACCCCAGTAACGTGATAAGTCATGCCGATGTCTGGACTATAACGGTTCGGGAAACTACTGATAACACTTATCAGTAAATCTCGGGAGCAGCCCTGGCCAGGGACTTCCAGTTATAGCCAATCGAGCATAGTGCAACATCAACCCCAATACCGGGAGAGACGAATCCCCTCCTATCGCTCATTGCCTCCATGCGACTCGGGACTGTACTCAAAATCCACCTATTTGCACGACTACTCTTGAGCGTGGTAGGGAGGAAATCAAAACTTAGTGGGAGCCACATAAGACTCTATGACGATCTCGGGTCTACAGACTAACATGTACCAGTGTCACCAGAGGACTGCTTTCTGACGATAGGTATACTACCACATAGGAGTTCTCGGCGAGTCCTCTTCAGTGTACCCAGTCTCCACTGAGCACCCGTATACCATCTTTGATGTCAAACATCAATGGATGTGAGATCATCCATCACCCATCATATGGGTCAAGAAGCGTATACGCTAGTCTACTCTGGAATATCGATGCCCTGTCTCGATATTCCCTCGACTAGGAACAATTGAAGGATGTAATTGTGAACAACCCTGGCCCCATTAGTATGATATCCATTATAGTCCTGGTAGTCAACTACATATCCTATGGGCTTTATCAACATATGAGAGCAAGACAGTAGAAATACTAGTCTACATGTTTAGATAAAGGTAATCAGATAGCAAACTATCATGTCGAGCAAGAAAGTCCTCTCTATATATGTCCAAGCATCCACTATAATATACATCATATGTACAATAATGGCCTCTAGGGCATACATATAACTAACATGTATTGTATAGGATGCTAGGCATGTATATGTACAGAAACAATCTTTGCTCGAAATGATAGTATGCTATCTGGTTTATCTTCATCTTAATGTGTGATGTGTTGTATTTCATATCTTTATATACATGTTGATGAAGCCCTTAGGATTATGCTTGACTTCCAGGATTATAATGTAGATCATACTAGTGGGGCCTGGGCAGTCTATAAGCATATCCTTTAATAGTTCCTAGTCGAGAGTATATCGAGACAGGGCATCGATAGTACCAGAGTAGACTTGTGTGTACGCTTCTTGACCCTGGGGGCGATGGTTGATTCTACAACCATTGGTGTTTGAAATCAAAGATTGTACACAGGTGCTCATTGGAGAATGGGTACACCGAACAGGACTCGCCGAGAACTCCTAGATGGTATATATACCTATTGTCAGATAACACTTCTCTGGTGACACTTGTACGGGTTAGTCTGTAGACCCGAGATCGTCATAGTGTCTTCTGTGGTTCCCATTGTGCTTTGATTTCTTTCCTACCATGGCTCTACTGAGTCGTGAAAACAGGTGGATTTTGGGTACAGTCCCAAATCACATAGAGGCTGTGAGCGATAGGAGGGGTTTTGTCTCTCCCGGTATAGGGAGTAGATGTCGCGCTATGCTTGATCGGCCATAACAGCAAATCCCTGGCCAGGGTTCTCGAGATTTACTAATAAGAGTTATCAGTAATTTCTCGAGCCATTATGGTCAGCAAATCAGCATGACTTATAATGTTACTAGGGTCTGACATTTACCACCCATAGACTTCTTATGCGACGTATCAGACGAAGTGACCGAACTGTACGGTAAGTGTTGCTTACAGGCTCGTTAGGGTTGTGATGAGTTCGCTCGACGGCCACCTTTTCGTCATGTAACTGGGTAGCCGTTACGCACAGCTTGTTCCGCTGTTGTGCTTATGGTTAAACCCACTGCCTGTGTACTGTCGAGTCTTTAGAGTCCCAAACAGAGGGTTCGCTGGTTCAGGCAAAAGATGTAGAGGCCGTAAGTTTTTACGGCAGGGTTTCGATTATATTCGTGTAATTGTTACAGGAATAATGATTGGAAGGATAATACTGGTAGGCTTTTGTTTAAGCCGGATGCCGGTATTATATTATTGGATTATTTGTATACGTATTTTTCGGAATTCGGATACGGGTATACTTATACGGTATACGGTGGAGAGCTATTCTTGAAATTGTTACAAGAATACCTTCTAGAAGAAGACACCTCATAAATGGATATTTATTTTTTGAAAATAAATAAATGAGGCGGAATTTGGAGAAAGTCTAAGCATGGATGAAGGAATGTCTTGTTTCATTTTTTATTCATTTGGAGTTACTATTGATGCATGGTACATTTTTTTAATGCATGCTTCAATTATTTTTATTTGAGCCATATCATTTTTTCCATGCTTGATTTTTTCATTCATCACTTTGACATTCTCTCTCCTCATTATCTCCTTCCTCCTCCTCTTTGCTTTAACCTTCACATAAGTTGTGAATCAAAAGATTAGAGAAAAAAGATAATCCAATACTTGATATCTATATCATCTAAATGATCACTTCTAGCAAACATGATATCTTAGTTAAACTCTTGTGAAGAGTTTGTAGCTTGTTCGATAGCTCTCGGGTGGATCATCTTGGATCTTGAGGTGGCCGGAGACCGAGCTCTTTAGGACCACAAGGAGCCTAGGAGTTACATCCAAACAAAGACCCGAAGGACTGGTTCCTAGGTATAACACTATCATAGTAGATTAGATCTCTAGATAGTTTTTGCTACTTAAGCTTTTAACCACACGATCTTGGTTTATGTGGGTGTTGCATGCAATAAATTTTTGTTTATTGCTTCCGCCTCCTCACAAGTGTTGTGAGAGTGTGCAACATCCACTAATATGGTATCAGGCCTATCTTAAACCATAAATAGCTTGTAGCAACGTTAGAATTCCGCCGTTTTTCGTCGTGCAAAAACTGATGAAAAACAGTTTTGAAAATCAAAATTTTGAGTTGTTTGCACAACCCGTGGGCTCACGGTTTGAATCGAGAAGCCGTGGGGTGGAGCGTGCATAGCCCGGGGATACCCCGGGGGGACCAGAGGCCGGACCCACACCTTAAGACCACCTCGAGGTGGCCTTGGGGGTGGGTGACCCGAGAGCACCCCAACAGGGTTCTCTCGGGTCTGCCAACCCTTTGGGGCCACCTCGAGGTGGCTCCTGGAGGTTGGTACCCCCTGAGGCCCTCCATTCGACCTTTAATATGATGTTCTTCATTTCCGCGAAGTTCAGGCGGGTTTCGAGTTCGTTTCGACTCCCGGATTGGTTCAAAACGATCGGTTTTTGAACATTAGCTCACTGGATTTTTTCAAGTGTTGAAAAATGGTTTAGTTTGCTAATCTCGTGCGGAATTCTAATATCGCGGTTACTTTACAAGCTTAGTGATGTGTATGTGTGTTTGGAAACGTCGACTAATTGCTATATGTCGATTAGTCGGGGTTGCACACATCGGTATGAATATCAGGTGATGGTATGTGTATATGAATATGTTGGATCGTCGTGATGAATGGTCGGGGATGTGAGAAGAGCGTTTTTTTTTCATTCATGTAATTTATAAAAAGCAATGTAATATTATTTTGTGGGGCACATCTGGGTTGAGATTGTAGCTACCGTTGTATAATTTCTTTTTACTGTTTTTGCTCCTAGGATAGACCTAAGGTGGGGTGCACAAACTACCGGGTTCCTGAAGTGCTGTAACGTTTTGAAAATCGTTTAGGTGAAATTTCGGATAATCGGTAAAATAACTGGTGTTTTCCGTAAAAACTAAAATATGATTATCTTTCAACATAAAATTAATTATACCTATTCTAGTTATGTAATTGCTAGTATTTAGTATTTAATGGGTCACTTATAAAATTTCTAGTTACAAAAATATTTTCCGTAACTAATTATTTCAAATATTATTTTAAGCCTTCACTAATACATTTAATTAGTGATAATTACAAATTAGAATGGGTCAATACAAGTTTAGTGCAACATGACACATTAAACTAAAATGTAACATGTGGTTTTTGAAGTGAAAAGAAGTTGTCATGACGGTTTTAGAAAATATAAAAGAAAAAGGCTTAAATCGTGAAAATAGATTAAATAGAATTGACGTTTGGGCTTGTTAACTTGGGGTATGGTTGCATGTTACTTGGTGTTCCTCACATACACACACACACCCTCACCCTCTCCCCTAAAGAGGCTGAATTTAGCATCCCCCTCCCCACAATTTCCTACTTGAAAAGCGTTAAAAAGAAAAGAAAAGAAACAATAAAGAAATGAGTAATAGGACTTTGTTGAATTGAAACCATACACCCACACACCTCACATTCTCTCTCTCTCCCTCTCATTTCATCTTGGCCGAGCCCCCCTCCCCATTCCTGCAGCAGCAGCCTTCCCAAAATCCCCACTTCATTTGGCATTAAAAATCTTCAAAAAATCCAAAAAAATCAACTCGAAAACCTCAATAATTCTTCAATTAAACCCTTACCCATTTCTCCTTAGCCTATTCTAACTTGGATCTTAGAGCAAGATGGGTTTTGTGAGGCTATGTTGCTAAATCTTAACCCTATAATGAATTTGTTGTTTAAATTGCTCAATCTAGCATATTTAAGTGTTAATTTGGTTCTAGTTGCTAACTTGAAAATTCATGATTTGGGTTTGGATCAAGTTAGGGGTTTTGATCATTTCATTGTGCTTGTAAGATATAGTTTAACATATCAAAGCATGTAAAACATAAGTTAGTGGCTAGTTTGCTAATTGCTATTTTAAAATTGTCCAAGTTAGATAATTTTAGAAACTAGATTTTTGAGATTAAGGTTAAGAGGTGAATTTAAAATATAATTAGTATGGGAGTGACCTAATTTTGATATTTAGTGAGCATTGTGGCCACTAGAATTGTTAAAACATCAAGTTATGTACTAAAACGGTTAATTGATGCTTGGTTTTTGGAATAAATCGATTTTAAATTAAGTTTAAGATTTTGATGATATAAACCGTATTTCATATATATTTAGTGTGTTGTGAACGCGCGATTGGTACGAGTGGGTACTGGAATTAGTGATTTTGACGTATTACGACCCTAGTGGTGATGTGTGGCGTTGTCGCGGTGCGTTTCGTGCACCAAGTGGGCGTGCGTTTAGTTAGTGCGCGTGCTGTACTTGTATTTGTTTGTGTCCGCGAATATATATATATATATATATATATATATATATATATATATTCCCTTATTTCCTTATGTACGTTTCTAGGATCGGGTGTAGAGGCGTCGGACGTGGCGCGGAAAGAACAGAGCTGAAATCGGAGCAGTTTAGCCGAGGCGTCTAGGTGAGTAGATGTATATCTACGGGGGAATCGGGTAGATAGAGTATAGCACCCCCGCAATTTCGTAGCATTTGATGCATTACGATATATATATATATATATTTATATTTATATATGTTATTATGAGATGTGTATGTTTACCAAGAAATGCTTTAGGTAACTTTAGATTAATATTAGCGTATTTGGAAGATAGTGCTTTAGTTAATTTCTTAGTCACGAACCCTAGAGTATAAGATTTACACACACACGCACACACTTTTTATGTTTTTGGTGTATATGATATATGTATGTATATATATGTGTGTGTGTGTTGATGTGCTGATACACACACACACAGACATACACACACACACACACACACACACACACACATATATATATACACGGGTGATGAGGATCGTATATGATACTTAGAGTTAAGTCGATATGATTGGGCATGATGTCGTGAGATCGGTGATGTGAATTGGGTCGTATTATGATATACTACATGATAGTATAGTGGATCGATGGGCGATGTGATTTATTCACACGCGAATATATGTTTAGTGGTATCGGAAGGTACTAGACTGTAGATCAGTACCCCTAATTAAGGATATGTTGATAATGATACCAGATAAATAGTGAGTTTTGTATGATATTTGACCCGTACCCCAATTTGGGATGCCGTACGATGGATGTTTACCGTACGATGTATAATGATGATGATTGACCCGCACTCTTGACTCGAGGATTTCGTATTATATATTTTATCGTACGTGACGCTATTGAGGCGGGATCGCCGACTACTAGATATATCGACTTTGACTTAAGTGGATTTCTTACCTTTTTACTAGTCTCTTAGTTTCGTACTGTAGTTTACTTGGTAGATGATAGACTGGGCTCTAGTCACACTTATTTTCAAAACTAACGAATCGTGAGTATTTTAAAGACAGGCCGAGGGAGACTACGGATATTTCAAAGGACGTACCTTTCTTAAAAACACCGTTGCCCCTATTTTCTAAAACCACGATTCGTACTATTTCAAATGCCAAAATTGTATGACTCATATATATAAATGTATATTCTCCAATGTAGCGCTTACTATTCATTTTCCGTATATTCTTGCTGTTCGCATCGCATTGCATGCGAAATTGTTTTTTCAATAGTTATTATGAACCCATGCTGTCAGGACACCAGCACCATTACCGATGATGTGTATGCTCCACGTACACCTACTTTCCAGCTCACACACATCATCATCCGTAATTGCCATGTCACGTACACTTTAGAGAATATTATTTCATTGACATGACTTGCTTGCTGATAGTTCTAATATATCATTACTGTGCTGGTTTAGATATTGTATTCCGTATTTAGATACCCATGCATATATATCTATATATATTCATTTGTCATGCAATATTATGGGGCTTTATGCCGATAATTCACTGTTTATTTACTCTTGAGTTTGGTATTTCGGATTTCCATGAGATTTCTGGATTTGGGAAACCGCATGTGAATGTTTATAAACTTATGAATTGTTTTAAAGAGAAAGATGTTATTTTCCTTGATATCATGTTTTCTCAATTTTGAGATAGTTACGGGCCGATCCTATTCATGCGGAGCCTGAGATATTGAGATATTGAGATATTGAGATGATTATGGGCTGATACTGATCATGTGGAGCTCGAGATATTGAGATATTGAGATATGAGATTTGATAATATGGGCCTATCCTGATCATGTGGAGCCTGTGGGCCGATCCTGTTCATGCGGAGCCCGAGTTATTGAGATATTGGGATATACATTTTGTGTCGATGCTTGACACAGATTCTTGATTGATTTCATTGATGATATTTCGGTTTTTATACAAAAAATCTCACTGAGATAAGAAAGCAGTTTTCTCATTCATGATGTATTTTGCTTTCATTCTTAGTGCATCCGTACATCATATATGTGACCTGTTACTACCAGAGGCACTGGCACGAGCACATGGTATTACACTTATGTATAGATGTTTATCATTGCCATTATTAGATGCTTCAAGGTATATATTGTGGATATATTATTGTACGACCTAGGATAGAGTCATACATACAATTTCTTCTCGGTGATGTTTTCTACTCATGAGTTGGAAACTCACCCCCGTTGTGCCACAGGTTCTTGCAGGTTTTGCCGTACAGGTTTCCTTGGCGGCTTTGTTGGCACACAGCTTCTTTCCGGGTGATTGCTTGGGTTGGTGGGTTCACTCGTATCGTGACCACCATTGTACTTTAGTTATTTTCAGTTGTATCTAGTAACCCCATCAACCAGACTTGTATAAATTTATAGTCTTAAAAGACCAGTTGTTTATTCTTTCGACCTTAGAGTCACGCACTTGTATTATTATGATTCTTCTTTAGTTTTCTTGAGGATATTGGTTTTCTTCTGAGTTTTTGATGCTCGCCCTTCGGCGTTGTATATT
Organism: Agapanthus africanus; assembly: GCA_030015575.1. NCBI lineage: Eukaryota > Viridiplantae > Streptophyta > Magnoliopsida > Asparagales > Amaryllidaceae > Agapanthus > Agapanthus africanus. The sequence goes on along the minus strand of CM057337.1, from coordinate 253,443,744 downwards.
ATATTGCTTGTGTGGTGGTTTCTGCCATTTGGCGTAGAGCTAGCTCCCTCTTGGGGATGCCTTTATTCATTATTATGTATTTCTTGTGTTGTACCCGTTTGGGGGGGCAGTATTTACGAAGGAGACTCTGCCGAAATTTTCGGGAAAATATGATGTTGCTTTTAAAATGTTTAATGCCTTATTTTGTTAAAACTGCTTGCTTTAAAACAAGTTTTTCTTCACTCATTTCTTTAATAATGGTTTAGATTTCTGGACTTTTGGCTTACTTAAATTAGGTGGGGTCCTATAGACTTCACATGATTCAAGTGCCAGTCATGTGCCATTTCGGGTCGTGACAAAGTTGGTATCAGAGCGTAGGTTTAACCTTGGTTCTAGTCTCTGTTTGACTATGCGGAGTCTAGGGCGTATATATATATTCGGAACCTAGGTTTGACCTTACGGAACTTAGACTTGGTCGAGGGAGTATTAGACCCGAACTTTCGTCGCATAGGTTGACCTTAGTTGGTGGAGTAGCTGACTTAAGTAGAGTGACGTACTGTGTGTATGTTCCGCGGCATACTTACGATACGCTACTCCGCTTAAGAAGCCTTAGGATGTATATTTCTTTGCACCGTATTCTATTCGTTCATATGATCTATCCTCATCGATATTAGTTTGTGGTTTCTGTTACCACGGTTGCACGGGCAGAGAGAGCTGCAGCTAGAGTTGCGGTCAGCATGAGCTCGTCTTGGATGAGGACTGACCAATGCGTAATTCCGGTGACACGATTGCATAGATGTGTCGTTTTATTGTGTTTTTCATGCCATGAGCGTTTGATGGATTTCTTTTACTAAAATTTCTCGAACGTACAGATCAGCACCAGAGGATTGGGCCACTGCTAGAGGCCGGCTAGAATGTGATGACCGTTGATGTATCGTCTATTCTTGAGGATTGAGGCATTGTTTAGCGTGCAGACGAATGAGCCAGTTGTTGCTGCGTCTTACAAGATATCGCCCCAGATGTTTGAAGCTATTGAAGCACGAGTTTATACTTAAGGATATGATGGAAGATCGCTTGTCACCTAAGGATGAATGATTAGGACATGTGGTTCGTTTGCATACCCTGATGCGAGGTCATCCGATTGATTAATCTCAGCCAGAGAAGACTTCACGCAGGCACCTTGGGAGTCGATAGAAACGAACGAATGTCGGAAACCCATTTTCCAAATTTAAGGTACTCGGAAAAACATGCAAGCAATTCTGCGAACTCTCTAGAATAATGAAACCTTAACTCGACATAATAACCATGGAACCGCTTATGAACCTTAGGGTTCGCGACATTTCCACGGTGCCATTCATGAGGCTTGGGTCTGCCCATTTGCGGCTGGTCCATAGATACTATGGCATGTACTGGGTATTATTAAACTGTGCTCAAGTGTTGAGCTCTCGGGGAATTATGGGACTTTGATGAATCGATCGAAAAGTTAACGTCGTCCGGATATCATGTTATGGGATTGTTGGATATAGTGCCCTCAAAGTCAATTATTGGATCGCAGGTACGTGATTGCAATGATTGAGGGAGGACCTATACCAAAATGACAGTCTTGCTCGAAATGACAGTATACTATCTGGTTTGTCTTTGTCATCGTATACATGCTTTAGTTTACATTGCATGTTGATAAAGCCCATAGGATTCTTGTTTGACTGCCAGCAGTATGATGGCGATCATATACGTGGGAGCTAGGGTCTATAAGCACATCCTTAAAGTGTCCCTAGTCGTGGGAGTTTCGAGACAGGGCATCGATACTCCGGAGTAGACTAGTGTATACAGTCGAGACCCCGACGAGGGGCGGTGGCCGGTCTCACAAGCCATTGTTGTAAGTTTGTTCACCTAAGATGTATACAGGTGCTCATTGGGTTATGAGTACACCGGACAGGACTCGCCGGGAATATGCTAGTTGGTATTATACATATCGTTAGATAGCAGTTCCCAGGTGACATGTGTACAGGTTAGTCTGTCGACCTGAGATCATCATTTGTCCCATGTGAGTTCCCACTGTGCTTTGATTACTACCCTACCATGGCTCAAAAGAGTCGTGCAAACAGATTTTTGTTGGGTACAGTCCCGAGCCACATGGAGGCAGTGAGCGGATCGTCAGAGATTCGTCTCTCCCGGTATTGGGGGTGAGATCGCGCTATGTTTAGGAGAGCCATTACACGAAATCCCTGGCCAGGGTAATCGAGATTTACTGGTAGGTATTCCAGTAATTTCTCAAGGTGTTCTGGGCTACTCTCTTACACGACTTATACCGCTATTGGGGGTCTGTCGTTTACCAGCCCCCTAGGCCCTATATGCGATACTCATAGACGAACGGACCGGACTGTACGGATATTGTCACTGTCAGGCTCAGTAGGGTTTCTGGATGAGTTCACTCATCAGCTTCCCTTCCGAAGAATACATCGGCAACCGTTACGTACAGCTAGTACCTCTGACGTGCTAGTGGTTATACCCAGTGCCAGTGTATTGATGAGTCATTAGAGTCCCCCACAGACAGTTTCCCAAGTTCGGGCGAAACGTTGTAGAGGCCGTATGGATATATGGCGGGGTTCGATCATATCCGTGCACTTAGGCACGGATCATGATCGGACGGATAATACTAGCGGGTTTTGGTTTAAGCCGGATCCTAGTATTATAGTGTCGGAATATTTTTGTCTCATCGCATTTGTATTCGGTCGGAATACAAATGCAGGTATGTATTTACTGTTGAGGTGTAATCTTGTAATTCGTTACCGGATTATTTTGGGAGTTGCCAGTTTTCTTTTCCGGTTCGAAAACACTTTGTTCCATGATTATTTCCATGATTATTTATATGTGGGCATTGCCTTTTTTCCCTTTGACTTTCACCATTACTGTTGGGGACTGCTTGCTCTGCTGGGAGCATGGCCATTTACTAGGCATGGGCTGTTTCATCCTTCACATTGTTTTCATTTCTTTTTTGTTTTTGGTTGCAAGATTCATTGTCTGATTTTGGAGGGAAGGGGTTTCCTGCAATTGTGCAATTTTCGCATGTTTTAATATAGGGGGGCCTTTCTGTGGCGGGTGGCTGAAGGTATTTTGTGGAGATTGGTTTTAATATGAGGGTTGGGCTTTTTAGTTGATTGATTGAGATATACACTCACCAAAAATCTTGACATAGAATTCCATATAGATTCCATTGAGGAGAAATCTTTTCAAAGGCCGAGCCCCCATAGCAAGCTCATTCTCTTTTCTTGATGCAAACTTTTATGCTCACATGATCATCTCCTTGGCAACTCCCTTTTACTTCCGCCCAATCGGCTTGGGCATCTTGAGACAAAATATTCAACACTCTTTCTAATTCATTCTTGAACATGTCGGCTAGCAAACTTCATGTCCAAGTTGCCTCGGTTTTAAGGCGGGAGCCCGTATAAAGATTCATCGACATGGAGCCACTTTGACGAGCGAGATCGGGGAGCGGACTTCGTCAGCGCAGCAACGAGGAGTTTGGCGCAGAGAATGAAGACCGAAGGACACATATCGATCGGTATAATCATTCCAAACTCTTTTACAGTATGCTAGTTTACGGTTAAGGGAACGATCTGGAAATTGGGTTGCCGTAGCGCCGGTTTTGTAAAAAGTTTTTGTTCCGCATTTGGCGTCGGTTTGACGGCCGGGGCGCCGCCACACCCCAACATGGTATCAGAGCCACCCATTAACCGTATACTAGCTTGTTCTAATATGTTCAAAATACCGATCGAACAAAATTTCCGAAACCGCAAATTCAATACCAAAGTTTCTGTCGAAATTTTTTTGTTATCGAAAAATTATTTTGAGTGTTTCAGAAAATCAGGCAGGCTTTTCTAAGACAATTGAAAAAATTTTGTAGCGTGATCCATCTGTGACGCCGCGGAACTGCGGCCATAACCACGTTTTGGGCGCGGTTCAGGCACAGATTTGGGGTTTTAGTGCACTAAATTTTTTTTTTTTGGTCTTTAACTTGGAACTGGGGTTTCTGGAAAATTTAGTTTTGGCCCAGATTATTTTGAGTACTGGATTTGTGCTTAGGGCCTACTTCGGGAAGTTTTGTCGATCAGAATTTTAAATGTGTTAGTTTACAGTGCTTACATTATAACCGCGATCGTGCATGTCATTCGATCGGTAAATCTTGTCTAATTGCTATAGCTCTTTTAGACGGGATTTGCGAACGTGACATTCACGTTGATGTTCTGTGTTGTGCTGTGATGTTGCGGATTTGTCGTGATGGATAGATCCTGTGCAATGGTAGTGCTGTTTGGATTTATTCATACATTTGATATTGCGGGACAAGCGTCCGACTTGTGGACTGCTGTCACTTCCTGTTTGTATATTATTCTTTTGGGGAACGACCGGGATGAGGTCGATGTAGCCGTTGTATATATTTTCTTTTCTGTACTAGGATTACCCTGCGGTGGGGTGCACGGATAGCCGGGTTCTAGAGGGCAACGGGCCCGCATCTTATGGCCTTGAGTCGGAGGGGGCTTCACTCTAGAATTGGCGGGCTATTCGACGCACTCGTAGGGGGTATAGGTTGACCCAAGGAGGGGTGCTCAAGTTACCGAATTCCGTGAAGTGCTGGGTGGTCCATTCACGTTATTGAAGGGGGCTGCCTCGCTTCAGGTTTTGGCGGGTAACTTGCCGCGCTCGTAGGGGTCTAGGTTTTCATTGCGCAGGCTATCCAGACGACCAGGGGAACGTCGGGTTTCACTTGTGGCTCTATGAAACCCGGGGATCCCAGATTATCTGTATTGTTCTGTGATGCTTATTGCTTTTCTGTGATGTTGCATTTATCATACCTGGAGCGATTGTTATATATTGATATATATATATTAGTAGATGTTGTATATGTTTTGCACCCGCGCTAGTCCAGTCCCTGCTCTGTCGTTAGTTAAGTAACCTAACGGGTGATGACGGGACTCAGTGGCGAATGCGGATGGCATATACGTACATCATATTTTTGTTCTTTTCTGGTGTGATTAATTGATGAGACAGTGTTGATTCTTATCAATGCAAGAAAAATAAACCTATATATGATGTTGTTGGAACTAATTTTTCAAAAAGCTGTTATTACTAGGGCGTTTTCTTTTGTTTTACATAGTGGTATTCGGTTATGAATATCCAGCACCTCATTCGACGAGGCAAGGGCCGAGATCCCTTCATCGGGAGTGACCCCTTGGACAGAGGTTTGCGTCAGGGTAATAACTTCACTATAGTCGATTACCTTTTTCTTTACATCATGGTATTCAGTTGGAATATCCTGCACCTCATTCGACGGGGAAAGAGCCGAGATCCTTTCACCTGGAGTGACCTCTTTAGCAAAGGTTTTCGCCACTATATTTTTATAAAACCACTTGGATTCTTTCAACGATATCAAGTTCATTACGCTAAAGGTTTTTCGTCAAAAACCAGCCATAGCCCTCCGTCATTTCTTACAAGTATTGGTTAGTATTCGTGCTGCGTTTATTGACCTAGTCAAGGCGTAGTGTTCGGTAGCTAAGTAGTGCTTGTTTGTTGCATTTTAAATGCGATTGGTTAGGATAGTCGTGCGGCCTTGTTGACCAAGTCAAGGGCATGCGCGGGTGGGTTTAATGCAATCCAGGATAATGACGGGTTGAACTTGACTAGCGGTTTATGGTTTGTTGACCTAGTCAAGGTCATAAACCGCTTGGGGTAAAAATCATATCGGGAGTTTCAAATATACAGGAAACTTGCCAAGCTTGAGCATACCTTCTGGAGTGTGATGACGTGAGTGGCTTCCATCACATTATCATGCGATGATAGTTGGATTCCAATTCCCACTGATGAGTAGGATTACTCCTCGGGTGAATCCGACTAATTCTTCTTTCAGGTTTGGAGGAGAATTTCAGAATACAGTGGGAGGTTTCCTGATTAGATAAATTGATTAACCATTCTGATCTAGGTAAGAGTGCACGCAGAGTGTTTCTACTTTTTCTCTTTTTGACTGCGACCATGACCCGACCCTAGACTATAACTCAGTGACCAAGTTAACCGAACTTTCTTCAAACACGGGCTTTTGGATTGTCTGAGTTGCATAAATCATTGCCACTCCTTCTCTTACCCTTTGTATTTCTCCAGAACACCCCGTAACACTACGAACATCCAATTCCATTGGATAAATCCATCGTATGGTTATATACGAACTCGAAGGAATTTCTTCGAGGATGGATTCTGGTTCTGGAGAGATTGAATAGGATTATTCAGTTGTCTTTTCCTTTTACCTTCTCTCAGGTTGTGAGGGCTCCTAGGATTAGGAGAAGGTACACCTATTACACTTATTGGATAGTCTTCTTCCAAACCATAGGTAGGTGCCGAAAGGTAGGGAATAAAGAAAACCAATTAGCCTAAGTTGGGTGTACAGAAGGTAATAAGTAAAGACGAATAAAGGGATCAGAAAGAGGGCAAAGTAAATTGCGACCGTTAACATTCACGACCAAACCACGTATTTCATCGCCACTCTTGCTTCACCTTTGTATTTCTCCAGAACACCACGTATCTCTACGAACATCCAATTCCATTGGATAAATCCATCGTATGGTTATATACGAACTCGAAGGAACTTTTTCGAGGATGGATTCTGGTTCAAGAGAAATAGGAATAAGGTTTATTCAGTTGTCTTTTATCCTAACCTTCTCTCAGGTTGCGAGTGCTCCTAGGATTATGAGAGTACATCTATTACGCTTATTGGATAGTTTTCTTCCAAACCATATGCTAGTGCCGAACGGTAGGGAATGAAGAAAACCATTAAGCCTAACGATGGTGTACAGATAGTAATGACTAAAGACAAATAAAGGGAATTGGAAAGATGGCAAGGAAATATACGGTTACAGTCATGAATCTGGATATTGGAAGAGGCATTACTAGAAATACCCGGATACCCCTTCGAAACATTTTAATGTTTCAGTTTCACTGTGTATTGTTAATAGAAAACTGATTTCCCCATTAACCCTTGCTCCAGGGTATGTATTTACCACGTATGATTCTCACATCTGTATGGTTTTACAGATGATGAGCGGGAGTAAGTTATTGGAAATTAGATGATCATCCTCATTATATACGAATTCATTGTAATTGGTGATATTTGAGGAAATCGTCTGGGTACAGTTTTCAACCTACGACGCACAGAGTTTGAATTATTCAACTCTGGGGACTTATAAAAAGTATTGTATATTATCCAGTGTCCATTAGGATAAATGGATTGGTTCTCGTACTGTATTCTGTTTAGTTGTGACTTCTCAAGTTTTAGACAAGTGTTTCGTAGAAATACAAGGTCCAAATTTGAGAAGTTATAGGTACAGGAATAAAGTAGAGAACCATGTGTTGCAAGTATCAGGATTCTTCAAGGTGATCGAAGATGTAGATACTTGTATGGTATTCAGTTGATAGTAATGGTTTTAAGAAACTTGTTTCTCTTCAGGTTACTCATAATTGGATACACTCCTAGATTGAGTAATGCTGATCGGCCTTTCTCCATTTAGTTGACATGCACCGGAGACAGCTGCATGTTTTGAATCTGGTTCCAATTAAATCAGTGCCTCTATTTCTATATTGTATATAGAATGGTTCATATCTTAACGATGTTAAGGTACGGGGAGTTATCCGGCTTATGCTTAAAACCAGACACTGGATAACTCAAGGCACGTTCCTGTAATGGCAGTTTGTGGGTTAACCCGGCTTTGACGAGGGTTGACTTTCTACCATCTGGAAGATCAATAGTGATATTGTTCTTGACTCCCCACTTTTTTAGTAAAATGGATTTTTTTCATAAAACAGTAGTGGGAGTATGGTAGAACTGGAAGTGATTCCAGAACCACAAACGATTACGGAAATTTAATAGGACCTAAAGATTCAATCAGGATTGACATTCTATTAGCCACTCCGCAGATATGGTGGGTAACCTCAGGCACCCGAGAGGTACTCTGGTATCCTCAAGCACGGTGACAATGATGTTCTTGTTTACCCATACTTGACACTACTGTTGTTCCAGACTATGAGACCCGGTAGGAGGATGACTCTGCCAGAGGGTTGTTGTAGTCAGTGGGAGCAACAGAAGCATAGTGGATAAGTAGCTTATGTCTATTTATAAACTAAAGCAGATATAGCGGAGATAGATCATCTATTTTTAATGTAACAGTCATAGGTTTTGACTTCATCAGAATAGGAGATGGATCTGTTAAGAAGGTAGTAGGGTGTGATGTCCTGGTACTTGGATGACATACACATAGTAGGAAGTGAAATTCCTACACTACGATCGGTTATACCGTGGTTGTCGCACAGTAGTTTCTCCACATAGGATATGGATATAATATCATATGTTGTTTTTTGCACTAGATGCAATAGGTTGATATATTATTCCAATCCTAGAGAAATGTTCAGAAGTAGCTTATGCACATAAGTGGTTGTTCTAGGGATTTGATAACGACAGCCTCCTTCGGGAGACAGTTATCATTCCACGCTTCCAAGGTGACCCAGATGACAGAGTGACTGTCAGAGTTATAGTTTTCCCTCTGACGAGGGGCGGTAGTTTGGACAGGTGGTCCAAGCAGATACTGAGGGAGGAATGGCGCAGGATACTGATTAAGTTCAGTGGACGATACAGTCTAAGAAGTTTGCTGGATTTGGAATTGACTTGTGAGCTAGGTCCTATCAGATATCCAGACATATTCTAGGACATGTATTGCTCATTTCGGGAGAAGGCTTTCTCAGCGAACTTGAGACAAAGAGAGACATAGAAAGAAACATCAGGTCGGATCCACTCACTGAGGCTATTTCTCGAACATAATAGTTTCACAAACGAGCTTTGTGAAACTGATTAGTAGAGGAGTTGGATGTTCGGTATCACACGAGCTGTGAGTACGCGACATCGCAATAATTAGCCTTAAGTGCAAGTGGGAGATTGTTGGATATAGTGCCCTCAAAGTCAATTATTGGATCGTAGGTACGTGATTGCAATAATTGAGGGAGGACCTATACAGAAATGACAGTCTTGCTCGAAATGATAGTATGCTATCTGGTTTGTCTTTATCATCGTATACATGCTTTAGTTTTCTATTGCATGTTGATAGAGCCCATAGGATTTTTGCTTGACTGCCAGCAGTATGATGGCGATCATATACGTAGGAGCTGGGGTCTATAAGCACATCCTTAAAGTGTCCCTAGTCGTGGGAGTTTCGAGACAGGGCATCGATACTCCGGAGTAGACTAGTGTATACAGTCGAGACCCTGACAAGGGGCGGAGGCCAGTCTCACAAGCCATTGGTGTGAGTTTGTTCACCTAAGATGTATACAGGTGCTCATTGGGTTATGAGTACACCGGACAGGACTCGCCGGGAATATACTAGTTGGTATTATACATATCGTCAAATAGCAGTTCCCAGGTGACATGTGTACAGGTTATTCTGTCGACCTAAGATCATCATTTGTCTCGTGTGAGTTCCCACTGTGCTTTGATTACTGCCCTACCACGTCTCAAAGGAGTCGTGCAAACATGTTTTAGTTGGGTACAGTCCCGAGCCACATGGAGGCAGTGAGCGGATCGTCAAGGATTCGTCTCTCCCGGTATTGGGGGTGAGATCGCGCTATGTTTAGTAGAGCCATTACACGAAATCCCAGGCCAGGGTAATCGAGATTTACTAGTAGGTATTCCAGTAGTTTCTCAAGGTGTTCTGGGCTACTCTCCTACACGACTTATACCGCTATTGGGGGTCTGACGTTTACCAGCCCCCTAGGCCCTATATGCGATACTCATAGACGAACGGACCGGACTGTACGGATATTGTCACTGTCAGGCTCAGTAGGGTTTCTGGATGAGTTCACTCGTCAGCTTCCCTTCCGAAGAATACATCGGCAACCGTTACGTACAGCTAGTACCTCTGACGTGCTAGTGGTTATACCCAGTACCAGTGTATTGATGAGTCATTAGAGTCCCCCACTAACAGTTTCCCAAGTTCGGGCGAAACGTTGTAGAGGCCGTATGGATATATGGCGGGGTTTGATCATATCCGTGCACTTAGGCACGGATCATGATCGGACGGATAATAATAGCGGGTTTTGGTTTAAGCCGGATCCTAGTATTATAGTGTAGGAATATTTTTGTCTCATCGAATTTGTATTCGGTCGGAATACAAATGCAGGTATGTATTTACTGTTGAGGTGTAATCTTGTAATTCATTACGGGATTATTTTGGGAGTTGCCAGTTTTCTTTTCCGGTTCCAAAACACTTTGTTCCATGATTATTTCCATGATTATTTATATGTGGGCATTGCCTTTTTTCCCTTTGACTTTCACCATTACTGTTGGGGACTGCTTGCATTGCTGGGAGCATGGCCATTTACTAGGCATGGGCTGTTTCATCCTTCACATTGTTTTCATTTCTTTTTTGTTTTTGGTTGCAAGATTCATTGTCTGATTTTGGAGGGAAGGGGTTTCCTGCAATTGTGCAATTTTCGCATGTTTTAATATGGGGGGCCTTTCTGTGGTGGGCGGCTGAGGGTATTTTGCAGAGATTGGTTTTAATATAAGGGTTGGGTTTTTTAGTTGATTGATTGAGATATACACTCACCAAAAAACTTGACATAGAATTCCATATAGATTCCACAGAGGAGAAATCCTTTTAATCGCCGAGCCCCCATTGCAAGCTCATTCTCTTTTCTTGATGAAAACTTTTATGCTCACATGATCATCTCCTTAGCAACTCCCTTTTACTTCGGCCCAATCGGCTTGGGCATCTTGAGACAAAATATTCCACACTCTCTCTACTTCATTCTTGGACATGTCGGCTAGCAAACTTCATGTCCGAGTTGCCTCGGTATTGAGGCGGGAGCCCGTATAAAGATTCATCGACGTGGATCCACTTTGACGAGCAAGATCGGGGAGCGGATTTCATCGGCGCAGAAGCGAGGAGTTTGGCGCAGAGATTGAAGACCGAAGGACACGGATCGATCGGTATAATCTTTCCAAACTCTTTTACAGTATGCTAGTTTATGGTTAAGGGAACGATCCGGAAATTGGGTTGCTGTAGCGCCGGTTTTATAAAAAGTTTTTGTTCCGCATTTGGCGTCGGTTTGACGGCCGGGGCGCCGCCGCACCCTAACAGGGATACAATACTTGGAATACTATATGAGAAGACTTGGACCCTGGATCTGTCGTATCACGCATAACCAGTAGGCCAGAGTTCGGGATCATCGACGAGACATGTTATGAGTGACCATGATGGTTGGCCAGAGATTATAGAGGATGTTCCAGAGAGGAACTGTTTCCGTCATCATTCCATATTGAGCCGTTGAGCTGAGGAGCTACGTAACTGGCAATCTGCAGTGAGATACGAGAGCTTAAGGGCACAAGGCGCCAGACCATGAATGGGAGGCAAGTAGATATCTTGCTCTACTAGCTTTGGATGCACCACACCTTCTCGACTTTGAAGGAAGGACATATCGACGATAGTGTTTATGATTTGCGTTTTTGTGATTCGAATATCACATGTCCGTCATTTGGGATTTCGGTATTTTGGGCGATTTATTTGAATGATTGAGATTTTGTGCACCACGGTTGCACTCGACTTCGATTTGATTTCATCCGAGATGGTTGATTTTGATTTCATGCCTACAGTAAGTATGTGATTTGACTTATGACTTCGGTGTAGTTTTCATGGACTTTTAGTACTTCGATTCGATTTTGTGCACACTGATGCACGGGGTTGTGAAATTGTACCACGGTATACCTGTTTTGGATTGACGTATGTTGTATACCGTCGATTTCGATTGTGGTATTCGATATTTGTTTTCGTGCACCTTATGCACTTGATTTGGATTCTTGCGCATACTTGACGCGCTTGATGCGATTTTGGTGCACACTAGATGCACTAAATCGGAATTTTCGTGCATATCAGATGCACCTGATATTGTTGTCAGGCACACCCGTTGTCTTGACAGGTGTTTTCGTACGCACCTGTTGCACTAAGATTTTGTTTCTATGAACATGTTTGGCACATTCAGTGATTTCGATTTCTGTGCACACCAGACGCACATGGCATTATTACATATACTATTGAGTATGATTTCCCTTGAGCAGTATGTTTTTTTGATATTTACTATGTGGCATAGTAACTAAGCAGGACTAGTCTGAGGACATTACCTGAATATGTTTTTGCATGCATCGATAGTTACCGAAGGGATTTCCAAAGAGGAGCTATAGTCTCAGTATTTTCTTATGTGTCCGAGATGACACGAAACATTTTGCAAAGGAAACCCTTCTAAATTATTTTAGAACAGCAGGACGTGTGTGATAAACAGAGGATATATATATGTATATATATAGTTATTTTCTATAATAAACGTCCGCTACTTGTGCCGTGATACGTGCATCGCACAGCGACTTGAAGAAGTTTTAGCATACATTTCTTTCAGATGTTTTGACAAGTTTACAACGATGCATACTATGTACATGTTATAGTTTTGATGTATATCATGTTGGTTTTCGTATTGGACTTTGACATTGGTATTTTTACCATGACGCCGATGATTGCGTGATGTTTGTTGGAGTTTTGATTTTGAGTTATATACTCGTTTTCATGCGCATGCATTGCGCTAAGATGTGTCTTATGTATTTAAGATCTCGAAGCCCCGCCGATTTGAGTGCTTTGCTGAAATATTTTAGTATTTGGGGGAGTTTTAATTTAAATTCGGGGACCAAATTTCTTTGAGGGGGGAAGATTGTAACGTTTTGAAAATCGTTTAGGTGCAATTTCGGATAATCGGTAAAATAACTGGTGTTTTCCGTAAACACCAAGATATGATTATCTTTCAACATAAAATTAATTATACCTATTCTACATATGTAATTGCTAGTATTTGGTATTTAATGGGTCACTTATAAAATTTCTAGTTACAAAAATATTTTCCGTAATTAATTATTTTAAATATTATTTTAAGGCTTCACTAATACACTTAATTAGTGATAATTACAAATTAGAATGGGTTAATACAAGTTTAGTGCAACATGACACATTAAACCAAAATGTAACATGTCGTTTTTCAAGTGAAAAGTGTTAGTTACTTGTATGTAATAGAGGCCATTACTGTACATGTGATGTATATTGTAGTGGATGCTTGGACATATATAGGGAGGACTTTCTTGCTCGACATGATAGTATGCTATCTGGTTGCTCTTTATCTTAATATGTATACTTATTGTCTCTCTATTACATGTTGATAAAGCCCTTAGGATGAGTACTTGACTACCAGGATTATGATACAGATCATACTAGTGGGGACAGGGTAGTCGATAAGTACATCCTTCAAATGTTCCTAGTCGAGAGAGTATCGAGACAGGGCATCGATACTCCAGAGTAGACTAGCGTATGCGCTTCTCGACCCATGAGATGGGCGATGGATGATCCCATATCCATTGATATTTGACATAAGAGAAGGTATACGGGTGCTTAGTGGAGATTGGGTACACCGGACAGACTCGCCGAGAACTCCTATATGGTATTATGCCTATCGTCGGATAGCAGTTCTCTGGTGACACTGGTACAGGTTAGTCTGTAGACCCGAGATCGTCATAGAGTCTTGTGTGATTCCCACTGTGCTTTGATTTTCACGTTACCACGGTCAAGAGATTGTGAAAAACGGTGGCTTTTGGGTACAGTCCCGAGTCATATGGAGGCAATAAGCGATAGGACGGGTTTTGTCTATCCCAGTATTGGGAGTTGATGTTGCGCTATGCTCGATTGGCCATAACAGGAAATCCCTGGCTAAGATTGCTGAGATTTACTGGTAAGTGTTACCAGTAGTTTTTCGAACCGTATTGGACCTTGCATCGGCATGGCTTATCAGGCTATTGGGGTCTGATGTTATACCATTCCCAGGCTATGATATGCGACATATCAGACGAAGAGACCGGACTGCACGGTAGTGTTACTGATTGGATTCGCAGGAGTTATAGCAGGCTTGCTTGTTGATCATCTGATCGCTCAATACCCGGGTGGCCGTTACATTTTGCAGACCGCTTGTGGCTTGTGGGTGTTTGATATGATCATCACCTACTGCCGACGTATCGACGATTCTTTAGAGTCCTACACAGAGGTTTCCTGGTTCATGCGAAACGGAGTAGGAGCACATATGAGATTTGTGTAGGACCGAGATTAATACGAGTATGTGATACCGTATTCTATTCTCGCGATATGTGATATCGGTCGTGCATATGTGATATAGCCAGGTTATCGGATCAAGTGTTGTCTCGATAAGTTGATTCATTAAATATTAGTCGGTTATATGTAATATAGCCGGATTATTAAATCAAGAGTTGATTTAATAGTTTAATGTATAATTATATATTTGATATATTAAATTACATTAACTAATATTAGCTCACTTAAGATTTCTTTTCTCACTTTTTGATATATTGATATAGATGTGATATATATTAATTGTATTCTTTTGCACAAAATATATATGTGATATATATTGTTGTGTCATGCTAGGTTACACATGCAACTTGTATGTAAGAGACTCATACCATGCTAGGGTTTATGTTATGGTTTCATTTATCATTAAGTAATTACAAATTAGTGGATTAAATCATTGCTAGAAGCTTGTAGAAGCTTGTAGATAAGCATTGACTATGTCCACTCCTTTGTTTTTCTTAAGATATTTTGTGAGCTAACCATTAACCCCTTACCATGTTTAACTCTCTACATGAGTTAGTAGATGGTTGATATACTCACCCATGGTTGTATTTTAACCTTAATGGATTCATTCTTTCATCACTTGAGTTTCATCTTCTTCTTCCTCATTTTAAGCTTTCTAGCTTTTGACAAAGTGATGATAGATTGTGAGAAAACCAAATCTAAAGTGGGCAATATTCCTACTTCATCATCCTCTACTATTAGCCATATAGTTTAGGGTGTTTGCTTCACTAATTTACACAATTAGTGAAGAGATAGCATGAGCTAGTGTCTCCTCGACGTAGATCATCTTCGGCCTCGAAGATTTCGAAGCAAGCTTGTTCGTTTCCTCATGGGAGCCTCTCTAGAGTCCGGACGATCGTGATCGCAGCGAAGGGACTTCTACACGGAGCTATTGATGTGAAGGACCGGTCTACAAAGGTTGTATTCCTTGTTCACTTAGATGTAAAGTGTTTACATTTTATGTTTCACCCTAATTCTCTAGTTCGATTACTTGGTGGGTTGGTTAACCATCCTAAAATTTTCAATAGAGCATGTTTGATGCTTGCCAAAACCTTGCTAAGGTGCTAAGCTAACCCTACAGTGGTATCAGAGCCAAGCTAGAGCATTAGGCGTTGCGTAGACGAAGTTTAAAATCCGATCGAACTCCGAAAGCCCGAAATTGTAAGTCCATGTCACGCACCCCACGAACTTGCGGGGAGGCGGAATATATGAAAAACGATTATCAAAGCTTCGTAACACGGACTTGAGCGCATGAATCATTTCTAAACCATTGCTAACAATCAACTAGAGGTTTAACTACTCGGATACGAAGTTATACCTCATGATACTAGTCCTTCGGGTCTTCATCGCGGTCCTCCACTCCTCGTAGGCTCCTTGGAACATCGGCACCTCAACGGCCTCCTCGAATCAAAGATGATCCACCCGAAAGCTCCTACGCCAAGCTTAATCTCAAACTTGAGATAACTAGGTTGCTTAAAGTGCTAATCTAAGCTACCTAGGGGATATAGAGTGAGGTTATGGATGTATTAATCTAGCTAACCCTTGATCTCAACACATGAGAGGCTGGGGTTAGGGTTTGAAGAGAGAGTGAGCATGAGGAGAGAGAAGGTGAAGATGATAATGAAATGAATAATGAACTCATATGAATATATCAACCATAACAATTAATCAAATAAATAATATAAATGATTTATCATCATGGTTAGATTCATTCACCTAGTGTGATTCATCATATGACTCATTAACTCATTAATGAATCATTTAATGCAAAGGATGAATCACACAAATGAGTCATTAAGCAATTAATGCTCATGCCACCTTAACCCCTTAGTAACCACTCTTCTAGAAGCTTCCTGACAAATTACGAGAACGCCCCTCCAATCCATGAAAACACGGAAAAACTTTAGACTGTATAAATCCAATAACCCGATACTAGAATCTGGCTTAAACCAAAGCCGACTAGTAAAAACTGTCCGAAAAGTCATACGTGCGTAAACACACGTATGCGTCCGAACCCTTGTCGTAAAACCATACGACCTCTATATCGTTTCGCCTGGAGCAGGGAAACTCTCTGTGTGGGACTCTAAAGACTCGACACTACGCTGGCAGTGGGTTTAACCACAGACCGCAAGCGGCACTAGCTATACGTAACGGTCCCCAGGTAGATGTCGATAAGAAGGCCGATGAGGAAAACCATCCGAACCCCTACTGAGCCTGATGTGACAATCTCCGTATAGTCCGGTCTGTTCGTCTAAGACTATCGCATATCAAGCCTAGGGGGCGGCAAGCGCCAGTCCCCTAATAACTGTATAAGTCGTGTCGGAGCGAAGCCCATTACACCCTGAGAAGCTACTGGAGCCTACAAGTATATCTCGCTTGCCCTGGCCAGGGACTTTGCGTAATGGCTCTCTGACATAGTGCGATATCATCTCCCAATACCGGGAGAGACGAATCCTATCTAACCACTACTGCCTCCAAATGCTCGGGATTACACTCAACTGCTACCTGTTTGCACGACTCTTTTGAGCCGTGGTAGGGTAGCAATCTAAGAACAGTGGGACACACTCGAGGCGAAGTAGCAGTGTCAAGTCTGCGGACTATGCTGTACTCATGTCACCCGGGAACTGTTAACTGATGACGGGTATAATACCAACCAATCAGTTCCCCTACGAGTCCTGTCCGGTGTACCCGTAACCTAACGAGCACCTGCATACTATCTCCAGTACGACGTACTGATGGCTGTGGGACAGACCATCTCCCTAACTGGGATGAGAAGCGTACACACTTAGTCTACTCCGGAATATCGATGCCCTATCTTGATAATCCAACGACCAGGGACCCGTATAGGATGTTGCTTACAGACTACCCAGCCTCCACTAGTGTGACTGCCATCACGACGCTGGTAATCAAGCAATGATCCTATGGGCTCTACTAATATGTATAAGTGATACGTTATAAGAAACAAATGCACATATTAAAGTAGACACAAACCAAGTAGCATACTACCATTTTTAGCAAGACTATATATATAACTGTGAATATCCCAAGCTTCCATTAAGTAATATACAATCTAGTATGATACAATAATGGCCCCTAGGGCATATACACTAACAATCTCCCACTTGCACTTGGGCCATGAGCTGGCATATCGTAGACCTATCATCTCGAATAGCCTCTCAAACTGCGTCTGAGGAAGGGCCTTTGTGAATGGATCGGCAATGTTATTCTCTGTCTCTACTCTTTTCACCTCGATTTCCCGGTGATCTACGATCTCCCTGATCAGGTGATACTGCCTTAAGATGTGTCTGGACTTCTGATGGGACCTGTGTTCCTTCGCTAAAGCTATAGCGCCGTTGTTGTCACAATACAGAGGTATTGGACCAACACTGGAAGGAACCACCTGAAGTTCTGTGAGGAACTTCTTTATCCAGACAGCTTCTTTTGCGGCATCGCAAGCAGCTATGTACTCCGCTTCCATCGTTGAGTCAGCAACGGTCTCCTGTTTGGAACTCTTCCAACAGACCGCCCCTCCATTGAGGGTAAAGACATAACCCGACATGGATTTGGAGACATCTTTGTCACTCTGGAAGCCGGAGTCGGCAAAGGCCTCCATCTGGAGGTCTTTTCCGCCATACACCAAGAACATCTCCTTAGTCCTTCTCAGGTACTTGAGAATGTTCTTCACGGCTATCCAGTGCTTCTCCCCTGGGTTTGCTTGATACCGGCTTACAACGCTCAATGCGTATGCTACATCTGGTCTGGTACATAACATCGCATACATTATAGAGCCTACCGCAGAAGCGTAGGGTATAATCGACATGTGATCCCTTTCCAAATCAGTCTTGCGAGACATCTCTTTGGAGAGGGTGATTCCGTGACAAGCCGGTAGGTTACCGCGCTTAGAATCATCCATACTGAATCTTTTCACTATGGTGTCTATGTATCTGGACTGTGAAAGTCCCAACATCCTTTTTGATCTATCACGATAGATCCGGATCCCCAGAATGTAGGTGGCATCACCTAGGTCTTTCATGGAGAATTTATGTGACAAGAATCTTTTGACTGACTGTAACATAGGAATATCATTTTCTATTAGGAGAATGTCATCCACGTACAAGACGAGGAATACTACAACTCTCCCTACAATCTTACTGTATATGCATGGTTCATCTGGATTTTTGATAAAGTCAAATTCTTTGACAGCATCATCAAAACAGATGTTCCAACTCCGCGATGCCTGCTTTAGTCCATAAATGGACTTAAGTAGCTTGCATACTTTACCGCTGCTCCCACTCTGAATGAATCCTTCTGGCTGATCCATATAGACGCTTTCTTCCAAATTACCATTTAGAAAGGCCGTCTTTACGTCCATCTACCGGATTTCATAATCGTGGAAGGCAGCAATAGCAAGAAGGACCCGAATAGATTTAAGCATAGCCACTGGAGAAAAAGTTTCGTTATAATCCAAACCAGGTCTTTGACGGAAATCCTTTGCAACAAGTCTAGCCTTATAGGTTTCAACCTGTCTATCTACACCAATCTTCTTTTTGAAGATCCATTTGCATCCTACGGGTTTTATCCCAACTGGAGCAATGTCCAAAGTCCATACTTTGTTAGTGTACATGGACTCCATTTCGGTCCGCATTGCATCCAGCCATTTTACTGAGTCACCGCTCTGAATGGCTTGGTGGAAGCTAGTAGGCTCATCATAATCAATAGTGCAATCCTCTCTATCCCCTTCTATGAGAAAACCGTAGTATCTCTCGGGCGGATGAGATTGTCTACTACTCTTGCGGAGTGGCGTCAGGATGTCCTGTTCTCCTGAACCTTCTTGTTCTACCAAGGTTTCAGTAATAGCTTGTGGTTCTGGAATTTCTTCCAGTTCTATTGCGCTCCCACTCTTCTGATTTTCTAAAAACTCAGTTTCCAAGAAGCGGGCATGTTGAGAAATAAAGACCTTTTGTTCCTCTGCGTAATAGAAACAATATCCCATGGAGTTCTTTGGATATCCTACAAACTTACACTGTACTGAGCGTGCCTCGAGCTTGTCAGCATGCCGCTTCTTTACAAAAGCTGGACATCCCATGTCTTAAGATACTTAAGACAGGGCTTCTTCCCACTCCACATCTGATATGGTGTGGTAGGCACAATCTTGGTTGGAACTCGGTTCAAAAGATATGCAGCTGATTCTAGTGCATATCCCCAGAATGATCGTGGCAACTCAGCGTTACTCATCATGGAACGTACCATATCCAATAGGGTTCGGTTCCGTCTCTCTGATACACCGTTATGTTGTGGTGTGTATGGAGGAGTAAGCTGAGAGAGAATTCCATTCTCTTTTAAGTAACCTAGGAACTCGGCACTTAAGTATTCACCACCTCGATCAGATCTCAGTGTCTTGATACTTTTGCCGGTTTGTTTTTCCACTTCATTCTTGTATTCTTGGAATTTCTCAAAGGCCTCGGATTTATGCTTCATTAAGAAGATATATCCATACCTAGAGAAATCATCCGTAAAAGTAATGAAGTAGGAATAACCACCTCGCGCATGCGTAGACATTGGACCGCACACGTCACTATGTACGAGTCCCAAGAGCTCGCTTGCTCTTACTCCGTGTCCAGTAAACGGAGTCTTTATCATTTTTCCCATGAGACAAGATTCACAAGTAGCATAAGATTGATATTCGAACGGATTCAAATATCCTTCTCTATGTAACTTAGTCAACCTTCTCTCATTGATGTGACCTAGTCTACAATGCGATAAGAAAGCCTGATTTGTTTCCGGAGACTTTCTTTTAAGTGTGTTATGGATATTGAAAATCTGAGCTTGATTTAATACGTATATTCCGTTTTCTAATGTACCCGACCCAATCATAACTTGATTTAGGTGGATGTGAACCACATCTCTTGTAAAAGTAAAATCATATCCTTCCTTAGATAGTAAGGGTACGGATATGATATTACAAGTCGTACCTGGTACATAAAAACAGTTACGCAGAATCAATATCTGCCTAGTTGTCAGTCCAAGATGATATTCCCCTACGGATTCAGCGTTCATGCTCATTCCGTTAGCAACCGTGAAGGTCATATCACCTATCCCGATAACCCTACGGTTTCTCAGAGTCTGTAATGAATTACAGATGTGAGTTCCTGACCCGGTATCCAATATCCAGGAAGTAGGGTTAACTGACATACAGTTCTCAATAACAAACACATTTGAGGCTGAAGCCACAACATGCTTCGTATTCTGGTTACTGGCTTCTAAAGCCCTGCAATCATTCAGCCAATGTTCATTCTTGTAACAATAGGAACGTCCCTCTTTTACTATATCCAGTCCCGAAACTTTTGCCTTGCTCTTTCCTTCTCCTTCCCTGGTTTCCTTCAGGGTAGGAGGCAGAGACTGTAGAATCAAGTCAGTATTTGACTCGTTTCCCAACGCGGTCTCCAGGTCCTGGAGCTCATCAATACAGCTAGTCATTGTAAGGACGTTGTCCTCTACAGATGACCCGTCAGCTAACCTCGCTTGATTTAATTCGTTCGAGCTTTCATATCTAGTGATATGAGATTGCTCTATATATAAATCATTATTATGGAGAAAGATGGAAACTAAGTCCATCTTCTCGTGCTGCTTCTGGTATACACCATCAACTGAATCTAACACGAGGCACTTAGCTTTCGCTTTATCTTTTTCCCTTGTCTGACGGATATCCATATCCGCGACAGTGGAAACTGGACTTGGGACGGCGGGATCTTGAGTAGTAATTGGGTGGTCCAGCTTGTCATAGCCAATGGACATCTGGACAGACCTTTGCCAGTCATATAAGTCAGATTCAGTCAATTTGTTATCTAGATGTAACCTATGTGTGGTCATAAGGTCGCTGCAATTAAAAGAGAGAGAAGAAAACATTTTAGCATGATGGTGTTGCAAGTTTAGATTGGTTTTAAGTTTATCTAAACAAGATGGCTCCCACTGTTTCTCCAATCCTTTCTCAAACCATAAAAGAAGAATTAGCCAGGACAATTCTCACCGTACAATACTTGCTTAACCGTTCAGCCAGGCCAGTGTCGATACTTCGAGGGAGGTTTTCCAACGCTTTCGCGAAGTTCCTTAATTAAATAACCTCTTTTCTTTGGGGGCGTAACCCCGCTGACACCTTTCTAGGCACCTACTTGGTTTATAGCATTGATCGTTAAGTGACGAATCTCCTGATAAGTAGTATATACTCACAGTAGAATCGGGATCCAAAATATCTTCGTATGATAATGTTGAAGGAATCCTACCAACATTCATCAAACTCCAAAATGGTATGCATTTCTCTGCAAATTTCAGTTTCTTTAGAAATTCCCGATGTGGATTTTTGCCCCTTGCTCTTATGACCTTGACTTTAATCAACAAATCATAAGTCACATGTCAAGTTCTACCCGTCATTGTCCAGGTTAATTTGAACCCACCCGTACATATCCTTGACTTTAGTCAACAAGGTAATACGACTGTCCCAAACCAACGCATCTGTCTATGCTGCATATAAATATCCAACAGCTACCAAACACTGTGCCTTGACTTTAGTCAACAAACACAGCTTGAATACTATTGACTATCTATATGAAATGACGGAGGGCTACGAATGGTTATGGCAAAACCGTGAACGTAGTGAACTTGATATAATCGAAGGAACCTGATACTTTTTAAAAGGAGTGGTTAAAGCTCCGCAATTAAAAATTCTGATCTTTTAAAATAACCTAGTGGTTTCCTTTTAAATTTGTTCCAACGATTAAACTATTGTTTATTTTCTTTGCATTATAATAATACGTCCCATCATTTATCCTATCATTGCAGAAAACAACGAAAATACCACGTCCTCTTATGCCATCCGCATTCGCCACTGGGTCCCGTCATCACCCGTTAGGTTGCTTAACTAACGACAGAGCGGGGGCTGGGCTAGCGCGGGTGTAAAACATAAATGACGTCTAATAGCTATCATATATAGATATTGTACATTCGTCAGACGCAATAATAAGGATTCCAGATCACAGATAAACTTTATTGGATATGCAAGCAATCCGCGTTTCTTATGAGCCTGCAAGGAAAGACGGATTACACAGTTGTGATGAATAGCCATTACCCCACCCTAGACCCCTACGGGCACGGCAAACTACCCGCCAAGTACCAGAAGTGAAGCGGTCTGCCTCAACACTTCAAAATATCCGGTAGTTTGTGCACCCCACCTTGGGTCTATCCTAGGAGCAAAAACAGTAAAAAGAAATAATACAACGGTGGCTACAACCGCAACCTGGATGTGCCCCGCAAAATAATATTACAACTTATTACAATTACATCGAATGAATTAATACAATAACCCATCACAAAACCCGGCTAATCATCACAACAATCCAATACAGTTTATATACACAAACAGTTAAAAATAACATCACAGATATGTGCAACTCCCTGCCAACCGGCATACTAGCAGTTAGGGGAGGTTTACGAACACATAAAAAATTACAGATAATAACCCGATTAGCAATTAACTTAGAACATCGATCGATCACCTTTATCCGTCTCTACCCCAAAAGCAAGTCAGTACAGAGGCAACCTGGGCAGAAACAGAACATACAAGAAAACAGAAAATAACAAAATAGGAATTACTGAGCAAATCCGAGTCAACTCGGCATTGACTCGGCGGCGGATCCGCGGCATAAGCTCTCTATTGCCGCGGATCCGCCGCCGTTTTGCCGACTCACTGACTCGTTTTTTTCCAGTATTCTTAAAATACCCTGCTGTGAATTTTAAAGCATGTCAAATAATTTTTCAGACACTTTTAAAATTAACAGAAACTTAGGGTTTCGAAATTCTGTTTTCGTGTTTATCTGTCGATCGAACTTCTAATCATTTGCTAACAAGCTAGTAATGGTTTAGTTGGCTCTGATACCACTGTAAGTCCATGTCACGCACCCCACGAGCTTGCGGGGAGGCAGAATATATGAAAAACGATTATCAAAGCTTCGTAACACGGACTTGAGCGCATGAATCGTTTCTAAACCATTGCTAACAATCAACTAGAGGTTTAACTACACGGATATGAAGTTATATCTAATGATACTAGTCTTTCGGGTCTTCATCGCGGTCCTCCACTCATCGTAGGCTCCTTGGAACATCGGCACCTCAACGGCCTCCTCGAATCAATGACGATCCACCCGAAAGCTCCTACGCCAAGCTTAATCTCAAACTTAAGATAACTAGGTTGCTTAAAGTGCTAATCTAAGCTACCTAGGGGATATAGAGTGAGGTTATGGATGTATTAGTCTAGCTAACCCTTGATCTCAACACATGAGAGGCTAGGGTTAGGGTTTGAAGAGAAAGTGAGCTTGAGGAGAGAGAAGGTGAAGATGATAATGAAATGAATAATGAACTCATATGAATATATCAACCATAACAATTAATCAAATAAATAATATAAATGATTTATCATTATGGTTAGATTCATTCACCTAGTGTGATTCATCATATGACTCATTAACTCATTAATGAATCATTTAATGCAAAGGATGAATCACACAAATGAGTCATTAAGCAATTAATGCTCACGCCACCTTAACCCCTTAGTCACCACTCTTCTAGAAGCTTCCCGACAAATTACGAGAACGCCCCTCCAATCCGTGAAAACACGGAAAAACTTTAGACTATATAAATCCAATAACCCGATACTAGAATCTGGCTTAAACCAAAGCCGACTAGTAAAAACTGTCCGAAAAGTCGTACGTGCGTAAACACACGTATGCGTCCGAACACTTGTCGTAAAACCATACGACCTCTATATCGTTTCTCCTGGAGCAGGGAAACTCTCTGTGTGGGACTCTAAAGACTCGACACTACACTGGCAATGGGTTTAACCACAGACCGCAAGCGGCACTAGCTGAACGTAACGGTCCTCAGGTAGATGTCGATAAGAAGGCCGATGAGGAAAACCATCCGAACCCCTATTGAGCCTGCTGTGACAATCTTCATACAGTCCGGTCTGTTCGTCTAAGACTATCGCATATCAAGCCTAGGAGGCGGCAAGCGTCAGTCCCCTAATAGCTGTATAAGTCGTGTCGGAGCGAAGCTCATTACACCCTGAGAAGCTACTGGAACCTACCAGTATATCTCGCTTGCCCTGGCCAGGGACTTTGCGTCATGGCTCTCTGACACAGCGCGATATCATCTCCCAATACCGGGAGAGACGAATCCTATCTAACCACTACTGCCTCCAAGTGCTCGGGACTGCACCCAACTGCAACCTGTTTGCATGACTCCTTTGAGCCGTGGTAGGGTAGCAATCTAAGAATATTGGGACACACTCGAGGCGAAGTAGCAGTGTCAAGTCTGCGGACTATGCTGTACTCATGTCACCCGGGAATTGTTAACTGACGACGGGTATAATACCAACCAATCAGTTCCCCTGCAAGTCCTGTCCAGTGTACCCGTAACCTAACGAGCACCTGCATACTATCTCCAGTACGACGTACTGATGGCTGTGGGACAGACCATCTCCCCAACTGGGATGAGAAGCGTACACACTTAGTCTACTCCGGAATATCGATGCCCTATCTCGATAATCCAATGACCAGGGACCTGTATAGGATGTTGCTTACAGACTACCCAGCCCCCACTAGTGTGACTGCCATCACGACGCTGGTAATCAAGCAAAGATCCTATAGGCTCTACTAATATGTATAAGTAATACGTTACAAGAAACATATGCACATATTAAAGTAGACACAAACCAAGTAGCATACTACGATTTTTAGCAAGACTGTATATATAACTGTGAATATCCCAAGCTTCCATTAAGTAATATACAATCTAGTATGATACAATAATGGCCCCTAGGGCATATACACTAACAGAAATGACCCCCTTTCTGAAAATTTTTCCAAAAGATGGATTTTTTCATGTTAAAAATACTCAGAAAATCATGCAGGGAATTCTATGGACAAACCTGAAGAACGAAACCGTAATTCGTCTATGTGACCGCGGATCCGTGGCGAAAACATGGTTTTGGCGGCGGATCCGCGGCGCTACTTGAGAGGCTTTGGTCGGGCCCTTCAGCTGTTGGTCCGTAGGTACTGGGGCATACTTCTAGGAACTTTTAATTGTGCTCAAGTGTTGAGCTCTCTGGGAATTTTTGGGAATTCGTTCCATCGATCGAATTATCTAATTTCGCCTAGCTATCTGTGATTGTGATACAATATTTGGAATCCACATAATTAGTTATGTGATAACTAGTTTGAATTTTATAAATCTAGCAGTTTAGTCTCATTTGATCGGTTGCCACGGGATTTTGATGTGGATCAAAAGTCCGTCGCAATTACGTAGCGTACGCGGATACTCGCTGGGTAAACATCATAGATAGCCACGCCCCATAGCCCCGACCAAGTGACTGTAGGAGAACCCCGTCGCCAAAAGCGTTCGTTTAGGTGCTCACGGCAGCGGTGTTCCGCCTTAGTGCACTTTGTCGACGGCATCGGGGGTGCGGCCTTCTAATAATGTTTCCGACGAGCATTCGATCAGATTATCGGGAACCTTATTGAATTACCCGACAGGTTATTGGAAAGTGTTTTCAATATCGAGAACAAAATGCGGGGTTTATAATTATTAGGCATGTGATGTCTAAGGAATTCATTCGGTTGGGCATGACATCCAAAGTATATGATACGTTGGTTTTATGATGTCTAAGAAGATTGCGGATTCCAACTGTTGTAGTTTTTCACTTTCTTTTCGTAAGTGTAATATGTGGTGTATCGCCGGTTTCGCTGCTATATGTCAACAACAACTGGGATACACATATTTACTTATGTTGATGACATGTGATGTTTTGTGTTGTTGTGATATGTTATATCGGATCGTCGTGTTTTGAATAGTAGGGGGTTTTATGTGAGATGAGGGTTTTTATTTTCATTCATGTAAAATTCATTGTATGTAATATTCTTTTATTGGGGCACTTCCGATTTGAGGATGATGTCACCATTGTATATTTTTTACTTTTCCGCATTAGGATAGACCCATGGCTAGGAGCACAAGTAACCGGGTTCTAGGGTACAGTGGGAGACCATCTCGAGGAGTCTAGACCGGGTCTCCTAACTCTAGAATTGGTAGGGTTGCTTGCCGCTCTCGTAGGGGTCTAGGGATGTGGGTTTGGCTATTCATCATGACCGTGGAATCCGCGTTTTTACTGGCTTAAATAAAACACGGAATTCCTAGTATATCCAATATTTCATATGTGATTCTTCTGCTGCTGATATTCTATGATGTGACCATTTTATATGCGTGAGACGAATGCCTATATTATATATATAAGATATAATTAATATTATTGCTTTCGTTTCTTCTGTGATGCTTAGGAAGCATAAACAATGGGACTTCATTAATTAGATTAATGAAATAAAAAGAAATCTAAAGAAGTTGTACAAACTTGTTTGAAAATTGGTAGCTCTAGTTCTTGCTTTGCATAGCGATATTCCTTATAGATTATCGGGCACCTTATTCGATAAGGAAAGAGCCGAGATCTCTTCACTGGGAGTGACCACTTTAGCGAAACTAGCAGATGCTACAACCCACTCGGTTTGTCTTTTGATTGCTTCTATAGTTTTTTCATTGCATAGTGGTATTTATAAAATATTCTGCACCTTATTCGATAAGGAAAGAGCCGAGATCGCTTCACCGGGAGTGACCTCTTTAGCAAAACTAGTAAAAGCCTCAAAAACACTCCTTTTTCAAAATCACTCGATTCTACGACGATATCAAGTTCATTACGAAAAAGGTTTTCATAAAACCTTTCGTAGCCCTCCGTCTTTTCAGATAAGTACTACTTAGTATTCGTGGTACGTTTGTTGACTATGTTAAGGCGTAGTGTGCGGTAGCTGACTAGTGGTTATCTATATATGCATATGATGCGATTGGATTAGGGTAGTCGTAGGACTTTATTGACCTTGTTAAGGGTCGTGCAGGTGGGTTTAATTCAATCGGGAATTGACGGGTTGAACTTGGCTAGCGCTTATAATTTATTGACCTTGTTAAGGTCATAAGTCGCTAGGGGCAAAACATTATCAGGAATTTCAAGTATTGAAATTTGCAATGAGATTGCATAACTTATATAAGATAGTTGGATCCCGATACCCGCTGCGAGTAAGAGTTACTCCTGAGAGAGTTTTACATATTACAATTAGCCGATCAAGTAGGTGTCTAGAAAGGTGTTAACGGGGTTCTGCCTCTGGGAAAACGAGCTTTATTTTAATTAGGTCCATGTGAAAACATGGGGAACCTCCCTTAAAGTACCGACACTGGCATGGCCGAAAGATTGGCAAACTTGTATGGTGTAATTAATCCCGGCTAGTCTTACCTTTTAGGGTTTGAAGGTAGATTTGACTAAAATAGTGGGAGTCATCCTGATTAGATAAAATAATAACCAATCTAATCTTGTAAGAGTGCACACACAGTGTTTTCTTCTCTCTCTCTCCTGGTAGCGACCATATCACGCCTTAATCAAGATAATAATATAGATGCATTGACCGAACCTCCTTATTATACTGAGCTAAGGAACGTTGGTTCCATTCTTTTTTATAATTGTTATAAGTCTGAGCAGGAAATATGGGAATATCTGGATTCCCATGCCACCCAATTCGAAGAAAGTACATGTTGATGCATATTCTTTAGGTGTCCTTATTACTGAGAATTGAGAATGGGTGATATGTCTCTAAGTGTTAGAGAATGGTGCAACTGTTGCAGCGAAATCAGTTGGCAGACATCACCTTGTATTAATACATTGATTCTGAACGAATGTTATTACATACTGAACCTGATATACATCATTACATCAGATTCTTTATTAAGTTAAAGAAGGATATAATTCTGTATTGGAGGATAATGTTGTGAACATTTTCCTGAATCAAGAGTTGATTCGATCAGGCACGCTATATAATAGCATATACGTTCTAAATCAAATCACAGTTCAAAGTATTTAGAACACACACAAGAAGAGTAGTTCAGAAATGAACGAATCTTTCTTGTGGTATTGTAGATTAGGTCATATCAATGTGACACGACCAGCTAAATTACATAAAGATGAATATGACAATCTGTTCGAATTTTCATCTTATACTACTTGCCAGTCTTGTCTCAAAGATAAAATGACCAATACTCCGTTTACTGGAAACAGAGAAAGAGTTACTGAACTCTTGGGACAGATACATGATGATGTATATGGTCCCATGTCTACAAATGCAAAGGTTGGTTTTTTGAGAACCAAACGGGTAGAAGTATTAATGTCCTACGATGTGATCGAGCAGGCGAATATTTGTGTATGGAGTTCCTGGAGTTTCTAAAAGGAGAATATGATTCTCTCTCAGCTTACTCCTTCGTATACACCACAGCACAACGGTGTATCGGGGCGGAGGTATCGCACCCTATGAGATATGGCGCGCTCTATGATGAGTACTGCTGAGTTACCTGTTTCCTTTTTAGTGTTATGCACTTGAGAAGCTGCATACCTATTGAATGAGGTTCCATCCAAATCAGTGCCTACCACTACATATGAGATATGGTATGGGAAAAGACCATGTCTTAAATGAGTTAAGATATTGGGTTGTCCGGCCTATGTTGAAAAGCAAAATCCGGACAAGCTCGAGGCAAGGCCAGTTGTGTAAGTTTGTCAGGATATCCCAAACATTAGTGAGGGAATATCTTCTACCTAACCGAGGAGCAAAAGGTGTTTTGTTTCTCAGCATGCCACCTTTTTAGAAAAGGAAAATCTTGTGAAGAAATTAGTGGTCATGAGGTAGAAGTGGAAAGAGTTCCAGCTAGACAAACTAAGAGCTGATGATTTGGTGAAACCAAAGGATTCAATAGTCTCCAATGAACCTCAGCCTCTCCGAATCTGGTTGGGTTCCTCATCCACTTGAGAGATACTACGGTCTTCTCGGTGACAGTGGGAGCGAGGACTGCATCATGAGATGATGGCCCAACCTGGTTCAGGAAGTTGGAACGTCTATTTTGATGTGATAGTCAAAGAGTTTGACTTCATCAAAATTGTAGATGAACCTTGTATATACAAGAAGGTTGTAGAGAGTAAGGTTGTCTTCCACGTATTGTACGTAGATGACATACTTCTGATAGGAAATGGTTTCCTAAGCTACACTCGGTCAATCTCCTCTTATCACGGGGATTCTCAATAGAAGATCTGGATGATGCCTGCTACATATTATGCATTATGATCTATGGTGATAGATCTATATGGATGTTGGGAGTGTCCCAAATCCAGGTACATTAACATCATAATAAAAGGGTTTAGTATGGAAGATTCTAAGCGTGGTGGTTCGCCCACTTACTCATGGATCACTCTCTCCAAAAAGATGTTTCCCGAGACTGATTTGAAGAGAGCTCGCGTGCAAAGGATAACCTATGCTTCGACAGTAGGCTCTATTAGAGTATGCAATGTTATGTACCAGACCAGACGTGGATGACTCACTAGGTGTAGTGATTAGGAATCAATCGGATCTTGTGAGAATCACTGGAAAGCTGTGGAGGACATTCTTAAGTACTTGAGAAGCACTAAAAGAAAGTTCTTGGTTCCAGCTTCCAGAGTAATAAGTTCGCCTGAGAGTCCGTCACAGGCATTGTCTTTACCCTCAGTGCAGGGACGGTATGTTGGAAGAGTTCCAAGCTAGATACCGTGACATACTAGACGATAAAAGCTGAATACATTGCTACCAACAATACTACCAAAGTGGCTGTCTTGACATTTCTTGTTCATAAGATAAACAAGGTTCCTACCATTGAGCGTCCAATAACTATTATTGTGACTACAATGGAGTTGTGGCTTTGGCCTAGAACACCGGTCCCATCAGCGTTCCAAAAATGTTCTGAGGCTAGTATCACCTGATCAGGAAGATGGCTGATCTCCAAGGGATCGAGGTAAGGAGAGTAGACACGAAGGATAACACAGCGGACCCACTCACAAAGACCTTACCCCTAGAGAGACTTCTATGGGATGGTTGAGTATAGGATACTACAGCCACTGCTATATTGTTGGGTATTGGATACTACAACAGATGGCCTTAGTGCAAGTGGGAGATTGTTAGTTACATGTATGCCCTAGAGGCCATTACTGTATATGTGATGTATATTGTAGTGGATGCTTGGACATGTACAGGGAGGACTGTCTTGCTCGACATGATAGTATGCTATCCGGTTGCTCTTTATCTTAACATGTATACTTATTGTCTCTCTATTATATGTTGATAAAGCCCTTGGGATTAGTACTTGACAACCAGGATTATGATACAGATCATACTAGTGAGGACAGGGTAGTCGATAAGTACATCCTTCAAATGTTCCTAGTCGAGGGAGTATCGAGACAGGGCATCGATACTCCAGAGTAGACTAGCGTATGCGCTTCTCGACCCATGAGATGGGCGATGGATGATCCCATATCCATTGGTGTTTGACATCAGAGAAGGTATACGGGTGCTTAGTGAAGACAGGGTACACTTGACGGACTCGCCGAGAACTCCTAGATACTATTATACCTATCATCGGATAGCAGTTCTCTAGTGACACTGGTAAATGTTAGTTTGTAGACCCGAGATCGTCATAGAGCCTTGTGTGATTCCCATTGTGCCTTGATTTCCACCTTACCACGGTCAAGAGATCGTGCAAAACGGTGGCTTTTGGGTACAGTCCCGTGTCACATAGAGGCAATGAGCAATAGGACGGGTTTCGTCTCTCCCAGTATTAGGAGTTGATGTTGCGCTATGCTCGATTGGCCATAACTGGAAATTCCTGGCCAGGGTTGCTGAGATTTACTGGTAAGTGTTACCAGTAGTTTCTTGAACCGTTATGGACCTTGCATCGGCATGACTTATCAGGCTATTGGGGTCTGACGTTATACCACCCCAGGCTGTGATGTGCGACATATCAGACGAAGAGACCGGACTGTACGGTAGTGTTACTGATTGGATTCGCAGGAGTTATAGCAGGCTTGCTTGTTGACCTTCAGATCACTCAATACCCAGGTGGCCATTACGTTTAGCAGACTGCTTGCGGCTTGTTGGTGTTTGATATGATCATCACCTACTGTCGGCGTATTGACGAGTCTTTAGAGTCCTACACAGAGGTTTCCTGGTTCATGCGAAATGGAGTAGGAGCACATATGTGATATGTGCAGGACCGAGATTAATATGAGTATGTGATACCGTATCCTATTCTTGCGATATGTGATATCGGTCGGGCATATGTGATATAGCCAGGTTATCAGATTATGTGTTGATTCGATAAGTTGATTCATTAGATATTAGTCGGTTATATGTAATGTAGCCGGATTATTAAATCAAGAGTTGATTTAATAGTTTAATGTATAATTATATATTTGATATATTAAATTACATTAACTAATATTATCTCACTTAAGATTTCTTTTCTCACTTTTTGATACATTGATATATATGTGATATATATTTATTGTATTCTTTTGCACAAAATATATATGTGATATATATTGTTGTGTCATGCTAGGTTACACATGCAACTTGTATGTAAGAGACTCATACCATGCTAGGGTTTATGTTAGGGTTTCATTTATCATTAAGTAATTACAAATTAGTGGATTAAATCATTGCTAGAACCTTGTAGAAGCTTGTGGATAAGCATTGACTAAGTCCACTCTTTTGTTTTTCTTAAGATATTTTCTGACCTAACCATTAACCCCTTACCAAGGTTAACTCTCTACATGAGTTAGTATATGTTTGATATACTCACCCTTGGTTGTATTTTAACCTTAATGGATTCATTTTTTCATCACTTGAGTTTCATCTTCTTCTTCTTCATTTTAAGCTTTCTAGCTTTTGACAAAGTGATGATAGATTGTGAGAAAACCAAATCTAAAGTGAGCAATATTCCTACTTCATCATCCTCTACTATTAGCCATATAGTTTAGGGTGTTTGCTTCACTAATCTACACAATTAGTGAAGAGATAGCATGAGCTAGTGTCTCCTCGATGTAGATCATCTTTGGCCTCGAAGACTTCGAAGCAAACTTGTTCGTTTCTTCATGGGAACCTCTCTAGAGTCTGGACGATCATGATCGTAGCGAAGGGACTTCTACATAGAACTATTGAAGTGAAGGACCGGTCTATAAAGGTTGTATTACTTGTTCACTTAGATGTAAAGTGTTTACATATTATGTTTCACCCTAATTCTCTAGGTCGATTACTTGGCGGGTTGGTTTAGCACCCCAGAATTTTTAATAGAGCATGTTTGATGCTTGCCAAAACCTTACTATGGTGCTAAGCTAACCCTACAAAAATAAGTTGCCAAGACGGTTTTAGAAAATATAAAAGAAAAAAGCTTAAATCGTGAAAATAGATTAAATAGAATTGAGGTTTGGGCTTGTTGACTTGGGGTATGGTTGCATGTTACTTGGTGTTCCTCACATACACACACCCCTTCACCCTCTCCCCTAAATTGGCTGAATTCAGCAGCCCCCTCCCCACAATTTCTTGCTTGAAAGATGTTGAAAAGAAAAGAAAAGAAACAATAAAGAAATGAGGAATGGGTCTTTGTTGACTTGAAACCATACACCCACACACCTCACATTCTCTCTCTCCCTCTCATTTCATCTTGGCCGAGCCCCCCTCCCCATTCATGTAGCAGTAGCCCTCCCAAAATCCCCATTTCATTTGGCATTAAAAATCGTCAAAAAATCCATCAAAATCTACTCAAAAACCTCAATAATTCTTCAATTAAACCCTTACCCATTTCTCCTTAGCCTATTCTAACATGGATCATGGAGCAAGATGGGTTTTGTGAGGCTATGTTGCTAAATCGTAACCCTATAATGAATTAGTTGTTTAAATTGCTTAATCTAGCATATTTAAGTGTTAATTTGGTTCTAGTTGCTAATTTGAAAATTCAAGATTTGGGTTTGGATCACGTTAGGGGTTTTGATCATTTTATTGTGGTTTTGAGATATAGTTTAACATATCAAAGCATGTAAACATAAGCTTGTGGCTAGTTTTCTAATTGTTATTTTAAAATTGTCCAAATTAGATAATTTTAGAAACTAGATTTTTGAGATTAAGGTTAAGAGGTGAGTTTAAAATATAATTAGTATGGGAGTGACCTAATTATGATATTTAGTGAGCATTGTGGCCACTAGAATTGTTAAAACATCAAGTTATGTACTAAAACGGTTAATTGATGCTTACTTTGTTTTTGGAATAAATCGATTTTAAATTAAGTTTAAGGTTTTGATGATATAAACCCTATTTCATATATATTTAGTATGTTGTGAATGCGCGATTGGTACGAGTGGGTACTGGAATTAGTGATTTTCACGTATTGCGACCCTAGTGATGATGTGTGGCATTGTCGCGGCGCGTTTCGTGCACCAAGTGGGCGCGTGTTTAGTTAGTGCGCGTAGTGGACTTGTATTTGTTTGTGTCCATGAATATATATATTTATTCCCTTATTTCCTTGTGTACATTTCTTGGATCGGCTGCAGAGGCGTCGGACGTGGCGCGGAAAGGACAGAGCTGAAATCGGGGTAGTTTAGCCGAGGCGTCCAGGTGAGTAGATGCATATCTACTGGGGAAATCGGATGGATAGCGTATAGCACCCCCGCAATTGCGTAGCATTTGATGCGTTACGATATATATATATATATATATATATATATATATATATATATATATGAGATGTGTATGCTTAGCAAGAAATGCTTTAGGTGACTTTGGGTTAGTGTTAGTGTATTTGGAAGATAATGCTCTAGTTAGTTTCTTAGTCGCGAACCCTAAAGTATAGGATTTACACACACACGCACACTTTTTATGTTTTTGGTGTATATGATATATAAATATATATGTGTATGTGTTGATGTGCTGATATATATATATATACACACACACACACGAGTGATGAGGATAGTATATGATACTTGGAGATGAGTCGATATGATTGGGCATGATGCCGTGAGATCGGTGATGTGAATTGGGTCGTGTTATGATATACTACATGATAGTATAGCAGATCGATGGGCGATGTGTTTTATTCACACGCGGATATATGTTCGGTGGTATCGGAAGGTACTAGACTATAGATCAGTACTCCTAATTCAGGATATGTTGATAATGATACCGGATAAATAGTGGGTTTTATATGATATTTGACCTGTACCCCAATTTGGAATGCCGTACGATGGATTTTTATCGTAAGATGTATAATGATGATGATTGACCCGCACTCTTGACTCGAGGATGTCGTATTATATATTTTATCGTACATGACGCTATTGAGGCGGGATCACCGACTACTAGATATATCGACTCGGACTTAGGTGGATTTACTTGCCTTTTTACTAGTCTCTTAGCTTCGTACTGTAGTTTACTTGGTAGATGTTAGACTGGGCTCGAGTCACACTTATTTTCAAAACTAACGAATCGTGAGTATTTTAAAGACAGGTCGAGGGAGACTACGGATATTTCAAAGGATGTACCTTTCATAAAAACACCGTAGCCCCTATTTTCTAAAACCACGATTCGTACTATTTCAAATGCCAAAATTGTATGACTCGTATATATAAATGTATATTCTCAAATATAGCGTTTACTATTCATTTTCCATATATTCTTGTTGTTCGCATCGCATTGCATGCTAAATTGTGTTTTCATTAGTTACTATGAACCCATGCTGTCAGGACACCAACACCATTACCGATGATGCGTATGCTCCACGTACACCTACTTGCCGGTTCACACACATCATCATCGGTAATTGCCATGTCATGTACACTTTAGAGAATATTATTTCATTGACATGACTTGCTAGCTGACAGTTCTAATATATCATTACTTTGTTGGTTTAGATATTGTATTTTGTATTTAGTTACCCATGCATATATATATTCATTTGGCATGCAATATTATGGGCTTTATACCGGTAATTCACTGTTTTGTTACTCTTGAGTTTGGGATTTCAGATTTCCACGAGATTTCTGGATTTGGGAAACCGCATGTGAATGTTTATAAACTTACGAATTGTTTTAAGAGAAAAATGTGGTTTTCCTTGATATGATGTTTTCTCGATTTTGAGAAAGTTACGGGCCAATCCTGTTCATGCGGAGCCCAAGATATTGAGATATTGAGATTTGAGATGGTTATGGGCCGATCCTGTTCATGCGGAGCCCGAGAAATTGAGATATTGAGATATGAGATTTGATGATATGCGCCGATCCTAATCATGCGGAGTCCATGGGCCGATCCTGTTCATGAGGAGCCCGAGTTATTGAGATATTGGGATATACATTTTTTGTCGATGCTTGACACGGATTCTTGATTGATTTCATTGATGATATTTTGGTTTTTATACAAAAAATCTCACTGAGATAAGAAAACAGTTTTCTCATTCATGATGTATTTTGCATTCATTCTTAGTGCATCCGTACATCATATATGTGACATGTTGCTACTAGAGGCACTGACACGAGCACTTGATATTACACTTATGTATAGATGTTTACCCTTGCCATTATTAGATGCTTCTGGTTATATATTGTGGATATATTATTGTATGGCCTAGGATAGAGTCATATATACAATTTCTTCTCGGTGATATTTTCTACTCACGAGTTGGCAAATCACCCCCGTTGTGCTATAGCTTCTTGCAGGTTTTGCCGTACAGGTTTCCTTAGCGGTTTTGCTGGTACACTGCTTCTTTCCGGGTGATTGCTTGGGTAGGTGGGTTCACTCGCATCGTGACCACCATTGTACTTTAGTTATTTTCAGTTATATCTAGTAATTCCATCAACTAGACTTGTATAAATTTATAGACTTAGAAGACCAGTGGTTTTTTCTATCGACCTTAGAGTTGCGCGCTTGTATTATTATGATTCTTCTCTGGTTTTCTTGAGGATGTTGGTTTTCTTCTGAGTTTTTTTATCCTCGCCCTTCGGCGTTGTATATTATATTGCTTGTGTGGTTGTTTCCGCCATTTGGCGTAGAGCTAGCTCCCGCTTGGGGATGCCTTTATTCATTATTATGTATTTCTTGTGTTGTACCCGTTTGGGGGCCAGTATTTACAAAAGAGACTCTGCCGAAATTTTCGGGAAAATATGATGTTGCTTTTAAAATGTTTAATGCCTTATTTTGTTAAAACTACTTGCATTAAAACAAGTTTTCCTTCACTCATTTTTTAAAAAATGTTTAGGTTTCTGGGCTTTTGGCTTACTTGAGTTAGGTAGGGTCCTATAGACTTCACATGATTCAAGTGCCAATCATGTGCCATTTCGGGTCATGACAAGTGCTGAGTGGCCTACTCACTTTGTTGAGGGAGGTTGCTTCACTTCGGAAATTTGGTGGGTATTTTTCCGCATCAATAGGGGTCTAGGGTGGGGTTTGGCTATTCATCATGACCGTGGAACCCGTCTTTCATTAAGGGCTTAAATGAAGTACAGAATTCCTAGTATATCCAATGTATTCATTTGTGATCTGGAATGTTTATAAATGTGTGCGACGAATGGCTATTTATATATGAGATATATAATAAACGTTGCTTATGTTTTGCACCCGTGCTAGTCCAGCCGCCTCTCTGTCGTTAGTTAAGTAATCTAACGGTGCATGATGGGGCCCCGTGGCGAATGCGGATGGTATAAGCGTACAATCTATTTTCGTTTCTTTTCTGTGATGTTTAGGAAACGTAAATGATTGGACAATTTTAATGTGATTAATGTTAAGAAAAAGAAACCTAAATTTGTTGTAGAATGAAACTTTTTAAAATGGGTAACTCTAGTTTTTTCTTTGCATAGTGGTATTCCTTGATGAATCCAGCACCTCATTCGATGAGGAAAGGGCCGAGATCCCTTCACCGGGAGTGCCCCTTTAGCGAAACTAGTAAATGTTACAAAGCACTCGATTGTTTTTATAGTTGATCTAGCTTTTGCTTTGCATGGTGGTATTCATGAATATCCAGCGCCTCATTCGATGAGGAAAGAGCCGAGATCCCTTCACCGGGAGTGACCTCTTTAGCAAAATTAGAAAGATACTACAAAACCATTCGACTTTTAAACTGGAGCTTAAACCACTCCTTTTACTAGATTCTACAACGATATCAAGTTCAAAACGTTAAGGGTTTTCATAAAAACCATCCGTAGCCCTTCGCCATTTTAGTAAGCAGAGTACTTAGTATTCGTGCCATGTTTGTTGACTATAGTTAAGGCGTGGTGTACGGTAGCTAAGTGATGTCTTCCTACAAAAAATTTAATGCGATCGATTAGGACATTCATATGTCTTTGTTGACCATAGTTAAGGGTCATGCGGGTGGGTTTAAATCAATCACGAAATGGCAGGTAGAACTTGACTAGTGCTTATGATTTGTTGACCATAGTTAAGGTCATAAGACACTATGGGTAAAAATCATATCGGGAATATCAAGAGTTGAAATTTGCAATGAGATTGCATACCTTCTTTTTGATAGTTGGATCCCGATCCCATTGTGAGTAAAAGTTACTCCCGGGAGAGTTTTGGACTTTACAATTAGCTAATCAAGTAGGTGTCTAGAAAGGTGTCAACGGGGTTACGCCTCTAGAAAAACGAGGTTTATTTTAATTAGGTCCTTACGAAAGCACGGGGAACCTCCCTCGGAGTACCGACACTAGCCTGCCCGACCAATTAGCGAACTTGTAGATTGCAATTAATCCTGGCTAATTTTCTTTTTAAGGTTTGAAGGAAAATTTGATAAAAACCAGTGGGAGACATCGATTATATAAGATTAATAACCAATCTAATCATGCAAGAACAATAGCTGAGTGTCTTCTTTTCTCTCTCCTAATGGCATATACCTTTGACGGGACTTAAGCTTTTATTAGACAAGAATAAACACACAGGACTGAATCACAATGATTGGCTGAGGAACGTAAATATTGCCCTGACCTATGATTAAGTCGGATACGTCCTGACTACTCCAGCCCCTCCTAGCCCAGGTCCAGATTCTTTAGCTGCGGATAAAGAAATCCGCAAGACA
Source organism: Agapanthus africanus (assembly GCA_030015575.1). Classification (NCBI taxonomy): domain Eukaryota; kingdom Viridiplantae; phylum Streptophyta; class Magnoliopsida; order Asparagales; family Amaryllidaceae; genus Agapanthus; species Agapanthus africanus. Next base: position 253,405,459 of record CM057337.1, on the reverse strand, counting down.
TGGGATATAGACTGATCAACAGCCAAGTGCCTCGTGCTTTCTTGTATGAACAATGAACATCAGAAGCAGCACGAGAAGATGGATGTACAATCTATCTTTTTTCATACAAAGGAGTTGTATGGAGAGTAATCTCGTACTCTCCGATACGAGGCATCTCGAAAGTTGTTTCAGATGCGGATGGCTGTTGGCACGTCTGTAGGTGACCATGTATTGAAGATGATTGGACTTATCGAAGAACTTGAGGACCTAGGTTGGATAATAGAGAACGAACAGTATGTTGATATTGTTCTACAGTCCCTTCGCCCTGCCTTTACTCGGTTCATTGTAAACTTCAACATGCAAAACATGGAGAAGTCATTACCTGAGCTCCTCAATATGTTGAGGAGTGCAGAGAGCACGATAAGGGTAGCGAAAACTCCCGCTCTAATTGCTGGGCCATCTTCCTCTTCCGTCCCGAAAGCCAAGGCCAAGGGAAAGAAGAAGAAGAATCCCATCAAGCCGAGAGGAGGAGTGAAAAAGGCACCGGGAAAGGACATGATAGGGGCTGTTGCGACAGGACGAGGGTGTCACGACCCAAAATTCTACAGGCGTACGCAACTTAAGAAAGCCGAAACTCAGAAATCTAAACTACCCAAAACTCGATAAACGGAGAAAAACATAGTTTAAAACATTCGGAAAATCACCAGTAAAATCTCTAACTCTAGTTTTCTTTCTTGAAAATTTCGGCAGCACCTCCTTTGTAAAAACTAGCCCCGAAAACGGGTACAATATAGATAAAATATAAAGCATCCCAAACGGGAGCAAATCACGCCCAACGGAAGAGACAATCACCACAACATGTATACGACGTCGAAGCGAAGAAATATAAAAGAAACTGCATAAAGAAGTAGACTTTTCACAAAACCGGCTCCCACGAGCGGCACCCAAAGTCACCAAAATAATGCAACACTGAATCCTCACAAATCGTCTCTAAGTCAAATACAAGAAGTGGTAGATGGAGAATACTAGATCCAATCAAAAAGATATACAATGTACAAACAGATAACCGCAAACCCACCTAAAAGCAAAGGCCTCACAGCCTAACGTAGCGGTATCCGCAAAAGTAGAGATGATAAGACGCCCTTCTGCGACTACTCTGAGGGTAAGTCCTGCAAAACTCTATGGCACAACAGGGTGAGTTGCCAACTCGTGAATAGTAATTAACATCATACTGTAATCGCAAGTATGCACGAATAGTGATTAATCTATCACAAGTAATCCGATAGCATAAGTATGACAATATGAATATGCAACAATCATGTAAAGGTACATCATCAGGGTACTACAACTACATGAAGTAATGCATATCAAAAATAATCCTGAGTGTGTGGGATGATACAATAAAATCTCATGCAAAATCTTCAGCATGAAAAAACACCAGTGTCCCTCACTGACACATCGTATCCCAAATCCTCAGACACCGCATCCTCAGATCGGCCCTCACATCCTGTAAGTCTCATGGAACCTGAGTGTCTAACATCGACACCGGAAACATCATGAAAACATGTACCTGTGTGTGTACATATATATATATATATATATATATATATATATATAAGTATGAGGATATCAACCCCGTATGTCCATTGACGATACGTAGAAATCATGGAAAACCTGAGTGTCTAACATCGACACTCGAAACATCATGAAACCCATGTCTAGCATCGACACGTAAATCCCCATAACTCAGGAGCTGTCACCACGATTTGTTAGTTATATGTATGCCCTAGAGGCCATTACTATACATAGGATGTATATTGTAGTGGATGCTTGGACATATATAGGGAGGACTTTCTTGCTCGACATGATAGTATGCTATCTGGTTGATCTTTACCTTAACGTGTACACTGATTGTCTCTCAGTTACATGTTGGTAAAGCCCTTAGGATGCGTACTTGACTACCTGGACTATGATGCGGATCATACTAGTGGGGACATGGTAGTCCATAAGTACATCCTTCAAAGTCCCTAGTCATGGGTGTATCGAGACGGGGCATCGATATACCAGAGTAGACTAGCATGTACCTTCTCGACCCATACAGATGGGCGATGGATGATCCCATATCCATTGGTGTTTGACATCAGAGATGATATACGGGTGCTCAGTGGAGACTGGGTACACTGGACGGACTCGCCGAGAACTCCCAGATGGTATTATACCTCACGTCAGATGGCAGTTCTCTGGTGACACTGGTACAGAGTAGTCTGTTGACCCGAGATCGTCATAGAGTCTTGTGTGGTTCCCACTGTGCTTTGATTTCCACCTTACCACGTCCAAGAGGGCATGCAAAACGGTGGTTTTTGGGTACAGTCCCAAATCACATGGAGGCAATGAGCGATAGGAGGGGATTCGTCTCTCCCGGTATAGGGAGTTGATGTTGCGCTGTGTTCGATTGGCTATAACCGGAAATCCCTGGCCAGGGTTGCTGAGATTTACTGGTAAGTGTTACCAGTAGTTTCTCGAACTGTTATAGACCTCATATCGACACGACTTATCGAGCTATTAGGGTCTGACGTTTACCACCCCTAGGCGAGATATGCGACATATCAGACGACGAGACCGGACTGTACGGTAAGTGTTACTGGTTGGATTCACAGGAGTGTGAGCGGGCTTGCTCGTCGATCTTCTAATCGCTCAATACCCGGGTGGCCGTTACGTTTAGCAGACCGCTTGCGGCTTGTGGGTGTTTGATATGATCATCATCTGCTACCGGCGTATTGACGAGTCTTTAGAGTCCTACACAGAGGTTTCCTGGCTCAAGCGAAACGAAATAGGAGCGCATATTAGATATGTACGGGACCGAGAATAATGCGTGTATGTGATACCGTATTCTATTCTCGCGATGAATGTATCGATTGGTTGTATGCGATATAACCTAGTTATCGAATCAAGGATTGATTCGATAAGTCGATACATTGGATATTAGTCGGTTATATGCGATATGACCGGATCGTTAAATCAAGTGTTGATTTAATGATTTAATGCATAAATATATATTTGATATATTACTTTGCATTAACTAGTATCGGTTCACTTAAGATGGATTTTCTCACTCGCATGTGCACATCGTATATGTGATATATTTTTTCTGTGCACTTGAACGTATCATGTTTGATGATCCAAGATTGCTAGGGTATGTGTGAAGAGTTAAACCTTGGTTAAGTAAATGGTTAGGGTTTTCTTTTATTCATTCATTTATCTTTTTATTTGGATTAAAAGAAAAGAGAAAAGAAAAACAAAAAGGTTTCTTTCTTTCATGAAGCTTATTGAAGCTTCATGAAGCTTTGACCAAAGAAACCCTTTTGTCTTCATCTTATTAACCCTAACCATTCATTTAACCTTAGTCAATTCTTTACACATAACCATGGTTAATATTATGATAAGAATGATTTTATTATTCTTTTTAGATATACTTATCATAATATTCTTCTTCAAGAAGAAGCTTGATTCCATCAATGGTGATTTGATGAAATGAGTGAGAAATCCAATTCTAAAGTGAACCCACTTCCTATTTCTTCATCCTCTACCTCTTGCCAAGTAGTATAGGGTGTTTTCTTCACAAGTTTCTTGACTTGGTGAAGTTGGAGCTTGATCTAGTGTTGCCTCGACGTAGATCATCTTCGGCACGAAGCCGACGACCTTGCCCGCCCATTTCTCCGATGAAGCCGACGCTAGAGCCCGGGATTCAAATTTTACGGGTGCCGAGAAACCCTAATACGGATTGTTAACTAGATATTTAGGCGAAACAAGCAAGTAGTTAACAACTTAACTAAGAGTTAAACGGAAATACAACCTTTGTAGATCCGGTCCTCTACCTCCATAGCTCCGCAATGAAGTCTCCTCGCTGTCCAAATCGAATCCCGGGCTCTAGCGTCGGCTTCATCGGAGAAATGGGCGGGCAAGGTCATCGGCTTCATGCCGAAGATGATCTACGTCGAGGCAACACAAGATCAAGCTCCAACTTCACCAAGTCAAGAAACTTGTGAAGAAAACACCCTATACTACTTGGCAAGAGGTAGAGGATGAAGAAATAGGAAGTGGGTTCACTTTAGAATTGGATTTCTCACTCATTTCATCAAATCACCATTGATGGAATCAAGCTTCTTCTTGAAGAAGAAGAAGAAGAAGAATATTATGATAAGTATATCTAAAAAGAATAATAAAATCATTCTTATCATAATATTAACCATGGTTATGTGTAGAGAATTGACTAAGGTTAAATGAATGGTTAGGGTTAATGAGATGAAGACAAAAAGGTTTCTTTGGTCAAAGCTTCATGAAAGAAAGAAACCTTTTTTTTTTTCTTTTCTCTTTTCTTTTAATCCAAATAAAAAGATAAATGAATGAATAAAAGAAAACCCTAACGATTTACTTAACCAAGGTTTAACTCTTCACACATACCCTAGCAATCTTGGATCATCAAACATGATACGTTCAAGTGCACAGAAAAAATATATCACATATACGATGTGCACATGCGAGTGGGAAAATCCATCTTAAGTGAACCGATACTAGTTAATGCAAAGTAATATATAAATATATATTTATGCATTAAATCATTAATTCAACACTTGATTTAACGATCCGGTCATATCGCATATAACCGACTAATATCCAATGTATCGACTTATCGAATCAATCCTTGATTTGATAACTAGGTTATATCGCATACAACCAATCGATACATTCATCGCGAGAATAGAATACGGTATCACATACACGCATTATTCTCGGTCCCGCACATATCTCATATGCGCTCCTATTTCGTTTCGCTTGAGCCAGGAAACCTCTGTGTAGGACTCTAAAGACTCGTCAATACGCCGGTAGCAGATGATGATCATATCAAACACCCACAAGCCGCAAGCGGTCTGCTAAACGTAACGGCCACCCGGGTATTGAGCGATCAGAAGATCGACGAGCAAGCCCGCTCACACTCCTGTGAATCCAACCAGTAACACTTACCGTACAGTCCGGTCTCGTCGTCTGATATGTCGCATATCTCGCCTAGGGGTGGTAAACGTCAGACCCTAATAGCTCGATAAGTCGTGTCGATATGAGGTCTATAACAGTTCGAGAAACTACTGGTAACACTTACCAGTAAATCTCAGCAACCCTGGCCAGGGATTTCCGGTTATAGCCAATCGAACACAGCGCAACATCAACTCCCTATACCGGGAGAGACGAATCCCCTCCTATCGCTCATTGCCTCCATGTGATTCGGGACTGTACCCAAAAACCACCGTTTTGCACGCCCTCTTGGACGTGGTAAGGTGGAAATCAAAGCACAGTGGGAACCACACAAGACTCTATGACGATCTCGGGTCAACAGACTACTCTGTACCAGTGTCACCAGAGAACTGCCATCTGACGTGAGGTATAATACCATCTGGGAGTTCTCGGCGAGTCCGTCCAGTGTACCCAGTCTCCACTGAGCACCCGTATATCATCTCTGATGTCAAACACAAATGGATATGGGATCATCCATCGCCCATCTGTATGGGTCGAGAAGGTACACGCTAGTCTACTCTGGTATATCGAAGCCCCGTCTCGATACACCCATGACTAGGGACTTTGAAGTATGTACTTATGGACTACCATGTCCCCACTAGTATGATCCGCATCATAGTCCAGGTAGTCAAGTACACATCCTAAGGGCTTTAGCAACATGTAACTGAGAGACAATCAGTGTACACGTTAAGGTAAAGATCAACCAGATAGCATACTATCATGTCAAGCAAGAAAGTCCTCCCTATATATGTCCAAGCATCCACTACAATATACATCCTATGTATAGTAATGGCCTCTAGGGCATACATATAACTAACAATCTCCCACTTGCACTAGGGCCATCTGACAGCAGTGGTTGTAGTATCTCATACTCAACCATCCCATAAAAGTCTCTCTCTAGGAAAAGGCCTTTGTGAGTGGATCCGCCGTGTTGCCCTCTGAGTCTACTCTCCATAACCTCGATCACCCTGGAGATCAATCATCTCCATGATCAGGTGATACTGCCTTAGAATATGTCTGGATCACTGATGGGACGGGCGTTCCTTGGCATAAGCCACAACTCCATTGTCACGCAATGGGAGGAACTAAGTTCATCTCATGAACCATTATACACCCAAACAGCCTCTTTGGTAGCATCTTAAGTAGCGATGTATCCTGCCTTTATCATCTAGTATGCCACGGTATCTAGCTTGGAACTCTTCCAACGTACCGTCCCTTTATTGAGGGTAAAGACAATGACTGTGACTGACATTCAGTCGTCTTTATCACCTTGGAACCCTTCCAGTGATTCTCCTCAGGATCGATTGATACCATCTCACTACAACTAGTGAGAATCCTATCATCCAATTAGATCTATCTCATAGATCCAAAACCCAGGATTTAGGAGGTATCACTTTGATCCTATATGGAGAATCATTGTGATAAGCGGAGATTGACCGAGCGTAGCATAGGAAACTCCTTCCCTATCAAGAGTATGTCATCCACGTACTCTACGAGGATCATCACTATACTCCCTACTACCTTTTTGTATATACAAGGTTCATCTACCATTTTGATGATGTCAAACTCTTTGACTAACACATCAAAACAGATGTTCCAACTCCGTGATACCTGCTTTATCCTATAAAGCATCTTATACACGTTTCCGCTGCTCCTACTGTCTACGAAGCCCTCTGGCTGTGTTCTTATAGACGTTCTCTTCTAAATCATTATTTAGAAAAGTAGTCAGGCACCCAACCGCCAGATATCGTAGTCATGGTATGTAGCCGTGGCAAGTAGGATCTGGATGGACTTAAGCATAGCCACTTGAAAAGGTTTCATCATTATCCACGCCTGGTCGATGACGAAAAGCTTTAACAAGTCTAGCTTTGAAAGTCTCAACTTTTCCATCTACACTAAGTAATCTTCTCAAGATATACTTACTCCTGATGGGGATTTAACCCTTCAGATATAGCAACCAAAGTCCATACTTTGTTGGTGTACATGGATTCCATCTCAGATCACTAAGCATCCAGCCATTCTTACAGAGTCTTACTCCTGATGGCCAGTTCGAAACTAGTTGGGTCATCATCTCATGATGCAATCCTCGCTCCCACTGTCATAGAGAAACCGAAGTATCTCTCAGGTGGGTGAGGAACCCTACTAGATCGGCGGAGAGGATGAGGTTCGTTGGTATCTATTGAATCCTTTGGTTTTATCAAATCATCTGCTGTAGTTAGTATGGCTGGAACATTTCCAATTCTACATAACAGAACTTGCCTCGAGCTTGTCCGGATTTTGTTTTTAGACATAGGCCGGACAACCCCAAATCTTAACTAACTTAAGATATGGGCTCTTCCCTTTCCATATCACATATGAAGTGGTGGGCACTGATTTGATTCGAACCCGATTCAATAGGTATGCAGCTTCTCAAGCGCATAACTCCCAAAAGGAAATAGGTAACTCAGTAGTACTCATCATAGAGCATACCATATCATATAGGGTGTGATTGCTCCGCACCGATATACTATCGTGCCATGGTGTATGCGGAGGAGTAATATTGAGAGAGAATCTCATTCTCCTTTAGAATAATCCAGGAATTCCGTGCTCAAGTATTCTCCTCCTTGATCACATCAAAGGACATAATACTTATACCCGTATTTTGGTTCTCTACTTCTACCTTATATTCTGTGAATATCTCAAAAGGTTCGGACTTGTGTTTCAACATGAACATAGGTCTGAAACTCGAAAGATCATCAGAGAATGTAATGAAGTATAAAGAACCCATCCCTGCATGTGTAGACAGGGGACCTTTCTTACATCATCATGTATCAGTCCCAAGAGTTCACTAACTCTTTCTCTGTTTCCAATAAACAGAGCTGGTGTCATTATATCTTTGTGACATGACTGGCAAGTTTCACAAGATATAAATTCAAACTGATTTAAATATGCATCTAAATGTAACTTCAGCTAGTCGGGTCGCATTGATATAACCTAGTCTACAATACCTCAAGAAGGATTCGTTCATTTCTGAACTCTTCCTCTGGTGTGTGTTCCATATACTAAGAACTGTAGTTTGATTTAGAACAGCAATGCTTTTAGATAACGTGCCTGAACCGATCAACTTTTGATATAGGAAATGTTCAAAACATTATCCAACTATACAAAATTTTATCATTTCATTACTAATAAAGAGATTGATATAATTTTGTATATCAGGTTCGGTATCTAATAACATTCGTTTAGAATCAATGTATTGGTAATACAGGGTGACAGTGACCAACAGACTTGGCTGCAACACTTGCCCCGTTTTCTGCCTCATGAAACTTATCACCCGTTCTCAGTTCTCTACCTATCTGTAGCCCTATGTAACAGATTACATATCTAGGATCCTGATCCGGTATCATATGCCCAGGATGCGGAGGATACTGAGAAACAGTTCTTTGTAACGAACACACCCGAAGATGATGCATCAGCATGCACTCTCTTCGTTTGGGCGGCACGGGAATTCTGGTAATCCCCAATTTCCTGCTTTGTCTTATAACAATTATAAGTTGGAGCGGGACCAACGTTCCCCAGCTCAGTATAACAAGCGGGTTCGGTCAATAATCCGTTTTATTATCTTGATTAAGGCGTGATATGGTCTCTACCTGGAGAGAGAGAGAAGAAAACACTCAGCGTGCGCTCTGGCAAGATCAGATTGGTTATTATTTTATCTAATCATGATGGCTCCCACTGTTTTTATCAAATCTTCCTTCAAACCCTAAAAGGAAAGACTAGCCGGGATTAATTACACACTACAAGGTCGCCAATCTTTCAGCCAGGTCAGTGTCGGTACTTTGAGGGAGGTCCCCCATGCTTTCGCACGAACCTAATTAATGTAAATCTCGTTTTTCCAGAGGCGTAACCTCGTTAACACCTTTCTAGACACTTACTTGATCGGCTAATTGTAGTGTATAAAACTCTCCCAGGAGTAACTCTTACACGCAACGGGTATCGGGATCCAACTATCTCATAGAAGGTATGCAATCTCATTGCAAATTTCAACTCTTGAAATTCCCGATAATATTTTGCCCCTAACGTGCTATGACCTTGACGAAAGCCAAAAAACCATAGCCTGCTAGTCAAGTTCAACCCGTACATTTCATGATTGAATTAAACCCACCCGCACGACCCTTGACGAAAGCCAACAAAGCCGCATGACTACCCTAATCCAATCGCATCGTATGCAGCAGATAAGCAGCATATAGCTACCGCACACTACACCTTGACGAAAGCCAACAAATGTAGCACGAATACTATATACAACTTATCTGAAAAGACGGAGGGCTACGACAGGTTTTTCTGAAAACCTATTGCGTAATGAACTTGATATCGTTGTAGAATCAAATGATTTTAAAAATGGAGTGCTTTTGAGGCTTTTCTAGTTTTGCTAAAGGAGTCACTCCCGGTGAAGGGATCATCGGTCCTTTCCTCGTCGAATGAGGTGCGGGATATATCATATATATCACTGTGCAAAGCAAAACTCTTAAAAGCAATCAAAAGACAAACCGAGTGTGTAGCATCTGCCAGTTATTGCTAAAGGAGTCACTCCCGGTGAAGGGATCTCGGTCCTTTCCTCATTGAATAAGGTGCAGGATATATCATATATACCGCTGTGCAAAGCAAGAACTGTAGCTACCTGTTTTATTTTGAAATTCGATTCTACAATATCTTAGGTTTCTTTTATTTCATTAATCACATTAATGAAGTCCCATCATTTAAGTACCTAAACATCACAGATAAATACGACGTACACTTATGCCATCCGCGTTCGCCTCGATGTCCCCTCGTGCACCGTTAGGTTAGGTAACTAACGGCAGAGCAGGGCAGGGCTAGCGCGGGTGTAAAACATAAGTAACGTCTATATAATATATCATATATATACTATATACAGTATCCATCACAGAACATATCATATGATCACATCGCAGATATCGCAGCAGAAGAAACATATGAAATATTGGATATACTAGGACGTCCGTGTTCTCAATACGAGCCAGTATAAAACACGGATTCCACGGTCGTGATGAATAGCCAAACCAACACCCCTAGACCCCTACGAGAGCGGCAAGCAACCCTACCAATTCTAGAGTTAGGAGATCCGGACTCGACTCCTCGAGTTGGTCTCCCACTGGACTCCAGAACCCAGTTAGTTGTGCTCCCCTCCTTGGGTCTATCCTAGTGCGGAAAAGTAAATAATATACAGAGGGTGACATCTTCCGCAACCTGGAAGTGCCCCAATAAAAGAATATTACATACAAGTTTTTACATGAATGAAAATGAAAAACACTCATCTCACATAAAAAACCCCGGCTATTCAAACACGACGATCCAATATAACATATCCAGCAACACATAACATCATATGTCATCAACGTAAGTAAATATGCACATCCCAATTTTCGTTGACATATAGCAACGAAACCGGCGATATCACATATTACACTTACGGTCACAGAAAAGAAAGTGTAAAACTACAACAGTTGGAATCCGCAATCTGCATAGACATCGCATGCCTAATCAAATGAATACCTTAGACATCACATGCCTAACAATTATAAACCCCGCATTTTAGTCTCAAAATCGAAAACACTTTTCAATATCAAGTCGGGCAATTCAACAAGATTCCCGACATCTTGATCGAATGCTCATCGCAAACTTAAGTAGACGGCCGCACCCCCGATACCGTCGACGAAGTGCACCAAGGCGGAACACCGCTGCCGCGTGCACCCAGATGGATGCTTTCGGCGACGGGGTTCTCCTACAGTCACTTGGTCGGGGCTAAAGGATGTAGCTGTCTATTAAGTTTATCCGGCGAGTATCCGCGTACGCTACGTGATTGCGATGGACTTTTGATCACATCAAAATTCCGTGGCAACCGATCAAGTGAGACTAAACTGCTATGTTTATAACATTCATTCAGTTATCTCATAACTACTTGTGGATTCCAAGTATTATATCACATTCCGGATAAATAGAAAATGTTAAACTTTTCGATCGAACAGTCAAACACCTAAGTTTTCCCGAAACAGATCAACACATGAAACAAGTTTAAAAACATCCAGTTCATGCCTCAGTACCAACGGTCCAGCCGTAGAAGGGTCAAGCCAACGCCTCACATGTGGCACGCCGTACTGTCCCAAACCCTAAGGTTCAAAGGGCAGTTCAAGACGGTCACATAATCGAGTTAAGGTTTGTTGTCTTCTAGAGGGTCCATCGCGTTACTTGCACTACTTAGAACGTCTTTAAACCACGGAAAGATCCAACACTTGGAAATTTCCCGACAGGGGAAAAGTTGGGTACTTATATCCGGTCGAACTTTTTAACATATTCTAAAATATCCGGAAAGCCACATAGACAGAGTTAGAAGTCCGATCGAACCGAAAACCTAACCCCAAAATAGCTCTCTGGACTTTTTCCAAAAATTGGGTTTTTTCAAGATTAAAAATATGCAGAAAATTCAGCAGGAAATTCTAAGAATTACGGTGCAAAAATTACCTAATGATCTGTCTAAAGTGCGGCGGAACCGCGGCATTAGCGTGCTAATGCGGCGGTTCCGAAATTGGCATGGTTGATGCCTTGTGAGACCTCATTAGAGTGCCTAGGAACCCTACACGACTGGCCCTGACGATATGTCAAACATCACTCCGGTCGGTATCCCTACAATAACCGCCGAGTCCAAATACTATCACCAGTAGCTACTTGTCCACCTTCCAGGCTTATCGTCTGTACTACAGAAATCTTGCCGAGGGGAACCGTACCGGGCCCTACCATGTACCCGCACACGGCGTACTCACTCCTCGCATCAGGTATATATCACAAATCTCAGAATCGAGAAATTTCATGGTGGACGCATCAAAATTTCATATCAAGAGAAACCAAGTTTTCAAACAATACATAGTTTCTTGCAAATACCCCCACGGTTCTCAAATCCATAATCATATGAAATCCATAACTTAATGTGTAAAATCCATATAAAACTGATATATGCAACATAAAAATCAATATGAGCATATAAAGGGAAAACCGCTGTTTTAAATAAATCCAGCTTTAAAATATATCTTGCGGTTCCCAAAATCCTCCGAAAACAAGTGCAGCATCATATGAGGTGTAGCAAGGTTTACATATCTACATGTAAGCAAATATGTATGATGTATATTATAAGCACAATAGTCAACGTCTCAATATCACATGTCAAAACAATACCACTTAGGGTATGTGTAACTATAGCAAAATATGTCGGTGTACATGTCAATATGTGTACATGATGTACATGTAGCTGTAATTGAATATGTGGGTGTACATGTCAATATGTATGCATGATGTAAAAGTAGCTATACTAAGGTATACGTGAAATGGAATAAGTGTTACTATCTTAAACTATCCATGTCCAATACAATATCACGTATGTATGTGTCAACAATATCTCATATGTATAATGGGATAAGGGTCACTACCTCAATTATCCCTTTCTACTACAATCACACGTATGTATGTGGGTTGTGCGTGTCACGGCAATTACTGACGGTGTGGGTGTAGCATACAATCTAGTGCTCGTGCGATATGAACCATCAGTAATGTGTTATATCTAAAGGTACAAGTCAAGGTACAACAGACAATACTATGCAATGACGTTCATATGAAATTAACTAAAATGCAATAACATGCAGCTATCCTATCATATCAGCCCCGACGCATAACGCCATACTGGTGATTTCCCCGTAGATGTTAAATCTACTCACCAATCGTCTCGAGCTATGAAAATATGACAACCTGCTTCTCCTTGTTCGCAGCGTCAGAAGTCCCCGCTTGCGACGCTATAAATTCACAAACACATAAACAATGCAAAGAATCTCAGAAATCGACTAATATAACGTAAAATTACATTTCAAAACAACGCACCAACACTAAACTAACTCACAAGTGTGCATCTAGTGGCTAATGTGCGTGACGATAATACGAAACCAGCTCAAGTGCAGTAGATGCACACGATCGCGATTCGCGTCGGATAACGTAATACGCGGACACAAAACACTATATTATAGGAAAATGATCCTAGATTTTTCATACTGAAATTCCTAAAAATTTAAACAGTACCAAACACCCTTAAAGCACAACAGACAACTACCCACAAAAAAACCAACACTCAACACTCCTTAATAGCCGTCGTCGTCGGAATTCTTGCATTGGTCACCGGCCCAAGCTGGTGGGGGTGGTGCTCGGGTCTCAGGTGGAACTCCAGGATCACTAGTACACCACTACAATTTTGTTTGGTCAATCACTAAAATTTTCAGGTTACAGCAGTTCACAGAGATTCAAAAAGACACAAAAAACACGATATTGGTACGAAAGGATACTAAGTGTCCTAAACCATATCCAACGAGCTACACATCATAAAACCTCCTATTTAACAGATTAGGAATTATACCTAACAATACTTGCACCCAAGATCCAAGCTTTTCTAGCTCCAAGTGGTCAAGAAGAAAAAATCAAGACTTGGGGTAATTTTTTGTGATTTATTTTGGAAATTTTGGAGATTTATTGATTTGGAATTGTTGCAAATGATAGAAGTAAGATCAAGGGCAGAAGGAAGGAGAAGGATTCGGCCAAGAAAGAGTATGAGGAGTTGTGTGGAGTGTTCTAGCTAAAAATTGTGATAAATGCACTTAAATGCACAGTCATGCACATGCCACCTCTCCAATTCTTTTCTTTTCTTTAAACTTAATTCTCTTAGTCAACACAAGGATCTAGATATATAAGTAGGGTTTGGTTTTACCTAAACTTGATTTGTTTGAAAAGATACAAATTTTGGAGAAATTTTCCAAACCCAAAATGTAAATACCATATTAAAGTAATATTAAAATAGGGAAAAATTCTATTTGAACCAAAACGTCCCATATACCCCCAAAGCTCGCGCACTAGCTTTATTTTAGCTAAACTAGGTGCTGGCAAGTCTATATAGACGTTTGATCACAGTCGGGTTAAAACGGAAAATACCGATAATTTTACCCTAAAACGGAAAAATTCGCATAACGATTTCTACAACGTTATAATCTCCCCCCTTATAGAAATTCGGTCCCCGAATTATAATTTCATACTAAGCGTACCTTCAAAAAGATGAGAGAATTTTTTCCGCATCTCGCTCTCAGCCTCCCAAGTGGTCTCCTCACTAGTAGGGCTACGCCAAAGAATCTTCACAGATGGCAAGACCTTTGACCGAAGTTTCTTCACCTGCCGATCCAAAATAACTACCGGCTGCTCGGTGACTGAAAGATCACGCTCTAGCTGAACGGTCTCGTGCTGAATCATGTGAGAAGGATCATGAAGGTATCTACGAAGCATCGACACATGGAAAACAGGGTGAACATACGAAAAACTGGGCGGGAGCGCCAAACGATAAGCAACAGAACCCACTCGCTCTAGGATCTCAAAAGGACCTATAAATCTGGGACCGAGCTTCCCCCTCTTCCCAAATCGCATAACGCCCTTCATCGGAGAAATCCTCAGGAATACATGATCCCCGACTGCGAACTCAAGTCTGCGACGAAGACGGTCGGCATAAGACTTCTGCCTGCACTGGGCTGCTCTCATCCTGTCCTGAATCAGCTGGATCTTCTCCGTGGTCTCCTGAACTAGATGGGGTCCCAAAACTCTACTCTCGCTGAGTTCGGTGTAACAGACTGGCGATCGACACTTCCTACCATATAAAGCCTCAAAATGTACCATTTGAATAGTCTTCTGGAAGCTATTGTTGTAGGTGAACTCAATAAACGGCAAGTGACGATCCCAACTGCCACCAAAATCAAGCACACTTGCACGGAGCATATCCTCCAGAGTCTGTATAGTCTGCTCCGACTGACCATCGGTCTGTGGATGAAAAGCGGTGGTAAAACGCAACCGGGTACCCAAAGCTTCCTGAAGCTTCTGCCAAAAACGGCTAGTAAACTGGGTGCCTCTGTCGGATACTATGTATGTGGGAACAACATGCAAACACACAATCTCATCTATGTATAACTGAGCAAACTGAGCATAACCGAAAGTGGTCTTCACTGGAAGGAAGTGAGCCGCCTTCGTCAACCGATCAACAATCACCCAAATGGAGTCATACCCTCTACTGGTCCTGGGTAGACCCACAATGAAGTCCATGGAAATCTGCTCCCATTTCCACTCTGGAATGGATAAAGGCTGCAACTCTCTAGCCTGTCTCTGATGCTCAGCCTTGATTTGCTAACAAGTCAGGTACCTCGAAACGAAGTATGAAATATCGCGTTTCATCCCTTCCCACCAGTAAAAGTCTCTCAAGTCACGGTACATCTTGGTGGAACCTGGATGAACGCTAAAGGCCGACTGATGTGCCTGCTCTAGGATCTCGCGTCTCAACCCATCAGCATCTGGTACACACAAGCGAGTCCCGTATCGTAGCACACCGTGGTCATCAATCATGAACTCCGAAACTGTACCCTGTTGAACAAGCTCAAGAATCTCACACAAACGGGCATCACTCGGTTGCGCCTCACGGATACGATCAAGTAGTAGTGGACGGGCGCGGACATGAGCAAACTGTCCCCAGCGGAGGTGAACTCAAACTACACTCTACCATCAAACAAGAGCTGCCAATCTGCAGAAGACTGACGCTGAACTGCGCTCAACTGGGACAAGCTACCCCCGGGCCTACGACTCAAAGCATCAGCTACCACATTCGCCTTGCCCGGGAGATAAAGGATCTCACAATAATAATTCTTCACTAGCTCCATCCAACGGCGCTGTCTCAGATTCAGATCCCGCAGCTAGAAGATATACTTTAAGCTCTTGTGATCTGTGAAGATCTGACACGACTCCCCGTACAAGTAGTGTCTCCAAATCTTCAACGCAAAGACCACCGCGGCCATCTCAAGATCGTGAGTGGGGTAATTATGCTTGTGCTTCTTTAGCTGCCTAGAAGCGTAAGCAATCACTCTATCGTGCTGCATCAATACACAGCCGAGCCTCACTCGAGATGCATCATAATAAATAACATAGCCGCCCGATCCAGAAGGTAAAGAAAGAACTGGTGCTGTCGTCAACTGAGTCTTCAACTGCTGAAAACTCTGCTCGCACGCGTCAGTCCAAAGAAAAGGATCTCCCTTCCGGATCAGTCTAGTCAGCGGTGTAGCGATACTCAAGAAATTCTGCACAAAATGGCGATAATAACCAGCTAAGCCTAAAAAGCTGCGGACGACAGTCACCGATACAGGTCTGGGCCAAAACTGTACAGCCTCGATCTTCCTCAGGTCCATAAGAATACCATCACCAGTCACCACATGACCTAGGAAGTCAAAACTATCAAGCCAAAATGCGCACTTTGAGAATTTAGCATACAGCTGGTACTCTCTCAATATCTGCAAAGCAATCCTCAAGTGCTGCTCATGCTCCTCACGACTCCTAGAGTAGACCAGTATGTCATCAATAAATACAATAATAAACTGGTCAAGGAACGGCCTAAAAATCCAGTTCATCAGATCCATGAACACTGCTGGCGTATTGGTGAGTCCGAACGACATCACCAAAAACTCATAATACCCATAGCGCGTATGAAAAGCAGTCTTCGGAATGTCATCATTCCGAACCCGCAACTGATGATAACCCGAACGTAAATCAATCATAGAAAAATGTTTTGCACCCTAAAGCTGATCAAATAAATCGGCAATGCGAGGTAAAGGATACCTATTCTGCACCGTAACTCGGTTCAATTGACGATAATCCACACACAGCCTCAAACTGCCATCCTTTTTCTTGACGAACAGAACAGGAGCTCCCCCACGGCGAAACACTCAGACGTACAAGTCCCATATCAAGCAACTCTTGCAATTGATCTTTAAGCTCTCTAAGCTCTGCCCGAGCCATCCGATACGGCGGTCTAGAAATAGGCTCCGTGCCAAGAATCAGATCAATGCAGAACTCAATATCACGCTCTGGCGGCAACCCAGGTAACTCATCGGGAAAGGCGTCGGGAAACTCTCGCACGGTAGGAACCTGGTGCAACGACTCCACTGTGTTCCTGGTATCATGAATGAAAGCCAAGAATCCCCGACATCCCCTCCTTAAAAGCCGACTACCGCGAAGGACAGAAATCAAACTGTGAGGGGCGGCAACATGGTCCCCCTGCACAACAAACACTGACTCACCGGGAAAACAAAACCTAACTGTCTTCTTGCGGAAGTCCACGGACGCGTAGCAAGTAGCTAGCCAGTCCATGCCCAGCAGAACGTCGAAGTCCAACATCTCAAGAAGGATCAAGTCGACGGACAGATCTCTATCTCCTATACGGACAGCACACGCCCGGAACACGAGTCATGCAACAAACGACTCTCCCACAGGAGTAGTCACGACAAGCGGCTGATCTAGCAAACACGACTCTCGGCCAAACCTCGGCACGAAGTGCGTAAAAACATACGAATGCGTAGATCCCGGATTGAAAAGAATACGTGCATCATAAGAACATACAGAAAGGGTACCTGAAACCACAGCATTGGATGCCTGAGCGTCCTGGTGATTCAAGGCAAAAACCCGAGCCTGTCCTCTACCAGCTACTGGTTATCCTCTGCCTCCACCACCTCGTCTTCTCGGCACAAAACCACCACGACCACGACCTCTCTGTGCAGGAGTCTGACGTGACGCAACCACAGGAATAAGAGGCAACGCTCTCTGAGGCAGAGAAGGTGGTAAGGTAACCTGGGGTACTGCTGGCCCTCTCTGACGTACCACGGTACAATCCATCACTAGGTGCTGTAAACTGCCACATCCAAAACACCCACGTGTCGATGGCTGACCCTCCTGGGAAAAAGTACAGAACAACTGGACACGACCCATGTCTCTGGTACTCCCAGTGTCTGATCGAACTCTGTCTCGGGATCTAAACCTTTTCCTTCGGGCTGCTATACCAGTATGAGCCCTCTTCAGTTCCGGAACAACCGATGACTCAGATAGACGCTCCTCCACCAATAGGGCTGCATCCACAGCTGCCGCATACGTGTCGCAATGCTGAATGCTAATGGTTAGGAACAACTGGGTAAGTAGGCCTTGAACAAACCTCTTCACCCTCATCTCCTCAGTCGCCACCAAGTACGGAGCATACACAGACAGCTCGGTAAACAGTACATTATACTCAGACACTGTCATCCCCGGAGTCTGACGTAACGACTCAAATTTGCGCGCTCGTGCATCCCTGACGCTCGGTGGAAGAAAACGGGCGAGAAATGCCGTCACAAACTCAGCCCAGGTCATAGGAAGACCTGCGGCTCTGCCCCTCTCCAAGGACTCACACCACTTCTGGGCCAGACCCTCCAGACGGAAACTGGCAAACTCCACCCATCTCTCGTCGGAGCATCGGAGCGAACGTCAAATCTTGGCCATCCGGTCGATGAACGACTGTGGATCCTCAGTAACATCTGTGCCAGTAAACACCGGAGGCCTAAACCTCATAAACTCTGTCAGTGACACGGTAATAACCTCTGGAGCTGTAACTGCGACTGTCGGAACCGTAGGTACCATCGTGGTCCCTGCAACGGGTGGAGCAACTGCATTCCCCTGCGCTTGAATGGCCTCTACTAAAGTCCCCATCATCTGGCGCAGGTCCTGCATACCAGCCCCAATCATAGCAATGTGCTCCGGTACAACAGGCGTACCGCCCTGGTCAGTCCTCGCCTCAGACGAGTCAACTCTGACCTCGGCCCTCGCGGCCGCTCTCTGTGCCCTCATAGTCTTCGGCGGCATATAGGCTAGAAATTGAAACCAAGATTCGATAAGGAAACAGAAATCGAATCACAAAGATGTATATCATCACGGAGGAATATCAATCAATAAGTCCTAAGGTCACTTAGGAGGAGTACCGTGTCGTAAGTATGCCGCGAAACATACACACGCTACGTCACTCTGCTTAAGCTACCTACTCCATCATACCAAGGCCATCCTACACTCCGAAAGGAAAAACCTAGCGCTCTGATACCAACTTTGTCACGACACAAAATTTAGCCCGTAAATGGCACTTAAACTACGTAACGTCTACAGGCGTACGCAACTTAAGTAAGCCGAAACCCAGAAATCTAAACCACCCAAAACTGGATAAATGGAGAAAAACATAGTTTAAAACATTCGGAAAATCACAAGTAAAATCTCTAACTCTAGTTTTTTTCTTGAAAATTTCGGCAGCACCTCCTTTGTAAAAACTAGCCCCAAAAACGGGTACAACATAGATAAAATATAAAGCATCCCAAACGGAAGCAAATCACGCCCAATGGCAGAGACAATCACCAAAACATGTATACGACGCCGAAGCAAAGAAATATAAAAAAAATTGCATAAAGAAGTAAACTTTTCACAAAACCGGCTCCCACGAGCACGTCACCCAAAGTCACCAAAATAATACAACACTGAATCCTCAAAAGTAGTCTCTAAGTCAAATACAAGAAGTGGTAGAGGGAGAATACTAGATCCAATCAAAAAGATATACAATGTATAAATAGATAACCGCAAACCCACCTAAAAGCAAATGCCTCACAGCTTAACGTAGCGGTATCCGCAAAAGTAGAGATGATAAGACGCCCTGCCGCGACTACTCTGAGGGTAAGTCCTGCAAAACACTGTAACACAACGGGGGTGAGTTAACAACTCGTGAATAGTAATTAACATCATACTGTAATCGCAAGTATGCACGAATAGTGATTAATCTATCACAAGTAATCCGATAGCATAAGTATGACAATATGAATATACAACAATCATGTAAAGGTACATCATCAGGGTACTACAACTATATGAAGTAATGCATATCAAAAATAATCCTGAGTGTGTGGGATGATACAATAAAATCTCATGCAAAATCATCGGCATTGAAAAACACCAGTGTCCCTCACTGACACATCAAATCCCAAATCCTCAGGCACCGCATCCTCAGATCGGCCCTCACATCCTGTAAGTCTCATGGAACCTGAGCATCTAATATTGACATCCGTAACATCATGAAAACATGTACCTGTGTGTGTACATATATACATACACACATAGGTATGTCTACCGACGATACGTAGAAATCATGCAAAACCTTTGTGTCTAACATTGACACTCGAAACATCATGGAACCCTTGTCTAGCATCGACACGTAAATCTTGATAACTCAGGAGCTGTCACTATGACTGGCCCTGACGTATGTCATACATCACTCCGGTCGGTATCCCCACGATAACCGCCGAGTCCAAATACTATCACCGGTAGGTACTTGCCACCTTCCAGGCTCATCATCTGTATCACGAACATCTTACCGAGGGGAACCGTACCGGGCCCCACCTTGTACCCATACACGGCCCACTCACTCCTCGCATCGGGTATATATCAAAAATCTCATAACCGAGAAATCTCATGGTGGACGCATCAAAATATCATATCAAGAGAAACCGGGTTTTCAAACATTACATAGTTTCTTGAAAATCCCCCACAGTTCTCAAATCCATATCTTAATGCGTAAAATCTATATAAAACTGATATATGAAACATAAATATCAATATGAGCATATAAAGGAAAAACCGCTCTTTTAAATGAATCCAGCTTTAAAATATATCTTGCGGTTCCTAAAATCCTCCGAAAACAAGTGCAGCATCATATGTAGTGTACATGTAAGTGTAGCAAGGTTTACGTATCTACATGAAAGCAAATATGTATGATGTATATTATAAGCACAATAGTCAACGTCTCAATATCACATGTCAAAACAATACCACTTAGGGTATGTGTAACTATAGCAAAATATGTGGGTGTACATGTCAATATGTGTGCAGGATGTACAGGTAGCTGTAATCGAATATGTGGGTGTACATGTCAATATGTATGCATGATGTACAAGTAGCTATAGTAAGGTATATATGAAATGGAATAAGAGTTACTATCTTAACTATCCATGTCCAATACAATATCACGTATGTATGTGTCAACAATATCTCATATGTACAATGGGATAAGGGTCACTGCCTCAATTATCCCTCTCCACTACAATCACACGTATGTATGTGGGTTGTGCGTGTCACGGCAATTACTGACGGTGTGGGTGCAGTATACAATCTAGTGCTCGTGCAACATGAACCATCAGTAATGTGTTATATCTAAAGGTACAAGTCAAGGTACAACAGACAATACTATGCAATGACGTTCATATGAAATTAACTAAAATGCAATAACATGCAGCTATCCTATCATATCAGCCCCGACGCATAACGCCATACGGGAGATTTCCCCGTAGATGTTAAATCTACTCACCAATCGTCTCGAGCTATGAAAATCCGACCACCAGCTTCCCCTTGTTCGCAGTGTCAGAATTCCCCGCTTGCGACGCTATAAATTCACAAACACATAAACAGTGCAAAGAATCTCAGAAATCGACTAATATAACGTAAAACTACGTTTTAAAATAACGCACCAACACTAAACTAACTCATAAGTGTGCATCTAGTGGCTAATGTGCATGACGATAATACGAAACCAACTCAAGTGCAGCAGCTGCACACGATCGCGATTCACGTCGGATAACGTAACACTCGGACAGAAAACACTATATTATAGGAAAATGATCCCGGATTTTTCATACTGAAATTCCTAAAAATTTAAACAGTACCAAACACCCTTAAACCATAGCAGACAACTACCGAC
This sequence comes from Agapanthus africanus, assembly GCA_030015575.1. NCBI lineage: Eukaryota > Viridiplantae > Streptophyta > Magnoliopsida > Asparagales > Amaryllidaceae > Agapanthus > Agapanthus africanus. The sequence goes on along the minus strand of CM057337.1, from coordinate 253,383,717 downwards.
AAAAAAACCAACACTCAACACTCCTTAATAGCCGACGTCGCCGGAATTCTTTCATTGGTGGCCGGCCCAAGCCGGTAGGGTGGTGATCGGGTCTCAGGTGGAACTCCAGGGTCACTAGTACATCACTACAATTTTGTTTGGTCAATCACTAAAATTTCCAGGTCACAAAGGTTTAAAAAGACACAAAAACACGATATTGGTATGAAACGATACTTTAAGTGTCCTAAACCATATCCAACGACCTACACATCCTAAAAACTCCTATTTAACAGATTAGGGATTATACCTAACAATACTTGCTCCCAAGATCCAAGCTGTCTTAGCTCCAAGTGGTCAAGAAGAAAAAATCAAGACTTGGGGTAATTTTTTATGATTTATTTTGGAAATTTTGGAGATTTATTGATTTGGAATTGTTGCAAATGATAGAAGAAAGATCAAGGGAAGAAGGAAGGAGAAGGATTCGGCCAAGGGAGAGTATGAGGAGTTGTGTGGAGTGTTCTAGCTAAAAATTGTGATAAATGCACATAAATGCACTTAAATGCACATTCATGCACATGCCACCTCTCCAAGTAGGGTTTGGTTTTACCTAAACTTGATTTGCTTCAAAAGATACAAATTTTGGAGAAATTTCCCAAACCCAAAATGTAAATACCAAATTAAAATAATATTAAAATAGGGGAAAATTCTATTTGAACCAAAACGTCCCATATACCCCCAAAGCTCACGCACTAGCTTTATTTTAGCTAAACTAGGTGCTGGCAAGTCTATAAGGATGTTTGATCATAGTCGGGTTTAAACGGAAAATACTGGCAATTTTACCCTAAAACGGAAAAATTCGCATAACGATTTCTACAACGTTACAGAGGGTAATGCTTCCACTGCAACCAGACTGGGCACTGGAAGAGAAACTGCGTTGGATAACTGGACGGCCTCAAGAAGAACAAGTATGGTGATGCTTCCACTTCAGGTGTGTTTGTGAAAGAAAACTGTTTTTCAATTAACTCTGCTTCCTGGGTATTAGATACCGGGTCAGGATCTCATATTTGCAATTGTGTGCAGGAGCTGAGAAATAGAAGGTTTTTGAAGAAAGGTGATCACACTCTCCGGGTTGGGAATGGTTCCTCTGTACATGCTACAACAGTGGGAGAGTATCACCATGGTTTGCCTTCGGGTTGTATATTGGTTGTGAACCCATGTTATTTTGTACCTTCGATGTTATGTAATATTATATTCGTATCATTGTTGGACTATGCCGGATATAATTTTGTATAACAATCTAATGTTATGAATATTAACCTTAATCAAGAGTTGATTGGGTCTGGTATATTAAATAACGGTATATACGTCCTAAACCAGCACACAGTTTTCAATATACAACACACAAACAAAAGATTGGTTTCAGGCATAAATGAAGCTTTCATTTGGATTGTATACTTGGTCATATTAACGAAACAAGATTAACCAAGCTACATAAAGATGGATATTTAAACCCGTTTGAATATAAATCTTATGCGACTTGCCAGTTTTGTATCAAAGGTAAAATGACCAAAACTCGGTTTAGTGGACACGGAGAGAGATCTACGGAACTCTTAGGCCTCATACATAGTGATGTATGTGGACCAATGTCTACACATGCGAGAGGTGGTTTTTCCTACTTCATAACTTTTACAGATGATTTCTCGAGATTCGGACACGTGTTCTTATTGAAACATAAGTCCGAAGCCTTCGAAAAGTTCAAGGAGTATAAATCTGAAGTAGAAAAACAAACAGGCTTAAGTATCAAGAAACTTCGATCGGATCGAGGAGGTGAGTATCTAAGCTCAGAGTTTCTAGATTTCTTAAAAGAGAATGGGATTCTCTCTCAGCTCACTCCTCCGTACACACCACAGCACAACGGTATGTCGGAAAGGAGGAATCGTACCCTATTAGATATGGTACGATCTATGAAGAGTGATGCTGAGTTACCAATATCATTCTGGGGGCACGCATTGGAGACAGCGATTTATCTATTGAATAGAGTTGCGACCAAAACCGTGTCTACCACTCCATATGAGACATGGTATGGGATGAAACCATCTCTTAAAAGAGTTAGGATATGGGGTTGTCCGGCTTATGTGAAAAAGCAGAATCCGGACAAACTTGAGACACGATCGGTTTTGTGTAAATTTGTGGGATATCCAAAACACTAATTTGGATATCTTTTCTACCACAAGGAGGAACAAAGGGTGTTTGTTTCTCAGTATGCCACATTTTTAGAAAATAATTTTTTTATGGAGGATACTATTGGCAATGCCGTAGAACTGAAAGAAATTTCAGATACGCATAAAATTACCAATGATTTTGTTGAACCTGAGGTTTCAATAGAACCCGACGAACCTCAGCCACTCCGTAGATCTAGTAGGACTTCTCGCCCACCTGATAGATACTACGGTTTTCTAATTGATGGTGATAGAGAAGATTGCATCATGAATGATAATGATCTTATTACTTTTCAGTAAGCTATCACGAGTGGTGACTTAATGAAGTGGCTGGATGCCATGAGATCCGAAATGGAATCCATGCACACCAACAAAGTATGGACTTTGTAGGTTGCACCTTCTGGAGTAAAACCAATAGGGTGCAAATGGATCTTTAAGAGAAAGATCGGTGTGGATGGTCAGGTGGAGACCTATAAAGCTAGACTAGTTGCAAAAGGGTATCGTCAAAGACCAAGCTTGGACTATGATGAAACCTTTTGTCATGACCCAAATTTAGTTCGTGACCGGCACTTAAATCACGCAACGTCCAAAGGCGCAACATAAATTAAGTAAGCCAAAACCCAGAAATCTAAACCTTTTTAAGAAAATAAAAGAGGTGAAGTTTTGAAATAAAGGTATAATGAGTCATGTTTCGTCATTTAAAATTTCGGGCAGCACCTCCCTCGTATATTTTGATCCAAAATAGATATACAACAATATATAGGCATCCCCAAATGGGAGCTAGCTCTTCGCCAATCGGCGGGGTCATAACCATGCAAGACAGAATATAAGTATACGACGCCCAACGGCAAAGATCAACACAAGGGATAAAGTAAAGCAAGACATCAAACTCACCAAGCGAACATATAACCCATCGCTCAAGTCTCGCAACTACAAGTTTTGCTAAGTCATACTACTAATACAAATACTAGTTTCTGATTGATGGAGTTAACTAGATACAACAGGAATAATAATACGAGAGTAGCACGTCCAACATGTACCGCCTACCTAAGCAAATCACCCGAATACAGCTATATGCCAGCAATGCCGCTACTGATCCATGCGGTCAACCTGCATGAACTGTGGCACAACATGGGTGAGTTGCCAACTCGTGAGTAGAAAACATTATCAGGTAGAAATTGAAATAAACAACGATTCCTAGGTCAACTATATCGTAAAGGCAATACTATGATATCTAGGGTGACCGTATCTGCATATGTACCAACAGCATGATCAATGCCTATCAGCAAGTGGATCTCATCCAACCATATAATCAATGCCTGTATGCATGTGGAACTCATCTATGTGTCAACCAATGACACAACAACATCATGTATGTAAATATCATGAAAGCATATGCAGGTAAATATGAGAATATAAATCAACGTGTGTCGATCGCGACATATCAAAATCATGGAACCTGAGTGTCCAACATCGACACTCGAAACATCATGAAACCCGTTGCCAACATCAATACGTAAATCCTCATATATCTCGTGCTCCGTCAGTCCGGATCGGCCCACGGGCTCCGTCTGCGGGATCGACCCGCGGGCTCCGGCAGAACAGGTCGGCCCATATTCATCTCTCGACTCCGGTTGGTATCTTCCAGATAACCGCCGAGCTCTATAAAATCACCGGTAGGTAGTAGTCCCTCTGCCAGGCTCATCGGCTAATCCATCGACATACCTTTCTTGCCCCGGGGTACTATACCGGGTCCACCATTAACCCGCAAACGGCCTCATCCAACTCCTCAAATCGGGTTTCACATATCACATGTCTCAGAACCGAGAAAACGCATGGTGGACGAACTGAAATATCATATCAAGAGAAACCGGGTTTTTAAAACAATACACAATTCCTTTGAAACATAACCACGGTTCTCAAATCCAGAATCTCATGAATACAACATATCTCAATGCGTATAATCATAAAGCATGATGTATGCGACATATAACAGAATGTAAGCATATCCGTATATCATGCAACAGGGAACAGTGATATGAACAAAGCAAGTATATCATGCAACATAGCATAGTGATGTTAGTGATGTGAGCATAGCAAGTATATCATAGCATGATTTCGCAATTCTACTGTGTAGTGACATAGCAATTATCGATGATGAAGGTGTGTGAGCCGGCCAATCTGTGTAGGTGTAACATAAGCATCATCGATAATGTTGCAGGTATACTAGCACAGGTATATGTAATGCAATGCGAATATCATGAGCGTAGCATAAGGTACATCGTAAGCGAAACGCTATAAGGTATACGTGTCTACAATATATCCGAGTCGGTGAATCTATCAATCGGCATCCAGCCTCACAACATCATGTACGGTATAATCCATCGTATGGCATATCACTCAAGATTCACAACATTATATATGTCTATATACCTATATCCCAGTTCATATCCATATCAATCTCATATCGTGGACCGACAAAGGTATCAACTATCTCATATCGACTCGCATCGAAATAACGACATATCACACAAAGTCATCATATCGCATCATATACTCGTTCTCTTTCAATTCGTACCTATCATGATTCACTTCTCATTTCATATTCTCATATGTCACTATGTTCATTAGTGTCAATTCCTATCATATTATCTTTACTAAATCCTATAATCATGTCCGTCGTATATCATTTATCAAAATATAATTATCAACGATCTTCCATATCAATGTTGCGGGGGTGCTATACGCCAACAGCCCTACTTCCCTCGTAGATATAAATCTACTCACCTACTAAACTCCTTGCTTAGCCGTAGTCGATGTGCTTCGTTGTCTCGGAATCCACACGAGGGTACCTACAATATCAACATATATCACAATACCATTAAAATCAATGTCCGAAAACCGATACAGCACATGATGCGCTCATAGGTTAGAACCTATAGCCTACGCATGCAAAACCAACCAAACAACCCTCGTCGTTGATGTACAAACATCCAACTACCCAATACAATACAATACCAAATACAAAAACCAAGAATTCCAAAATACGGAAAACATAACCAAAACAACTCACAATAGCTCCTAGATTTTAGTTCAGGTCAATAGGAACAAAACAAACAAGTATAGGGTGTTGTATATGAAGTATATGAGCTACTGGATCAATTCCAGCACCAAACACCACCAATGGGCTGGCCACATACATCAAAAATCAAGCGAGCTTGGCCCATTTTGCTCCGTTGGGGTTCGTCTTCTCAGGGTGGTCTCCTATTGGTCCAACTAGGTCTCTGAAGTTGTTTGTTTTTCTCATAAACTTCCCAGGTCATCCGAGATTCCCTATAGGCCATAATGTTTCACAAAACCGACACGGAACGGTTCTAACATCGTGTATCGGATTCTAAATTCAATTCCAGGTCAATAGAACACTCTCTAAGGTCTTTTAAACACTCCCTACAGCTCAATTGGCCATGAGACAGCAACTTATAACTTTCTAATATCACATATCCCAATTATCTCAAATTCTAAACTAAAATACGATATTAAGCACAAACTCTAAACTAAAGTGAAAGGATTACCTTAATAGCAACCAAAGAATTTTCTTGAGTTGCCCAAGTCTCCAAAATCCAAACTTGAAATGTTCTAAGGATTTAGAATGGGTCTGTGCATGTTTTATGTGAAAGGTGCATGGGGTTTTAGCAAGTATTTGGAGATGAGGCAAGGAGGTGGTGAGGGAGTGATGGAGATGATGAAGATGAAGGAAATAATGGAGAAGTGAAGGAAAGGAGCAGCCAAGTTAAAGCCTTAGGCTCACTCTCTTCACAAATATCTCCCCTACACCCACTCTCTCCCAATATATCTAATTTGTCCAAAGCATCAATCCATATTCCATTCACACTCTCTTTGCAATCCTTTTCTCTTTTGTTTTCTTTCTCAAAACTTCACAAAACTCAACACTTAACACAAACACAACACATGCACACATGCACATGACATGTTCACAAGTCGTGGAAAAAGGTAAAAATACGGATTTGCCAAAAATCCGATAAATATCATTAAAATAAATAAATCACTTTAATCTCCGATTAATTTCCAAATATTGGTATATACTTATACCACTTTACGAAAACCCAAATTTCGCAAATCGTGTAGTTTTCGCGAAATATATTATTTTAATATTAAATTTCCAAAAAAATTAATATTTTATATTTCCGAAATGTTACACCTTTTCACCAGTCGCGATGCTCAAATCCATTCGGATCCTGGTTGCTATAGCTACTCACTATGATTATGAGATCTGGCAGATGGATGTTAAAACGACATTCCTAAATGGTGATTTAGAAGAATGCGTTTCTATGGATCAGCCAGAAGGCTTCATTGATAGTGGGAGCAGCGGAAAAGCATGCAGGTTGCTTAAGTTCATCTATGGATTAAAACAGGCATCACGGAGTTGGAACATCTGCTTTGATGATATAATCAAAGAGTTTGGTTTTTTCAAAAATGTAGAAGAACCATGTATTTATAAAAGGATTGTAGAGAGTACTGTTACATTCCTCGTATTGTACGTGGATGACATTCTCTTGATAGGAAACGATGTTCCTTTGCTACAATCGGTCAAACTATTCTTATCGCAGAGGTTCTCCATGAAAGACCTGGGTGATGCCTCGTACATTCTGGTGATTAAGATCTATATAGATAGATCTAAGAAATTATTGGGATTGTCCCAATCGAGATACATAAACACCCTACTAAAGAGGTTTAGTATGGATAATTCAAAGCGAGGTAATTTACCCTCTTGTCACGGGATCACCCTCTCCAAAGAGATGTCTCCAAAGACTGATGAGTAAAGGGCTCGCATGAGCATTATACCCTACGCCTCGGCGGTAGGATCTATAATGTATGCGATGTTGTGTACTCACCCAGATATAGCTTATGCACTGAGAGCAGTAAGTGGGTATCAATCTAACCCAGGAGAGGAATACTGGACTACTGTGAAGAACATTCTAAAGTGCTTGAGAAGAACTAAAGAAATGTTCTTGGTGTATGGTAACGGAGATCTCCAAATGGAGGCCTTTACCGACGCCAGCTTTCAGAGCGACACGGATAATAGTAAGTCCATCTCAGGGTTTGTATTTACCCTAAATGGAGGGGCGGTATGTTGGAAGAGTTCCAAGAAAGATACCGTCGCTGACTCTACGATGGAAGTTTAGTATATTGCTGCTAATGATGCCGCAAAAGAGGTAGTCCGGATGAGAAAGTTCATTTCTGAACTTCAGGTGGTTCCATCCATTGCTAATCCAATACCTCTGTATTGTGATAACAATGGAGCAATGGCTTTGGCAAAGGAACCGAGGTCCCATCAGAAATCCAGGCATATCTTAAGGCGGTATCACCTCATCAGGGAGATAGTGGATCGCCAGGATATCGAGGTACGGAGAGTAGATACGAAAGACAACACAGCGGATCCATTCACCAAGGCCATCTCTCAAGTCCAGTTTGAGAAACTGTTCGAGCTGTTGGGCATGCGGTATGCTGGCACTGGTTCTAGTGTAGACAGTGGGTACTTATTGCACCAACTACATGCCTTAATGCAAGTGGGAGATTGTTAGATATATATGCCCTAGAGGCCTGTATTGTATAGGATGCTAGGCATGTATATGTACAGAAATAATCTTTGCTCGAAATGATAGTATGCTATCTGGTTTATCTTCATCTTAACGTGTGATGTGTTGTATTTCATATCTTTATATACATGTTGATGAATCCCTTAGGATTATGCTTGATTGCCAGGATTATAATGTAGATCATACTAGTGGGGCATGGGAAGTCTATAAGCATATGCTTTAATAGTTCCTAGTCGAAGGTATATCGAGACAGGGCATCGATATTACCGGAGTAGACTAGTGTGTACGTTTCTTGACCCTAGGGGTGATGGTTGATCCCACAACCATTGGTGTTTGACATCAAAGATTGTACACAGGTGCTCATTGGAGAATGGGTACACCGAACATGACTCACCGAGAACTCCTAGATGGTATATATACCTATTGTCAGATAGCAGTTCTCTGGTGACATTTGTACAGGTTAGTCTGTAGACCCGAGATCGTCATAGTTTCTTGTGTGGTTCCCACCGTGCTTTGATTTCCTCCCTGCCACGGCTTTACTGAGTCGTGCAAACAGGTGGATTTTGGGTACAGTCTCGAATCACATGGAGGCAGTGAGCGATAAGAGTGGTTTCGTCTCTCTCGGTATAGGGAGTAGATGTCGCGCTATGCTTGATCGGCCATAACAGCAAATCCATGGCCAGGGTTCTCGAGATTTACTGATAAGAGTTATCAATAGTTTCTCGAACTGTTATGGGCCGTAAATCAGCATGAATTATAAATTTACTGGGGTCTGACATTTACCACCCCTAGACTTCATATGCGAAGTTTCAGATGAAGAGACCGGACTGTACGGTAAGTGTTGCTTACAGGCTCGTTATGGTTGTGATGAGTTCGCTCATCGGCCACCTTTTCATCATGTACCTAGGTAGCCGTTATGCACAGCTAGTGCCGCTGACGTGCTTGTGGTTAAACCTACTGCCAGCGTACTATCGAGTCTTTAGAGTCCCACATAGGGAGTTCCCTGGTGTCATGACCCAATTTAGGAACGTGACCGACACTTAAACCACGTGACGTCAACAGGCGTAATGCAACTTAACTAAGCCGAAAACCCAGAAATCTAAACTATAAAAAGAAGTAAGTGATAAAAACATTATTAAAAAGTTTAGAAATCTCAAGTAAAAAACTTAAATCTTAAGTTTACTTTTTTTTTTAAATTTTGGCAGCACCTCCTTTGTAAAACTAACCCCGAAACAGGTGCAAACACAAGATATAAATAAAGCATCCCCAAACGGGAGCAAATCATGCCCAAAGGCGGAAAACAACCACCACAAGCATATATACGACGTCGTAGCGAAGAAATAGACAATAAAAATAAAAACAACATAAAAAGAGGTAAATCAACGTAAGAAAAGCCGGCTCACATGAGCACAACACCCAGAGTCACAAAATATACAATATCGATCCTCACAAACTCGTCTCTAAGTCAATACATGAAAGTGGTTGATGGAGAGTACTAGATACAGTGAAGTATACAATAGATGTGTTCGGATAACCGCAAACCCATCTACAGCAAAAAGGCCTCACAGCCAACCGTAGCGGTATCCGCTGAAATAGATACAATAAGAAGCCCTGCCGCGACTATTCTGAGGGTCGAGCTTGCAAAACACTGTAGCATAACGGGGGTGAGTTGCCAACTCGTGAATAGTAAGTAACATCATACAGATAATCACAAACATGCACGAATAACGATAATCTATCACATGCAATCTGATAGCATAAGTATGGCAATATGGATATGTAACAATCATGATCAAGGTACACCATCAGGGTACTACAACTACATGAAACAATGCATATCAAATAACTACTGAGTGTGGGATAAAACATATCATCATCGTGGAAAAACCGGTGTCCATTAACGACACCCTAAATTCTAATATCTCAGGCGCCGTCACTCTGATCGGCCCTCATATCCGTAAATCTCATGGAACCTGAGTGCCCAACATCGACACTCGAAACATCAAGAAAACCTGTGTCCATCATCGACACGTTAATCCACAAAACTCGAGCTCTGTCAGTCCGGATCTTCCTATGGACTCCGTCAGTCCGGATCGGCCAATATCCATCTCACGACTCCGGTCGATATCTTCTGGATAACCGCCGGGTCCAAACTATCACCGGTAGGTAGTGGTCCCTCTGCCATCCTCATCGTCTACTGCACAACATACCTTTCTTGCCCCGGGGTACCATACCGGGTCCACTATGAACCCGCAAATGGATCATCTATCTCCTCAAATCGGGTTTCTAAAAACAATCTCAAAACCGAGAAAACTCATGGTGGACGCATCGAAATATCATATCAAGAGAAACCGGGTTTTCAAAGAAATGCATACTTTCTTGAAATATAACCACGGTTCTCAAATCCATAAATTAAATAAAATCCGTATCTCAATGCGTAATCCATAAAATATGATGTATGCAACATAGAACTGTAATATGAGCATATCAAGGGAAAACCGCTCTTTTAAATGAATCAAGTTTTTAATAATATCATGCGGTCCCAACATTCTCCAAAGTCAAATACAACATCATATAAAGGTGTATATGTAGCTATAGCAAGGTATGTGTGTATGCATGTTGGTATGTATGTATGATACATTTCATATGCGCAATAGAAACGTCTAACTATTGATAATAGTGAAGGCAGAACAATACATATTCCATTAGTAAGGTGGTACAAGAACAACTGCCTCAATGTCAATAACGAATGCAGTACCATATATATGTATATGTTGTGCGTGTCATGGCAATTACCAACGGTGTGTGTGTGGCATACAATTTAGTACTCGTGCAACATGAACCGTCAGTAATGGTGCAGTGTCCAATAGGTACTAAGTCAAGGTACAACAAGTAAACATATACAAATGATGCTCATGCACAATCAACGTATATGCATATAAACATGTGGCTACAACACCGAATCTAGCCCTTGACGCTAAATGCCATACGGGCGATTCCCCCGTAGGTGTTAAATCTACTCACCGATGATCTCGAGGTAGGTAAATCCAACCGCCTACTTTCCCTTCCTTGTAGCATCCGAAGTCCCAGCAATCGGTCCTATTATCACACAAAACATAATAAGTGCAACTTAGAAACCGTTCAATAATACATACAAACGACATTTAGATCAACGCATCGACTCCTACAACTCTCAACTGTTAGCTTAGTGGCTAACGTGTGTAGAGACATCCCAAATCAAACCTGTAGGGTTCCTAGGCACCCTAATGAGGTCTCACAAGGCATCGAACATGCCATTTTCAAAAATTCTAGGTGCCGAGAGACCCGACTACGGATCGTTTGCTAGAAATCTAGGCGAAAAATAAACTAGTTAACAATTAACTAAGAGATACGGAAATACAACCTTTGTAGATCCGGTCCTCCACCTCCACGGCTCCGAGATGAGGTCCTCTCCGCTGTCCAAATTAAATCCGGGCTCTAGCGTCGGCTTCGTCGGAGAATGGGCAAGCTAGGTCGTCGATGTCCATGCCGAAGATGATCTACGTCGAGGCATCGCTAGATCGAGCTCCACCTTCACCAAGTCTTGAAAACTTGTGAGGGAAACACACTCTACTACTTGGCAAGAGGTAGAGGATGAAGAAATAGGAAGTGGGTAGACTTTAGTTTTGGATTTCTCACTCATTTCATCAATCCACCATTGATGAAGTGAAGGTTTCTTCTTGAGTTCAAGGAAGAAGAAGAAGAATATTATGAGAAGATTAATTAGAAAAGAAAAGAAAAACCATCCTTATCATAATTGTAACTATGGTTATGTGTAGAGAATTGACCAAGGTTAAAGGAATGGTTAGGGTTAAGGTTTCATGAAGCTTCCACTAAACAACAAAAAAAGCCACCATTCTTTTCTCCTTTTTCCATCTATTTTCCAAAATGAATAAATAGATAAATAAATGAGAAAAGGAAATCAAACCCTAATCATAAGTTTAACCATGGTTTAATTCTTTACACTTAACCAAGTAAACATGCATCATCAAACATGAAACAATAAAATGCACAAAAAGTATATCACATATACAACTTGTACATCCAAGTGAGAAAATCCTTCTAAAGTGAACCGATACTAGTTAATGCAAAGTAATATATCAAATATATAATTATACATTAAATCATTAAATCAAACACTTGATTTAATGATCCGGTCATATCACATATAACCGACTAATATCAACAGTAACATCTAATCGAATCAACACTTGATCCGATAACCCGGCTATATCGCATATAACCGATCAATGTCACAAATCGCGAGAATCAAACACAGTATCACATACTGGTATCATTCTCGGTCCCTCACATATCTCATATGCGCTCCTATTTCGTTTCGCTTGATCCAGGAAACCTCTGTGTAGGACTCTAAAGACTCGTCAATACGCCGGCAGCAGATGATGATCATATCAAACACCCACAAGCCGCAAGCGGTCTGCTAAACGTAACGGCCACCCGGGTATTGAGCGATCTGAAGATCGACGAGCAAGCCCGCTCACACTCCAGTGAATCTGACCAGTAACACTACCGTACAGTCCGGTCTGATCGTCTGATATGTCGCATATCTCGCCTAGGGGTGGTAAACGTCAGACCCCAATAGCTCGATAAGTCGTGTCGATATGAGGTCTATAACAATTCGAGAAACTACTGGTAACACTTACCAGTAAATCTCAGCATCCCTGGCCAGGGATTTCCTGTTATAGCCAATCGAACACAGCACAACATCAACTCCCTATACCGGGAGAGACGAATCCCCTCCTATCGCTCATTGCCTCCATGTGACTCGGGACTGTACCTAAAAACCACCGTTTTGCACGCCCACTTGGACGTGGTAAGATGGAAATCAAAGCACAGTGGGAACCACACAAGACTCTGTAAGTCCACGTTGCGACCCCCGGTTCTTACGGGGAGGCGGAAACGGTATAAAAATCAAATTTTTAGCGCATGGGGCAACATGGACTAACAAAGTCGGGATCTTTTCCTAAACTAAAGCTAGCAAACAAGCTAAAGAGAGTTAGCTACTCGGAAAGATGGTTATACCTAAACTTGAACTCCTTCTTCTTGAAACCTTGTAGAGGTTGATGGTTCTCTTCTCGTCGCCTTCTTCCGTCGAAGATGGATCCACCTGAGGGTTCAACCTTCGGGCTCTTTCTCGAACTTTGAGTGAACAAGAATCTCCGGCTTGCTAAACCCTTGATCCTAGAGTGAGTAGAGAGTGTCTAAGGGGTGCTTTTCTTTTAAGGAGAGGGATTCTCAACACATGAGAATGATTCTCCTTTGGCTAGAGGAAGAAGAAGATGAAGTGAGGAGAGAGAAGCTAAATGATAGAATGAGCTCTTTTCTTTTGCAACCATAACTAAAAGAAAAGGAATTATCTAATTAATAATAATAATTGAAATGAGAATAGTTGATGGTTGTTTTGGAATGACCACTATCATACTTCATTAAATGAAATGTAAGCTAGAATCAAGGAGCATCCTTGCAAAGTAATGATGATGGTCAAACATTCAACCATGGTCAACAAGTCAACCATGGTCAACAAGTCAACAAAACCAACCATAACATAATTTCATTTAATTACTATTATTAATTGATATCTCACTAATTCATTAGGGTTTGGAAAAAAGACGACTGTCAACAGTGCATGCGCACCCGTTCCGAAACCCTAATGAAAAAACTTCTTCTTCCGCCTCAAACAACTGTGCATACACACCTGCATTCTCGTTCCGAGGAACAAGAATACTGAGAGATAAAAGCAACCCCAAAACATATACCAGTATCTGGCTCAAACCAGAGCCTGCTAGTATAATCCGTCCGGACTCCAAACGTGCACAAGTGCGCGGATGAGAACGAAACCTGCCGCAAAACCATGCGACCTCTACTCTGTTTTGCCCAGAGGCGAATACCCTCTGTGTGGGACTCTAAAGACTCGACACTACGCTGGCAGTGGGTTTAACCACAGACCGCAAGCGGCACTAGCTGTGCGTAACGGTCCCCAGGTAGATGCCGACAAGAAGGCTGACGAGGTGAACCCCATCTGAACTCCTACTGAGTCTGAATGTGACATTCTCCGTACAGTCCGGTCTGTTCCTCTGATACATCGCATGTCGGGCCTAGGGGGCGGTAAAACGTCAGTCCCCCAATAGCGGTACAAGTCGTGTCGGAGTGAAGCCCAAAACACCCTGAGATAACACTGGAAGCCTACCAGTATATCTCGCTTGCCCTGGCCAGGGACTACTCGTGTAATGGCTCTCCTAGACACAGCGCGATGTCAACTCCCAATACCGGGAGAGACGAATCCTGTCTAACCGTCACTGCCTCCAAGTGCTTCGGGACTGCACCCAACCACTACCTGTTTGCACGACTCCTTTGAGCCGTGGTAGGGTAGTGATCAAAGTGCAGTGGGAACACACTCGAGGCGAAGTGCCAGTGTCAAGTCAGCGGACTAAGCTGTACTCATGTCACCTGGGAACTGATAACTGACGATAGGTATAATACCAACCTGTCAGTTCCCGACGAGTCCTGTCCAGTGTACTCGTAACCCAACGAGCACCCGTATACTATCTCCAGTACGACGTACTGATGGCTGTGGGACAGACCATCTCCCACACTGGGATGAGAAGCGCATACGCTAGTCTACTCCGGAGTATCGATGCCCTGTCTCAATAGTCCTGCGACTAGGGACCTGTATAAGGATGTGCTTATAGACTACCCAGCCCCCACTAGTGTGACTGCCATCACAACGCTGGTAATCAAGCAAAGATCCTAAGGGCTCCACTAATGCGTATAGGTGATATCGCAAAATAAACACATGTACACATTGAAGTAGAAACAAACCAAGTAGCATACTACTATATTGAGCAAGATTGTTTATACAAGGTGAATATCCCAAGCTTCCATTAAGTAATATACAAACTAGTATGATACAGTAATGGCCTCTAGGGCATATACACTAACAATCTCCCACTTGCACTAAGGCCATGTACTGGTGTATCGAAGACCTATCATCTCGATCAGCCGCTCGAACTGAGTCTGGGGTAGGGCCTTGGTGAATGGATCTGCAGTGTTTTCTTCTGAAGCAACCCTCCGAACCTCGATCTCCTTGCGATCCACGATCTCCCTGATCAGGTGATACCGCCTCAAGATGTGCCTGGATCTCTGATGGGACCTGGGTTCCTTCGCTAAAGCTATAGCCCCGTTGTTGTCGCAATACAGAGGTATTGGGTCAACAATGGACGGAACCACCTGAAGTTCTTTCAAGAACTTCCTTATCCAGACAGCTTCTTTTGCGGCATCAGATGCAGCGATGTATTCCGCTTCCATCGTCGAGTCTGCAACGGTTTCCTGTTTGGAACTCTTCCAACACACCGCCCCTCCATTGAGGGTAAAGACAAAACCCGACATGGACTTGGAATCATCCTTGTCACTCTGGAAGCTGGAGTCAGCAAAGGCCTCGATCTGGAGGTCTTTTCCGCCATACACCAAGAACATCTCCTTAGTCCTTCTCAGGTACTTGAGAATGTTCTTTCCTGCTATCCAGTGTTTCTCCCCAGGGTTTGACTGATACCGGCTTACTACACTCAGTTCATAAGCTACATCCGGTCTGGTACACAACATCGCATACATTATAGAGCCTACCGCAGAAGCGTAGGGTATAATAGACATGCGATCCCTCTCCAAATCAGTCTTGGGAGACATCTCTTTAGAGAGGGTGATCCCGTGACAAGCCGGTAGGTTACCGCGCTTGGAATCTTCCATACTGAATCTTTTCAGTACGGTGTCGATGTACCTGGACTGTGAAAGTCCTAATATCCTCTTGGATCTATCACGATGGATCCGGATCCCTAGGATGTATGAGGCATCACCCAGGTCTTTCATGGAGAACCTGTGTGACAAGAACCCCTTGACAGATTGTAGCATAGGAATGTCATTTCCTATTAAGAGAATGTCATCCACGTATAAAACGAGGAATACTACAGTTCTCGCTACAAATCTACTATAGATGCATGGTTCATCTGGATTTTTGATAAAGCCAAATTCCTTGACCGTCTCATCAAAACAGATGTTCCAACTCCGCGATGCCTGCTTTAGTCCATAGATGGACTTAAGCAACTTGAACACCTTTCCGCTGCTCCCACTCTGAATGAAACCCTCTGGCTGATCCATATAGACACACTCCTCTAAATTTCCATTTAGAAAAGCGGTTTTTACGTCCATCTGCCAAATCTCATAATTGTGGAAGGCAGCAATGGCAAGAAGGATCCGAATGGATTTCAGCATAGCCACTGGAGAAAAGGTTTCGTCATAGTCCAAGCCAGGTCTTTGACGGAAACAATTTGCTACAAGTCTAGCTTTATAGGTCTCAACCTGTGCATCTACACCAATCTTCCTTTTGAAGATCCACTTGCATCCTACGGGTTTTACCCCGTCTGGAGCAATGTCCAACGTCCATACTTTGTTGGTGTACATGGACTCCATTTCGGTCCGCATTGCATCCAGCCATTTTACCGAGTCAACGCTCTGAATGGCCTGCTGGAAGCTAGTAGGCTCATCATAATCTATGATGCAATCCTCTCTATCCCCGTCTATGAGAAAACCGTAGTATCTCTCGGGCGGATGAGACTGCCTACTACTCCTGCGGAGCGGCGTAGGAATGTCCTGTTCTTTCGAATCCTCTGGTTCCACTAAGCTTTCAGTAATAGTCTGAGGTTCTGGAATTTCTTCCAGTTCTATTGCGCTCCCACTTACTTCTTTTTCCAAGAACTGATGTTCCAGAAAATGGGCATTACGAGAAACAAGGACTTTTTGTTCCTCTGCGTAATAGAAAAGATACCCCCTGGAGTTCTTTGGGTATCCCACAAACTTGCACAGTGCTGAGCGTGCCTCAAGCTTGTCCGTATGCTGCTTTTTGACATAAGCTGGACATCCCCAAATCTTAAGGTACTGAAGATAGGGTTTCTTCCCACTCCATAACTCATATGGTGTGGTAGGCACAGTCTTAGTAGGAACTCGGTTCAAAAGGTATGCAGCTGATTCTAGCGCATACCCCCAGAATGATCGCGGTAACTCAGCGTTACTCATCATGGACCGTACCATATCCAATAGGGTCCGGTTCCGTCTCTCCGATACACCGTTATGTTGCGGAGTGTATGGAGGAGTAAGCTGAGAGAGAATCCCATTCTCTTTTAAGTAATTCAGGAACTCGGCACTTAAGTATTCTCCACCTCGATCCGATCTTAGAATCTTGATACTTTTGCCGGTTTGTTTTTCAACTTCATTCTTATATTCCTGGAACTTTTCAAAGGCTTCGGACTTATGTTTCATTAAAAAGATATAACCGTACCTTGAAAAGTCATCCGTAAAAGTAATGAAGTAAGAATAACCGCTTCGTGCATGTGTAGACATTGGACCGCACACGTCGCTGTGTACGAGTCCCAAGAGCTCGCTTGCTCTTACTCCGTGTCCAGTGAACGGAGTCTTTGTCATCTTTCCTTTGAGACAGGATTGACAAGTGCCATACGATTGATATTCGAACGGATCCAAATACCCTTCTGTATGTAACTTAGTCAACCTTCTCTCATTGATGTGACCCAGTCTACAATGCCATAAGAAAGTCTGATTGATTTCCGGAGACTTTCTTTTGTGTGTATTCTGGACATTAAAAATCTGTGGTTGGTTCAATAAGTATATACCATTGCTCAATGTACCTGACCCAATCAGAACTTGATTAAGGTGAATGTTTACAACATTACTTACAAACGCAAATTCATAACCTTCTTTAGAAACCAAAGATACAGAAATGATATTACAAGTTGCGTTGGGTACAAAAAAGCAATTACGCAAAACCAAAACATGCCCATCTGACATTCCCAGGTGATAGTCCCCCACGGCTTTAGCATCCATGCTAGCTCCGTTCGCAACTCTGAGGGTCATGTCACCCGCCTTCAAAACCCTACGGTTTCTCAACGCCTGCAAAGAATTACAGATATGAGATCCTGATCCGGTATCCAATACCCAGGAAGTAGAGTTTATAGAAAGACAGTTTTCAATAACATACACACCTGAAGCTGAAACCGCAACCTACTTCAGTTCCTGTGTCCTGGCTTTCCAAGCCCTGCAATCTTTCTTCCAGTGTCCACTCTTGTGACAATAGAAGCATTCCTCTTTACCAACAAGCTTCCCCGCAATCTTTGTTGCCTTTTCCTTTCCCTTCGTACCCACTTTACTAACACCGCCTCTTGGTTTGGCGGGGGCTTTCTTCCTCTTTCCCTTGGCTTTCGCCTTGGACCTAGAGGAAGAAGATCCTCCTACAAACAAAGCGGGTGTTTCCCTACCCTTCTGTAGGGTGCCCTCTGCGCTCCTCAGCATGTTGAGGAGTTCTGAAAGTTCAACTTCCTTTTCTTGTAAGTTGAAGTTCAGTATAAACTGGGCGTAAGTGGATGGAAGGGACTGGAGAATTAAATCCGTATAGAGTTCACTGTCCAACGTGGTCCCAAGTTCCGTGAGCTCCTCAGTGTAGCCAATCATCTTAAGGACGTGGTCCGCTACCGATGATCCGACAGCCAACTTTGTCGAAAATAACTTCTTCGACACTTCGTATCTTGCGATACGAGACTGCTCTCCATACAGTTCTTTTGTATGGAGAAATATGGACTCCAAGTCCATATTCTCGTGCCTCCTCTGGTGATCGTTGTCCATAGAGGCAAGCACGAGGCACCTGGCCTTCGCGCAATCAATCTCCCAAGTCTTACGGATTTCCTTATCCGCGACGCTGGAGGTGGGACCTGGGACGGGGGGAGCTTTGGTGGTAAGAAGATACCCCAGCTTGTCGTAAGTGATTGCCATTTTGACATTCCTGAGCCAATCTTTGTAGTTTTGCCCTGTCAGTATGTTTTTATCTAGAAGTAACTTAAGTCCAGTCATTTCGATTTGGTCGCTGCAGGGGGAGAGAAGAAACACTTAGCACGATGCTCTTGCAAGTTTAGAATGGTTTTTAATTTGTCTAAACAGGATGGCTCCCACTGTCTCTCGAATCCCTCCTCAAACCACAAAGGAAGAATTAGCCGGGATCAATCCCACCGCACAATACTTGCTTAACCGTTCAGCCAGGCCAGTGTCGGTACTTCGAGGGAGGTTTTCCAACGCTTTCGCGAAGTTCCTTAATTTAAGAACCTCTTTTCCCTGGGGGCGTAGCCCCGCTAACACCTTTCTAGGCACCTACTAGGTTTATAGCATTGATCGTTTAGTGAGAAATTTCCCAAGGAGTAGCATATACTCACAGTAGGATCAGGATCCAAATATCATCGCGTGACGAAACTGAAGGAATCCTACCAGAATCATCACACTCCAAATGGTATGCAAATCTAGTAAGTTTCAGTACTTGTGAAACTCCCGATGTGGATTTTTGCCCCATGCTCTTATGACCTTGGCGTGAGGTCAAAATGTCATAAGTCACATGTCAAGTTCTTCCCATCATTATCCTGGTTAATTTGAACCCACCCGTACCTACCCTTGACGTAGGCCAAAATGGCAGTACGACTGTCTCAAACCAACGCATTCTATCTATGCAACAGATAAATATCTGGCAGCTACCAATCACTATGCCTTGGCGTGAGGTCAAAATACATAGCATGAATACTACCGTATATTTTACTGAAATGATGGAGGGCTACGAATGGTTTTGGCGAAACCGTGAACGTAGTGAACTTGATATAATCGATGGAACGAGATAGCTTTTAGAAGGAGTGGCTCAAGCTCCGCATTTAAAAGTTAGTTTTGAAAAGAACCGAGTGGTTTTTCGAAAGTGTTCCAACGACTTTAGCTTGGTTTATTATCTTGCATTAGTTCTTTTAATGCGTGATATTCTTGCATTAGTTCTTTTAATGCGTCCCATCATTTAATCCTACCATTGCAGAAAACAACCAAAATATGACGTACGCTTATGCCATTCGCATTCGCCACGGGGTCCCGTCATCACCCGTTAGGTTACTTAACTAACGACAGAGCGGGGGCTGGGCTAGCGCGGCTGTAAAACATAAGCAACGCCTAAATATAAAGCAATGATAGACATTACAGATCACAGATGAATATATTGGATATACTAGTGATCCGCAATCCGTTCGAGCCTGCAACGAAAAGCGGATTACACGGTCGCGGTGAATAGCAAATACCCCACCCAAGACCCCTACGGGTGCGGCAAACTACCCGCCAAGTACCCGGTAGTTTGTGCACCCCTCCATGGGTCTATCCTAGGAGCAAAAACAGTAAAAAGAATTATACAATGACGGCTACAACCCCGACCCGGTTGTGCGGCCATACAAATAATATTATTACATCAATTTACATTTACAAATGAATGAAAGAAAAACAAAAGCTCATCTCACATCCACCCCGGCTATTCACCCGCGACAGTCCAACACATTCATATACACATTCCAATATCAAACACAGATCACAGAGATGTATAACCCCGACTAATCGACTTATAGCGATTAGCCGACGTTCAATACATGCAAACATCACAGATATAACCATCATAATCAAAGTGCAGTGAAGTTCGGAAAAAAAATACGGAATTATAGGACCCCAAAAGCAAATTTCTGTTCTGGAAAATCTGGGCACATATAATATATCTTAAAAATCCCAAAATCCTACCAGAAGAACACTGCACAAAAAACGATCGCATGAAGGGCCCAAACGGCGGCGGATCCGCGGCCATGAGAATAGATGAGGCCGCGGATGCGCGGCGGTTTGAAGGAATCAGGGGATCGTTTTTCTTGGGTGTTCACACAAAACCCTGAGCCGATTTTAGGTGTATAACAAATCTTGTTTTGACCAGAAAATTTTTTAACAGAAACTAGGGTTTTGTAAAAGTTTGGATTTTGGATTTTTTCGGTTCCGAACTTCGTTACACTTCACTACCAAGCTAGTTTAAGTTTAGTTAGGCTCTGATACCACTGTAAGTCCACGTTGCGACCCCCGGTTCTTACGGGGAGGCGGAAACGGTATAAAAATCAAATTTTTAGCGCATGGGGCAACATGGACTAACAAAGTCGGGATATTTTCCTAAACTAAAGCTAGCAAACAAGCTAAAGAGAGTTAGCTACTCGGAAAGATGGTTATACCTAAACTTGAACTCCTTCTTCTTGAAACCTTGTAGAGGTTGATGGTTCTCTTCTCGTCGCCTTCTTCCGTCGAAGATGGATCCACCTGAGGGTTCAACCTTCGGGCTCTTTCTCGAACTTTGAGTGAACTAGAATCTCCGGCTTGCTAAACCCTTGATCCTAGAGTGAGTAGAGAGTGTCTAAGGGGTGCTTTTCTTTTAAGGAGAGGGATTCTCAACACATGAGAAGGATTCTCCTTTGGCTAGAGGAAGAAGAAGATGAAGTGAGGAGAGAGAAGCTAAATGATAGAATGAGATCTTTTCTTTTGCAACCATAACTAAAAGAAAAGGAATTATCTAATTAATAATAATAATTGAAATGAGAATAGTTGATGGTTGTTTTGGAATGACCACTATCATACTTCATTAAATGAAATGTAAGCTAGAATCAAAGAGCATCCTTGCAAAGTAATGATGATGGTCAAACATTCAACCATGGTCAACAAGTCAACCATGGTCAACAAGTCAACAAAACCAACCATAACATAATTTCATTTAATTACTATTATTAATTGATATCTCACTAATTCATTAGGGTTTGGAAAAAAGACGACTGTCAACAGTGCATGCGCACCCGTTCCGAAACCCTAATGAAAAAACTTCTTCTTCCGCCTCAAACAACTGTGCATACACACCTGCATTCTCGTTCCGAGGAACAAGAATACTGAGAGATAAAAGCAACCCCAAAACATATACCAGTATCTGGCTCAAACCAGAGCCTGCTAGTATAATCCGTCCGGACTCCAAACGTGCACAAGTGCGCGGATGAGAACGAAACCTGCCGCAAAACCATGCGACCTCTACTCTGTTTTGCCCAGAGGCGAATACCCTCTGTGTGGGACTCTAAAGACTCGACACTACGCTGGCAGTGGGTTTAACCACAGACCGCAAGCGGCACTAGCTGTGCGTAACGGTCCCCAGGTAGATGCCGACAAGAAGGCTGACGAGGTGAACCCCATCTGAACTCCTACTGAGTCTGAATGTGACATTCTCCGTACAGTCCGGTCTGTTCCTCTGATACATCGCATGTCGGGCCTAGGGGGCGTTAAAACGTCAGTCCCCCAATAGCGGTACAAGTCGTGTCGGAGTGAAGCCCAAAACACCCGGAGATAACACTGGAAGCCTACCAGTATATCTCGCTTGCCCTGGCCAGAGACTACTCGTGTAATGGCTCTCCTAGACACAGCGCGATGTCAACCCCCAATACCGGGAGAGACGAATCCTGTCTAACCGTCACTGCCTCCAAGTGCTTCGGGACTGCACCCAACCACTACCTGTTTGCACGACTCCTTTGAGCCGTGGTAGGGTAGTGATCAAAGTGCAGTGGGAACACACTCGAGGCGAAGTGCCAGTGTCAAGTCAGCGGACTAAGCTGTACTCATGTCACCTGGGAACTGATAACTGACGATAGGTATAATACCAACCTGTCAGTTCCCGACGAGTCCTGTCCAGTGTACTCGTAACCCAACGAGCACCCGTATACTATCTCCAGTACGACGTACTGATGGCTGTGGGACAGACCATCTCCCACACTGGGATGAGAAGCGCATACGCTAGTCTACTCCGGAGTATCGATGCCCTGTCTCGATAGTCCTAGCGACTAGGGACCTGTATAAGGATGTGCTTATAGACTACCCAGCCCCCACTAGTGTGACTGCCATCACAACGCTGGTAATCAAGCAAAGATCCTAAGGGCTCCACTAATGCGTATAGGTGATATCGCAAAATAAACACATGTACACATTGAAGTAGAAACAAACCAAGTAGCATACTACTATATTGAGCAAGATTGTTTATACAAGGTGAATATCCCAAGCTTCCATTAAGTAATATACAAACTAGTATGATACAGAAATGGCCTCTAGGGCATATACACTAACAGACTCTATGACGATCTCGGGTCAACAGACTACTCTGTACCAGTGTCACCAGAGAACTGCCATCTGACGTGAGGTATAATACCATCTGGGAGTTCTCGGCGAGTCCGTCCAGTGTACCCAGTCTCTACTGAGCACCCGTATATCATCTCTGATTTCAAACACCAATGGATATGGGATCATCCATCGCCATCTGTATGGGTCGAGAAGGTATACGCTAGTCTACTCTGGTATATCGATGCCCCGTCTCGATACACCCACGACTAGGGACTTTGAAGGATGTTTTTATAGACTACCGTGTCCCCACTAGTATGATCCGCATCATAGTCCAGGTAGTCAAGTACAGATCCTAAGGGCTTTACCAACATGTAACAGGGAGACAATCAGTGTACACGTTAAGGTAAAGATCAACCAGATAGCATACTATCATGTCGAGCAAGAAAGTCCTCCCTATATATGTCCCAGCATCCACTACAATATACATCCTATGTATAGTAATGGCCTCTAGGGCATACATATAACTAACAATCTCCACTTGCACTAGGGCCATCTGATAGCAGTGGTCGTAGTATCTCATACTCAACCATCCCATAAAAGTCTCTCTCTGGGAACAGGCCTTTGTGAGTGGATCCGCTGTGTTGTCCTCTGAGTCTACTCTCCAAACCTCGATCACCCTGGAGATCAGCCATCTCCATGATCAAGTGATACTGCCTTAGAATATGTCTGGATCACTGATGGGACCTGCGTTCCTTGGCATAAGCCACAACTCCATTGTCACACAATGGGAGGAACATAGTTCATCTCATGAACCAATATACATCCAAACAGCCTCTTTGGTAGCATCCTAAGTAGCGATGTATGCTGCCTTTATCGTCTAGTATGTCACGGTATCTAGCTTGGAACTCTTCCAACATACCGTCCCTCCACTGAGGGTAAAGACAATGCCCGTGACTGACATTCAGTCGTCCTTATCACCCTGGAACCCTTCCAGTGATTCTCCCCAGGATCATATGATACCATCTCACTTCAACAAGTGAGAATCCTAACATCCATTTAGATCTATCTCATAGATCCAAAATCCAGGAGTTAGTAGGTATCATTATGATCCTATATGGAGAATCATTGTGATAAACGGAGATTGACCGAGCGTAGCATAGGAAACTCTTTCCCTATCAAGAGTATGTCATCCACGTACTCTACGAGGATCACCACCATACTCCCTACTACCTTATTGTTTATACAAGGTTCATCTACCATTTTGATGATGTCAAACTCTTTGACTAATCCATCAAACAGATGTTCCAACTCCGCGATGCCTGCTTTATCCTATAAAGCATCTTGCACACGTTTCCGCTGCTCCCACTGTCTACGAGGCCCTCTGGCTGTGTACTTATAGACACTCTTTTCTAAATCATTATTTAAAAGAGAAGTCATGGCACCCAACCGTCAGATATCGTAGTCATGGTATGTAGCCGTGGTAAGTAGGATCTGGATGGACTTAAGTATAGATACTGGAAAAATGTTTCATCATTATCCACGCCTGGTCAATGATGAAAACCTTTAACAAGTCTAGCTTTGAAAGTCTCAACTTTTCCATGTACACCAAGTAATCTTCTCAAGATATACTTGCTCCTGACGGGGATTTAACCCTTCAGATATAGCAACTAAAGTCCATACTTTGTTGGTGTATAAGGATTCCATCTCAGATCACTAAGCATCCAGCCATTCTTATAGAGTCTTACTCCTGATGGCCAGCTCGAAGCTAGTTGGGTCATCATCTCATGATGCAATCCTCGCTCCTACTGTCATAGAGCAACCGAAGTATCTCTCGGGTGGGTAAGGAACCCTACTAGATCGGCGGAGAGGCTGAGGCTCGTTGGAATTTACTGAATCCCTCGGTTCTACCAAATCATCTGCTGCAGTTTGTATAGCTGGAACCTTTCCAGTTCTACATTACAGACTTTGCCTCGAGCTTGTCCGGATTTTGCTTTTAGACATTAGCCGGACAACCCCAAATCTTAACTAACTTAAGATATGGGCTTTTCCCTTTCCATATCACATATGAAGTGGTAGGCAAGTGATTTGATTTGAAACCTATTCAATAGGTATGCAGCTTCTCAAGCGCATAACTCCCAAAAGGAAATAGGTAACTCAGTAGTACTCATTATAGAGCACACCTTATCACATAGGGTGTAATTGCTCTACCCCGATATACCATCGTGCTATGGTGTATGCGGAGGAGTAATGCTGAGAGAGAATCTCATTCTCCTTTAGAAAAGTCCAGGATTTCCGTGCTCAAATATTCTCCTCCTCGATCTCATCAAAGGACATAACACTTATACCCGTGTTTTGGTTCTCTACTTCCAGCTTATATTCTGTGAATATCTCAAAAGATTCGGACTCATGTTTCAACAGGAACATATGACTGAATCTTGAGAGATTATCAGAGAATATAATGAAGTATAAAGAACCGGTCTTGGCAAGTGTAGACAGGGGACCTACATACATCAACATGTATCATCCCAAGAGTTTACTAACTCTTTCTCTGTTTCCAATAAACGGAGCTATGGTCATCTTATCTCTGTGACACGACCGACAAGTTTCATAAGATGTAAATTCAAACTGATTTAAATATGCATCTAATATGTAACTTCAGCCAGTCGAATCGCATTGATATGACCTAGTCTACAATGCCTGAAGAAGGATCCGTTCATTTCTGAAGTCTTCCTCTTGTGTGTGTTCCGTATACTAAGAACTGTAGTTTGATTTAGAACATCAACGCTTTTAGATAACGTGCCTGAACCGATCAACTTTTGATATAGGAAATGTTCAAAACATTATCCAACAATACAAAATTATATCCTTTCTTTACTAATAAAGAGACTGATATGATTTTGTATATCAGGTTCGGTATCTAATAACATTCGTTCAGAATCAATGTATTGGTAATACAGGGTGACAGTCAACAGACTTGGCTGCAACACTTGCCCCGTTTTCTGTCTCATGAAACTTATCACCCGTTCTCAGTTTTTCTACCCTTTTGTAGCCCTATATAACAGATTACATATCTGGGATCCTGATCCGGTATCATATACCCAGGATGCAGAGGATACTGAGAAACAGTTCTTTGTAATGAACACACCCGAAGATGATGCATCAGCATGCACTCTCTTCGTTTGGGCGGCACGGGAATTCAGGTAATCCCCAATTTCCTGCTCTGTCTTATAATAATTATAAGTTGGAGCGGGCCCAACGTTCCCCAGCTCAGTATAACAAGCGGGTTCGGTCAATATTCCGTATTATTATCTTGATTAAGGCGTGATATGGTTGCTACCTGGAGAGAGAGAGAGAGAAGAAAACACTCAGCGTGCGCTCTGTCAAGAATAGATTGGTTTTTATTTTATCTAATCAGGATGGCTCCCACTGCTTTTTATCAAATCTTCCTTCAAACCCTAAAAGGATAGACTAGCCGGGATTAATTACACACTACAAGTTCGCCAATCTTTCAGCCAGGCCAGTGTCGGTACTTTGAGGGAGGTCCCCCGTGCTTTCGCACGAACCTAATTAATGTAAACCTCGTTTTCCTAGAGGCGTAACCTCGTTACACCTTTCTAGACACCTACTTGATCGGCTAATTGTAATGTATAAAACTCTCCCAGGAGTAATCTTACTCGCAGCGGGTATCGGAATCCAACTATCTCATAGAAGGTATGCAATCTCATTGCAAATTTCAACACTTGAAATTCCCGATAATATTTTGCCCCTAGCGTGCTATGACCTTGACGAAAGCCAACAAACCATAGCCCGCTAGTCAAGTTCAACCCGTATATTTCTTGATCGAATTAAACCCACCCGCACGACCCTTGACAAAAGCCAACAAAGCCGCACGACTACCCTAATCCAATCGCATCGTATGCTGGCAGATAAGCAGCATATAGCTACCGCACACTGCACCTTGACGAAAGCCAACAAATGCAGCACGAATACTATATACAACTTATCTGAAATGACGGAGGGCTACGACAGGTTTTTCTGAAAACCTATTGCGTAATGAACTTGATATCGTTGTAGAATCAAATGATTTTTAAAATGGAGTGTTTTTGAGGCTTTTCTAGTTTTGCTAAAGAAGTCACTCCCGGTGAAGGGATCGTCGTCCTTTCCTCGTCGAATGAGGTGCGGGATATATCACATATATCACTGTGCAAAGCAAAAATTCTTAAAAGCATCAAAAGACAAACCGAATGTGTAGCATCTGCCAGTTATTGCTAAAGGAGTCACTCCCGGTGAAGGGATCTCGGTCCTTTCCTCATCGAATAAGGTGCAGGATATATCACATATACCTCTGTGCAAAGCAAGAACTGTAGCTACCTGTTTTTATTTTGAAATTCGATTCTACAACATCTTAGGTTTCTTTTATTTCATTAATCACATTAATGAAGTGCCATCATTTAATTACCTAATCATCGCAGATAAATACGACGTACACTTATGCCATCCGCATTCGCCTCGATGTCCCCTCGTGCACCGTTAGGTTAGGTAACTAACGGCAGAGCGGGGCAGGGCTAGCGCGGGTGTAAAACATAAGTAACGTCTATATAATATATCATATATACTATATATTTATCTATCACAGAACATCACATGATCACATCACAGATATCGCAGCAGAAGAATCATATGAAATATTGGATATTCTATGACGTCCGTGTTTTCAATACGAGCCAGTATAAAACACGGATTCCACGGTCGCGATGAATAGCCAAACCCACACCCCTAGACCCCTACGAGAGCAGCAAGCAACCCTACCAATTCTGGAGTTAGGAGACCCGGACTCGACTCCTCGAGTTGGTCTCCCACTGGACTCCAGAACCCGGTTACTTGTGCCCTCCTCTTGAAGACAAAAGGGTTAGAAAGGTCAAAGCTTCATGAAGCTTCACTAAGCTTCATGAAAGAAACCCTTTTGTTTTCTTCTTCTCATTTATCTTTTATATCAAATGAAAAGATAAATGAATTAATAAAAGAAAACCCTAAAACTTCATGAAGCTTCATCAAGCTTCATGAAAGAAAGAAAGAATGATAACCATTTTGTCTTTTAGCTTAACCTAACCATGATTGATTCTCTACACCTAACCATGGTTCTAATATGATAAGTATTCATTTCTTTTCTAATTTTTAATTAACTTATCATAATTAGCTTCTTCTTCTTCTTCATTTCTTCACATGAAGAAAGCTTGCTCCATTAATGGCAAGTGATGAAATTGAATGAGAAATCCAATTCTAAAGTGAACCCAACTCCTATTTCTTCATCCTCTACCTCTTGCCAAGTAGTAGAGTGTGTTTTCTTCACAAGTTTCTTGACTTGGTGAAGTCGGAGCTTGATTTAGCGATGCCTCGACGTAGATCATTTTCGGCATGGACATCGATGACCTAGCCCGTCCATTCTCCGATGAAGCCGACGCTAGAGCCCGGGACTTGTTATGGACAGCGAGGAGACTTCATTGCGGAGCTATGGAGGTGGAGAACCGGATCTACAAAGGTTGTATTTCCGTATCTCTTAGTTAAGTGTTAACTAGTTTACTTTTCGCCTAGATTTCTAGCAAACGATCCGTACACTAGGGTTTCTCGGCAGCATAATTTTTGAAATTGGCATGGTTGATGCCTTATGAGATCTCTTGAGAGTGCCTAGGAACCATACAGTGCTCTCTTTTCTCCTTTTTCCATCTATTTTCCAATATGAATAAATAGATAAATAAATGAGAAAAGGAAATCAAACCCTAATCATAAGTTTAACCATGGTTTAATTCTTTACACTTAACCAAGTAAACATGCATCATCAAATATGATACAATAAAATGCACAAAAAGTATATCACATATACAACTTGTACATCCAAGTGAGAAAATCCTTCTAAAGTGAACCGATACTAGTTAATGCAAAGTAATATATCAAATATATAATTATACATTAAATCATTAAATCAAACACTTGATTTAATGATCCGGTCATATCACATATAACCGACTAATATCAACAGTAACATCTGATCGAATCAACACTTGATCCGATAACCCGGCTTTATCGCATATAACCGATCAATGTCACAAATCGTGAGAATCAAACACAGTATCACATACTGGTATCATTCTTGGTCCCGCACATATCTCATATGCGCTCCTATTTCGTTTCGCTTGATCCAGGAAACCTCTGTGTAGGACTCTAAAGACTCGTCAATACGCCGGCAGCAGATGATGATCATATCAAACACCCACAAGCCGCAAGCGGTCTGCTAAACGTAACGGCCACCCGGGTATTGAGCGATCTGAAGATCGACGAGCAAGCCCGCTCACACTCCAGTGAATCCGACCAGTAACACTACCGTACAGTCCGGTCTGATCGTCTGATATGTCGCATATCTCGCCTAGGGGTGGTAAACGTCAGACCCCAATAGCTCGATAAGTCGTGTCGATATGAGGTCTATAACAATTCGAGAAACTACTGGTAACACTTACCAGTAAATCTCAGCAACCATGGCCAGGGATTTCCTGTTATAGCCAATCGAACACAGCACAACATCAACTCCTTATACCGGGAGAGATGAATCCCCTCCTATAGTTCATTGCCTCCATGTGACTCGGGACTGTACCCAAAAACCACCGTTTTGCACGCCCTCTTGGACGTGGTAAGATGGAAATTAAAGCACAGTGGGAACCACACAAGACTCTATGACGATCTCGGGTCAACAGACTACTCTGTACCAGTGTCACCAGAGAACTGCCATCTGACGTGAGGTATAATACCATCTGGGAGTTCTCGGCGAGTCCGTCCAGTGTACCCAGTCTCTACTGAGCACCCGTATATCATCTCTGATGTCAAACACCAATGGATATGGGATCATCCATCACCCATCTGTATGGGTCGAGAAGGTATACGCTAGTCTACTCTGGTATATCGATGCCCCGTCTCGATACACCCACGACTAGGGACTTTGAAGGATGTACTTATAGACTACCGTGTCCCCACTAGTATGATCCGCATCATAGTCCAGGTAGTCAAGTACAGATCCTAAGGGCTTTACCAACATGTAACAGGGGGACAATCAGTGTACACGTTAAGGTAAAGATCAACCAGATAGCATACTATCATGTCGAGCAAGAAAGTCCTCCCTATATATGTCCCAGCATCCACTACAATATACATCCTATGTATAGTAATGGCCTCTAGGGCATACATATAACTAACAAAACCTAAGTGTAGCAAGCTACACAAAGTACACGAACCATGTCGGATACCGTAACGTGCATTGTCGAAACATTAGAAACTAGCAAAGTAGTCCCAGATTTTCCCTACAGTCAATATATAAAAATCAAGCAGTACCAAACACCCAGGATAGCTTACAGGTAGCTACCCTAAAAAACTCAACCCCCCAGGTCCCTACAAATCCGGCGACGCCGGAATTTAGCTTCATCTCGCCGGGTCAACTAGGTGGGGTGGGGTTCGGGTTTCAGGTGAACACTCAAGGCCTGTAACACAATACCACTGCATTGCTAGATTTTACAGTAACCTAATGTAGTGATAGCAGATCACAGAGACTCCATTATATCACTAAAAATATGGTATTGCACAAAAACTATAACTTTAGTATTCTAAACAGCAACTAGTAAGGAACAGAACATCTTAAAGGCCTAATAACAGTTAGAGATCACTACCTTACCACACATACTCAAAAATCCTATCTTTCCATGTTCCAAGTCATCTCTAGTGACTTAACTTGACTTTGTGTTGGTTTTAATGAAGTTTAGTGAGGATTTGGCTTGGTTTACTGATGGGGAAGTAAATTTTCAGTTGCAGGAGAGGAGAAGGAGAAAATAATTGAGAATGAGAGAATGAGGAAAAGAAATGAGGAGTGTGAGGTGAGAATGAGAGAGTGAGAGGGTGGGAGTAGCCATGCACTTTCTCTTCCTTCATTAAATGCTCCCCATGCCATACCTCATCATTCATTCAAAAATTCAACCCTCCTCTTTCTTCAACATTTAAAACAAAACCCTTTTGTCTAAAAAACTAAATAATTAAATAAATACATATAATGTAATGGCATGAAGGTTAAGGTGCCATTCTACAATTTATGGTTAACACAAATTAACCCTAGGTTAGCATGCACAAGTGTGTGCAAGCCAAAACGAATAATAATAAAATATTAATTAATTTTTATAAAATATGTGAAAACTATTTTGGTTAACTTTTTACTAAAATCCCACATTATCGCTTAATTAATACTAATCGCATTCTATGGTGTTACACCTGGTTCAGGCAAAAAATGTAGAGTCCGTAAGTTGTTATGGCAGGGTTTCGAACAAGTTCATGTAATTGTTATAGGAATAATGATCGGAAGGATAATACTGGTAGGCTTTGGTTTAAGCCGGATGCCGGTATTATATTGTTGGATTATTTGTATTCGTATTTTTCGGAATTCGGATACGGGTATACTTATACAGTATACGGTGGAGGGGTATTCTTGTAATTGTTACAAGAATACCTTCTAGAAGGAGACAACTCATAAATGGATATTTATTTTGTGAAAATAAATAAATGAGCTAGAATTTGGAGAAAGTCTAAGCATGGATGAAAGAATGGCTTGTTTCATTTTTTGTTCATTTAGAGTTACTATTGAAGTATGGTGCATTTTTTTAATGCATGCTTCAATTATTTTCATTTGAGCCATATCATTTTTTCCATGCTTGATTTTTTCATTCATCACTTTGACATTATCTCTCCTCATTATCTCCTTCTTCCTCCTCTTTGCTTTAACCTTTACATGAGTTGTGAATCAAAAGCTTAGAGCAAAAAGATAATCCAATACTTGATCTTTATATCATCTAAGTGATCACTTCTAGCAAACTTGATCTCTTAGTTAAACTCATGTGAAGAGTTTGTAGCTTGTTAGATACCTCTCGGGTGGATCGTCTTAGATCTTGAGGTGGCCAGAGACCGAGCTCTTTGCGACCAAAAGGAGCCTAGGAGTCACATCCAAACAAAAACCTGAAGGACCGGTTCCTAGGTATAACGCTATTATAGTAGATTAGATCTCTAGATAGTTTTTGCTAGTTAAGGTTTAAGCACAAGATCTTGGTTTATGTGGGTGTTGCATGTGTTAGTTATATGTATGCCTAGAGACCATTATTGTATATGTGATGTATATTATAGTGGATGCTTGGATATATATAGAGAGGACTTTCTTGCTCGACATAATAGTATGCTATCTGGTTGTTTTTTGTCATAACATGTAGACTTGTATTGTGATACTGTCTAGCTCTCACATGCTGATTGAAAGGTTCCTAGGCACCCTATAGAGGTCTCACAAGGCATCGAACATGCCAATTTCAAAAATTATGGGTGCCGCGAAACCCTAACGCGGATCTTGGACTAGAATTCTAGGCGAAATACAAAACTAGTTAACTACTTAACTAGAAGTGAGAAGCTACAACCTTTGTAGATCCGGATTTCCACTTCCTTAGCTCCACGTGGGTGTCCTCTCGCTGTCCATCATGAATCCCGAACCCAATCGTCGGCTTCATCGGAGAAACGAGCGAGCTAGGTCGTCGGCTTCGTGTCAAAGACGATCTACGTCGAGGTTGCACTAGTTCAAGCTCCGACTTCACAAAGTTGTGAAACTTGTGAAGAAAACACCCACAACAACTTGGCAAGAGGTAGAGGGTGAAGAAATAGGAGGTGGGTTCACTTTAGAATTGGATTTCTCTCACTAGAACTCAAGTTGCCATTAAAGTAGCAAGCTTTTTCTTTTTTGGAAGAAGAAGATGATGAAGCTAGTTATGATAAGTTCTCATTTAAAATGAAAAGAAAATACAAACTTATCATAACTTTAACTAGGGTTAAGTGTAGAGAATAAACCATGGTCATTTGAGTGGGTTAGGGTTAAGCATGAAGACAAGAATGGTTAGCAAAGTCAAAGCTTCATGAAGCTTCAATATGAAACAAAAATTGCCACCATTTTCATCTTAAAGTTTATCCAAATAAATGAATAAACAAATAAATGAATAATTGCATAATCAAAACCCTAATCTCAAGTTAACTATGGTTTAATTCTATACACTTAACCATATGATCAAGTATCATCAAACATGATACAAATATGTGCACAAAAGTATATCACATATACAATGTGTAAATCAAGTGAGAAAAATCCGTTTAAAATGAACCAATACTAGTTAATGCAAAGTAATATATCAAATATATAATTATACATTAAATCATTAAATCAACACTTGATTCAATGATCCGGTCATGTCGCACATAACCGACTAGTATTCAATGCATCGATTTATCGAATCAATGATTCGATAACTAGATCATATCTCGTACAACCAATCGAAACATTAATCGCGAGAATCAAATACGGTATCACATACACGCATTATTCTCGGTCCCACACATATCTCATATGCACTCCTATTTCGTTTCGTTTGAGCTAGGAAACCTCTGTGTAGGACTCTAAAGACTCGTCAATACTCCGGTAGCAGATGATGATCATATCAAGCACCCACAAGCCGCAAGCGGTCTGCTAAAAGTAACGGCCACCCGGGTATTGAGCGATCAGAAGATCGACGAGCTAGCCCGCTCACACTCCTGCGAATCCGACCAGTAACACTTACCATACAGTCCGGTCTCTTCGTCTGATATGTCGCATATCAAGTCTAGGGGTGGTAAACGTCAGACCCCACTAACCCAATAAGTCATGCCGATGTGAGGCTCATAACGGGTCGAGAAACTACTGGTAACACTTACCAGCAAATCTCTGATCAGCCCTGGCCAGGGACTTCCCTGCTACGGCCAATCGAGCACTGTGCAACATCAACCCCCAATACCGGGAGAGACGAAACCCCTCCTATCGCTCATTGCCTCCATGTGACTCGGGACTGTGCCCAAAGAAAACCGTTTTGCACGCCCTCATGGACATGGTAAGGTGGAGATCAAAGCACAGTGGGAATCACACAAGACTCTATGACGATCTCGGGTCTACAGACTAACCTGTACAAGTGTCACCTGAGAACTGCCATCTGACGTGAGGTATAATACCATCTGGGAGTTCTCGGCGAGTCCGTCCAGTGTACCCAGTCTCCACTGAGCACCCGTATACCATCTCTGATGTCAAACACCAATAGATATGGGATCATCCATTGCCCATCACATGGGTCGAGAAGCGTATACGCTAGTCTACACTGGTATATCGATGCCCCGTCTCGATACACCCACGACTAGGGACCTTGAAGGATGTACTTATGGACTACCATGTCCCCACTAGTATGATCTGCATCATAGTCCAGGTAGTCAAGTACACATCCTAAGGGCTTTACCAACATGTAACTATAAGACAGTATAAAGAGACTAGTGTACATGTTAAGATAAAGAGTAACCAGATAGCATACTATCATATCGAGCAAGAAAGTCATCTCTATATATGTCCAAGCATCCAATATAATATACATCATCTATACAATACTGGCCTCTAGGGCATACATACAACTAACAATCTCCCACTTGCACTAGGGCCAGCTGCTGTAGTATCGCATACCGAGCATCCCGAAGAGTCTCTCAAACTGTATCTGGGGAATGGCCTTTGTGAGTGGATCCGCCGTGTTGTTCTTCGTGTCAACCCTCCTGACCTCGATCTCCCGGCGATCAACAATCTCCCGGATCAGGTGATACCGCCTCAGAATATGCCTGGATCGCTGATGGGACCTGGGTTCCTTGGCCAAAGCCACCGCTCCATTGTTATCGCAATACAAAGGTATTGGATGCTCAATGGATGGAACCACTCCAAGTTCAGTAATGAACTTCTTGATCCAGACAGCTTCTTTAGCAGCATCGTTGGCAGCGATGTACTCAGCCTCCATTGTCGAGTCTGCCACGGTTTCCTGCTTGGAACTCTTCCAGCTAACCGCCCCTCCGTAAAGGGTAAAGACAAAACCCGACTGCGACTTAGAGTCGTCCTTATCACTGTGGAAGCTCGAATCGGTAAAGGACTCCACTTGGAGTTCCCCGTTACCATACACCAAGAACATATCTCTAGTCCTTCGTAAGTACTTGAGAATGCTCTTTACAGCTGTCCAGTGACTCTCTCCAGGATCAGCTTGATACCTGCTCACTACACTTAGTGAGTATGCTACATCGGGTCTGGTACATAGCATCGCATACATGATAGAGCCTACTGCCGAAGCATAGGGTATCCCTTGCATGCGAGCTTTCTCCAAATCAGTCTTGGGAGACATCTCTTTGGAGAGAGTGACTCTAGAGATCGTGGGCAAGTTCCCATGCTTGGACTCTTCCATACTAAACCTCTTTAGTATGGTGTCAATGTACCT
This sequence comes from Agapanthus africanus, assembly GCA_030015575.1. NCBI lineage: Eukaryota > Viridiplantae > Streptophyta > Magnoliopsida > Asparagales > Amaryllidaceae > Agapanthus > Agapanthus africanus. Next base: position 253,348,443 of record CM057337.1, on the reverse strand, counting down.
GGATTGGGACAATCCCAAAATCCGTTTGGATCTATCTCTATAGATCCTAATTCCCAATATGCAGGAGGCATCACCAAGATCTTTCATTGAGAATCTTTGTGATAAGAAGAGCTTGACCGCTTGCAGCATAGGAATATCATTTCCTATCAAGAGTATGTCGTCCACGTACAATACGAGGAAGACAACCTTACTCTCTGCCACCTTCTTGTAGATACAAGGTTCATCTGGATTTTTGACGAAATCAAACTCTTTGATAACGACGTCAAAGCAGATGTTCCAACTCCGCGATGCTTGTTTTAATCCATAAATGGATTTAAGCAGCTTGCACACCTTCCCGCTGCTCCCACTGTCTACGAAGCCCTCTGGCTGAGTCATGTACACGCACTCTTCTAAATCACCATTTAGAAAGGCGGTCTTAACATCCATTTGCCAGATTTCGTAGTCATGATATGCAGCGATGGCAAGCATGATTCGGATGGATTTAAGCATAGCCACTGGAGAAAAGGTTTCGTCATAGTCCACACCTGGTCTTTGACGAAAACCCTTTGCTACAAGTCTAGCTTTGAAAGTCTCCACTTTCCCATCTACACTAAGTTTCTTCTTGAAGATCCACTTGCTCCCAATGGGTTTTACCCCTTCAGGAGCAACTTCCAAAGTCCATACTTTGTTGGTGTACATGGATTCCATCTCGGACCGCATTGCATTCAGCCATTTCACTGAGTCCCTACTCGTGATGGCCTACTCGAAGCTAGTTGGGTCATCATCCTCCATGATGCAATCCTCGCTCCCACCATCCATGAGAAAACCGTAGTATCTCTCAGGTTGGCGAGGAACCCTACTAGATCGGCGGAGAGGCTGGGGTTCATTGGGAGCTACTGAATCCTCTTGTTCCACTAAATCTTCAGTTTGGAGTTTGTGTATCTGGAACCTCTTCCAGCTCTACCACTTTGCCACTAATTTCTTTTTCAAGAAATTCCTTTTCTAAAAAGGTGGCATGTTGAGCAACAAACACTTTTTGTTCCTCATTGTGGTAGAAAAAATACCCATATGAGTTCTTTGGATATCCCACAAACTTGCAAAGAACAGACCGTGCCTCGAGCTTGTCCGGATTTTGTCTTTTGACATAAGCTGGACAACCCCATATTTTAACTCGTTTAAAATATGGTCTCTTCCCACTCCATATCTCATATGCTGTGGTAGGTACAGATTTAGATGGAACTTGATTCAATAGGTATGCTGCTGTCTCCAGCGCATATCCCCAAAAGGAAATAGGTAACTCAGCTGTGCTCATCATAGAGCGCACCATATCTAATAGGGTGCGGTTCCTCCGTTCTGATACACCGTTGTGCTGTGGTGTATATGGAGGAGTCAGCTGAGAGAGAATCCCATTCTCTTTTAGGAAGTCCAGGAATTCTCCGCTTAAGTATTCTCCTCCTCGATCAGATCGTAGGATTTTAATACTTTTTCCGGTTTGGTTCTCAACTTCTTGTTTATATTCTCTAAATTTCTCAAAGGCTTCTGATTTGTGTTTCATCAGGAACACATATCCTAATATAGAGAGATCGTCAGTGAATGTAATGAAGTATGAAGAACCATCCCTGGCATGTGTAGACATGGGACCGCATACATCACTATGTATAAGTCCCAAGAGTTCGGTAACTCTTTCTCCGTGTCCCGTAAACGGAGTTTTGGTCATCTTGCCTTTGAGACATGACTGGCAAGTGTCATAAGATGAAAATTCAAACGGATTTAAATATCCATCTTTATGCAACTTAGCTAGTCGTGTCGCATTGATGTGACCCAGTCTACAATGCCACAAGAAGGATTCATTCAGTTCTGAACTCTTCCTCTTGTGTGTGTTAGTTATGCTCAGAACTGTTGATTGATTTAGAACATAAATGCCATTGCACAGCGTGCCTGATCCAACCAACTTTTGGTTATTGTAAATGTTCATAACATTGTCCTGTAATACAAAATTATATCCCTCTTTACTTAATAAAGAAACCGATATAATGTTGCATATCAGGTTCGGCATGTAATAGCATTCGTTCAGAATCAATGTATTACCAGTTGGTAATTCAAGGTGATATTCCCCGACAGTCTTAGCTGCAACAATTGCACCATTTCCAACTCTAATGTCTTTATCACCTTCTCCAAGTTCTCTACCTTTCTTAAGGCCATGTAACTGATTACATATATGGGATCCTGACCCGGTATCCAATACCCAGGACGTAGAGCAAATGGAGAAACAGTTCTCAGTAACGAACACACCCGAAGAAAATGCATCAACATGTACTTTCTTCATTCGGGTGGCATGGGAATCCTGGTATTCCCTTATATCCTGTTCAGTCCTATAACTCTTATAGGAAAGAACGGAACCAACGTTCCCCAGCACAGTATAACATGCGGGTTCGGTCAATACATCCATATTATTATCTTTATTAAGGCATGAAATGGTCGCTACCTGGAGAGAGAGAGAAGAAAACACTTTAGCGTAAGCTCGTGCAAGATCAGATTGGTTATTATCTTATCTAATCAGGATGGCTCCCACTGTTTTTTATCAAATCTTCCTTCAAACCCTAAAAGGAAAGACTAGCCGGGATTAATTACACCCTACAACTTCGTCGATCTTTCAGCCAGGCCAGTGTCGGTACTTTGAGGGAGGTCCCCCGTGCTTTCGCACGAACCTAATTAATGTAAACCTCGTTTTCCCAGAGGCGTAACCCCGTTGACACCTTTCTAGACACCTACTTGATCGGCTAATTGTAGTGTGTAAAACTCTCCCAGGAGTAACTCTTACTCGCAGTGGGTATCGGGATCCAACTATCACATAGAAGGTATGCAATCTCATTGCAAATTTCAACACTTGAAATTCCCGATAATCTTTTTCCCCAAACGATCTATGACCTTGACAAGGTCAACAAACCATAGACCGTAAGTCAAGTTCAACTCGTCATTTCTTGATTGAATTAAACCCACCCGCACGACCCTTGACAAGGTCAACAAGGCCGTACGACTCCCCTAACTCAATCTGCATCATATGCATAAGCAGATAAATACTGGTTAGCTACCGCACACTGTGCCTTGACAAGGTCAACAAACACAGCACGAATACTAAACAGGACTTATCTGAAATGACGGAGGGCTACGACAGGTTTTTCTGAAAACCTATTGCGTAATGAACTTGATATCGTTGTAGAATCAAATGAAGTTTTGAAATGGAGTGATTTTGAGGCTTTTCTAGTTTTGCTAAAGGGGTCACTCCCGGTGAAGGGATCGTCGGCCCTTTCCTCGTCGAATGAGGTGCGGGATATATCATATATATCACTGTGCAAAGAAAAACTCAAAAACAATCAAAAGCAAACCGAGTGTGTAGCATCTGCCAGTTATTGCTAAAGGAGTCACTCCCGGTGAAGGGATCTCGGTCCTTTCCTCATCGAATAAGGTCCAGGATATATCATATATACCGCTATGCAAAGCAAGAACTGTAGCTACCTGTTTTATTTTAAAATTCGATTCCACAACATCTTAGGTTTCTTATCTTTCATTAATCACATTAATGAAGTCCCATCATTTAAATACCTAAACACCACAGATAGATATGACGTACACTTATGCCATCCGCATTCGCCTCGATGTCCCCTCGTGCACCGTTAGGTTAGGTAACTAACGACAGAGCAGGGCAGGGCTAGCGCGGGTGTAAAACATAAGTAACGTCTATATAATATATCACATATACTATATATTATATCCATCACAGAGTCACAACACAGATATCGCAGCAGAATAAACATATGAAATATCGGATATACTAGGACGTCCGTGTTTTCAATACGAGCCAGTATAAAACACGGATTCCACGGTCGTGATGAATAGCCAATCCCACACCCCTAGACCCCTACGAGAGCGGCAAGCAACCCTGCCAATTCTAGGATTAGGAGACCCGGACTCGACTCCTCGAGTTGGTCTCCCACTGGACCCCAGAACCCGGTTACTTGTGCTCCCCTCCTTGGGTCTATCCTAATGCGGAAAAGTAAATAATATACAAAGGGTGACAACTTCCGCTACCTGGAAGTGCCCCAAATAAAAGAATATTACATACAAGTTTTTACATGAATGAAAATGAAAAACACTCATCTCACATAAAACCCCCCCGACTATTCGAACACGACGATCCAATATAACATATCCAGCAACACATAACATCACATGTCATCAACGTAAGTAAGTATGCATACCCCAATTGTCGTTGACGTATAGCAACGAAACCGGCGATATGAACATACTACACTTATGGTCACAGAAAAGAAAGTGTAAAACTACAACAACTGGAATCCGCAACTACTTTAGACATCGCATGCCTAATCAAATGAAATACTTAGACATCACATGCCTAACAGATATAAATCCCGCATTTTAGTCTCATTATCGAAAACTCTTTTCAATATCATATGGGACTAAACTGCTAAATTTATAACATTCATTCAGTTATCTCATAACTGTTTGTGAATTCCAATTATTGTATCACATTCCAGATAAACAGAAAATGTTAAACTTTTCGATCGAACAGTCGAATACCCAAGTTTTCCCGATACAGCTCAACACATGAAATAAGTCTAACAACATTCAGTTCGTGCCTCAGTACCAACGGTCCAGCCGTAGAAGGGTCAAGCCAATGCCTCACATGTGGCACGCCGTACTGCCCCAAACCCGAAGGTTCAAAGGGCAGTTCAAGACGGTCACATAATCGAGTTAAGGTTTGTTGTCTTCTAGAGGGTCCATCGCGTTACTTGCACTACTTAGAATGTCGTTAAACTACGGAAAAATCCAACACTTGGAAATTTCCCAATAGGGGAAAAGTTGGGTATTTATATCCGGTCGAACTTTTTAACATATTCTATAAATTATCCGGAAGTACACAAAGACGAAATTTGATAATCCGGTCGACACACTGATTCCCAATAGTACCCCAGAATACTCTTCTGTAGAGTCAGAATAAAAATATCCCAGATAATATAGCATTTTGTTATAAGAATTACTGTGCAGAAATCATCAGCCAAAGGAATAGTACGGCCGCGGAACCGCCGCATCATGCATAGCACGTGCCGCGGTTCCGCGGTGGAAAAGTTTACTTAGGCCCTCGTATTTCACAGTAATTCAAATAACACCCTGCTTGATTTTCTGCATATTTTTAATTGACAAAAATCCCATTTTTTAGAAAAAGTCCAGAGAGCTATTTTGGGGTTAGGTTTTCGGTTCGTCCGGCTTTCAAACTCCGTCTAGATTTCGCCTAAGACTCTAGCTAGGATCTGATACCAGTGAAAGGTTCCTAGGCACCCTATAGAGGTCTCACAAGGCATCGAACATGCCAATTTCAAAAATTATGGGTGCCGCGAAACCCTAACGCGGATCTTGGACTAGAATTCTAGGCGAAATGCAAAACTAGTTAACTACTTAACTAGAAGTGAGAAGCTACAACCTTTGTAGATCCGGATTTCCACTTCCTTAGCTCCACGTGGGTGTCCTCTCGCTGTCCATCATGAATCCCGAACCCAATCGTCGGCTTCATCGGAGAAACGGGCGAGCTAGGTCGTCGGCTTCGTGTCAAAGACGATCTACGTCGAGGTTGCACTAGTTCAAGCTCCGACTTCACAAAGTTGTGAAACTTGTGAAGAAAACACCCACAACAACTTGGCAAGAGGCAGAGGGTGAAGAAATAGGAGGTGGGTTCACTTTAGAATTGGATTTCTCTCACTAGAACTCAAGTTGCCATTAAAGTAGCAAGCTTTTTCTTTTTTGGAAGAAGAAGATGATGAAGCTAGTTATGATAAGTTCTCATTTAAAATGAAAAGAAAATACAAACTTATCATAACTTTAACTGGGGTTAAGTGTAGAGAATAAACCATGGTCATTTGAGTGGGTTAGGGTTAAGCATGAAGACAAGAATGGTTAGCAAAGTCAAAGCTTCATGAAGCTTCAATATGAAACAAAAATTGCCACCATTTTCATCTTAAAGTTTATCCAAATAAATGAATAAACAAATAAATGAGTAAATGCATAATCAAAACCCTAATCTCAAGTTAACTATGGTTTAATTCTATACACTTAACCATATGATCAAGTATCATCAAACATGATACAAATATGTGCACAAAAGTATATCACATATACAATGTGTAAATCAAGTGAGAAAAATCCGTTTAAAATGAACCAATACTAGTTAATGCAAAGTAATATATCAAATATATAATTATACATTAAATCATTAAATCAACACTTGATTCAATGATCCGGTCATGTCGCACATAACCGACTAGTATTCAATGCATCGATTTATCGAATCAATGATTCGATAACTAGGTCATATCTCATACAACCAATCGAAACATTAATCGCGAGAATCAAATACAGTATCACATACACGCATTATTCTCGGTCCAGCACATATCTCATATGCACTCCTATTTCATTTCGCTGGAGCTAGGAAACCTCTGTGTAGGACTCTAAAGACTCGTCAATACTCCGGTAGCAGATGATGATCATATCAAGCACCCACAAGCCGCAAGCGGTCTGCTAAACGTAACGGCCACCCGGGTATTGAGCGATCAGAAGATCGACGAGCTAGCCCGCTCACACTCCTGCGAATCCGACCAGTAACACTTACCATACAGTCCGGTCTCTTCGTCTGATATGTCGCATATCAAGTCTAGGAGTGGTAAACGTCAGACCCCAATAACCCGATAAGTCGTGCCGATGTGAGGCTCATAACGGGTCGAGAAACTACTGGTAACACTTACCAGCAAATCTCTGATCAGCCCTGGCCAGGGACTTCCCTGCTACGGCCAATCGAGCACTGCGCAACATCAACCCCCAATACCGGGGGAGACGAAACCCCTCCTATCGCTCATTGCCTCCATGTGACTCGGGACTGTGCCCAAAGACCACCGTTTTGCACGCCCTCATGGACATGGTAAGGTGGAGATCAAAGCACAGTGGGAATCACACAAGACTCTATGACGATCTCGGGTCTACAGACTAACCTGTACAAGTGTCACCTGAGAACTGCCATCTGACGTGAGGTATAATACCATCTGGGAGTTCTCGGCGAGTCCGTCCAGTGTACCCAGTCTCCACTGAGCACCCGTATACCATCTCTGATGTCAAACACCAATAGATATGGGATCATCCATTGCCCATCACATGGGTCGAGAAGCGTATACGCTAGTCTACACTGGTATATCGATGCCCCGTCTCGATACACCCACACTAGGGACCTTGAAGGATGTACTTATGGACTACCATGTCCCCACTAGTATGATCTGCATCATAGTCTAGGTAGTCAAGTACACATCCTAAGGGCTTTACCAACATGTAACTATAAGACAGTATAAAGAGACTAGTGTACATGTTAAGATAAAGAGTAACCAGATAGCATACTATCATATCGAGCAAGAAAGTCATCTCTATATATGTCCAAGCATCCAATATAATATACATCATCTGTACAATACTGGCCTCTAGGGCATACATACAACTAACAATGATAAAGCCCTTAGGATATGTACTTGAATACCAGGACTATGATGGAGATCATACTAGTGGGGCCAGGGTAGTTCACAAGTACATCCTTTAATTATTCCTTGTCAAGGGAATATCGAGACAGGGCATCGATATTCCAGAGTAGACTAGCGTATACGCTTCTTGACCTATATGATGGGCGATGGATGATCCCAAATCCATTGGTGTATGACATCAAAGATGGTATACAGGTGCTTAGTGGAGTCTGGGTACACTGAACAGGAATCGCCGAGGACTCCTATGTGGTAGTATACCTATTGTCAGATAGCAGTCCTCTGGTGACAGTGGTACAGGTTAGTCTATAGACACGAGATCGTCTCAGAGTCTTGTGCGGATCCCACTGTGCTTTGATTTCCTCCCTACCACGCACAAAGGATACGTGCAAACAGGTGGAGATTGTTAGTAATATGTATGCTCTAGAGGCCATTACTGTACATACGATGTATATTGTAGTGGATGCTTGGACATATATAGGGAGGACTTTCTTACTCGACATGATAGTATGCTATCTGGTTACACTTTATCTTAACATGTACTCTGATTGTCTCTATGTTACATGTTGATAAAGCCCTTAGAATGATTACTTGACTACCATGACTATGATGCGGATTATACTAGTGGGGACAGTGTAGTCGCCAAGTACATCCTTCAAATATTCCTAGTCGAGGGTGTATCGAGACTCGGCATCGATACACCAGAGTAGACTAGCGTATACGCATCTTGACCCATAGGATGGGCGATGGATGATCCCATATCCATCGGTGTTTGACATCAAGGATGGTATACGGGTGCTCAGTAGAGACTGGGTACACTGGACGGACTCGCCGAGAACTCCTAGATGGTATTATACTTCACGTCAGATGGAAGTTCTCTGGTGACACTGGTACATGTTAGTCTGTAGACCCGAGATCGTCAAAGAGTCTTGTGTGATTCCCACTGTGCTTTGATTTCCATCATACCACATCCAAGAGGGCATGCAAAAAGGTGGCTTTTGGGTACAGTCCCGAATCACATGGAGGCAATGAGCAATAGGAGGGGATTCGTCTCTCCCGGTATAGGGAGTTGATGTTGTGCTGTGTTCGATTGGCTATAACTGGAAATCCGTGGCCAGGGTTGCTGAGATTTACTGGTAAGTGTTATCAGTAGTTTCTCGAACTGTTATAGACCTCATATCGACATGACTTATTAAGCTACTGGGGTCTGACGTTTACCACCCCTAGGCGAGATATGCGTCATATCAGACGAAGAGACCGGACTGTACGGGAGTGTTACTGATTGGATTCGCAGGAGAATGTACAGGCTTGCTTGTTGATCTTCTGATCGCTCAATACCTGGGTGGCTGTTACGTTTAGCTGACCGCTTGCAGCTTGTGGGTGTTTGATATGATCATCACCTACTGCCGGCGTATTGACGATTCTTTAGAGTCTTACAAAGAGGTTTCTTGACTCAGGAAAAACGGAGTAGGAGCACATATATGATATGTGCGGGACCGAGAACAATACGTGTATGTGATACCGTATTAGATTCTCGTGATATGAGATATCGGCCGGGTATATGTGATATAGCCGGATCATCGGATCAAGTGTTGATTCGATGAACTGATACATATTATATTAGTCGGTTATTTATGAAATAGCCGGATTATCGGATCAAGTGTTGATTCGATAATTTAATGTATAATTATATATTTGATATATTAAATTACATTAACTGATATAAGCTCACTAAAAGATTCTTTTTCTCACTCGGGTAATACATTGATATATATGCGATATATGATAATTGTATTATTTTATTTTTTTACAATAAATATTGTATATGTGATATATAATATTGTAACATGATATGATTACTAATGCAACATGTTTAGTAGAGATTAAACAAGGTTAGGGTTTGATTTGGGTTAGTTCTTTCTTGATGCTTCTAGAAGGTTATATTTTGTTTCTAGCAAAAGATATTTTGCTAGGTATTTCTTACCTAACCCAAACCCTTCACCCTAGGTTAAATCTCTACATGGGTTAGCCTTGTCATCCTTGACCATGGTTACATTTGTAATCATATTAACATTTTCATTATTCATCACAAAAGTATTAGATCTTTTTCTTCCTTCTTCTTCTTTCATGAAAAAGCTTTCTAGCTTTTTGCTTAGTGATGAAAATGAGTGAGATTAAGAAAACAAATGAAAGCTAAAATCCTACTTCATCATCCTAATCTATCCTAGCCATTTGGATCAGGATGTTCACTTCATTTGGTGAGTGAGAGCTTGTGTTAAAGAAACTTCAAAGTAGATCATCTTAGTTATCGAAGATCGGAATCAAGCTTGCATCTTTCTCTTAGTGGAGCTTTTTGAGAGTCCGGATACTCGATGATCGCAGCGAAGGGACCTCAACACGGAGCTTTAGAAGTGAAGGACCGGACTACAAAGGTTGTAATCCCAAACTCTTAGTGTTAAAGTGTTTAACATGCTTTGTTTCGCCTAATCTCTAGTTTAAAAATCTTGGTTAGGGTTGTTCGGCACGTCTAAATTTTAAATCGGTCATGGTTGATGCTTTGTAGACCCTTGTGAGAGTGCCTAGTAACCCTGTAGATTTTAGGTACAGTCCCGAGTCGTATGGAGGCAATGTGCGATAGCAGGGATTTCGTCTCTTCCGGTATTGTAGGTTAATGTTGCGCTATGCTCGATTGGCTATAACTGGAAGTCTCTGGCCAGGGATGCTGCCGAGATTTACTAATAAGTGTTATCAGTAGTTTCTCGAACCGTTATAGGCCAGACATCGGCATGACTTATCACGTTACCGGGGTCTGACGATTTCCATCCCTAGACATGATTTGCGACATATCAGATGAAGAGACCGGACTGTACGGTAGCGTTACTGATAGGCTTCATGGAGAGTATGGACGAGCTTGCTTGTTGATCTTCATATTGCTCAATAACCGGGTAGCCGTTACTTCCAGCTAGTACCGCTGACGGTTTATAGGCGACTGATGTGATCATCACCTACTGCCGGCATATTGATGAGTATTTAGAGTCCCACACTGAAGTTTCCTGGTTCGAGCGAAATGAAGTAGAGCACATATGTGATATGTCCGTGGGCCAGATTAAATACGTGTATGTGATACCGTATTGTAATCTGGCAGTTATCTGGTATCGATTAGGACATATGTGATATGACCAGATTATCGGATCAAGTGTTGATTTGATAATGTGATATTCAGATAAATGATATTAGTCGGTTAAATGTGATATAACCGGATTATTAGATCAAGTGTTGATTTAATAATGTGATATATATTATATATGATATAATTATATCTTAACTAATAGCATTAGCTCACTAATTGCTTTATTTATATATATATTAATGTATATTTGATATATATATATATATATATATATTATATGAAGCAAGGCATATTTTTCTATTTTTAGAAAATGGAAAAATGAGGTGTAAATTGTGGAGATATTTTGGGTATGGATGAGGCGTGGGCTAATATGGTTTTTTATTAGTCTTGACTCACTATTCAAGCATGGTTGCAATTTAGAATTGCAATTTTATTCCATGCTTGAATGAGTGAGGAGAGAGATGATTCATATTATTGTTTTTCTACACTTGCTTCCTGCTTAATGCCTCAGCCATTTTCCTTGAGCTTCTTCTTCCAATTGATCTCTATAATTTCTTCATCTCACTTCCAAGCTCAAACCTTCACAAGAGATGTGAATCATTGAGCTTGTGAGTAACCTAGTGAGCTTATCATATCCCCTACTTCATCATCCCACACCAAACTAGTAATTTAGTGTGGTGTGTTTCATACACTAAAGAAGTTTAGTGTAGAGTTAGCTTGATTTAGAGGAACTTCGGGTGGATCGTCTTTGGCGCGAAGATCACGAATGAGGGTCGTTCAATTCGAAGAGGAGCCTTGTAGAGTTGCGTGGACTTCAACCCGAAACTTTAAAAGAGAAGGACTCGAACTACAAAGGTTGTATTCTTGTTCTCTAGATGTAAAGTAATTTACATTTGGTATTGTCTAAATCTCTAGTTAAAAATTCTAGGATTAGGGTTGCTTAGCATAACAGTTTTTTGAAAATAGCTTGGACGATATCTCCCGAAACCTTCCTGTCGTGCTAGGGAACCTTACAAGTGGTATCAGAGCCAAGCTGAAGATTTAGACAATGTTTGTTAGATTACGAAACCGAAACTGCTCCGAAACTTGAAACCCCAACAACCCAGTTTCTGTCAACTTTTAAAGTCGTCGAAATAATTTTTAAACAACTGCAGAATGTTATATGAGATGTTAGATGAACACTGAGCAAATATGAACCTATTCCACTTGAATTGACCCGAGCACATGCCCCTAAAATCCGAGCAGGCCGGCCAAATAGTGTCCTCTGGGCTTCGTATTTTTTCAATGTTCTAGTTTCTGGGTTTTGGTGTTTCAGGTGTTGTTTGATTTTGCTAAATTTGCATGTGATGTTATCTTTTTGCAAAGACAATTCGGAGTGTTTCATAATCGTAATTCTAACTATATTTCGGGTTATTTAGACGGTGTTAATAAGTTCGAACGGATGTCAAATACCTACTTTAACCCTCGCTAGAAAATTTTCTAAGAATTGGATTTTTTCATAATTAAAGAAAACTGAAATAACATGCAAGTGATTCGATGGACCCTCTAGAAGAAGGAAACCCTAACTCGATTCTATGACCGTAAGAACCACCGCCAAACCCTCGGGTTTGCGGTAGTTCCGCGGTGCCATAGGTGAGGCAAGGGTTGGCCCTTCTACAGTTGGTCCATAGGTACTGCAGCATGTTCTGAGTAATTTTAAACTGCGTTCAAATGTTGAGCTTTTTGGGAAATTTTGGGTGTTTGTTGATTCGATTGGAATGTTTAACATCGTCTAGCTTTTTGTGACATGTGATGTTTTGTGTTGCTTGGATATGTTAAATTGGATCGTCGTGTTTTGAATATCTGGGGTTTTATGTGAGATGAGAGTTTTTATTTTCATGCATATAAAATTCATTGTATGTAATATTCTTTTATTGGGGCACTTCCAGGTTGAGGATGATGTCACCATTGTTGTATATTATTTACTTTTTCGCATTAGAATAGACCCAAGGAGGGGAGTACAAGTAACCGGGTTCTAGAGTCCAGTAGGAGACCATCTCGAGGAGTCGAGTCCGGGTCTCCTAACTCTAGAATTGGTAGGGTTGCTTGCTGCTCTCATAGGGGTCTAGGGATGTTGGTTTGGCTATTCATCGCGACCATGGAATCCGTGTTTTATACTGGCTTAACTTAAAACACGGAATTCCTAGTATATCCAATATTTCATATGTTATCTTCTGCTGCTGATATTCTGTGATGTGATCATTTCATATGCGTGAGATGAATGCTTTTTATTGTATATATATGATATATAATAAGAGTTGCTTATGTTTTGCACCCGCGCTAGTCCCGCCCCGCTATACCGTTAGTTAAGTAACCTAACAGTGCATAATGGGACACTGTGGCGAATGCGGATGGCATAAGCGTACGTTGTATTTTCGTTTCTTCTGTGATGCTTAGGAAGCATAATTGTGGGGACTTCATTAGTGAGATTAATGAAAGAAAAGAAACCAAAATGATGTTGTAGAATCAAATTTTCAAAAAGGGTAGCTCTAGTTTTTGCTTTGCATAGCGGTATTCCTTGTAGAATATCCAGCACTTTATTCGATAAGGAAAGAGCCGACATCCCTTCACCGGAAGTGACCTCTTTAGCGAAACTATCAGATGCTACAACCCACTCGATTTTGTTTTTGATTAGCTTTTTTACTTCTTGCTTTTCATATCGGTATTCCTTGTTGAATATACAGCACCTCATTCGATGAGGAAAGAGCCGAGATCCCTTCACCGGGAGTGACCTCTTTAGTGGAACTCGTAAAAGCCAAAAAAACACTCCTTTTCAAAATCACTCGATTCTGCAAAGATATCAAGCTCATTACACAAAAGGTTTTTCTTAAAAACCAGTCGTAGCCCTCCGTCATTTCAGATAAGTACTACTTAGTATTCGTGCTATGTTTGTTGACTATGTTAAGGCATAGTGTGCGGTAGCTAATTAGTGCTTATCTGCTAAAGCATGAGAAGCGATTGGATTAGGGTAGTCGTGCGACTTTGTTGACTATGTTAAGGGTCGTACGGGTGGGTTTAATTCAATTAGGAAATGACGTGTTGAACTTGGCTAGCGCTTATGATTTATTGACTATGTTAAGGTCATAAGTTGCTAGGGGCAAAAGTATTATCGGGAATTTCAAGTGTTGAAATTTGCAATGACATTGCATCCCTTCTTTGATATAGTTGGATCCCGATACCCACTGCGAGTAAGAGTTACTCATGGGAAAGTTTTACACATCAAAATTAGCCAATCAAGTAGGTGTCTAGAAAGGTGTTAACGGGGTCACGCCCCAGGGAAAACGAGGTTTATTTTAATTATGTCCGTGCGAAAGCACGGGGAACCTCCCTCAAAGTACCGGCACTAGCCTTGCTGAAAAATTGGCGAACTTGTAAGGTGTAATTAATCCCGGCTAGTCTTACCTTTTAGGGTTTGAAAGAAGATTTGATAAAAATAGTGGGAGACGTCCTGATTAGATAAGATAATAACCAATCTAATCTTGTAAAGAGCGCACGCTAACGCGTTTCATTCTCTCTCTATCTCTCCTGGAAGCAACCAATGCCACGCCTTAATCAAGATAATAATATGGATGTATTGACTGAACCCTCTTGTTATACTGAGCAGGGGAAAGTTGGTTCCGCTCGAACTTATAAGTGTTATAAGTCCAAGCAAGAAATAGGAACATATCCGGATTCCCACGCCACCCGAATGAAGAATAAGCATGTTGATGTTTCTTCTTCAGGTGTGTTACTTACCGAGAACTGTTTCTCAATATACTCTACGTCCTGGGTATTAGATACAGGATTGGGATCCCACATATGCAATGCGTCGCATAGGCTATGGAAAGGTAGAGAACTAGATAAAGGTGATCATTCTCAAAAAGTAGGGAATAGTGCAAGTGTTGCAGCCAAAGCAGTTGGTGAATATCACCTTATATTGCCAACTGGGAATACATTATGTTAGTTATATGTATGCCCTAGAGGCCATTACTGCACATGTGATGTATATTGTAGTGGATGTTTAGACATATATAGGGAGGACTTTCTTGCTCGACATGATAGTATCCTATCTGGTTACACTTTATCTTAACATGTTGATTTGTATACGTGATGCTGTCTTGCTCTCACATGTTGACAAAGCCCTTAAGATATGTACTTGACTACCAGGACTATGATTGAGATCATACTAGTAGGGCCAAGGGTAGTCTACAAGTACACCCTATAATTGTTCCTAGTCATGGGAGTATCGAGACAGGGCATCGATACTCCAGAATAGACTTGCGTATGCGCTTCTTGACCCATATGATGGGCGATGGATGATCCCACATCCATTGGTATTTGACATCAGAGAAGGTATACGAGTGCTCAGTGGAGACTGGGTACACTGAACGGACTCACTGAGAACTCCTAGATGGTATTATACCTATCGTCAGATAGCAGTTCTCTGGTGACACTGGTACAGGTTAGTCTGTCGACCCGAGATCGTCATAGAGTCTTGTGTGATTCCCACTGTGCATTGATTTCCACCATACCACGGTTAAGAGATCGTGCAAAAAGGTGGTTTTTGGGTACAGTCCCGAGTCACATGGAGGCAATGAGCGATATGAAGGGATTCGTCTCTCCCGGTAATGGGAGTTGATGTTGCGCTATGCTCGATTGGCTATAACAGGAAATCCCTGGCCAGGGTTGCTGAGATTTACCGGTATGTGTTATCAGTAGTTTTTCGAACCGTTATGGACCTTGTATCGGCATGACTTATCAGGCTATTGGGTTCTGACGTTATACCACCCCCAGGCTGTGATATGTGACATATCTGACGAAGAGACCGGACTGTACGGTAGTGTTACTGATTGGATTCGAAGGAGTACGAGCAGGCATGCTTGTTGATCTTCTGATCGATCAATACCCGGGTGGCCGTTACGTTTAGCAGACCGCTTGCGGCTTGTGGGTGTTTGATATGATCATCACCTACTGCCGGCGTATTGATGAGTCTTTAAAGTCCTACACAGAGGTTTCCTGGTTCAAGCGAAACGGAGTAGGAGCACATATGTGATAGGTGCGGGACCGAGATTAATTCGTGTATGTGATACCGCATTCTATTCTCGCGATATGTGATATTGGACTGTTGTATGAGATATAGCCGGGTTATCGGATCAAGTGTTGATTCGATGTATGTTAAATATGATATTAGTCGGTTGTATATGATATAGCCGGATTATTAAATCAAGTGTTGATTTAATAATTTAATGTATAATTATATATTTGATATATTATCTTACATTAACTAATATTAGCTCACTTAAGATTTCTTTTCTCACTTGTGTACACTTAGTATATATGTGATATATATTAATGTACATTATTTTGTGTCATGCTTGATGCCATATGAAACATGGGTGTATGAGACTTACACCATGGTTATGATAATCCTTACGTTTTTATTTATCTTGGTAATTCATAAGTTAGTGGTAATTAGTCATATGGTTCAAGCTTGTGGAACCATTGACCAAGTCCACTCATTTGTTTTACTTGAAGATATTTATTAACCCAACCATTATTGTTAACCCATGCTTTATTCTCTACATGAGTTAGTGTGTAACACTAACTCACCCATGGTTGCTATTCTCACCTCATGAGTTCATTCTCTCTTGATTCATTATTCATCTTCTTCTTCATGAGAGAAAAAGCTTGCTAGCTTTTTCTAAGGTGAGAAAATATTGTGAGAAAAAGAAAACTAAAGAGAGCCCACTTCTTATTTCATCATACTCTACTACTTTCCATTTAGTTTAGGGTGTTTGCTTCACTAAACCCTAATTTAGTGAAGAGGTAGCATGAACTTGAGTCTCTTCAACGTAGATCATCTTCGGCCTCGAAGACTTCGAGCAAGCTTGTTCATTTCTCCAAGGCAACCCTTTCTAGAGTTCGGGAGATTACAACTCGCAGCGAAGGGACTGCTACATGGAGCTTTTGAAATGAAGGAACGGTCTACAAAGGTTATATTCCTCATTCACTTAGATGTTAAGTTGTTAACATGCTTGTTCGTTTAAATATCTAGTTAAGATTCTAGGGTTAGAGTTATTTAGAACGGCAAATTTTTTAAAAACTGCATGGATGATGCCTCCCGAAACCTTGCTGCCGTTTATGGGAACCCTACAGTGCTATCAGAGCTAGGCTAGAGATTTAAACGGATTGTGTAGTATTACGAAACCGAAACAACTCCGAAACTTAAAATACTTTGACCTAGTTTCTGTCGATTTTTATATGAGCTCTAAAAATTTTTCAATCAACTGCAGTGTTTTGTATGTGATATAACATGAACACTAGCAAAATTTGAGGCATTTCTGGACATTTTTGGCCGGCCACCACACCCCCCATATCGTCCAAAATCCGAGCAAACTGCCTGAAATTTTCACTGTGTTCCAGTGACTTGGTTTTGGTGTTTATGGTGTTGTTTGTTTTTGCTAAATTTGCATGAGATGTTAGTTTACTATAAAGGCAACTCGGAGTGTTTCGTAATCGTAATTCTAACTAGTATTCGGGTGATTTAGACGATGTTAAAAAGTTTGAACGGATATCAATAACCCATATTTTCCCTCACTGAAATTTTCCAAGAGTTGAATTTTTTCCGTGTTTAAAATTTTCAGAAAAACCTGCAAGCGATTCTGTGGACCTTTAGAATAACGAAATCTTAACTTGATTATGTGACCGTCAGAACCGCTACCAAACCCTAGGGTTTGTGGTAGTTCAGCGGTGCCATATGTGAGGCATTGGTTGACCCTTCTATGGCTGGTTCATAGGAGCTGTGGCAGTTTCTGGGCACTTTTTGAACTCCGTTCAAATGTTGAGCTTGTTAGGAAATTTTGGGTGCTTGCTTATTCGATCGAAAAGTTTAACTTTGTCTATCTATCTGTAATTGTGATACAATATTTGGAATCCACAAATAATTATGAGATAACTAGTTTGAATTTTATAAATCTAGTAATTTAGTCTCATTTGATCGGTTGCCACGGAATTTTGATGTGATCAAAAGTCCGTCGCAATCATGTAGTGTACGCGGATACTCGCCGGGTAACCTTACCAGATAGCCACGCCCCATAGCCCTGACCAAGTGACTGTAGGAGAACCCCGTCGCCAAAAGAATCCGTTCGGGTGCTCGCGGCAGCGGTGTTCCGCCTTAGTGCACTTCGTCGACAGCATCGGGGGTGCGGCCGTCTATTAAAATTTTCGACGAGCATTCGATCAGGTTGTCGGTAATCTTGTTGAATTACCCGATAGGTTATTGAAAAGTGTTTTCAATATCGAGACTAAAATGCGGGGTTTATAATTGTTAGGCATGTGATTTCTAAGGAATTCATTTGGTTGGGCATGAAATCCAATGTATGTGATGCATTGGGTTTATGATGTCTAAGGTAGTTGTGGATTCCAACTGTTGTAGTTTTTCACTTTCTTTTCTGCGACCTTAAGTGTAATATGTGGAGTATTGCCGGTTTCATAGCTATACGTCAACGACAATTGGGATACGCATATTTACTTACGTTGATGACATGTGATGTTATGTGTTGCTGTGATATGTTATATTGGATCGTCGTGTTTTGAATAGCCGGGGTTTTTTTGTGAGATGAAAGTTTTTCATTTTTATTCATGTAAAAGCTTGTATGTAATATTCTTTTATTGGGGTACTTCCGGGTTGAGGATGATGTCACCATTGATGTATATTATTTACTTATCCGCATTAGGATAGACCCAAAGCGAGGAGCACAAGTAACCGGGTTCTAGGGTCTAGTGGTAGACCCTCTCGAGGAGTCGAGACCGGGTCTCCTAACTCTTAAATTGGTAGGGTTGCTTGTTGCTCTCGTAGAGGTCTAGGGATATGGGTTTGGCTATTCATCCCGACCATGGAATCCGTGTTTTATAAATGCTTAAATTAAAACCCGGAATTCCTAGTATATCCAATATTTCATATATGTTCTTCTGCTGCTGATATTCTGTGATGTGATCACTTTATATATTCTGAGATGAATGCTTATATTATATATATATAATATATAATAAATATTGATGCTTTCGTTTCTTCTGTAATGCTTGTGAAGTATAAATAATGGGACTTCATTAATGAGATTAATGAATGAAAAAGAAACCTAAAGATGATGTAGAAACTTGTTTAAAATTGGTAGCTCTAGTTCTTTCTTTGCATAGAGGTATTCCTTGTAGAATATCCAGCACCTTATTCGATAAAGAAAGAGCCGAGATCCCTTCACCGGGAGTGACCTCTTTAGCGAAACTAGAAGATGCTACAAACTCGGTTTGTCTTTTGATTGCCTTTATAGTTTCTGTTTTGCATAGCGGTATTTATGAAATATCCTGCACCTTATTCGATAAGGAAAGAGCCGAGATCCCTTCACCGGGAGTGACCTCTTTAGCGAAAGTAGTAAAAGCCTCAAAAACAGTACTTTTCAGAATCACTCGATTCTACAACGATATCAAGTTCATTACGCTAAAGGTTTTCATAAAAACCTGTCATAACCCTCCGTCATTTTAGGAAGTAGTGTACTTAGTATTCGTGCTGCGTTTGTTGACCATAGTTAAGGCGCAGTGTGCAGTAGCTAAGTGATGTCTTCCTATATAGCATATGATGTGATTAATTAGAACAGTCATATGATTTTATTGACCATAGTTAAGGGTCATGTTGGTGGGTCTAATTAATCAAGAAATGACGGGTAGAACATGACTAGTGCTTATGATTTGTTGACCATTGTTAAGGTTATAAGACACTAGGGGTAAAATATTATCGGGAATTTCAAGTGTTGAAATTTGCAATGAGATTGCATACCTTCTATGAGATAGTTGGATCCCGATACCCACTGCGAGTAAGAGTTACTCCTGGGAGAGTTTTACACATTACAATTAGCCGATCAAGTAGGTGTTTAGAAAGGTGTTAACGGGGCTACGCCCCTAGGAAAACGAGATTTATTTTAATTAGGTCCGTGCGAAAGCACGGGGAACCTCCCTCAAAGTACCGACACTGTCCTGGCCGAAAAATTGGCGAACTTGTAAGGTGTAATTAATCCCGTCTAGTCTTACCTTTTAGGGTTTGACGGAAAATTTGTTAAAAATAGTGGGAGCCATCCTGATTAGATAAAATAATAACCAATCTAATCTTATAAAGAGTGCACACAGAGTGTTTTCTTCTCTCTCTCCTAGTAGCAACCATGTCACGCCTTAATCAAGATAATAATATGAATGAATTGACCGAACCTGCTTATTATACTGAGCTGGGGAACGTTGGTTCCGCTCTATCTTATAATTGTTATAAGTCCGAGCAGGAAATAAGGGAATATCCGGATTCCCATGCCACCCAATCGAAGAAAGTGCATGTTGATGCATCTTCTTCGGGTATGTTCATTACCAAGAACTGTTTTCTCTGTATCCTCTACATCCTGGGTACGTGATAACGGATCAGGATCCCGCATATGTAATATGCTACATGGGCTACAGATAGGTAGAGAACTGAGAATGGGTGATATGTCTCTAAGTGTTAGAGAATCATGCAATTGTTGCAGCCAAGTCAGTTGGCAAATATCACCTTATATTAGATACATTGATTCTGACCGAATGTTATTACATAACAAACCTGATATACTACATTACATCAGTTTCTGTATTAAGTTAAAGAAATATATAATTCTGTATTAGAGGATAATGTTGTGAACATTTTCCTGAATCAAGAGTTGATTCGATCGGGCACGTTATATAATAGCATATAAGTTCTAAATCAAACTACAGTTCAAATTATATAGAACACACACAAGAGGAGTAGTTCAGAAATGAACGAATCCTTCTTGTGGCATTATAGACTAGGTCATATCAATGCGACACGACCAGCTAAGTTACATAAAGATGAATATAAGAATCCGTTCAAATTTTCATCTTATGATACTTTCCAGTCTTGTCTCAAAAGATAAAATGACCAATACTATGTTTACTGGACACAGAGATAGAGTTGCTGAACTCTTGGGACAAATACATGATGTATGCGGTCCCATGTCTACAAATGCCAAGGTTAGTTCTTTGTACTTTATTATATTCATCGACTATCTCTCAAGATTCGGACATATATTCCTGTTGAAACACAAGTCTGAAACTTTTGAGAAATTCAAGGAATATAAGCTTGAAGTTAAAGAACCAGACGGGTAGAAGTATTAAAGTCCTTTGATGTGATCGAGGAAGAGAATACTTGGGCATGGAGTTCCTGGATTTTCTAAACGGAGAATGTGATTCTCTCTCAGCTTACTCCTTCGTATACACCACAGTACAACGGTGTATCGGGGCAGAGGTATCGCACCTTATGAGATATGGTGCGCTCTATGATGAGTACTGCTGAGTTACCTATTTCCTTTTTGGTGTTATGCACTTGAGAAGCTGCATACCTATTGAATGGGGTTCCGTCCAAATCACAGCCTACCACTACAAATGAGATATGGAATGGGAAGAGACATCTTAAACGAGTTAAGATATGGAGTTGTCCGGCCAATGTTGAAAGGCAAAATCCGGACAAGCTCGAGGCAAGGTTAGTTCGGTAAGTTTGTTGGATATCCCAAACATTTGTGAGGGAATATCTTCTACCATACTGAGGAGCAAAAGAAGTTTTGTTTCTCAGCATGCCACCTTTTTAGAAAAGGAATTTCTTGTGAAGAAATTTGTGGTCATGAGGTAGAACTGGAAGGAGTTTCAGCTAGACAAACTAATAGCTGATGATTTGGTAAAACCAAAGGATTCAGTAGTCTTCAACGAACCTTAGCCTCTCTGCGAATCTGGTAGCTTTCCTCATCCACTTATGAGATACTACGGTCTTCTCGGTGACAGTGGGAGCGAGGATTGCATCATGAGATGATGGCCCAATCAGGTTTAGGTAGGCCATCATGAGTAGTGACTCTGTGAAAAGGCTGGATGCTATGCGATCAAAGATGGAATCCATATATACCAACAAAGTAAGACTTTGCATGTTCCACCTGAAGGGGTAAAACCCATTGGGTGCAAATAGATCTTGAGAAGATTATTGGTGTAAATAGAAAAGTTAAGACTTTCAAATCTATGCTTAAGTCCATCAGGATCAATGCACACATCGCGGAGTTGGAACATTTGTTTTGATGTTGGATTCAAAAAGTTTGACTTCATCAAAAAGGTAGATGAACCTTGTATATACAAGAAGGTTGTAGAGAGTAAGGTTGTCTTACACGTATTGTACGTAGATGACATACTCTTGATAGGAAATGGTTTCCTATGCTATACTCGGTCAAGCTCCTCTTATCATGAGGATTCTCAATAGAAGATCGGGATGATACCTACTACATCTTGTGGATTATGATCTATGGTGATAGATCTAAGTAGATGTTGGGAGTGTCCCAAATCCTGGTACATTAACACCATACTATAGGGGTTTAGTATGGAGGATTCTAAGTGTAGTGGTTTGTCCACTTACTCAGGAATCACTAGCGTGCAAGGGATAACCTATGCTTCAGCAGTAGGCTCTATTAGAGTATGCGATGTTATGTACCAGACCAGATGTAGATGACTCACTAGGTGTAGTGATCAGGAATCAATCGGATCTTGGGAGAATCACTGGACAGCTGTGGAGGACATTCTTAAGTACTTGAGAAGCACTACATGAATATTCTAGGTTCGAGCTCCCAGAGTGATAAGGTCGACCGAGAGTCAGTCACAGGCATTGTCTTTACCCTCAGTGGAGGGACGGTATGTTGGAAGAGTTCCAAGCTAGATACCGTGTCATACTAAACGATAAAGGCTAAATACATTGCTACCAACGATGCTACCAAAGAGATTGTCTGGACATTTCTTGTTCATGAGATGAACAAGGTTCCTACCATTGAGTGTCCAATAATTGTTATTAGGACTACAATGGAGTTGTGGTTTTAGCCTAGGAACACCTGTCCATCATCGACCCAGACAAATTTTGAGGAAAGTGTTACCTGATCAGGGAGATGGTTGATCTCCAATGGATCAAGGTAAGGAGAGTTGACACGAAGAATAACACGGCAGATCCACTCACCAAGGCCTGCTTCCCCAAATACTATTTGAGAGATTTTGGGATGGTCGAGTATGGGATACTACAACCACTGCTATATTGTTGGGTATTGGATACTACAACAGATGGCCTTAGTGCAAGTGGGAGATTGTTAGTTATATGTATGCCCTAGAGGCCATTACTGTACATATGATGTATATTGTAGTGGATTCTTGGACATATATAGGGAGGACTTTCTCGCTCGACATGATAGTATGCTATCTGGTTGCACTTTGTTTTAACTTGTTGATTTGTATACGTGATGCTGTCTTGCTCTCACATATTGACAAAGTATTTAGGATGTGTACATGACTACCAGGACTATGATGGAGATCATACTAGTGGGGCCAAGGGTAGTCCATAAGTACACCCTATAATTGTTCCTAGACGTGGGAGTATCGAGACAGGGCATCGATACTCCAGAGTAGACTAGCGTATCGGCTTCTTGACCCATATGATGGGCGATGGATGATTACACATCCATTGGTGTTTGACATCAGAGAAGGTATACGGGTGCTCAGTGGAGACTGGGTACACTGAACGCACTCGCTGAGAACTCCTAGATGGTATTATACCTATCGTCAGATAATAGTTCTCTGGTGTCACTGGTACAGGTTAGTCTGTCGACCCGAGATCGTCATAGAGGCTTGTGTGATTTCTACCGTGCTTTGATTTCCACCATACCATGGTCAAGAGATCGTGCAAAAAGGTGGTTTTTGGGTACAGTCCCGAGTCACATAGAGGCAATGAGCGATAGGAGGGGATTTGTCTCTCCCGGTATTGGGAGTTGATGTTGCGCTATGCCCGATTGGCCATAACAAGAAATCACTGGCCAGAGTTGCTGTGATTTATTGGTAAGTGTTATCAGTAGTTTCTTAAACCGTTATGGACCTTGTATCGGCATGACTTATCAGGCTATTAGGGTCTGATGTTATACCACCCTCAGGCTATGATATGTGACATATCTGACGAAGAGACCGGACTGTATGGTAGTGTAACCGATTGGATTCGCAGGAGTACGAGCAGGCATGCTTGTTGATCTTCTGATCGCTCAATACCCGGGTGGCCGTTACATTTAGCAGACCGCTTGCGGCTTGTGGGTGATTGATATGATCATCACCTACTGCTGGCGTATTGATGAGTCTTTAGAGTCTTACATAGAGATTTCTTGGTTCATGCGAAACGGAGTAGGAGCACATATATGATATGTGCGTGACCGAGATTAATGCGTGTATGTGATACCGTATTCTATTCTCGTGATATGTGATATCGGACGGTTGTATGAGATATGGCCGGGTTATCGGATCAAATGTTGATTCGATAGATGTTACATTTGATATTAGTCGGTTGTATATGATATGGCCGAATTATTAAATCAAGTGTTGATTTAATAATTTAATGTATAATTATATATTTGATATATTATCTTACATGAACTAATATTAGCTCACTTAAGATTTCTTTTCTCACTTGTGTACACTTAGTATATATATGATATATATTAATGTACATTATGTTGTGTCATGCTTGATTTCACATGCAACCTGGGTGTATGAGACTTACACCATGGTTATGATAATCCTTAGGTTTTTATTTATCTTGGTAATTCATAAATTAGTGGTAATTAGTCACATGGTTCAAGCTTGTAGAAGCTTGTGGAACCATTGACCAAGTCCACTCATTTGTTTTACTTGAAGATATTTATTAACCCAACCAATATTGTTAACTCATGGTTTATTCTCTACATGATATAGTGTATGACACTAACTCACCCATGGTTGCTATTCTAACCTCATGAGTTCATTCTCTCTTGATTCATTATTCATCTTCTTCTTCATGAGAGAAAAAGCTTGCTAGCTTTTTCTAAGGTGAGAAAATATTGTGAGAAAAAGAAAACTAAAGAGAGCTCACTTCCTATTTCATCATTCTCTACTACTTACCATTTAGTTTAGGGTGTTTGCTTCACTAAACCCTAATTTAGTGAAGAGGTAGCATGAGCTTGAGTCTCCTCAACGTAGATCATCTTCGGTCTCGAAGACTTCGAGCAAGCTTGTTCATTTCTCCAAGGCAACCCTTTCTAGAGTTCCGGAGATTACAACTCACAGCGAATGGAATACTATACGGAGCTTTTGAAGTGAAGGCCGGTCTACAAAGGTTGTATTCCTCATTCACTTAGATGTTAAGTTGTTAACATGCTTGTTCGTTTAAATATCTAATTAAGATTCTAGGGTTAGAGTTATTTAGAACGGCAAATTTTTAAAAAACGGCATGGACGATGCCTCCCGAAACCTTGCTGCCGTTCATAGGAACCCTACACATTGATCCTGAACGACTGTTATTACGTACCCTCTATGATATGTAATTTAATATCAATTTCTTTATTAGATAAAGAAGGATATAACTTTGTAGTAGAGAATAATGTTATGAACATTTACCTAAATCAAGTGTTGATTGGGTTTGGTGCGTTATGTAACGGATTATACGTTCTGAATCAAAACACAGTTTTTAACGTACAGAACACACACAAGAGGAAAAAGTTCAGAAATGAATGAATCCTTCTTGTGGCATTGTAGACTAGGTCATATCAATGCGACACGACTAGCTAAGTTACAAAAAGATGGATATTTGAATCCGTTCGAACTTTCATCTTATGAAACTTTCCCGTCATGTCTCAAAGGCAAGATGACCAAAACTCCATTTACAAGACACGGAGAAAGAGTTACGGAACTCTTGGGATTGATACATAGCGATGTATGCGGTCCTATGTCTACACATGCCAGGAATGGTTCCTTATACTTTATTACATTCACTGACGATCTCTCAAGATTCGGTCATGTGTTCCTGTTGAAACAAAAATCTGAAGCTTTTGAGAAATTCAAAAAATATAAGCATGAAGTTAAGAACCAGACAGGTAAAAGTATTAAAATTCTTCGATCTGATCGGGGAGGAGAATACTTGAGCACCAATTTTCGTGACTATCTAAAAGAGAATGGGATTCTCTCTCAGCTTACTCCTCCATATACGCCACAGCACAACGGTGTATCGGAATGGATGAATCGCACCCTATTTGATATGGTGCACCCTATGATGAGCACCGCTGAGTTACCTATTTTCTTTTCGGGTTTTGCGCTTGAGATAGCAGCATACCTATTGAATCAAGTTCCATCTAAATCGGTACCTACCACATTATATGAGATATGGAGTGGAAAAAGACCATATCTTAAACGAGTTAAGATATAGGGTGGTCAGGCCTATGTCAAAAGGAAAAATACGGACAAACTCGAGGCATGATCAGTTCTTTGCAAGTTTGTGGGATATCCAAAGAATTCAAAAGGATATATCTTCTACCACGCTGAGGAACAAAAGGTGTTTGTTTCCTAATACACCACCTTTTTGGAAAAGGAATTTCTTGTAAAAGAAATTAGTGGACAAGAGGTAGAGCTTGAAGAAGTTCCAGCTACACAAACTACAACTGATGATTTATTGGAACCAGAGGATCCAGTAGTCTCCAACGAACCCCAGCCTCTCCGCAGATCTAGCAGGGTTCCTCATCCACCTGAGAGATACTACGGTTTTATCATTAATGGCGGGAGCAAGGATTGCATCATGGAAGATGTTGACCCAACTAGATTCGAGCAGGCCATCATGAGTGGGGACTCTGTGAAATGGCTGGATGCGATGCGATCTGAGATGGAATCCATGTACACCAACAAAGTATGGACTTTGGAAGTTGCTCCCGAAGGGGTAAAACCCAATGGGAGCAAATGGATCTTTAAGAAGAAACTTGGTGTAGATGGAAAAGTTGAGACTTTCAAAGCTAGACTTGTTGCAAAAGGTTTTTGTCAATGACCAGGTGTGGATTATGATGAAACCTTTTCTCCAGTAGATATGCTTAAGTCCATCCAGATCCTACTTGCTATCGCTGTATACCATGACTATGAAATCTGGCAAATGGATGTTAAGACCGCCTTTTTAAATGGTAATTTAGAAGAGAGCGTGTACATGACTCAGCCGGAGGCCTTCGTATACTGTGGGAGCAGCGGAAAGGTGTGCAAGCTGCTTAAATCAATCTACGGGTTGAAGCAGGTATCACGGAGTTAGAACATCTGTTTTGATGAGGTAATCAAAGAGTTTGACTTCATAAAAAACGTAGATGAACATTGTATATATAAGAAGGTCGCAGAGAGTAAGGTCGTCTTCCTCGTATTGTACGTGGATGACATACGCTTAATAGTAAATGTTGTTCCTATGCTGCACTCAGTCAAGCTCTTCTTATCATAAAGAATCTCAATGAAAGATCTAGGTGATGCCTCCTACATCTTGGGGATTAAGATCTATAGAGATAGATCTAAAGGGATACTAGGATTGTCCTAATCCAGGTACATTGACACTGTAATAAAGAGGTTTAGTATGGAAGATTCTAAGCGTAGGAATATACCCACGATCTTAAGACTCACTCTCTCCAAAGAGATGTCTTCCAAGACTGATTTGGAGAGAGCTCGCATGTAAGTAATACATTATAATTCGGCAGTAGGCTCTATCATGTACGTGATGTTATGTACCAGACCTGATGTAGCGTACTGACTAAGTGTAGTGAGTAGGTATCAAGCAGATGTAGGAGAGAATCATTGGACAGCTGTAAAAAACATTCTCAATTACTTGAGAAGGACTAAAGAGATGTTCTTGGTGTACGGTAACTGTGAACTCCAGTGGAGTCCTTTACCAACTCTAGCTTCCAGAGTGATAAGGACGACAGTAAGTCGGTCTCGGGTTTTGTCTTTACCCTTAATGGAGGGGCGGTGTGCTGGATGAGCTCCAAGCAAGACACCATTGCATACTCGAAGATGGAGGCTGAATACATCGGTGCCAACGATGCTGCCAAAGAAGCTGTTTGGATGAAGAAGTTCATTGCTGAGCTTGGTGTGGTTCCATCCATTGAACATCCAATACCTGTGTATTATGATAACAATGGAGCGGTGCCTTTGGTCAAGGAAGCCAGGTTCCATCAGAGATCCAGACATATTCTGAGGCGGTATCACCTGATCCGGAAGATAGTTGATCGCCAGGAGATCGAGGTCAGGAGAGTGGACATGAAGGAAAACGTAGTGGATCCACTCATAGAAGCCCTCCCCCAGACACAATTTGAGAGTCTTTTTGGGATGTTGGGTATGAGATACTACAACATATGGCCTTACTGAAAGTGGGAGATTGTTAGTTATATGTATGCCCTAGAGGCCATTATTGTACATGTGATGTATATTATAGTGGATGCTTGGATATATATAGAGAGGACTTTCTTGCTCGACATAATAGTATGCTATCTGGTTGTTCTTTGTCTTAACATATAGACTTGTATTGTGATACTGTCTAGCTCTCACATGTTGATTAAGCCCTTAGAATATGTACTTGACTACCAGAACTTTGATGGAGATCATACTAGTGGGGACAGGGTAGTTCACAAGTACATCCTTTAATTTTCCTAGTCGAGGGAATATCGAGACAAGGCATCGATATTCCAGAGAAGACTAGCGTATACACTTCCTGACCCATATGATGGGTGATGGATGATCCCACATCCATTGGTGTATGACATCAAAGATGGTATACGGGTGCTTAGTGGAGACTGGGTACACTGAACAGGACTCGCCGAGGACACCTGTGTGGTAGTATACCTATTGTCAGATAGCAGAACTCTAGTGACACTGGTACAGGTTAGTCTTTAGACCCGAGATCGTCATAGAGTCTTGTGCGGCTCCCACTGTGCTTTGATTTCATACCTACCACGCTCAAAGGTGCCGTGCAAACAGGTGGATTTTTGGTACAGTCCCGAGTCATATGGAGGCAATGAGCGATAGGAGGGGTTTCGTCTCTCCCAGTATTAGTGGTTGATGTTGCGCTATGCTCGATTGGCAATAACTGGAAGTCCCTGGCCAGGGATGCTGTCGAGATTTACTGATAAGTGTTATCAGTAGTTTCTCGAACCGTTATAGGCCAGACATCGGCATGACTTATCACGTAACTATGGACTGACGATTTACACCCCTAGACATGATATGCGACATATCAGACGAAGAGACCGGACTGTACGGTAGTGTTACTGATAGGCTTCATGGAGAGTATGGATGAGCTTGCTTGTTGATCTTCATATCGCTCAATACCCGGATAGCCGATACGTCCAGCTAGTACCGCTGACGGCTTGTAGGTGACTGATGTGATCATCACCTACTGCCGGCGTGTTGACGAGTCTTTAGAGTCCCACACTGAAGTTCCCTGGTTCAAGCGAAACGAAGTAGGACAAATATGTGATATGTGTGTGGGCCTGATTAAATACGAGTTTGTGATACCGTATTGTAATCTGGCAGTCATATATTATAGGTTCGGTTATATGTGATATAACCAGTTAGTCGAATCAAGTGTTGATTCGATAATTTGATATACAGATAAATGATATTAGTCGGTTATATATGATATAACTGGATTATTAAATCAAGTGTTGATTTAATAATGTGATATATATTATATGTGATATAATTATATCTTAACTAATATCATTAGCTCACTAATTGCTTTATATATATATATTTATGTATATTTGATATATATAAATATATTATTATATGAAGTATGGCATATTTTTCTATTTTTAGAAAATGGAAAAATGAGGTGTAAATTGTGGAGATATTTTAGGTATGGATGAGGCATGGGCTTATATGGTTTTTTATTAGTCTTGACTTACTATTCAAGCATGGTTGTAATTTAGAATTGCAATTTTATTCCATGCTTGATTGAGTGAGGAGAGAGATGATTCATATTATTATTTTTCTACACTTGCTTCATGCTAAATGCCTTAGCCATTTTCCTTGAGCTTCTTCTTCCTCTTGATCTCTTCAATTTCTTCATCTCACCTCCAAGCTCAAACCCTCACATGAGATGTGAATCACCGAGCTTGTGAGTAACCTAGTGAGCTTATCATATCCACTACTTCATCATCCCACACCAAACTAGAAATTTAGTGCGGTGTGTTTCATACAATAAAGAAGTTTAGTGCAGAGTTAGCTTGATTGAGAGGAACTTCGAGTGGATCGTCTTTGGCGTGAAGATCACGAAAGAGGGTCGTTCAACTCGAAGAGGAGCCTTGTAGAGTCGCGTGGACATCAACCCGGAGCTTTAGAAGAGAAGGACTTGAACTACAAAGGTTGTATTCTTGTTCTTTAGATGTAAAGTAGTTTACATTTGGTATTGTCTAAATCTCTAGTTAAAGATTCTAGGATTAGGCTTACTTAGCATGACAATTTTTTGAAAATGGCATGGACGATACCTCCCGAAATCTTACGGTCGTGCTAGAGAACCTTACAACATGCAAGAAATTTTTGTTTGTCACTTCCGCCTCCTCACAAGTATTGTGAGAGTGTGCAACATCCACTAACAGTGCACGGGTGGCCATCTCCAGAAATCCTTGGCCAAGATAGTCGAGAATTTCTGATCTAGGATCTGTAGCTTCTCAGGTGGTGATGGGTTTCATACCGACAAGTAATGTCGCATTATGAGGGGTCCGACTTTATCCACCCCCCTAGACACGATGTGCAATACTCATAGATGAACGGACCGGAATGTACGGATATTGTCATTGACAGGCTCATTAGGGGTTCGGGATGAGTTTGCTCGTCGGCTTCCTTTTTGCTCAATACCTGGGTAGCCATTACGTACAGCTTGTGCCGCTGACATGCTTGTGGTTAAACCTACTGCCAGCGTATTGACGAGTCTTTAGAGTCCCACATAGAGGGTTTCCTTGCTTCGGGCGATATAATATAGAGGTCGTATGGTTTTACGGTAGGGTTCAATCATATACATGCACTAGTACACGGATCATGATTCGGACGGATAATACTAGTGGGCTTTGGTTTAAGCCAGATCCTAGTATTATATTGTTGGATTATTTTAGTCTATTTGTATTCTTATTTTTCGGAATAAGGATGCGGGTATGTATATACGGATGAGGGATATTCGTGTAATTTATTATAAGTTACTTCTAGAAGATGCCAACTCATTTTGGTTTTAACCATTTGGATTAAAAGGTTACTGAGGTGGAGGATGAGGGTTTTATTGCATTTGTTCAAGCATGACTCACTTGGTGACTCATGGGTGTGACTCATGGACACTATTGAAGCATGCTTGATATTTTGGTAAGTGTTGTAAGATATTTGTGGACTTGGAGATATTTTCTTTAGTTTCTAGCATGCTTTGTGGACTTGGAGATATTTTCTTTAGTTTCTAGCATGCTTGATATCCCTCACAACACTTAGCCATTTTTCCTCACTTGAGATGTTTTTTCCACACTCTCATCCTCAAGCTTCTTCTTCTACCTCCACCCTACAAGTCTCATGTGTTGAGAAACCTAGGGTGTTTTGAGACAAATTAATCCTTCATCACTCTCTACTTCTTCTAAGCTATCTAGTTTAGCGAACTAGATACCCTAGTTACCTCGGTTATGAGGTTAGAGCTCGATTCATAGACTCTCAGGTGGATCATCTTTGATGGAGGGAGACCAGAGACCATGCTTGTTCAAGGTGGCCTTTTGGAGCTTATGATGACTGTTAAAGACCGAAAGACATTGATCAATTCGGTATAACCATTCTTAACTCTCTTTACATATAGCTAGTTTAGGGTTAATAGTAGATCCGGGTAGCGGGTTGTATTGGCGCCAGTTTAGAAATTTTTGTTCCACAATCAGCCATGGTTTGATGGCCAGGACACTGGAATAACCAAACATGGTATCAGAGCCAACCCATTAACCCCTTACTAGCAGTTTTAGATGATGCTAAAGTAACGAAACCAAAACAACTCTGAAACAATACCCTAATTATTCTAGTTTATGTCGATTTTGAAATAGTCTTAAAAAATTATTTGAACAATTGTAGAAGACTACCTTGGTGACAACTAGAACACCCCCCAAAACTGAGCCCCGTTCACCTGTTTCAGCGCGGCGAGATTGGTTAAAAAACCGATGCCACCAGTTTTGTAAAGGGATATGGGACTTGGATTTTGAGTGTTTTATGGTCTCTAGAATATTGGTATTTTGTTATTGTTTGATTTTGCCCAGGTTGAATATTATGTTATCTTTTGTTTGGGGGCAATCCGGGGTATTTCGAAGTCGTTATTTTTAACTCTGTTTAAAAGTTTTCAGTACATGCATTATTATCTGCGACCGTGAATGTCATTAGAGCGGTACAACTCGTCTAATTTCTATATGTCTTTTAGACAGGTTTGCGAACATGACATCCACTTGGATGTTCTGTGTTGTACTGTGGTTGTGGATGGATCGTCGTGGTGGATAGCCTATGGTGCAATAATAGTACAGTTTAGATTCATTTGTACATTTGATATTGCTGGCCGAGCGTCTCACTTGTAGACTGTCGTCTCTGCCAGCTTGTATATTATTTGTTTGGGGCACGACCGAGTTTAGGTCGATGTCACCCTTAGACATATTATTTTCTTTTATGTACTAGGATTATCCCAAGGATGTGTGCACGAATAACCGGGTTCTAGAGGGAAACGGGTCCGCATATCATGGCATTGAGATGGAGGGGGCCTTACTCTAGAATTGGCAGGCTATTCAGCGCACTCGTAGGGGGTATAGTTTGATCCAAGGTGTGGTGCTCAAGTTACCGGATTCCCTGCAGTGCTGGGTGGACCATTCATTTTGTTGATTGGGGTTGCCTCACTTCTGGAATTGGCGGGTAACTTGCCGCACTCGTAGGGGTCCAGGTTTTCATTGCACAGGCTATCCATACGATAAGGAACGTCGGGTCTCATTTGCGGCTCAAGTGAAACTCGAGGCTCCAGGATTATCCACCACACTATGTTGCTTGGCTGTGTTTCTGTGATGCTTCTATAATGTTGCTTTATATCATGCCTGGGACGAAGGTTATATATATTTATATATATATACTAGTAGATGTTGTATATGTTTTGCATCCACGCTAGTCCAGCCCCCGCTCTGTCGTTAGTTAAGTAACCTAAAGGGTGATGACGGGGCCTGATTAGCACGCTTTTCGCGTGTCGTTTTAAAAAGAATTTAAAATAACCGCAATAAAAAACGGTGTCGCGTGTAGCGAGCCGTGATGAGTACGAGTCGTCTGGAGGGAGATGGTAGGATTTTAAGCTTGTTTTAACTAGTTAATAGCGTAACTTGAGTTGTTGTTTATACTAAGTGTCGTAATTATGATATGTTCAATAAAAAGACTTGTTAGGGGTAGTTTTAGGTTAGCTTGTGTTAGGATGATGTTTGCCGTTTCCTTATAGACCTTATTCTGATATTGACATTAAGGCAATATGCAACAATGTGGATTAGGGAACTTGAAATACAGTATTTGTGTTTGTGTGCTAAATCCATATTTCTTGTCCCTTGTCCTTCCATTTTTGTCTCTTGACCTTATCCTTTGGCAAACCACTCGCAATCCAGTCACGATTAGAATTCACCACTATCGTGGTAGGATAGGGTGTCTAACGGAGCGGAATTGCGAGTCGTTTGGTCGGAGTTTCAATTGCAAAGTTAAGGTTTTTAAGGTTGTAGCAAACACATCTCTTAACACAAACTAACCATATTCTACCCTTAACAAGTAAATCAATTATTCACACATATTTACAAAGCAAAATAAAAAAAAGAAAAGAGTGAGACACATAACAAAAATTGCAAGAAAAGTAAAGTCAAGGTTAGAAGGTTAAGAACCGGTAAATCCAACGTGAAAATTTCTTCAAATGTTCTTTAAGACCGTACTAATGTGAAATCGAAATACCAAACTTTAAGCTTGCAAGCTCACTTAAAAGGTTACAAGATCAAAGCAAGGCAAGGATTTCACATGCTCGATGTTTGTAGAAAGCAAGACATATGTGATGAACAATGAGAACTTTTATTGATTTTCAACTAAGATATAAATAATTTTAAATTCAAGAACCTAAATCTTAAGCTTGCAAGTTCAATGAAGAAGTTGCAAGGTCAATATAAAGGGCAAGAGCTCAAGAGTTCAAAGGAAAAGCAAGTTACCATCTATAAATTACAATTGTTCTAAACTAAAACTAAAACCAAAAGTATCATCTAGCTTGCCCATTGATCTGGTATTTATAGGCTCAAAATCAAAATAAATAAATAATAAAAACAGGAAGATAGGACAACAATGACTGAACCGACAAAAAATTAAGTGATTTCACCTTGGAGGGCCCGGCTCCGCCGGTCATTTTGATGATGTCGTCGTTCAATTGTTGAGGTGTGGGACCCGTTTTGGTGTGGTGATCTCTAGTGCACTCCACACTTCTACTGCCATTTTTTGATTTCTGCATATCAGTTTGGGTTATACTCAGTAGTTTTGGAGGGAAACTATCTCCAAATCACATCACACCTTTTATATCATTTAATGCTCATGTTCCCTACTTGCATAATTCATCATGTCATGTGTGCCAAGGCAGCCCCACCATGGTCCAAGTCACCAAGAGTGTTGTGCACACTTGTAATGTGTTGGACCAAAACTTGTTTATTTGCAAAAATGAACTCTTTGAATCACGATCGGTTTTTTATTCTGTTTGCAGTGTTGGCACCCAAACCTTATATCCATGATTTTGAGTGTGTTTCCAGTATTTTGTCATGAATACGTGTAATCTGTATTTACTGAGCAGACATTGGTTAATAATACCGATAAATAACAAAATAGATAATGAATGAGTGGTATTAAAATGCAGTTTTCTGAGATGAATAAATACCCCCAAACTTATCGTTTGCTCTTCCCGAGCAAAACAAAAATCCTAACCTCACTTTCACAAGGAACGCGATTGCACTGAGCTGTTAAATCTCTAGGTGTCCCTAGTAGGAGGAGTGTTGTCTCCGAGGGTTTTTAGCGGATTTCACCCACTAAATCCTGTCAAGCTAGTTTCGCGAAATAACTATTGAATCAAACCCTAAGGTTCAGCTTTAAAGCTAGAAATTCTATTATCCTAAGTTAGAAATATCGAACCTTTATTTTTCACACCTCACTTCTTATTTAACTTAAGATCCTATATATCTTTACGTGCGGTGCAAATATTGTCGTTAAGTTTCAAAAGGATCAATTAAAGTCATCATGTCACAAAATAAAGCCCAGATAAAAACTTAAAAAGGATTACACAAGTTTTATAAAGAGTTAAGTATTTCTCAAGTTTCGTTTTCCAATTAGGTTTCAAATTCAGAATTTCTATCTTCCTTAATAGGAAACTGGGTCTTATTTTTTACTCCACCTTTTACTTGTTTTCGTTTCATATACACCTTCGTGAAACTGCAATAGTCTTCATCATAGGATAAAACCTTCATATCTCCATTTAAAATATTTTTATAAAAACCTGTCTTTTGTCAAGATTATTCTAACACAAAGAACTGTTAGGAATTTTAACTCGGTGAGACCACTTGCTTGACCTTGTTTTAATTTGGACTTTCTAAGCTTCTTAGCGAGCTTTGGGCCAATGCTCCCAAACCAGTTTGTTTTACGGTATTAGGTGTAGAGACATCCCGGTGGACTTAATTGCTCAAGTTACCTAGGCCCTAAAACAAAAAGACCCATTTTGGCGTGAAAATCATAACGATTTAATGCGAACGGAGATATAACCAGTTGTTCAATTATTTTTAGGATAAAAGACGTGTTTAGTGGATCAGGTGTGTAATCACTCCAATCAAGTTCAAGATGGGTTATTCTTCAGAGTTAGTTCCTATTAAGGCATCTATAATATCCCTTCATATCCACTTCACTTTCGAAACTGTTCTTGATATTACTTATTTTAGAACAAACCTATTTGATCCTCAAAAAATAGTTTATCAATTTAAAAGCTTTCAGACATATTAGACTTGTCATCTAATTTTCAAAACTCACGACACGTGTAGTGTGATATAAAGACATATATTAGCTACAGTTAAACATAAAGAAGGGTTATCTTTCAGGTTTTCAAAATCTAAAAATAGGATTTGGTTGTTCCTATCTTATCAAACAAAACCGTCGAAATATTGAATCTAAGTTCTCCCACTAGCTAACTTGACGACAAAGTTTTTATGTTTTTAGAATTTTTTATGGGTTTTTGAATATGTATGCAAATGCAGAATATACAAATGAATGCGAAGGGAGAAAGCTTACCGAACACACCCCTAAACTTAAACTGGACAGTGCCTTCATTGTCATTGTACATCAAGTGGGAAAAATTGTTGAAGGGTCAAAATCGTCAGTTTTTTGTAACAAAGACCGAGCATCATCAGACAAGATTGCTCATCAAAAAGAAAAATGGATATGCACAGGACAAGAATATCCACATATATATACCAAGAATAGTATATACATACCCCCAAACTTATTTGAAATAGTATCTCCACTGTTTATGGCTGGATAACCGAAGTTTGGTGGTACACAGAGGAAGATTATGCAGGGTAAACCGGCTCCTGCAATATCAGGAGCTCCTCTGATGGTTCTGTGCTAAGGAATGGTTTCAATCTGTGTCTGTTTACTTTGAAGAATGAACAGTCCTTAGTATTCTCCAAATCCACAGCGCCGTGCGGGTACACACACCGCACAAGAAAATGTCCCTTCCAGCGAGATCGAAATTTACCGGGATGGAAATAAAGTCGGGTGTCATAAAGAAGTACTTGTTTTCCAGGCATGAAGGTTTTGCGCGTAAGATGTTTATCATGAAACACCTTCATTCGATTCTTTATAACAACCGCGTTGTCTTAAGCCTCATCTCGAAGCTCATTCAGTTCGTTAAGTTGCAGCTTCCGATAGCTTCCCGCATCTTCAAGATTGAGATTCAGCTCTTTGATCGCCCAAGTAGCACGATGTTCGATTTCCACAGGGAGGTGGCAAGCCTTTCTGTACACAAGCCGATAGGGAGACATGCAAAAATCAGTCTTATATGTAGTTCGAAATGCCTAAAGGGCATCGGTTAATTTCACAGATCGATCTTTACGGTTCCTCGAAACTGTTTTCTCCAATATTTGCTTGATCTGCTGATTTGAAACTTCAGCTTGCCCATATGTTCGGTGGTGGTAGGGATTGGACAGCTTATGATTAATCGAGTATTTCTGCATTAAGGCCTCGAAAGACCTATTGCAGAAATATGACCCATTGTCGCTAATGATAGTGTGAGGGTGCCCAAACCGGGAAAAGATGTTTTCTTTTAGGAATTTAACGACAACCTTGTTGTCGTTATTCCAACTTGGCACTTCCTCAACCCATTTGGAGACATAATCAACAGCTAAGAGAATGTACAAGTTCACAAAGGAGTTGGGAAACGGGCCCATGAAATCTATCTCCCAAACATTGAATATCTCAAAAACCAAGATTGGTTGGAGCGGCATCTCATTTCTCCTGGAAATCCGGCCCAAATGTTGGCACCGGGAGCAAGTCTTGCAGTATTCATGTGCATCTTTGAAAAGTTTTGGCTAGTAAAATCCACATTGCAAGACTTTCTCAGCTGTCTTTCTTTGGCCAAAGTGCCCGCCACATGCTTGATCGTGGCAAAAAGACAACATACTCTTGAATTTGTTTTCTGGAACACACCGGCGGATGATTTGGTCTGGACAATACTTGAACAGGTAGGATTCGTCCCAGTAAAAGTGTTTTACTTGGGTTAAAAATCTAAGTCTATCCTGACTCGACCAATCGTTAGGTATGAGTCCAGTCGCCAAGTAGTTCACAATATCTGTGAACCAGGGTTCGCAAGATATTGTCAAGAGTTGTTCATCAGGGAAAGTATTGTTGATCGGGTGAGGGAGCGTCGGCGAAGAAGGAATCGTGAAAGATGATCGGCTACTACGTTTTCACATCCTCTTTTGTCCTTAATGATGAGGTCAAACTCTTGAAGTAAGAGGATCCAACGTATTAGCCGAGATTTTGCATCCTTTTGAGCAAAAAGATATCTTAGAGCGGAATGATCGGTATATACAATGACTGGGGAGCCGATCAGATAGGGTCTGAATTTCTCTAAAGCAAACACAACAACCAAGAACTCTTTCTCGGTTGATTTGTAATTCATTTGGGCGTCATTCAGGGTCTGGCTCGCATAGTAGATTACGTGCGGCATCTTATCTATGTGTTGTCCTAAGACTGCACCATTAGCAAAGTCGGATGCATCGTACATAATCTCGAAAGGATGCGTCTAGTCGGGTGAAGAAAGAACGGGAGCAATCGTTAGCGAGCTTCTCAATGATTCGAAAGCAGTGAAACACTTTGAATCAAAGTTGTATGTGGTATCCTTGGCCAGAAAAAGAGTCAAAGGTCTAGCAATCTTGCTAAATTCCTTGATAAACCGTCTATAAAAACCGGCATGGACAAGGAAAGATCGGATATCTCTGACGCATTTGGGAGGAGGGAGGTTGGAAATGACATCAATCTTAGCTTTGTCAACCTCGATGCCGTTTTGCGAAATGACATGTCCTAAGACAATACCTTCGCGCACAAGGAAGTAGCATTTTTCCCGGTTTAAAGTGAGATTTTTATCCTTACATCGGGTAAGGACAGCGTCAAAATGTTGTAGACACTCGTCGAAAGAATTGCCAAAGATGGAGAAATCATCCATGAATATCTCCAAAAATTTCTCAACCATGTCAGTGAAAATTCCCATCATACACCGCTAGAAGGTAGGGGGAGCATTGCATAGCCCAAAAGGCATGCGGCGATATGCGAATGTGCCGAAAGGACAAGTGAAAGTGGTCTTGTCCTGGTCTTTCTCGGCGAAAGGAATCTGTTTGTAGCCTGAGTAACCGTCCAGAAAATATTAATACTCATGTCCAGCTAATCGTTCGAGCTTTTGGTCAATGAATGGTAGCGGAAAGTTCTTTCCGCATTGCGGCGTTGAGTTTCCGATAATCAATGCATACTCGGCACCCGGTTTGTGTGCGAGTA
Source organism: Agapanthus africanus (assembly GCA_030015575.1). Lineage (NCBI taxonomy): Eukaryota > Viridiplantae > Streptophyta > Magnoliopsida > Asparagales > Amaryllidaceae > Agapanthus > Agapanthus africanus. The sequence goes on along the minus strand of CM057337.1, from coordinate 253,309,734 downwards.
GGGATCAACTCATTTGCCTCGTTTGTGATTACCGTAATGCCCGACCTCTTAGGAACAGCATGTATAGGACTGAACCGTTGGTTGTCTGAAATAGAATAAATGATACCACTATCCAGGCATTGGACGATCTCCCTTTTTTTACAGCCTCTTTCATGATAGGGTTTAATCGCACCTGTAGATCCCGACCTGGTTTGGCATCATCCATCAGGTGAATGTGATGTTCAACGATCAGGGGACTAATCCCCTTATTGACCGCCATAGTCCAGCTGAATGCTTGCCGATTTGATTGCAAGACCGTGAGAAAGGCTTTTTCTTGCTCTAGAGCTAGAGAAGGTGAGATGATGACTGGGAGGGTCTCATTTTCACCTAAGTAAGCATACTTGAGGTGAGATGGCAGAGGCTTGAGTTTGAGCATAGGAGGTGAAATGACTGAATGTAAGATTGGAGAAAATGTCTCGAACTTAAAAGATTCCAACAGGGGCTCAAAGTGAGTGTATGCGACCGAGTCGGATTGTTCAACTAACGCATCAGAAAATTCAAAAGATTCAAACTTGGGCGGTGATACGCCAAGATCGTTTGAAAATGTGAAGCACTCTTAATCGTTGTTAGAAGCGGAAGTAGCAGGTTCAAAGAGGAATGCACTAGTGGCGTCAAGATTACTGTGCTCAAAAAAGAATTCCATAAATTCACAGTCCTCGGGGGCGATCTCCTGAATGGTACAAACATCCAGTATATGAGCATTCGGTTCGGATGGCTGATTCCCAAACCTAAAAATGTTGAGTTCAATTGTCATTTTGCCAAAAGATAAGTTCATGGAACCATTTCGACAATTGATCACACCATTTGAGGTTGCAAGGAATGGACGACCGAGAATCACCGGAATTTGATTCCGGGGGTTAGATACAGGTTGTGTATCTAAAACAATGAAGTCAACGGGGAATATGAAGTCCTCAACCTTAATTAACAAATCCTCTAGCTCACCTCTAGAATGGGTGATAGATCGGTCAGCCGTTTGAAGAGTAAAATGTGTAGGTTTCAGTTCTCCTACACCGAGTTGCTCATATACTCAATAAGGAAGAAGGTTAACACTGGCACCAAGATCCAAAAGAGCGCGTTTGATGTTCTTATCCCCAATGGTTATTGAAATTGTAGGACAACAAGGGTCCTTCCGTTTTTGTGGTAAATCTTGGGTAAGAGCATCACTCACGTTACAAGCCAAGAAAACTTTCTTTGGAACATGAGATTTCCTCTTCTTAGTGCACAAGTCTTTCAAGATTTTAGCATAGGAGGGGACTTGTTGGATTGGATCTAAAGGGGGAATGTTGATGTTAACCTGTTTGAACAACTCCAAAATCTTCTCCATTTGTGGATTTTGTTTATTGGACCTCAGCCGGTTTGGAAATGGAACATTGTTGAAATTGGTTGAGTCCAATACTTATGGAGGTGATTGTGCAGTTAGAACGGATCCCAAAACTGGAGTTTGAGTGGAGTAAGAAGTGGATCCGTTCGGAGCAGCGATTGAAGAAGAAGAGCCTTTTGAAGAAAGGAAAATATGCTCATAAGAAGAAGTAGGAGTAGAAGAAACGGCTGAGGTGTCATCATCATCAATTCATGTGCCGATGTTGTTGTTCAGCATTCTTCCAGATCTCAATGTAGTCACGGCACTCACATTATGGTTCTGTTGTTCAAGAGAAAAATGTACATTATGTGGGTGACCAGGATTTGGGAGTGGTTGAGATGGAAGCATTCCTTTCTCTCGCTCGCTTAAATCCGCGTTCAGCTGTGCAATCTGGGCTTCGATGGTCTTGATGCTTTGCCCGTGTGAAGCGGTGTGTTACACCAGAGACTGAATAGAAGACTGGATGTTGGCGGTGGATTAAGTCAATTGCTTTACAAAAGCCTCTAGACCCCGTTCTAGCGAGGAAACCTTATCGTTATTTGACGGAACAAAGTTGTTTTGAGGAAAAGAATTATTGCAGGGTGCAAAGTTGTTTATCGGATCCTGAAAAGGTTTGGGTTGGAAAGGCTGCTGAAATTGTTGTTGAGCTTGTTGTTGAGGAGGTGGAGGCCTCTAGAAGTTATTGTAGCCTTGGAATTGATGATGGTCCTGATTCCAGGAGAATTTGGATGGTTTCTCCAACCGGGATTGTATGTGGAAGAGTATGGATCGTTTCTTGGTCTTTGCTGAAATGCAGCATTAACCTGATCCTGTCCTTGAGATGGTGGATTATAGGGACACTCTTCGGTCACATGAGATGGATCCAAACTGTAAGACTACGGTAGCGCCCCGGCCGTCTTTCCGAGGCCAAAATGCGGAAACGAAAATTTTTCTTAACTTGAAAACCGGCGCTAACGTATGCTTAAAACCCGGATCGAACCATTAACCTACAACTAGCTATCTAGAGAAGGGATAGAAGGCTATACCGATCGATCCGTGTCCTTCGGTCTTCGGCCACCATCTTAAGCTCCTCGCGGCATATCCGAGCTCGATCTCCTCGTCGGAAAGGGCACCACATCGTCGATTCTTTTTACGGGCTCCCGCTTCATCCGAAGCAACTCGGGCACGAAGTGTGCTAGCCGACGTGTCACGCCCCGCTTTCCAAAATACGGAATACGAGGGGTAGACAAGGCCAGCCATGCTCCTACGGTCAAGGAAATGTCCTGCCGTAGTCACACTTCGGCTTCTAGTTTATCATGGTAAACAGTAAGTGATGCACAAGTAAAGGGAAATACAGCAACTGAAGTAAACAATGTAAAGACTGACCTGAAGTGGAACAAACGAAAGTAACTCGGAGTAGCAAATCAAGAAGTCTGTGATGCACGTCTAGTTCTGATCCAAGCTAAATCTTCTCCTCACACTGAGCATGCATACTCAGGTCGTCAGAGCGACACAAAAGCAATATAATATATATGAAATCGAGCGACGGTTCTAACAGTGGTAAAGAATATGAATAACAGAAAATCAATAACAGCATGAACATAAATGAGCAGAGATAAATGCAGCGGAGCAGTAAGGCAGTATAACGATATGTCATGTATGTCAATACAGTATATGAGGAATGTAAACAACAGTAACCCTATCAGTCTCTAAGTCTCACTGTACAGGTCAATAAGCCTATCGTCAGTCCAAGTGTGAGAGTCAACCACTCGTGAGTGTCCTCCACCCAAGGGTAGGACCCAAGGGCAAGGGACCACGGGCCCAACATGTAACGAATGTATCACGGTGTCTATAGCACATACCCTGTAAATCTCCATATAACTCCCTAAATATATAAGCCGGCATGGGACTCCCGAGATTCTGTTGAATTCACACTTGAACTACCCCACACCCCGTGGTCTACATCAAACGCTAACCATCACCCTAAATACTAATCGATCCGTGACAAGTCTGCGCGAGAACTGGAGGCAGGACCTCCATCAAGCACGTCCCGACTAATACCTAAGACAAATGGCAGTGTCGGATGCCTTATCTGTGACATCCGTGCAAGCGCTTCTATAAGTGTCCCATACCACTTATAGTCACACGTACACGTATCCCACAGACGTCGACAATGCAATAGAATAAAGGGACACTGATTGTGCACAAGTACCTATCACTTTCACTTAATCACGAATACACGATCACTGACGTACTTGCCACAATCAACACTAAAATCTAACACTGGGTAAATTGCACGATGTCACTAGGTTATCACTAACTTGATATGGGTATGACGTGATGCATGAACAGTATAAAAGCACAATTAAGGTGTCATAAAAACAACAGTCTATTACTTGCGCGATTTATCATGGAGTATATGTATGTAATTTGGCGAAATGATAAACAGGTAGTGATTAATATGTTCAGTTATCTATCCATCTAAGTTAGTTTCGAGCCAATCGGATTTCAGGATCATTAGTTATAACTGTTTCATTTTAAGCGCACGCGGCTGGAAATCCGGGTTCAGAATCAGGAATCCATTTCGCAACGCATTTTAATCCCTGTTGGGATCATAATTTAGCGACGCTACAGTTGGATGAATTCTAGGGTTTTCAGTAAAGTTTTCAACACAACAAACAGATCTTCAATCGCGTCTGCACGTTAGGAGTTATAATCTGTTTAATATCAACATGTCAATTCTGATTCTGCTGGGACTGTTGTGTGTCCCGATCTTCTAAATTACAGATTAAATAGTAAATGATAACGAAACAGGATGAAACCAAAAGTGTTGTCTAGCTAACAGAATTACCTACAATAAGCAGCGGAGTTCCGCAACCTACGAGTTAAGGGAAATCCCATGGTATCCAGTACGGAACAGAAAACACTATTTGAGTCGCTCTGGACTGCAGTCCAGAGTCGTACTCCGATACAATTATCTTCACGATTTAAGTACAGGGATATCCGGAAACCAGCACAGGGTTAAAGTTCGTCGAGTTAGCTTCGATTTGAGCCCTCGAACGCACCATTCTAATATGTATATGATTTATGGTGAATTTAACAATTTTCAGATACAACAGAATCACAGTTTTACGGTTAAACTTGGGGCCAGTTGTTTTAGTCGTTAACGATCAAATTATCCCACGAAATTCACACACTATGTTCTCAACACTACGGGCCAACCTATACTATTGAGTTCCGTCAACTTTGATATTATTTTCCTAAGGGAACAAGCATCGAACAGTTGTGTTGCAATATTTAACATAATACAAACATGAGGTATATATATAATATTAACTTGTAACATATAGAGAATAGCATGAAAGCAAGTAAAAACTTGCCTGGAGGTGTCAAGGCGTTGCACGGCAGCGTAATACAGCACGGTCGCGCGACGAATTGGCACGACGACAGCAACAGCTCCGGGTGAGCACGGGTTGTCTGCGGTGGTCGCAACTCTTGATGATGGGCTGCTTGTGTGGTGGTGGCCGGAAGGTGGAAGGTTGGCCACAGAGAGAGAGAGAATTGCTGAGAAGGAGAGAGAGAGAGAGAGATAGCAGGAGAGAGAAAAAGAGTGCAGAGGGAATGAGAGCAGAGTGAGAAGGAGAGAGACACAGAGGGGGAAAGCAAAGAGAGAGAGAAAGTTGGAGGGAGAGAGAGATAGAGGGATTGAGAGAGAGGCAGATGAGAGAGAGACTGAGAGAAACGAGAGAGAGAGACAGGGACTGAGAGGGAGGGAGAGAGAAAGCAGTGTGAGGAAGAGAGAGAGAGGGAGCTGGGTGATGACGAGAACGACGACGATGATGACGATGGGGTCGATGACGGCGCAGTGGGGCAGTGAGGAGCTAGTCGACGTCGAGCGTCGAGATCGGGTGAAGTGGGTGGCCGAGCACCGGTGCAGGGGAGTGGGTGTAGGGGCTCTGTGGAGTGGAGAAGGGAGGGATGGTGGCTTGGATTCGTGAGGAAGAGTGAGCGAGGGAGTACGAGGTTGGTGATGGTGATGGTGATGGAGAGTGCCGGTGATGGGTAGCGGGAGACGAGAGGGGGAAAGAGAACGAGGCGGGGCGAGAGGAAATGAGATCAGAAAAAGTGCAGGTGTGGAGAGAGGAGAGGTAGCGAAGACGTGGTCGCGCGTCGAGGGCGGTAACGCTCGCACGAGCGAGGGCGGAGGAGGCGGGGGAGAACGTGGTCGCGAGCGGGAGTTATGGGAAGGAGCCGTTGGAAATTAAAGGAGATGTACAGTGAAGCGGGTCGGGTAGGGGAAGAAAGGGCATGGGTTGAAGGAGAGAGGGCCGGGCCGAGAAGAAGAGGAAAGAATTAAATGGGAAACTGAGCGGGCCGGCCCAAGGAAAAACAAAAGGAAATGGAATGGAAAGGGCCGGGGTTTGGGCTCTGGAAAATGAATGGCTGAAGAAGGAAAAAAAAAGAAAAACAATTTAAAGAAAAGGAGTTAGGCTGGGGATTTTAAAGAATTGGAGTGGGCTAAGGGGTTGGGCTCGGGCCAGAATAAAAACGAATTGAAGATTAAATGTAAAAAGGAAATAGGGCCGGGCTAAAGAATTAAACGATAGAATTGTGAGGGCTGGACCGAGGTAAAACATGAATTTTCCATTTAATTTTGTGTGTGGGTTGAGGGGCTGGGCCACATGGAAAAATCTGGGGATTTAGAAAAGAATTTAGTTTAGTTCTTGACAAAGGAAGTTGGGCTGAGGAAATATGAGGTGATATAGGGTTTGGGTCTTATTGATGAAGAAAATGAGGTTACAATAAATAAATAATTTTCTAAATAAAACACATAAAATAAATGGAATTCTAAAGTAACAAAATACGGACTTGGTATAAAAGGTGCCGGGTGTTACATCATACCACCCTTACAAAAATTTCGTCCTCGAAATTTAAAATAAACTATAAGTAATACAACCATATGCGAAAGCTATTATTTTGCAATTTAACACATAAAGATTTACTAGAAATGAGTGGACGAAGAAATTTTCGAGAATATAAAATACGTAAGAGTATCATACAAGATATAGATTTAAGTAGGTATAAAATAGGAACAACTATAAGAGTAGTCACAAATATACGGAAATATAAATAACAACAATATGACAACATCATTCGAGGCGTACTCAATAAGATCGAAACTCCGATATATGCATATGCAAGTACATCAAAAGTAGTACATTAGAAATAAATAGTATAAGGCACAAACATTGGTAATAATAAACATCGGCTCAAAAACCTGAAAATAAAATAACAAGAATAAAGTAGTGGAAATCTAGTCGGTAGGTTAAAACATTTTAGGATAATGCATCGGTCAAATAGTTTCAAAATAGCTTAGAAACTCATATAGTGAAAATAAGAAACATGTAACAAAATATACGCAGTTCAAGGTTGCGCTACTAAAAAGAATAATAATAATGCACTTAAAAATACGTAAAACGGGGTAATCAATAACACGTACTTTTGACAGATGCAAAATACTAAAACTACATTTTAAAATAATAGTGCCCCTAAATATACTCGGGGTAACACGGAAAACATAAGTGTGTCCAAGCTTAGGTAGGGTAGAGATTACAATGGGATGTGGCTGATACAAAAGGTTGAAGGATGACGGCTTTAGGCTGAAGATCAAGGAAATTGGAATCGGGTCAACACAAAGGTAAGGGTGAGTCACACAGGACTACAAGAGAAACAGTATGGGGAGGATAACTTTCGGTACATCGTATGAATCAAGAATTTGTAAGGTTGGTTAACTCAAGGGTTTCACTATGAACTTCTCCTCCCAGAAGGATCTCAATCGAGGCACAGACGAAAGATGAATGGCGGCTCATTCTAAGGATCAGGGTGCGGTACTTTCCAATCGAAACGAGGGTGAAAACTTTACAACAAGTAGGGGTGGACATTCAGGTAATCCCAGCAGAAAAATGAATGGATATGGCAATAAACAAGTATCAAGCGAATCAATAATCAAAAGGTTTAAGAATTCAGAAGATTTATTCCATTCAAGAAAAATTCGAAACAAGACATTCTCAAAGGTGAAAAGTGGCCCTAAACTATACACATTTTGTTTGGCCTGAAAGACAACATCAAAAGAAATTCCGTCAGCCGCGGTTGTGAAGATTCAGCAGGTTGCGGTAGGCGCGCGCACTCAGATAGGGGCGTCCATTTCCATAGCGTCTCGCAGGTACCTCTATTGGAAGTCCTTCCACCATGGGGTCTTGATCTTCTGGTCCTTCTTCCTCGGATAAAGCTTCTTCATCGAGATCCGATTCCATGTGATTCTCTTCTTCTGGATTTTCTTCCACGGGGTTTTCCTCCGCTGGATTCTCTTCTATCGGTTCTTCCTCGGGGTCTTCCTCTATCGGGTCTTCCTCTATATGGTTCGCTTCAGGATTTCCTTCTTCTTCGTCAGAATCAGATATCATGCTAAACTCTGGGACGTCTGCTCCTTCGTCCTCTGAATCATTGTTTTCGAAGTCGACCTGTGGAACATTGACCTCATCATCGGAACTCGTCAGTGTGTGATCTAAGGAAGCGCATGACTGTGCATCTTCGTCTAGATGCGGCGCTGCTCCAGGGTGGGCCATGGCCTGAAAGGAAAATTCATGATTAGATAGTGGAACACATCAAGGAAAGTTCATAGTGCGAAATATAAGAAAATATGCGGTTGCAGGAACTGAAAGATCAGAATGAAAATACTGTGATAATGAATAGAATTAGATAAAGAGGAAGCAAGAGAATGATACATATAACACGATTCAGATTTTATTGTATTCAACCAAAAGTTCAACGCATACAAGATTTCAAACGGAAAGAAACATTCATAAAAGATGACAACATTATTACTGTAAGTCGATAACATGAAAAATCCTTCTTCGACTACTAGAACGTTGCATTTTCGTCGCGTGAGTTGAATCCTGCGTTAGGTCAGCCTTATCGTCGAAGTCCGAACTACGTGGTAATCCTCACTTGGTAGAAGTGGGGAGTGTGGACGAGTTTTCTCCTTGTAGTTCTTTCCTTTCTGGGCAACCGTTGATGATATGTTTGTCGGAACCGCATATCAGACATTTCCCTTGAGCACGGCGACAATCCCTCTGAAGGTGTCCTGGCCTCTTACAATATCCACAGCAAGGGTTCTTCTGATGCTTCTGTTGACGCTTCATCTTCTTCTCCCTTCCTCGTCCAATAGGAATCCCTTTATGATAGGAGGCTCCCGCTGGGGTCTGACTCACCTGTCTTCTCAGCCCTTCAGTTAATAGGTCGTTCGTTCGCTCCTAGGCTTCCTTTAAACCTTGTAGTACACTAAGGATCTCAACAGTCTGATTCTGGGGAGCGGATAAAGACGAAGAGTCGTTGGAAGACATGATCCTGAAATAACAATTTTGAGGATGATGTGAGTCACAAGATTACGAATCAAAATGGATAGGACAAAGATTCAAAAATATCAGAGATGCTGAATTTATTATAAGTGGAGAATCAACGGTATGTCTTTAAGTCACCTAAACAGAATACGGTAGTGCAATTGCAACCACGTAATCTTGCCAGGTCACCCGAAACCATAGCGAGTGGATAGCTGAACACACGATGTGAATATGGATCAAGAATAACAAGTTTACAATCTAGACCGAAGGATGTCTTAGATTGCCAAACTGTACACGGAAATCTGCAATCCCAATCGATGCAAAACCTGGGCTCTGATACCAACTAAACCATGTCACGCCCCGCTTCCCAAAATACGGAATACGAGGGGTAGACAAGGCCAGCCATGCTCCTACGGTCAAGGAAATGTCCTGCCGTAGTCACACTTCGGCTTCTAGTTTATCATGGTAAACAGTAAGTGATGCACAAGTAAAGGGAAATACAGCAACTGAAGTAAACAATGTAAAGACTGACCTGAAGTGGAACAAACGAAAGTAACTCGGAGTAGCAAATCAAGAAGTCTGTGATGCACGTCTAGTTCTGATCCAAGCTAAATCTTCTCCTCACACTGAGCATGCATACTCAGGTCGTCAGAGCGACACAAAAGCAATATAATATATATGAAATCGAGCGACAGTTCTAACAGTGGTAAAGAATATGAATAACAGAAAATCAATAACAGCATGAACATAAATGAGCAGAGATAAATGCAGCGGAGCAGTAAGGCAGTATAACGATATGTCATGTATGTCAATACAGTATATGAGGAATGTAAACAACAGTAACCCTATCAGTCTCTAAGTCTCACTGTACAGGTCAATAAGCCTATCGTCAGTCCAAGTGTGAGAGTCAACCACTCGTGAGTGTCCTCCACCCAAGGGTAGGACCCAAGGGCAAGGGACCACGGGCCCAACATGTAACGAATGTATCACGGTGTCTATAGCACATACCCTGTAAATCTCCATATAACTCCCTAAATATATAAGCCGGCATGGGACTCCCGAGATTCTGTTGAATTCACACTTGAACTACCCCACACCCCGTGGTCTACATCAAACGCTAACCATCACCCTAAATACTAATCGATCCGTGACAAGTCTGCGTGAGAACTGGAGGCAGGACCTCCATCAAGCACGTCCCGACTAATACCTAAGACAAATGGCAGTGTCGGATGCCTTATCTGTGACATCCGTGCAAGCGCTTCTATAAGTGTGCCATACCACTTATAGTCACACGTACACGTATCCCACAGACGTCGACAATGCAATAGAATAAAGGGACACTGATTGTGCACAAGTACCTATCACTTTCACTTAATCACGAATACACGATCACTGACGTACTTGCCACAATCAACACTAAAATCTAACACTGGGTAAATTGCACGTTGTCACTAGGTTATCACTAACTTGATATGGGTATGACGTGATGCATGAACAGTATAAAAGCACAATTAAGGTGTCATAAAAACAACAGTCTATTACTTGCGCGATTTATCATGGAGTATATGTATGTAATTTGGCGAAATGATAAACAGGTAGTGATTAATATGTTCAGTTATCTATCCATCTAAGTTAGTTTCGAGCCAATCGGATTTCAGGATCATTAGTTATAACTGTTTCATTTTAAGCGCACGCGGCTGGAAATCCGGGTTCAGAATCAGGAATCCATTTCGCAACGCATTTTAATCCCTGTTGGGATCATAATTTAGCGACGCTACAGTTGGATGAATTCTAGGGTTTTCAGTAAAGTTTTCAACGCAACAAACGGATCTTCAATCGCGTCTGCACGTTAGGAGTTATAATCTGTTTAATATCAACATGTCAATTCTGATTCTGCTGGGACTGTTGTGTGTCCCGATCTTCTAAATTACAGATTAAATAGTAAATGATAACGAAACAGGATGAAACCAAAAGTGTTGTCTAGCTAACAGAATTACCTACAATAAGCAGCGGAGTTCCGCAACCTACGAGTTAAGGGAAATCCCATGGTATCCAGTACGGAACAGAAAACACTATTTGAGTCGCTCTGGACTGCAGTCCAGAGTCGTACTCCGATACAATTATCTTAACGATTTAAGTATAGGGATATCCGGAAACCAGCACAGGGTTAAAGTTCGTCGAGTTAGCTTCGATTTGAGCCCTCTAACGCACCATTCTAATATGTATATGATTTATGGTGAATTTAACAATTTTCAGATACAACAGAATCACAGTTTTACGGTTAAACTTGGGGCCAGTTGTTTTAGTCGTTAACGATCAAATTATCCCACGAAATTCACACACTATGTTCTCAACACTACGGGCCAACCTATACTATTGAGTTCCGTCAACTTTGATATTATTTTCCTAAGGGAACAAGCATCGAACAGTTGTGTTGCAATATTTAACATAATACAAACATGAGGTATATATATAATATTAACTTGTAACATATAGAGAATAGCATGAAAGCAAGTAAAAACTTGCCTGGAGGTGTCAAGGCGTTGCACGGCAGCGTAATACAGCACGGTCGCGCGACGAATTGGCACGACGACAGCAACAGCTCCGGGTGAGCACGGGTTGTCTGCGGTGGTCGCAACTCTTGATGATGGGCTGCTTGTGTGGTGGTGGCCGGAAGGTGGAAGGTTGGCCACAGAGAGAGAGAGAATTGCTGAGAAGGAGAGAGAGAGAGAGAGAGATAGCAGGAGAGAGAAAAAGAGTGCAGAGGGAATGAGAGCAGAGTGAGAAGGAGAGAGACACAGAGGGGGAAAGCAAAGAGAGAGAGAAAGTTGGAGGGAGAGAGAGATAGAGGGATTGAGAGAGAGGCAGATGAGAGAGAGACTGAGAGAAACGAGAGAGAGAGACAGGGACTGAGAGGGAGGGAGAGAGAAAGCAGAGTGAGGAAGAGAGAGAGAGGGAGCTGGGTGATGACGAGAACGACGACGATGATGACGATGGGGTCGATGACGGCGCAGTGGGGCAGTGAGGAGCTAGTCGACGTCGAGCGTCGAGATCGGGTGAAGTGGGTGGCCGAGCACCGGTGCAGGGGAGTGGGTGTAGGGGCTCTGTGGAGTGGAGAAGGGAGGGATGGTGGCTTGGATTCGTGAGGAGGAGTGAGCGAGGGAGTACGAGGTTGGTGATGGTGATGGTGATGGAGGGGGCCGGTGATGGGTAGCGGGAGACGAGAGGGGGAAACAGAACGAGGCGGGGCGAGAGGAAATGAGATCAGAAAAAGTGCAGGTGTGGAGAGAGGAGAGGTAGCGAAGACGTGGTCGCGCGTCGAGGGCGGTAACGCTCGCACGAGCGAGGGCGGAGGAGGCGGGGGAGAACGTGGTCGCGAGCGGGAGTTATGGGAAGGAGCCGTTGGAAATTAAAGGAGATGTACAGTGAAGCGGGTCGGGTAGGGGAAGAAAGGGCATGGGTTGAAGGAGAGAGGGCCGGGCCGAGAAGAAGAGGAAAGAATTAAATGGGAAACTGAGCGGGCCGGCCCAAGGAAAAACAAAAGGATATGGAATGGAAAGGGCCGGGGTTTGGGCTCTGGAAAATGAATGGCTGAAGAAGGAAAAAAAAAGAAAAACAATTTAAAGAAAAGGAGTTAGGCTGGGGATTTTAAAGAATTGGAGTGGGCTAAGGGGCTGGGCTCGGGCCAGAATAAAAACGAATTGAAGATTAAATGTAAAAAGGAAATGGGGCCGGGCTAAAGAATTAAACGATAGAATTGTGAGGGCTGGACCGAGGTAAAACATGAATTTTCCATTTAATTTTGTGTGTGGGTTGAGGGGCTGGGCCGCATGGAAAAATCTGGGGATTTAGAAAAGAATTTAGTTTAGTTCTTGACAAAGGAAGTTGGGCTGAGGAAATATGAGGTGATATAGGGTTTGGGTCTTATTGATGAAGAAAATGAGGTTACAATAAATAAATAATTTTCTAAATAAAACACATAAAATAAATGGAATTCTAAAGTAACAAAATACGGACTTGGTATAAAAGGGGCCGGGTGTTACACGACGTGTCCAAGGTGTTGTAGAGAATGTTTGTGATCACTTTGTCTCTTGCATCCATTAATTTGGATGGAGGTTGAAGGTGTTGCCATTAATGGAGATCATGAGCTAGAGGAAGAAGAAGAAGAAGAGGTTCTTTTCATTCTTGTGTTGTTCATCATAATATGAGAGAGAGTAAGAAAAAGAAATACAAGAGCTAACCATCACCTTGGCTGCCCCTCTCTCCCCTCTCATCTAATCAACACACTAATCAATCACTTTAAGTGACATTTGCAAAAGAATTGATACCATGACTCACCCATGAAGTACATGTATCATATAATGCACAAAATGATGGTTTATAGCTCATAATTTCCATTTGTAAACATTAACCCAAATGTTTACAACAATAAAATGATACGGCAACATCTAAAGTAACTCGTGACGGATCACAAGGATACCCCTCACCTGTATATACATACCTGCATCCGCATTCCGACTGCATACGAATGCGATGAGACTAAAGTAATCCAACAAATCTAATACTAGGATCCGATTTAAACCAAAGCCCACTAGTATGATCCGTCCGATCATGATCCGTGCAATACCGCACGTAAATGATCGAACTCTGCCATATATCATACGGCCTCTGCAACGTTTCGCCCGAAACTTGAGAAACTGTCTGTGGGGACTCTAAAGACTCATCAATACTTTAGCTGTGGATTTAACCACTAGCACGTCAGAGGTACTAGCCGTATGTAACGGGCTACCAGGTATTGACCAAAAGGGAGGTCGATAAGCGAACTCATCCTGACACCCTACTGAGCCTGTCAGTGACAATATCCGTACAGTCCGGTCCGTTCGTCTATGAGCATCGCATGGCGGGCCTAGGGGGTTGGTAAAACTCAGACCCACAAAAACGGTACAAGTCGTATCGGAGTGTACCCCAGAATACCGTGAGATACTCCTAGAATACCTCCGAGTAAATCTCCTGCCTCGGCCGAGAGCTTTGTGTAATAGCTCTCCTAGACACAGCGTGACCTCACCCCCAATACCGAAAGAGACGAATCCCCTGCCGATCCGCTCACTTGCCTCCATGTGGCTCGGGACTGTACCCAACTAAAACCTGTTTGCACGACTCCTTAGAGCCATGGTAGGGTAGTAATCAAAGCACAGTAGGAACTCACACGAGACAAATGACGACCTTGGGTCGACGAACTAACCTGTACACATGTCACCAGGGAACTGCTATCTGACGTCAAGTATAATACCAACTAGCATGTTCCCGGCGAGTCCTGTCCGGTGTACTTATAACCCAATGAGCACCTGTATACATCTTAGGTGAACCAACAGACACTAATGGCTTGTGAGACCGGCCATCGCCCCTCATCGGGGTCTCGACTGTATACACTAGTCTACTAATGGAGTATCGATGCCCATTCTCGAAACTCCTACGACTAGGGACTTTTTAAGGATGTGCTTATAGACCCCAGCTCCCACGTATATGATCGCCATCATACTGCTGGTCGTCAAGCAAGAATCCTAAGGGCTCTATCAGTGTGCAATAGCGACCTGTAAGGTCACCTAAAGCTGTACACGATGATAAAGACAAACCAGATAGCATACTATCATCTTGAGTAAGACTGTCCTACCAGCATAGGTCCTCCCTCAATCATTGCAATCACGTGCCTGTGATCCAATAATTGACTCTGAAGGCACTATATCCAACAATCTCCAACATGCACTCAAGGCTAATTATTGCGATGTCGCATACTCACAGCCCGTGTGATACCGAACACCCAACTTCTCTATTAATCAGTTTCACAAAACCCGTTTATGAAACTATTGCGTTCGAGGAATAGCCTCAGTGAGTGGATCCACCCTGATGTTTCTTTCTATGTCTCTCTTTATCTCAAGTTCACGGAGAAAGCCATCTCCCGAAATGAGCAATACCTATCTTAGAATATGTCTGGACATCTGATGGGACCTAGTTCATAAATGAACTCCAAATCCAAACTTCTTAGACAGTATCGTCAACTGAACTTAATCAGTATCCTGCGCCATGCCTCCCTCAGTATCCGCTTGGACCACCTGTCCAAAATACCGCCCCTCGTCAGAGGGAAAACTATAAATCTGACAGCCACTCTGTCATCCAGGTCACCTTAGAAGCCTGGAATGATAACCGTCTCCCGAAGGAGGCTGCCGTTATCATATCCCTAGAACATCCACTTATTTTCTAAAACTGCTTCCGAATGTTTCTCCAGGATTGGATCAATATCCACTTATTGCATCTACTGCAAAAACAACATCTGGTGTGATACTTGACATCTCATGATCAACTCAATTGCCTAAGCAAGTGATCTACCAATCATGTACATCCCTCACCCCTTTAGTCTGTAAGACACCTTTAGAGAGGATGACTCCATCACCTACAGGTATACCACCGTGCCACGAGTCGTCCATTCTAAAACACCTGTAGAATGCTGTCTAGGTACCCAGATTGGGAAACTACCCAAATCTAGATCTAAAACCATAGATCTAGTAACCAGAATATCTGATATAACATCCAAATCCTATGTGGAGAAACAACTGTGTGACAACCAAAGTATAACCGATCGTAGTATAGGAATATCACTTCCTACTCTGTATATGTCATCCAAATACCAGGACATCACACCCTACTACCTTCTTAATAGATCCATCTCTTATTCTGATGAAGTCAAACCTATGACTGTCACATCAAAAATAGATGATCTATCTCTACTATATCTGCTTTAGTCTATAAATAGACATAAACTACTTGTCCACTATGCTTCCGCTGCTCCCACTGACCACGACAATTCTCTGGCAAAGTTATATACACGTGCACTTCTAAAGCTAGTTTAGAACGACGCTATACTCATCCTCTTGCTGGGTCTCACAGTCTGGAACAACAGCAATGGCAAGTCTGGGTAAACAAGAACCTCCCTGCCACCATCCTTGAGGCTACCGGAGTACCTCTCGGGTGCCTGAGGTTACCCACCATATCTGCGGAGTGGCCAATGGAATGTCAATCCAGATTGAATCATTAGGTCCTTATCAAATTTTTAGTAATCGTTTGCGGTTCTGGAATCACTTCCAGTTCTACCATAATCCCACTACTGTTTTCTAAAAAAATCCATTTTACTAAAACTGTGGCGAGTCAAGAACAATATCACTATTGATCTTTCAGATGGCAGAAAATCAACCCTCGTCATAGCCCGGGTCAACCCACAAACAACCATTACAGAAACATGCCTTGAGTTACCCAGAGTCCGGTTTTAAGCATAAGCCGGACAACTCCCCGTACCTTAACATTGTTAAGATATGAACTATTCTATATCTAATATAGAATGAGAGGCACTGATTTAATTGGAACCAGATTCAAATCATGCAGCTGTCTCCAGTGCATGTCAACTAAATGGAGAGAGGACGATCATCATTACTCAACTTAGGAGTGCTTCCAATTATGAGTAACCTGAAAGAGAAATAAGTTCTCTTATAATCATTACTATTAACTGAATACCATACATAAGTATCTACATCTTCGATCACCTTGAAGAATCCTGATACTTGCAATACCTAGTTCTCTACTTTATTCATATACCTATAACTTCTCTAAACTTAGAACTTGCATTTCTACGAAACACATGTCTAAGAACTAGAGAAGTCACAAGTAAACAGAATATAGTACGAGTACCAACCCCTCTGTCCTCATGGACACTGGACAACATACAATACTCTGTATAAGTCCCATGAGTCTAATAACTCATTCCCCGTGTGTCGTAGGTTGAAAACTGTACTTATGGTTAAGAAGAATTACACCGCTGTTTAATTCTACTTACCTAACCATCCACTAATATAGGTAAATGTCATAGACATAATTTCAAAAAGTTATATCTCACTTTATAAAAATAAACGTACAGATATATCAATTTGAAATTGGTGCATAACAACGGATATTCAAAACCAAATATTTGCCGTCCGGTATACAACCCAGGTGATTTCCTCAAATATCACCAATTACAACGAATCCCGATATAATGAGGATGATCACCCAATTACCAATAACATACTCCCACTCATCATCTGTAAAACCATACAGATGTGAGAATCAAACCTGGTAAATACATACCCTGGAGTAAGGACTAATTGGGAAATCTGTTTTCTTTTAACAATACACAGTGAAACTGAAACATATAAATGTTTCGAAGGGTTATCCGGGTATTCCTAGTAATTCCTCTTCCATTATCAGATTCACAACTGTAACCGTATATTTCTTTGCCATCTCTCCAAATCCCTTTATATGTCTTTAGTCATTACCTTCTGTACACCCTTTTAGGTCAAATGGTATTCTTCCTTCCCTACCGTTCGGCACCAGCCTATGGTTTGGAAGAAGACTATCCAATAAGCATAATGGGTGTACTCTTCTAATCCTAGGAGTACTCGTAACCTGAGAGAAGGTGAAGATAAAAGACAACCGAATAAACCTTATTCCTATTTCTCCTGAACCAGAATCCATCCGTGAACTGGAAGAAGTTCCTTTCGAGTTCGTATATAACCATACGATAGAGTATCCAAATAACTTTGGATCTTCATAGTGATACGGAGTGTCCTGGAGAAATACAAAAGTGAAGTAGGAGTGGCGATGAAATACTTGGTTTGGTCATGAATAGCAGTCGTAATTACTTTGCTCTCTTACTAATCCTTTTATTTGTCTTAACTTAATACCTTCTGTACACCTTTTAGGCTAAATGGTTTTCTTCATTCCCTATCGTTCGGCACCTGCCTATGGTTTGGAAGAAGACTTTCTAATTTGCGTAATAGATGTACCGTCCTAATCCAAGGAACACTCGTAACCTGAAAGAAGGTAAAAGGAAAAGACAACTGAATAGTCCTATTCGTTTTCTCCAGAACCGGAAACCATCCTCGAATCTGGAACAAGTTCCTTCGAGTTCGTATATAACCATATGATGGTTTTATCCAATGGAAGTGGATGTTCATAGTAATACGGGGTGTTCTGGAGTAAAGGGTAAAAGTAGGAGTGGCAATGAGGTATGCAACTCTGACAATCCAAAAGCCAGTGTTATAAGAAGGTTCGGTCAACTTGGTCACTGTGTCATAGTCAAGGGTCGGGCCATGGTCGCTGCCAGAGAAAGAGAGAAAATAAACACTCAGCGTGCACTCCAGCCTAGATCAGAATGGTTATCAATTTATCTAATCAGGAAATCTCCCACTGTATCCTCAAATTCTCCTCCAAACCTGAAAGAAGAATTAGTCGGGATCACCCGAGGAGTAAACCAACTCATCAGTGGGAATCAGGATCCAACTATAATCGCATGATAACGTGATGGAATCCACTCACGTTATCACACTACAGAAGGTAAGCGCAAGCCTGGCAAGTTTCAGTTGCTTTAGAAACTCCCGATATGTGTTTTTACCCCTAGGACCCAAGTGACCTTGACAATGCCAACATATCAAAGAGTCCTAGTCAAGTTCAACCCATCATTATCTTGATTGCGTTAAACCCACCAGTACGAGTCCTTGACACTGCCAACATAACTGTACGACTGTCCAAACCAATCCACATATCCATGCGACAGAAAAGCATTACAGAGCTACCGAACACTACGCCTCGGCAATGCACGACATACGTAGCACGAATACTAAGCAATACTAATCTGAAATGATGGAGGGCTACGGCAGGTTTTTGGCGAAAAACCTTTAGCGTAATGAACTTGATATCGTTGAAGGAAACGGATAACTTTTTATAAAAATATAGTGGCGAAAACCTTTGCTAAAGAGGTCACTCCCAGTGAAGTGATCTCGGCTCTTTCTACGTAGAATGAGGTGCAGGATATTCCAACTGAATACCATGATGCAAAGCAAAAAGTAATCGACTATAGTGAAGTTATTACCCTGACGCAAACTTCTGTCCAAGGGGTCACTCCCGGTGAAGAGATCTCGGCCCTTACGTCGTCGACTGAGGTGCTGGATATTCATAACCGAATACCACTGTGCAAAACAAAGGAGAATGTCCTTGCAATAACAGCTTTTTCTGAAAAATGTTCCAACAACATCAGAATAGGTTTGTTTAGCTTGCATTGATCCGAATCAATGCCGTCCCATCAATTGATCACACCACAAAAGAAAGAAAATACGATGTACGTATATGCCATCCGCATTTGCCACTAGGTCCCGTCATCACCCGTTAGGTTACTTAACTAACGACAGAGCGGGGACTGGACTAGCGCGGGTGTAAAACATATACAACATCTATTAGTATATATATCAATATATAATAATCGCTCAAGGCGTGATAAAATGCAACATCACAGAAACGTAATAAGCATCACAGAACAATATAGATATCTGGGATCCCCGGGTTTCATATAGCCGCTACTGAAACACGGCGTTCCCCTGGTCGTGTGGATAGCCGTGCAATGAAATCCTAGACCCCTATGGGCACAGCAAGTTACCCACCAAAACCTGAAGCGAGGCAGCCCCCTTCAACAACGTGAATGGACCACCCAGCACTTCACGGAATCCGGTAACTTGAGCACCCCTCCTTGGGTCAACCTGTACCCCCTACGAGTGCGATGAATAGCCCGCCAATTCTAGAGTGAAGCCCCCTCCGTCTCAAAGCCATGAGATGCGGGCCCGTTGCCCTCTAAGACCCGGCTATCCGTGCACCCCACCTTGGGGTAATCCTAGTACAGAAACTAAAATATATACAACGGGTACATCGACCTCAGCCTGGTCGTGCCCCAAAAGAATAATATACAAACAGGCAGTGACGGCAGTCCACATGTCGGACGCTCGCCCCGTAATATCAAATGTACAAATACAACCAAACTGTACTATCATTGCCTCTAGGCTATCCACCACGACAAATCCGCAATATCACAGCACAACACAGAACATCAACGGGAATGTCACGTTCACAAATCCATCTAAAAGGGCTATAGCAATTAGACAGGATTTACCGATCAAAAGACATTGACGGTCGCAGATATAATGTAAATACTGTGAAGTAACATATTTAAAATTTTCGATTGACAAAAATTCCCGAAGTGGGCCCCAAGCACAATACCCAGTACTCAAAACAAATCTGGGCCCAAACAGAATATACTAAAAACCACATTTCCAAGTCAGGGACAAATCTAGAAATTTTGGTGCACTGTTGCTTCATTTCGGCTGCGGAACTGCGGCCAAAACTGGGGTACGGCAGCGGTTCCGCAGCGCTACAGGGATAACAGTGAACCAAATTTTTCCAGAACTCTTAGAAAAGCCTGCACATATTTCTGCAATACACCAAATAATTTTTTGACAACAATAAAAAATCGACAGAAAGTGCATGACTTGAAATCGCGGTTTCGGAATTTTCGTTCGATCGAAGTTCTAAACACGTTAGAGCAAGCTAGTAAAGGTTAATGGCCTGGCTCTGGTACCATGTAAGACTACGGTAGCACCCCTACCGTCTTTCCGAGGCCAAAATGCGGAAACGAAAATTTTTCTTAACTTGAAAACCGGCGCTATCGTATGCTTAAAACCCGAATCGAACCATTAACCTACAACTAGCTATCTAGAGAAAGGACAGAAGGCTATACCGATCGATCCGTGTCCTTCGGTTTTCGGCCACCATCCCAAGCTCCTCGCGGTATCTCCGAGCTCGATCTCCTCATCGGAAAGGGCACCACATCGTCGATTCTTTTTACGGGCTCCCGCTTCATCCGAAGCAACTCGGGCATGAAATGTGCTAGCCGACGTGTCCAAGGTGTTGTAGAGAATGTTTGTGATCACTTTTTCTCTTGCATCCATTAATTTGGATGGAGGTTGAAGGTGTTGCCATTAATGGAGATCATGAGCTAGAGGAAGAAGAAGAAGAAGAGGTTCTTTTCTTTCTTGTGTTGTTCATCATAATATGAGAGAGAGTAAGAAAAAGAAATACAAGAGCTAACCATCACCTTGGCTGCCCCTCTCTCTCCTCTCATCTAATCAACACACTAATCAATCACTTTAAGTGACATTTGCACAAAAATTGATACCATGACTCACCCATGAAGTACATGTATCATTTAATGCACAAAATGATGGTTTATAGCTCATAATTTCCATTTGTAAACATTAACCCAAATGTTTACAACAATAAAATGATACGGCAACATCTAAAGTAACTCGTGACGGATCACAAGGATACCCCTCACCTGTATATACATACCTGCATCCGCATTCCGACTGAATGCGAATGCGATGAGACTAAAGTAATCCAACAAATCTAATACTAGGATCCGGCTTAAACCAAAGCCCACTAGTATGATCCGTCCGATCATGATCCGTGCAATACCGCATGTAAATGATCGAACTCTGCCATATATCATACGGCCTCTACAACGTTTCGCCCGAAACTTGAGAAACTGTCTGTGGGGGACTCTAAAGACTCGTCAATACTTTGGCTGTGGATTTAACCACTAGCACGTCAGAGGTACTAGCCGTATGTAACGGGCTACCAGGTATTGACCAAAAGGGAGGTCGATGAGCGAACTCATCTTGACACCCTACTGAGCCTGTCAGTGACAATATCCGTACAGTCCGGTCCGTTCGTCTATGAGCATCGCATGTCGGACCTAGGGGGTTGGTAAAAGTCAGACCCCCAAAAGCGATACAAGTCATGTCGGAGTATAGCCCAGAACACCCTGAGATACTACTGGAATACCTACCAGTAAATCTCCTGCCTCGGCCGAGGGCTTTGTGTAATGGCTCTCTTAGACACAGCGCGACCTCACCCCCAATACCGGGAGAGACGAATCCCCTGCCGATCCGCTCACTTACCTCCGTGTGGCTCGGGACTGTGCCCAACTAAAACCTGTTTGCACGGCTCCTTAGAGCCGTGGCAGGGTAGTAATCAAAGCACAGTGGGAACTCACACGAGACAAATGACGACCTCAGGTCGATGAACTAACCTGTACACATGTCACCAGGGAACTGCTATCTGACGTCAGGTATAATACCAACTAGCATGTTCCCGGCGAGTCCTGTCCGGTGTACTCATAACCCAATGAGCACCTGTATACATCTTAGGTGAACCAACTGACACCAATGGCTTGTGAGACCGGACATCGCCCCTCGTCGGGGTCTCGACTGTATACACCAGTCTACTAATGGAGTATCGATGCCCATTCTCGAAACTCCCACGACTAGGGACCTTTTAAGGATGTGCTTATAGACCCCAGCTCCCACGTATATGATCGCCATCATACTGCTGGTCGTCAAGCAAGAATCCTAAGGGCTCTATCAGCGTGCAATAGCGACCTGTAAGGTCACCTAAATCTGTACATGATGATAAAGACAAACCAGTTAGCATACTATCATATTGAGTAAGACTTTCCTACCGGCATAGGTCCTCCCTCAATCATTGCAATCACGTTCCTGTGATCCAATAATTGACTCTGAGGGCACTATATCCAACACGAACAACAAGCGCAAATGGTACGAGGGGGAAGAACAGGGGCAGGAGAAGAAGATGATAATTTGCTCTCAATTGCTTCCAGTTTCCGCGTGATTGCAGCCATCTCAGCCTTTATTGCAATAGAGATGTCGAGTTGATGAACTCCTTGTAAGTTGTATGTATGCCTTAGAGGCCATTATTGTACAAATGATGTATATTATATTGGATGCTTGGACATATATAAAGAGGAATTTCTTGCTCGACATGATAGTATGCTATCTGGTTGCTCTTTATCTTAACATGTATACTTGTCTGTTGATACTGTCTTAAGGTTACATGTTGGTAAAGCCCTTGGGATGTGTACTTGACTACCAGGATTATGATGCAGATCATACTAATGTGGCCATGGTAGTCCATAAGTTCATCCTTTAATGTTCCTAGTCGTGGGTGTATCGAGACAGGGCATCGATATACTAGAGTAGACTAGCGTATACGCTTCTCGACCCATAAGATGGGCGATGGATGATCCCATATCCATTGGTGTTTGACATCAGAGATGGTATACGAGTGCTCGATGGAGACTGATTACACTGGACAGACTCGCCGAGAACTCCTAGTTGGTACTATACCTATCGTCAGATAGCAGTTCTCTGGTGACACTGGTACAGGTTAGTCTGTAGACCCGATATCGTCATAGAGACTTGTGCGATTCCCACCATGCTTTGATTTCCACCTTACCATGTTCAAGAGGACGTGCAAAACGGTGGTTTTTGGGTACAGTCCCGAGTCACGTGGAGGCAATGAGCTATAGGAGGGGTTTCGTCTCTCCCGGTATAGTGGGTTGATGTTGCGCTGTGCTCGATTGGCCATAACAGGGAAGTCCCTGGCCAGGGCTGATTTAGAGATTTACTAGTAAGTGTTATCAGTAGTTTCTCGACCCGTTATGAGCCTCGTATCGGCATGACTTATCGGTTATTGGGGTTTGACGTTTACCACCCCTAGACTGGATATGCGACATATCAGACGAGGAGACCGGACTGTACGGTAGTGTTACTGACAGGCTTTTACAGGAGTTAGAGCGGGCTTGCTTGCTGATTTTCTGATCGTTCAATACCCGGGTAGCCATTACGTCCAGCTAGTACCGCTGACGGCTTGTGGGTGCTTGATGTGATCATCACCTACTGCCGGAGTATTGACGTGTCTTTAGAGTCATACATAGAGGTTTTAATGGCTCAGGCAAAACGAAGTAGGAGCACATATGTGATATGTGTATGTGATACCGTATTATATTCTCGAGATTTATTCGTACCGGTCGGTTATATGTGATATAGCCGGGTTATCGAATCAAGTGTTGATTCGATAAGTTGGTACATTTAATATATTAGTCGGTTATATGTGGTATAGCCAGATTATTAAATCAAGTTTTGATTTTATAATTTAGTGTATAATTATATATTTGATATACTAATTTACATTAACTAATATTAGCTCACTTAAGCATTTATTTTTCTCACTTGTGTGCATGTGATATATATGTGATATATATTAATGTACATTATTTTGTGTTATAGTTGTTGATACACAGTACATGGGTGTATGAGACTTACACCATACTAATTATAATGTAGGGTTTAAGTATTCAAAGGAAATCTAAATTACTGGATAATTGTTCACATGCATGAAGCTTGTAGAAGCTTATGGATGCATTGACTTAGTCTACTCATTTTGTTTTACTTAAGATATTTATTAACCTAACCATTATAATTTAGCTATGGTTATGTCTCTACTTCAGTTAGCTATATGATACAAACTCACCCATGGTTGATTCTCTCACCTCATTAGTTCATTCTCATTTCTTTGCTGCTTCTTCTTCTTCATCCTTGAAAAAGCTTGCTAGGTTTTTGCAAAGTGAGAAAATATTGTGAGGAAAATAAAACTAAAGTGAGCTCACTTCCTACGTCATCATCCTCTACTAGATTAGCAATTTAGTATAGGGTGTTAGCTTCATTAAAACTCTCAATTAGTGAAGTAATAGCTTGAGTTAGTGTCTCGACGTAGATCATCTTCGGCCTCGAAGACTTCAAGCAAGATCGTTCTTTTCACCTTTAGAAGCCATGCAAGAGTCCGGAAGTACCATGATCGCAACGAAGGGACCACTATAAGGATCTATTGAAGTGAAGGAATGGTCTACAAAGGTTGTATTCCGTTATCACTTAAAAGTAAAGTAGCTTACATCTTAGTTTTGCTCCTAAAACTCTAGTTAGATCCTAGGTTAGGTTGTTTTGCACACTAGAAAAATTGAAATTAGCATGTTTAATACCTTGTGAAACCTTGTGGTTATGCCATAGAACCCTACAGTGGTATCAGAGCCTTGCTAGAGCATTAGGAGTTTTCTAGGCAAAGTTAGAAGTTCGAACGAACTCCGAAAACCCTATTTTTACCACTTTCTGGAAATTTTTCAAAAAGTTGAAATTTTTCATGTTAAAAATATTCAGAAAATCATACAGGTAATTCTATGGACACACCTGAAGAACGAAACCCTAACTCGTCTAAGTGACCATGGATCCGCGGCAAAAACATGGTTTTGGCTGCGGGTCCGCGGCGCCACTTAAGAGGCTTGGGTCGGGCCCTTCAGCTGTTGGTCTGTAGGTACTAGGACATGCTTCTGAGAATTTTTAATTCTGCTCAAGTGTTGAGCTTTCTGGGGAAATTTTGGGAATTCTTTGATTCGATCGAAAGGTTTAACATCGTCTAGCTTTTTCTGTAATGTGATACAATATGTGGAATTCATATAGTTAGGCATGAAATCCGTAATATGTGATATTTCTAGTTTACGATGTCAAAGATGATTGTGGATTCCAGATGTTGTAGTTTGACATTTTCTTTTCTGCGACCGTAAGCGTAATATGTGGTGCATCGCCGGTTTCGTTGCTATATGTCAACGACAATTGGGATACGCATATTTTCTTATGTTGATGACATGTGATGTTATGTGTTGTTGTATATGTTATATTGGATCGTCGTGTTTTGAATAGCCGGGGGTTTTATGTAAGATGAGAGTTTTATTTTCATTCATAGAAAATTAATTGTATGTAATATTCTTTAATTGGGGCACTTCCGGGTTGAGAAAGATGTCACCATTGATGTATATTATTTACTTTTCTGTATTGGGATAGACCCAAGGAGGAGAGCACAGGTAACCGGGTTCTAGAGTCCAGTGGGAGACCAACTCGAGGAGTCGAGTCTGGGTCTCCTAACACTAGAATTGGTAGGGTTTCTTGCCGCTCTCGTAGGGGTCTATGGATGTTGGTTTGGCTATTCATCGCGACCGTGGAATCCGTGTTTCATACAGGCTCAAAATGAAACACGGACCTCTTAATATATCCAATATTTCATATGTTTCTTCTGCTGTTCAGTGATGTCATCACTGTGGATTCTGAGCCGAATGGATATACATTATATATGAGATATATAGTAGATGTTGCTTATGTTTTGCACCCGCGCTAGTCCCGTCCCGGTATGCCGTTAGTTAAGTAACCTAACGGTGCATAACGAGACATTTGTGGCGAATGCGGATGGCATAAGCATATGTTGTATTTTCGTTTCTTCTGTGATGCTTAGGAAGCATAAATGATGGGATTTCATTAATGTGATTAATGAATGAAAAGAAACCTAAAAGATGTTGTAGAATCAAATTTTCAAAAAGGGTAGCTCTAGTTTTTGCTTTGCATAGCGGTATTCCTTGTAGAATATCCAGCACCTTATTCGATAAGAAAAGAGCCGAGATTCCTTCACCGGGAGTGACCTTTTTAGCGAAACTAGCAGATGCTACAAACACTCGGTTTTGTTTTTGATTGCTTTTATGGTTTTTGCTTTGCATAGAGTTATTTATGAAATATCCTGCACTATATTCGATAAGGAAAGAGCCCAGATCCCTTCACCGGGAGTGACCTCTTTAGCGAAACTAGTAAAATCCTCTAAAACACTCTTTTTCAAAATTCACTCGATTCTACAACGATATCAAGTTCATTACGCAAAAGGTTCTCTGAAGAATCTGTCGTAGCCCTCCGTCATTTCAGATAAGTCCTACTTAGTATTCGTGCTGCGTTTGTTGGCCTTTGTCAAGGCGTAGTGTGCGGTAGCTGAATAGTGCTTATCTGCTTATGCATATGATGCAGATTGGATTAGGGTAGTCGTACGACCTTGTTGGCCTTTGTCAAGGGTCGTGCGGGTAGGTTTAATTCAATCAGAAATAACGGGTTGAACTTGACTAGCATCCTATGATTTGTTGGCCTTTGTCAAGGTCATAGGGGGTTAAGGGCAAAATATTATCGGGAATTTCAGGTGTTGAAATTTGCAATGAGATTGCATACCTTCTATGTGATAGTTGGATCCTGATACCCACTGCGAGTTAGAGTTACTCCTGGGAGAGTTTTACACAGGACAATTAGCCTATCAAGTAGGTGTCTTGAAAGGTGTCAACGGGGTTATGACTTTGAGTAAACGGGGTTTATTTTAATTAGGTTTGTGCGAAAGCACGGGGAACCTCCCTCAAAGTACCGGCACTGCCCTGGCTGAAAGATTGGCGAAATTGTAGGGTGTAATTAATCCCGGTTAGTCTTTCCTTTAATGGTTTGAAAGAAAATTTGATAAAAACAGTGGGAGCTATCCTGATTAGATAAAATAATAACCAATTTGATCTTGCAAGAGCATATGCTAAAGTGATTTCTTCTCTCTTTCTAGGTAGCGACCATGTTACGTCTTAATCAAGATAATAATATGAATGTATTGACTGAACCCGCATGTTATACTGTGCATGGGAACGTTGGTTCCGTTCTTTCTTATAATTGTTATAAGACTGAACAGGGAATAGGGACATATCCGAATTCCCACGCCGCCCAAACGAAGAATAAGCATATTGATGCATCTTCTTCGGGTGTGTTAGTAGTTGAGAACTGTTTCTCGGTTCACTCTACGTCCTGCGTATTAGATACTGGATCGGGATCCCACATATGTAATATTTTACATGGGCTAAAGAAAGGTAGAGAACTGGGAGTAGGTGATCATTCCGTAAAAGTAGGGAAAGGGGAAAATGTTGTAGCCAAAGCAGTTGACGAATATCACCTTGTATTACCAAATGGTAATACATTGATTCTGAACGAATGCTATTACATTCCGACCCTGATATGCAATCTTATATCAGTTTCTTTACTAAGTAAAGAAGGATATTATTTTGTAGTACAGGATAATGTTATGAACATCTTCCTGAATCAAAAGTTGATTGGATCAGGCTCGTTAAATAATGGCATATACGTTCTAGATCAATCCACAGTTCTTAATGTACAAAACACATACAAGAGGAAGAGTTTAGAAATGAACAAATGCTTCTTATGGCATTGTAGACTGGATCATATCAATGCGACCCGGCTAGCTAAGTTGCATAAGGATGGATATTTGAATTCGTTCGAATTTTCATCTTATGACACTTGCTAGTCATGTCTCAAAGGCAAGATGACCAAAACTCCATTTACAGGACACGGAGAAAGAGTTACAGAACACTTGGGACTGATACATAGTGATGTATGTGGTCCCATGTCTACATATGCTAGGAATGGTTCCTCATACTTCATTACATTCACTGACGATCTCTCAAGATTCGGACATGTGTTCCTGTTGAAACACAAATCTGAATCTTTCGAGAAATTCAAGGAATATAAATTCGAAGTCGAGAACTAAATTGGAAAAGGTATTAAAATCCTACGATCTGATAGAGGAGGTGAATACTTGAGCACGGAGTTCCTGGACTATCTAAAAGAGAATTGGATTCTCTCTCAGCTTACTCCTTCATATACACCACAGCACAACGGTGTATCGGAGCGGAGGAATCGCACCCTATTAGATATGGTGCGCTCTATGATGAGCACCGTTGAGTTACTTATTTCCTTTTGGGGTTATGCGCTTGAGACAACAGCATACCTATTGAATCAAGTTCTATCTAAATCTGTACCTACCATACCATATGAGATATGTAGTGGAAAGTGACCATGTCTTAAAAGAGTTAGGATATAGGGTTGTTCGGCCTATGTGAAAAAGAAAAATACGGACAAACTCAAGGCACGGTCAGTTCTATGCAAGTTTGTACGATATCCCAAACATTCACATGGATATCTTTTCTACCATGGAGAGAAACAAAAGGTGTTTGCTTCTCGACATGCCTCCTTTTTAGAAAAAGAATTTCTTGCAAAAGAAATTAGTGGCAACGAGGTAAAACTGGAAGATATTCCGGCTACACAAGCTGAAACTGAAGATTCAGTGGAACCAGAGGATTCGATAGTTCCCAACGTACCTTAGCCTCTCTGTCGATCTAGTAGGGTTCCTCATCCACCTGAGAGATACTACGGTTTTCTCATTGATGGTGGAAGCGAGGATTGCATCATGGAGGATGATGACCCAACTTGCTTCGAGCCGGCCATCACGAGTGGGGACTCAGTGAAGTGGCTGGATGCAATTCGATCTGAGATGGAATCCATGTACACCAACAAAGTATGGACTTTGGAAGTTGCTCCTGAAGGGGTAAACCCCATTGGGAGAAAATGGTTCTTTAAGAAGAAACTTGGTGTAGATGGAAAAGTTGAGACTTTCAAAGCTAGACTTATTGCAAAGGGTTTTCGTCAATGACCAGGTGTGGATTATGAAGAAACCTTTTCTCCAGTGGCTATGCTTAAGTCCATCCGGATCCTACTTGCCATTGCTGCATACCAAGACTTCGAAATCTGGCAAATGGATATTAAGGTCGCCTTTCTGAATGGTGATTTGGAAGAGTGCGTGTACATGACTCAGCCAGAGGGGTTCGTAGACAGTGGGAGCAGCGGAAAGGTCTGCGACCTGCTTAAATCCATCTACAGGTTAAAGCAAGCATCACAGAGTTGGAACATCTGTTTTGATGTCGTTATCATAGAGTTTGATTTCGTCAAAAACGTAGATGAACCTTGTATATACAAGAAGGTGGCAGAGAGTACGGTTGTCTTCCTCGTATTGTACGTGGATGACATACTCTTGATCGGAAATGATATTCTTATGCTGGAATCGGTCAAGCTCTTCTTATCACAAAGATTCTCAATGAAAGATCTGGGGGATGCCTCCTACATCTTCGGAATTAAGATCTACAGAGATATATCTAAACGGATACCGGGATTATCCCAATCCAGGTACATTGAAACCATACTAAAGAGGTTTAGTATGGAAGAATCCAACCATGGGTTTTTACCCACGATCTCAGGACTCACTCTCTCTAAAGAGATGTCTCCCAAGACTCATTTGGAGAGAGCTCACATGCAAGGGATACCCTATGCTTCGGCAGTAGGCTCTATCATGTATGCGATACTATGTACCAGACCCGATGTAGCACACTCACTAAGTATAGTGAGTAGGTATCAAGCAGATCCTGGAGAGAGTCACTGGACAGCTGTGATGAGCCTTCTCAAGTACTTGAGAAGGACTAAAGAGATGCTCTTGGTGTATGGTGTTAGTGTATATGCCCTAGAGGCCATTACTGTATCATACTAGTTTGTATATTACTTAATGGAAGCTTGGGATATTCACCTTGTATATACAATCTTGCTCAAAATAGTAGTATGCTACTTGGTTTGTTTCTACTTCAATGTGTACATGTGTTTATTTTAGTATATCACCTATACATATTAGTGGAGCCCTTGGGATCTTTGCTTGATTACCAGCGTTGTGATGGCAGTCACACTAGTGGGGGCTGGGTAATCTATAAGCACATCCTTATGCAGGTCCCTAGTCGCAGGACTATCGAGATAGGGCATCGATACTCCGGAGTAGACTGGCGCATGCGCTTCTCATCCCAGTGTGGGAGACGGTCTGTCCCACAGCCATCAGTACGTCGTACTGGAGATAGTATGCGGGTGCTCGTTGGGTTACGAGTACACTGGACAGGACTTGTCAGGGAACTGACCGGTTGGTATTATACCTATCGTCAGTTATCAGTTCCCAGGTGACATGAGTACAGCTTAGTCCGCTGACTTGACACTGTCACTTCGCCTCGAGTGTGTTCCCACTGTACTTTGATTACTACCCTACCACTGCTCAAACGAGTCGTGCAAACAGGTAGTAGTTGGGTGCAGTCCCGAAGCACTTGGAGGCAGTGACGGTTAGACAGGATTCGTCTCTCCCGGTATTGGGGGTTGACATCACGCTGTGTCTAGGAGAGCCATTACACGAGTAGTCCCTGGCCTGGGCAAACGGGATATACTGGTAGGTTTCTAGTGTTATCCTAGGGTGTATTGGGCTTCATTCCGACACGACTTGTACCGCTATTAGGGGACTGACGTTTACCGCCCCCTAGGCCCGCCATGCGATGTATCAGACGAACAGACCGGACTGTACAGAGATTGTCACATTCAGGCTCAGTAGGAGTTCAGATGGGTTTCACCTCGTCAGTCTTCTTGTCGGCATCTACCTGGGGACCGTTACGCACAGCTAGTGCCGCTTGCGGTCTGTGGTTAAACCCACTGCCAGCGTAGTGTCGAGTCTTTAGAGTCCCACACTGAAAGCTATTCGCCTTTAGGCAAAAGAGTAGAGGTCGCATGGTTTTGCGACAGGTCGCATGGTTTTGCGACAGGGTTCAGTCACATCCGTGCACTTGTGCACGTTTAGTGTCCGGACAGTTTACACTAGTGGGTTTTGGTTTAAGCCAGATCCTAATGTACGTATTGGGATTGGTTTTATCCAGTTTGTATTCGTGTTCCTCGGAACGTGGATGCGGGTATGTATGCACAGTTGACGGAGAGACAGAGGCAGAGGATTCTCATTAGGGTTGTTGACCGTTGACTGTTGACTATTGACTTCTTGCTCAACCCTAATGAGAATATGATATGTAATTAACAATAATATTAATTAAGTATTGTGGTGACATGGTTGTTGAGGGGTTGACTTTGTTGACTTGTTGACTTTGTTGACCAGTTGACTAGGTTGGACTAGTTGACCATCATGATGACAATGGTTATCATTTCATGGCAAAGACTTTTTACTTGCTTGTTCTCTTGTGCAATATGAGTGCATGAAATGATTTAGCCATTTTGACTTAAACCATTTACACAATACTTGATTACTATTTTTGTGATGATGGTTTTGGATTATGAGAGCCAAGAGAGAAAAGTCTTGCTCATTCTTTCATTTCCTTTCTCTCTCTTGTGTTCTTGAGCTCTCATCTTCTTCCTCTTGCTCTCCCTCTCTTTAGTCTATGGTTCACTTGTCTCATGTGTTGAGAACCAAGAACCATAGAGAAAATCCCAACACACTCTCCTCTACTCACTCTAGTTCACAAGGTTTAGCAAACCGAGTGAACTAGTTTCTTCAAAGTTCGAAGAAGAAGCCAAAGGTAGAAGCTTTCAGGTGGATCGATCTTCGGCGCAAGGAGACGACGGGGTGAAGCCGATCGGGACAACGATCGAGGCTTGAAGACGAAGGAGTTCAAGATAGAAAGGTATAACCCCCTAACCGAGTAGTTAACAACTCCTAGTTAGGTTGTTAGTTAGATGTTTAACAAAGATCCGGTTTTGAGTCCATGTTACCACCTCTAGAAAATTGTTTTTCACCAAATTCCGCATGCCCGAAAGTACCGGGAGAGGTAGCATGGACTTACAGATGGTAACGGAGAACTCCAAGTGGAGTCTTTTAGGGATTCGAGCTTCTAGAGTGATAAGGACGACTCTAAGTCGCACTCGGGATTTGTCTTTACCCTCAATGGAGGGGCGGTATGCTGGAAGAGTTCCAAGTAGAAAACCATGGCAGACTCGACGATGGAGGCTGAATACATCGCTGCCAACGATGCTGCCAAAGAGGCTGTCTGGATGAAGAAGTTCATAACTGAACTTGGAGTGGTTCCATCCATTGGGTATCCAATACCTTTGTATTGTAATAACAATGGAGCGGTGGCTTTGTCCAAGGAACCCAGGTCCCATCAGCGATCCAGGCATATTCTAAGGCGGTATCACTTGATCCGGGAGATAGTTGATCGTTGGGAGATCGAGGTCAGGAGAGTTGACATGAATAACAACATTGCAGACCCACTCACAAAGGCCATTCCCCAGATAAAGTTCGAGGGACTCTTCAGGATGCTTTGTATGTGATACTACAGCAGGTGGCTCTAGTGCAAGTGGGAGATTGTTAGTTGTATGTATGCCCTAGAGGCCATTATTGTACATATGATGTATATTATATTGGATGCTTGGACATATATAGAGAGGACTTTCTTGCTCGACATGATAGTATGCTATCTGGTTGCTCTTTATCTTAACATGTATACTTGTCTCTTGATACTGTCTTAAGGTTACATGTTGGTAAAGCCCTTATGATGTGTACTTAACTACAAGGATTATGATGCAGATCATACTAGTTGGGCCATGGTAGTACATAAGTTCATCCTTTAATGTTCCTATTCGTGGGTGTATCGAGACAGGGTATCGATATACTAGAGTAAACTAGCGTATACGCCTGGGCGATGGCTGATCCCATATCCATTGGTGTTTGACATCAGAGATGCTATACGGGTGCTTAATAAAGACTGTGTACACAGGACAGACTCGCCGAGAACTCCTAGTTGGTATTATACCTATCGTCAGATAGCAGTTCTCTGGTGACACTGGTACAGGTTAGTCTGTAGACCCGAGATCGTCATAGAGTCTTGTGTGATTCCCACTGTGCTTTGATTTCCACCTTACCACGTTTAAGAGGACGTGCAAAACGGTGGTTTTTGGGTACAGTCCCGAGTCACATGGAGGAAATGAGAGATAGGAGAGGTTTCGTCTCTCCCGGTATTGGGGGTTGATGTTGCGCTGTGCTCGATTGGCCATAACAGGGAAGTCCCTGGTCAGGGCTGATTTAGTAATTTACTGGTAAGTGTTATCAGTAGTTTCTCGACCCGTTATGAGCCTCGTATCAGCATGACTTATCGGTTATTGGGGTCTGACGTTTACCACCCCTAGACTGAATATGCGACATATAAGACGAGGAGACCGGACAGTACGGTAGTGTTGCTGACAGGCTTTTGCAGGAGTTAGAGCGAGCTTGCTTGCTGATCTTCTGATCATTCAATACCCAGGTAGCCGTTACGTCCAGCTAGTACCGCTGACGGCTTGTAGGTGCTTGATGTGATCATCACCTACTGCCGAAGTATTGATGAGTCTTTAGAGTCTTACATAGAGGTTTTACTGGCTCAGGAAAAACGAAGTAGGAGCCCATATGTGATATGTGCGGGACCGAAAATAATGCGAGTATGTGAAACCGTATTATATTCTCGCGATTTATTCGTACCGGTCAGTTATATTTGATATAGCCGGGTAATCGAATCAAGTGTTGATTCGATAAGTTGGTACATTTAATATATTAGTTGGTTATATACGATATAGCCGGATTATTAAATCAAGTTTTGATTTGATAATTTATTGTATAATGTAGGGTCCCGGCAGAGCCCCGGCCATCGAAACGCGGCCAAAATGCGGAACAAAATTTTTTGAAACCGGCGCTACCGATACCTGAATCTCGGATCGACCTTAAACCCTATTCTAGCAAACTAACTAAGAGTTAGAATGGTTATACCGAGTTGATCCGTGTCCTTCGGTCTTCATTCCAAGCTCCTAGTGATCCTTTGACGATGTTTGGTTGCCAGTCTTCCTCCATCTCCGATGATCCACCCGAGGGAAACGGCGCAAGCTCCTACCTCGTCGAACAAGGTAACCGACGCTCCAACGTCGCTAGCGATGGAGAGTGGGGGTGTATGTGTGTGTCACCATAATTTTCTCTCAACACAAAACTCAAATGAGCAATCATAGAAGATGAATGGAGGTGATGTAGCTTTGGCATGAACAAAAATGGTTAAGTGTTTGTGTGAACTTGAGAGAGTGAGAGTGTTGGAGCTAGCATGCAAATTAATCATGTAACCAAATGAAACCCCACTCCCAAAATATGGCCGGCCCGCTCTCTCTCCAATCATAAAAAAAATAAATTTTCTTTTTACAATAAAATAACATCAACCATACTTTGTTCCATGCCCAAGACCATGCCTTTGCCACCTCACACCCTCCACCTCATTTGTTAAACAAATGAATTTCTATAAATGGAAATTCATACAAATGATGTTGCACCATCTAGAAGCTATTCCGTACAGAATACGGAATACTTCCCGGTACATGTACCGAAATACATATACGCGTATTCATACCAAAATACGAATAGCCGAGAGAGAAAACGAATAGTGAACAATAATACTAGAATACGTATATACAAATACATATACAAATTATTAAATCAAAACCTGATTTAATAAACTGGCTTAATCATAAGCCGCTAGTATTATCAACCGTCCAATTAAAGTCTGGGCAGCAAGTGCACATATTTAATCGGACATCTGTATGTATCAACATAACTAATGTACACCATATCGCCTGAACCGTGAAAACCCTCTGTATGGGACTCTAAAGACTCGTCAATACGCTGGCAGTGGGTTTAACCAAAAGCACATCAACGACACTAGCTGTACGTAACGGTTACCCAGGTATTGAGCGAATGGGAGGCCGACGAGCAAACTCATCCTGAACCCCTACTGAGCCTGACAGTGATAATATCCGTACAGTCCGGTCTGTTCGTCTAAGAGTATCGCATATCGAGTCTACGGGGGTGGATAAAGTCTGACCCCCAACAACGCGATATTTAGTGTCAGTATGAAACCCATCACTACCTGAGAAACTATCGATCCTGGATCGATAATTCTCGTTCACCGTGGCAACGGTTTATGGTGATGGCCATCCGTACACAACGCGACATCAACCCCAAATACCGGGAGTGACGAATCCCCGAAGATCCGATCACTGCCTCCATGTGGCTCGGGACTGTACACAACTAAAACCTGTTTGCACGAATCCTTTTAGCCGTGGTAGGGTAGTAATCAAAGCACAGTGGGAACTCACACGAGACTGTTTACCCCAATCGGAGCAAAGCTCTGTTCAAATTCCGAGGAGGGAGATGAAGCAGCGCTTCATCTTCCTCCAATCAGAAACAAAGCTTTGCTTTGAAAATTTAATCTTTAATAAATGAAGCAACGCTTCAGATCCTTTGCGCTGCGTGCGATGCGCCACGTGTCTGGCGCAGATACATTAGCGCAGCGTCCAAGAAGGCGCCCCAATTAGAGCAAAGATCTGTTAAAGGAAGCGCCGCGCTGCGCTCTGCGCTGTGCGACACGTGGCAGCGCAGTTGCGCTAGCGCAGTGCGCTGCGCTGTGCGCAGCGCGACACGTGTCACCGCAGATGCGCTAGCGCAGAAGAAGGGGGTAAGTGCCAAAGGAAATTTATCCATGCAAAATTACATGCACTTGATAATAACAAATTAAAATCATACGATGGACAAGCACAACAGAGAGCTAAAATAAAAAGAACACTTAGCAGATAATAAAATACTTAATTAAAACATTTATTTATTATTACATTTAAAAGAGACCACCAAATATGGGATCGGAAAGACAAGGGTTTGCAAAAATAAAAAAGAGATTCCCTAGCTCCCTTTCTTCCTTCTCCACCACGTCAAAGCGGCGATCCTCCCGAGAAGAAGACATCCAACGATCGTCGCCACATTCTTTAGAAAAGGTGGCAATGAGAACCCGGCGAGCCCGTATCTGGCTCAGCAAGTGGAAAGAGCAGTCTCTCAGGGCTTTAGTGATCAAGAGCGCTTCGAAAAAGCTCTCGATCTTATCCTCGGCCACATCAAGCATTGCCGAGGACATCTCCGCCGGAGGAGGGAGAATGTCGGCGAGCACTGAGGCAAGGATCATCCGAAGCCAAATGGAACCCGGGGGAAGAGGAGACCCCACACGAGTCGAAAGCTCGTACATTGCAGCATCGCACTGCTCGTCCGAAAAAGAGGAGTCCACTAAGCGCGCAACAAAACGGGGAACGATGTCCCGGATCGGCACTTCCCACGGTTGTCGGCGGGCGTGAGGACGGTTGCAAGCCATGATCGAAGAAGTTCTCTGAAGGTGAGAAAAGAAAAGGCTCGGCTTTGAGTTATATATAGACCCAAACACAGAAAATTCTGTGCGCAGTGGAATTATTTCCAAGACCCGGGAATTCGAAATTTCGAAGAAATACAAGTTTGACTTGAAAAGAGGAGATGAAAAGATATCTCACGGGAAGCAACGCTTCCGATTCCCCCAATCAGAGCAAAACTCTATCTTGAAAGTCTAAATTTTAATAAATGAAGTAACACTTCAGATCCTTTGCGCTGCGCGCGACGCGCCACGTGTCTGGCGTAGATACGTCAGCGCAGCGTCCAAGGCAGTGCGCCCAATCAGAGCAAAGCTCTACTTTAAGTAAAAATTAAAGGAAGCAACGCTTCAGTTGCGTAGGCGCTGCGCTGCGCGACACGTGTCAGCGCAGGTGCGCAAGC
Organism: Agapanthus africanus; assembly: GCA_030015575.1. NCBI lineage: Eukaryota > Viridiplantae > Streptophyta > Magnoliopsida > Asparagales > Amaryllidaceae > Agapanthus > Agapanthus africanus. The sequence goes on along the minus strand of CM057337.1, from coordinate 253,273,011 downwards.
GCTGCGCTGCGCGACACGTGTCAGCGCAGATGCGCTAGCGCAGTTGCGCAGCGCTTTGCGCTGCGCGACACGTGTCAGAGCAGATGCGCTAGCGCAGTTGCGCTGCGTTGTGCGCTGCGCGACATGTGTCACGCGCTGGAGCATTTGCGCCAAAACAGAATAAAGATTTTTATGAAATCTTTCTGTTCTTTTTAAAAGAAGAAGATTCTCTTCTGTAAAACAGAAGCCCTTGAATTAAAGATCCAACGGTGGGGAAAATTCTCCAAATCACTCAGAGAAACATCTCTTTAACTAATTTATGGGCACTATAAAGAGGACCCCAAGTCTCAATTCAAAGGCATGAACATTTTTCTAAAAAAAAAGGAAAGAACTCTGAAGAAATTTCATGAAGAAAGGTAAAAGACCTTTTAGATAGAAGAATTTCTTCTGATCATTGATCTAAGAACAAGATCAATGATCTTTAATAAAAACCAAAATAAAAATAGTGCTTTGCACTTATGAACCATTGGCACTCTAAGATCAAGAAAAATAAGAAACACTTGTTTTCTTTGATCTAAATTAGATCAAGAAACCAAATAGTGCTTTACACTTATGAACCATTGGTTCTGGAATCTTAAAAAATTATTAGTGCTTTGCACTTGCAAACTGCGCTGTTGCGCTCTTAGGAGAGCACCACGTGTCAGCTGCAGAACAACTTGCGCTACGTGCTTTTGAAATAGAGCTTTGCTCTCTGTAATTGGCGCACCTCACCAGAGCGCGCCACGTGTCAGCAGCGTAACAGCACAGCGCACTGCGCTGTTGCGCTTGCGCTCACCAGAGCATGACACGTGTCCTTACCACAACTTGCGCTCAGTGATTGGCGCAAAACGCCTGACAAATGCAATGCATTTCTTTTACTAAAGGGCCAGGCCCAAATCAGAGGGGCCTAGCAGGCCAAAATAAATTGCAAAGCAATAAAAAGGGGGCAGAGCCCAAGCGAAATTGATGCTCTGCATCTTTTATGGGCAGAGCCCAAACAAAAAAAAATAGAAGTAATGCAATGCATTATTTAAGTGTGGGCAAAGCCCTAGCACAGGTCTAATAGACTAAAAATAAATAAAATGTTGAACATTTTCAACCGGACTTAGCCCAATTCTGGCCGTAAATCCTTAAATTAAATTGAACTGAGCACAAATGCTCTCTCAAATCAATTTACCTCCGGTTCGAGGGTACATCTCCGAACTCCTCTGACACTTCTCGTTGTAATCCCTCAACGACGTCTGAGAGGCGACGGGTCCCAACGACCACACATGAACATGGACTGCGGGGTCCTTAAACTCGTGGACCGAAACGTCCTTAAACTAATGTTGGACCGAAACGTCCTTAAACTAATGTTGGACCGAAACGTCCTTAAACTAATTTGGGCCGAAACTTCCTTAAACTAATATTGGACCGAAACGTCCTTAAAATAACGATGGACCAAAACGTCCTTAAATTAATAATGGACCACCACGTCCCTAAACTGGAACATAGACCACCACGTCCCTAAACTGGCGATGGACCACCACGTCCCTAAACTGGAAAATAGACCACTACGTCCCTAAACTGGAACAATAGAGCCTCCAAATGCTCTTTTGCCGGATCTAAACGGTCCCGTTTAAGTTGATCTTAGCCCCAAACACGGCTAATGTATCCTTAAACATTCAAATAGACTATAAAACACCAAATTGACTTTGGTTCAAGGGTACATCTCTGAACTCCTCTTACATCTGCCGTTGTAATCCTTCAACGACGTTGGAGAGGTGACGAGTCCCGCTGGCCAGATATTAATGGATTATCACGTTAAGTTGATCTTAGTCTCAAACAGGACTATCGTATCCTTAACGAACGTTTAAGTTGATCTTAGCCGCAATGCGACTAATGCATCCTTAAACTAAAAACACCAAACCCAAATCTAAGTAAATACGGATTTAGACTAATCCACGTCCTACGGGCGAGGGCATTACTCAGTCTCCGTATACAATCCACGGGCAACCACAAACAAAACAAACACACACGACACGAAGTGAAATTCTGGAGAAGGAGAATGTTGTTACCGTGATGCGGTAGCGTAATTAACTGCAGGGGCTTGCGCTTGCAGGGAAGAGCGTCCCCACAATCAAAAACCCCTCAAGCGAGGGGGAATCTGACGAAGTCTGCTACATCGGCCGCATCCGTCTAAACCTCCGATACACGGTGCCATAAATCACCTTGGCATCTTCGGAGAGGTGGACGGATAAAACCAAATAGCATCTGCCCCGAATCTCAGCGTCAGGACATCGCGGTCCTGTGCGCCGCCTTTCGGAGGGGAACAGATTCTGGCACGCCCGGTGGGACCTTTTCCTCTTTCCACTCCACACTTCGTGTGTCGTCTTCGCGAACCAATCGCGGTTTGTTAAATGGTTGCCTTCGGATTTCAAGTTACTAAGATTTGGTCTCTTGCCTGGCGCATAACTCAAGATTCAATGGCCTCTGACTGCACCAACTGCTCGAAGTGCCACTGCAATGGACGCTCCAGCTCCCCCGGAGGTGTAGCATATGGGCCCCAAGCGGCTTCCTTCCTCACTCTGCCAGTAGACCAGGTGACCCAAGCCACCACTGGCCTGTTCTTCGGGACCATGATCCCACCTACAAGATTCTCTATGCCGATGCCTGCATCGAAGGTGAACAAGAAGTCGGTCTTCGACCGACTCACTGCCACGACGGCCCCTGTCAACGGGTCACCCACTGCCAAACCAACAGCTTCGGTTTTCGCCAGGCTGGATCAGAACTTTAAATTGGCTGTCCTAAGGAAGGCAATGACTACTGCTCCAGAAGTCGTCAAGGCGGCTTCCCCTGTCAAAGAGTCAGTCTTTTCAAGACTGACGATTCCTGCTCCTGCCCCTGCTCAAGGATCCGTCTTCGATAGATTGAATATCACCTCTCAAAAGACAACCTCAGTCTTTGAGAGGTTAACACCAGCGACGCCTCACTCAGGCAAGGGGCAAAAAGAAGCTGTCTCTATCTCCGAGCCAGTCCCGACGGCTCGTCATGCTTGACGTCGCCATTAGCGACGAGTGAGGAAGGCAGGGGGCAATTCCCCTCAGGGCTAACTCTACCGGCTCAAGTGGTGGAAGTCAACGCTGTTGTTCTAACTGGGAATAGCTTTGAACTGCTGAGGAGGGTACGGAAGAATGCTCCAACAGCTACAATGAAAAGATCTCCTCCGCCTGCAGAGAGAGTCCCAGAAACAAAGCAAGAACAGCCCCCTCAACGGCTGTCCTCAAGAATATACAAGGTTTGGTGAAGGGTTCAAGACTCAGTGATCGACCCAGATCACTCTCGTCAACAAAAGAAGGAGAAAGTGCAAAAAGAAAAAGACCATCCTATTAAACAGCAGGGGACAGCAGCTGCAAGGTTGCCCCCTTCAACCGTTCCTTCAACCTCAACGGCCCACAAAAGAAGGAGGCCAGAGAAAACTCCCGCGTCAGCGGCAAAAGTTAAAAATGGTGAACCTAAACGCCCTAAGTCAGGGGGCATAATAGTTCATACGGTTTACATGGCATCGGGAAAAGAAGATAGCCGCATATCAACAGGTCATAGACCGCACACGAGGTCAGTGACCAAGGCTCAGGAGCTGCAGCAGAAGCTCCAAGAAATGATGAACACTATGGCCGCACTTACAGGGCCAAAAGAAACCCCTGAAACGTCCTCGGACGAGCGTCAAGAACAAGAAACGGACGGTGAATTCCTTCGTCGCGTACTGGAGAAGAAGGATAAAGAAGCTGCGAAGCAGGCAGCCAACATAAAGAAAATGGCCTTCCTGTTCCAGGATATGGTGGGTATGATGATTCAACAAGATCCACCTGCTGAAGATCCCCCGATCATCCTTGAAGACGATAGGGGAGAGACGTCGAATCCTCCACCAGCTCTGTCCACTGCTAAAGAGGATACAATCACCAAAGCTGAATTGGATGAGTACATCGCCCAACAAATACGGGTTCATCATGCAACCGAAACAGCCGGCCAGGTCGTGAAAACGGGGAGGCCATATCCGAGTTGGTACGATCAAATCAAGTACCTGCCAGGTTATACGATCCTCAAGTTCTATGTCTACAAGGGGACGGGCAATCCTCACCAGCATGTTGCCCAGTTCAGGGCACTCTGCGGCAATACCGGTGGTGATAACAAGCTTTTACTTCGCCAGTTTGTTGGAAGTTTATCGGATACGGCGTTCGAGTGGTACTCTGAACTCCCGAACGACTCTATCAAAACCTTCACGGAGATGGAGCTACTGTTTACTCAGCGTTTTGCAAGCGCCAGTGAACGTACCCCGATAACAGCACTGATTAACGCCAGGGTAAAACCAGGCGAGACGTGGGTTCAATACGCTATACGATGGCGGAACTTATGGTCAAAGTGCGAGCAGCGCATTGATGAAGCTCCCGCAGTGGGTATGTTTGTGGGAACCCTTGATCCACAAGCAACCATCTCACAATTTATGATGTTTTTCAAGCCAACTACCTTCCAGGCCTTGATTGACAAACTAGCGCAAATGGATCAAATGGGCCATAAACCCCCTCTTCCAAGGTCGGACTCCCGAAATGACAAAGGGAAGGGAAAAGCGATCGTCGTCGCTAATGCTCAACAACAACCGAGCGACTCGAAACCGGTTGCTCGTCAAAATAATATGTGCCCTTACGTGCCCCTTGAGGATAGGATGGGACGTCCTTATTCCTTTCCCCGCGATAAAACGAGGAGGTTATTCGAGCCGGCGTTGCGCAACAGACTCATAAATCTGTCGGATCCAAAACGTCCGTTGCAACCAAGTGACGTCAACGAGCCCAATTACTGTCCTTATCATCGAGTACTAGGCCATCCGATCGAAGATTGCTACGTTTTCAAGAATTGGCTTGAAAACCAGTACCGACAGGGCAAGTTCACGTTATCTGACAAATGGAAGGTGAATCCCCCGCAGCCCCACACCTCTAAGGGGACGAATACGCCGGGGGCAACATGCTCCGTCATTGAAGAAGTTTCTTGGGAGGTTGTATTATCAACTAAGACAAAGAGGATGCTAAACGATCTTCAGGCATGTCCAGCGATCAAGTGGAAGAACCCGTTGGAACCGTAGGTCATTGAAGGGATGTTGAGCCACATTGTGGCGGTTCAAGCACTTGCAGCTTGCCGTCAAAATCTTCGGAAAAAAAGAAGAAGAAATCTAAGAAGCCCGTGAAGCCTGGCGGCAAACGCACGGACTTACAAAAGCAAATTGACGCGTTGGAAGAATACAACCAAAAGGCGCGGACTCCCATTACGCTCCAAGAGTTCCTCAATCACGTTTTTCAAGAAAAAGATGAGGGAGAAAGTTCATCAGATGAATCCGAGGAATATGTGGTGAGCTGTCATATGATTTCCCATTCGATCACGAACGATGAGGAGACTCCTTGCACCGAAAAGCTGGGGGCAGATCCTGAACCAAAAGTCCTGGGGCCACCAGATGAAGTAATCGACGCATTTCTTAATGAAGCTCGGTTGAAAAGTAAAGCTGATCGGGAGCGCGAGGTGGCTATATTTGAAAGGGCCAAGCGCCAGCGACTTGATGAAGGAGCTGAGACGATCCCGGTGGAGCTAAACACCTCCGCTACCGACAAAAGCCAATTCAAGATGAGAAAGAAGTTTGCTAAGGCCATATCAATGGGCATGAAGCTACCATCCTCCGAAGAAGAAATTACCGGTGAAGCGAAAATGCACCTGTCTTATTGCTTATATCATCAAAAGATTTCGCACCCCACTCAAGAGTGCAAAGCTTTCGATAGATGGTGGCAAGGATACGTTGCTCATCGACAACACTTTAAACGGGAAAAGCGTAAAACTCATCGGGAGCAAAGAAATACGACCGAAGGGCTTAAAAGAACTGCTGGCGATTGTTGCATGATTAACACCGGTAGATCACAAGTGCCTACATTCGGGAGTGATTCTGATGAAGAGCTAGAACTTGCCCCTCTCTTTAAAGAGTCCGCTTCGAGAAAAGAAGAAGAACCGAAGGTTTGCGAAAATATCCGGCTACGTAATCGCGCGCTGCCCGAAAAGAACCTCGGACCCTCGAACAAGAAAGATAAAGGGAAAGAAAAGGTCTCTGAAGATATCGTCATAGATGACCAAGTGGTGGAAGAGCTAGCTGCCAAAGACCCACCAAAGAATAATAAGGTGGACTACAACGTCTTAGCACATCTTAGGAAGCTGCCCTCACAGCTCAGCATTCTTGACGCCCTTTTGCTATCAAAAGAGGCGAGAGATTCGTTGATTAAGGCGCTCCAAGACCCGGAACAATTCCAAGCATGCCTGGTCGAGAAAAAGATGAAAGATGAATTGGAGGAAGTGTACACGGCTGATGTTTCTTTTGGCGATGAAGACCTTCTACTTGGGACGTGCGAACACAATCGCCCTCTCTATGTCTCGGGATACTGCCATGATATAAAGATAGGCAAAATCCTGATCGATAACGGGTCGTCTGTTAACCTACTCAACGTCCGGGTGTTGAAGGAAATCTGCATGAGCGTCCAGCACCTTGCTCGGGACAAGATCACCATCTATGGGTTCGACTCCCAATCGTCAAAGACTCTTGGATCTGTGATACTGACGCTACGCTTCGGGCTACTCGTCATGGACATTAAGTTCCACGTCATAGACGCCAAGACATGCTACAACACTTTGCTCGGCCGACCATGGTTACACGAGTACAACATCATCCCTTCTACACAACATCAGTGTATGAAGTATTTTAAGGATGGTTTCGAGTATACCGTGATGGGAGAACTGAACCCTTTCTCTGTGAACAAGGTCTGCAAATATGAAGACGCCAAATACTTCTTACCGGATTTCGAAGACACAGAGAAGTGTCACAAGCCGGAGAACAAAGCTAACGCCACCATCCCTGTCTTCGGTAGTGATACTGAGGGGGAAGAGGAGATAGTTTATTCGGATCCGCCCAAACACAACAATCCGGGACCATCGGCCCCTACATTGATCTTTGGTAGCGACTCGGAAGATGAGATCCGTGTTGTATTCTCTGCTCGACCTTCAATACGAACGTCCGCTGACGAAGAGCAAAGTCTACAAGTCGCCATAGTGCCACTTAAACACCAGAAAGAACTGGATGCACTCAATATTTACAATGTAGAAGAGCTGCAAATGTTCTATATCCCTCCCAGGCGAGAAAGCGAAAAAGCAATTCTGTTCTACCGCTCTGAAGAAACCAAGGTGGAAAAAGAAATCTGGCATGGCGTGGATCCTACGCTCGACAGGCTTCAGCCTATCCGTCTTCCCAGATATTATACAGAGGGTTTGAAGAAGCTGCTGAAACGCCAGGGGATATCCTTCAAACAGACCGTTAGAAAGGCCAAATTCTATGACAGGGTCTGGAACGTCCCCGGGACTCAACGTAAACTGCCTAACGGGAGAATGGAAACAAAAGGGCTTGGATACATCCGGTCAAAGAAACGAGAGTTACTACCCGGCTGCTACGTCGTGTATGACCTTGATGAAGAAGCGGATGCTCAATGGAAGGACGCTAATCCTAAGCCAATGAAAATTCCAGATGCAAAGGAGCCCAGTCCGTCGTTCGAGGAACAAATGGACAAACTTATAAAGAAAGCCGGTCAAAAAGTCCGAGATGATCACAACCGTGAGACGGCCATCTACGAGAAAGCCAAGACGCAACGCCTTCTCCAACAGACCGTAAAGGATGAAAATGCCGCTCCTTGTCAACCTATTATAAAGAAGGCTCGGCGTAAAAGCAGAAATAAGTTGAAAGCCCAAAAAGGCGCTCAACAACAACAAAGCAGGGCTAAGAAGCCACGCAAATGGGAGTTGAGCGTTATTGATCTATCCCTCATGAAGAAAATGGGACGAGCGTACTCGTTTCCTCGGGACAAGACGAAGAAGATACTTGATCTTGCTCTAAAGCATCAATTGCTTACACTGCCGGAGTCCAAAAACCCCGAACGAGCAGGCGAAATCTCATACCCAAACTATTGCTCTTATCACCAAGTGATAGGGCATCCTCTTGAAGATTGCTTCACCTTTAAGAATTAGGTCGAAGATCAGTATCAGCTTGGCAAGTTCGCTCTGTCCAACAACTGGAGGGTAGCGCCGCCACAAAAGCACGAGCTCAAGGCCACGGAAGAAAAACCAGTTCCACATTGGGATTGGAAGCGAATTCGTACTTGTCACGTGATAACGCTATCAAAAGAAGAGCCCGAGGACATAGATGAGCTCCCTTGGTGCTTCAAAAATAGCAGAGACGAGATAATCTCAGAATTCCCACCAGCGCCAAAAGAGCTGGAAGATGGCATACATACTACTGCAGATAACCTCAAGGAGATTGAGCTGGGATCGGCAAACGATCCGCGAACGACATTTATCAGCGAGCAACTGTCTGAAGAGAGGGTGGCTGCGTTAAAGGACGTGCTTCTACAGCATAGAGATTGCTTTGCGTGGAACTATTCCGAAATGCCGGGACTAGATCCAGAAATTGCTGTGCACAAATTGGCAATATCCCCGGACGTCAAGCCAGTCAAACAGGCACCGAGAAAGATGCGGCTCGAGCTTGAGATGAGTATCAATGCCGAGGTCAAGAAGCTGATCGACTCTGGCTTCATCTAGGAAGTTCAATACCCTGAATGGATCGCCAACATCGTCCCGGTGATGAAGAAAAATGGGACAGTGCGCATATGCGTAGACTTCCGGGATCTTAATAAAGCTTGCCCGAAGGATGATTTTCCAGTGCCAGTCACCGAACTGATGATAGACAATACATCCACTCATGAGGTTTTCTCATTCATGGACGGCTCATCGGGGTATAACCAGATAAAGATGCATCCCGAAGACCAGAAGCACACAGCCTTCAGGACCCCTCTAGGTATATTCTGTTATAAAGTGATGCCCTTCGGTTTAAAGAACGCCGGTGCTACTTATCAGAGGGCCATGACGAAGATCTTCGATGACCTTATACACGAAATCGTCGAATGCTATATCGATGATCTCGTGGTTAAAAGCAAATAATATAAGGAACATCTCGAACATCTGAAGACCGTATTTCAACGCCTTCGACAATACAACTTGATGATGAACCCTCTTAAGTGTACATTCGGAGTTTCCTCGGGCAAATTTTTAGGATTCATCGTCCGACACCGGGGTATCGAAATAGATCCGTCCAAGATCAAGGCGATCATGGAAATGCCTCCGCCGAGGACTCTCAAACAGTTGCGGTCTCTCCAAGGGAAGCTCGCATACATACGGCGATTTATAGCCAATCTCTCTGGCAAGTGCCGCCCTTACAGTCACCTGATGAAGAAGGGAACCCCGTTCGTCTGGGATCAAAAATGCCAAAGCGTGCTATATGAGATCATGCAATACCTGCAGAACCCGCCGGTGTTAGCTGCTCCGGTTAAGGGAAAGCCTCTCATTCTTTATACAACCGCCCTCGAAGGTTCTTTAGGCGCATTATGGGCACAAGAGAACGACCAAGGGAAAGAAAGAGCACTCTACTACTTAAGTCGTGTTCTATTGGGGGCAGAAAGCAACTACTCCCCATTGAAAAACACTGCCTGGCGCTAATCTTTGCGATAACAAAGCTCAGACATTACGCATTAGTACATGAAGTCCGTCTCATTTTGAAGGTGGACCCTCTCAAATATTTAATGTCAAAGGCCATATTGACAGGTCGACTTGCTAAATGGGCTCTACTCTTGATGGAGTTCTCGATAATATATCAACCTCTCAAAGCAGTGAAAGGCCAGGCCATCGCCGATTTCCTCGCTGAGCATCCGATACCGGCTGATTCTCCTCTGAATTGCGATTTGCCAGACGAACATACGTTTGACGCGATCCACGATAGTGATATCCAATGGGAACTTTATTTCGATGGAGCATCTTCCATGAAAAAACACAAACAAAGTACCCCTATAATCAAGTCGGGGGTAGGCCTCATCTTCGTGACTCCACAAGGAGGGATAATGCGCTTCACTTTCTCCTTAACAAAACCGAGGATGAATAACGAAGCCGAATATGAAGCCTTGATAGCAGGTCTTGAGATCGCCATCGACATGGGAATTGAAAACCTCCTCATATACGGAGATTCTCAACTGGTCGTTAGTCAAGTAAACGGTGACTACCAAACATGCAAACCGGAGTTGGTGAGGTACGGCGAAAAGGTGCAACAATTGTTGACCCAAATTCCCTCTTATACTTTGGAGAACATACCGCGCGCGGAAAACAGCAAAGCAGACGTTTTGGCCAAACTTGCTAAAGAGCTGGCTGACGAGAACCTCGATGACGTCCGAATCATGGTACAAAGCCGTCGGGTGCTTGCCCCAGCAGAAATATCTCCGGAATCATCCGAAGAAAAAGGAGCGAACGAGCAGACTACCCTGCAAGTAAAAGATTGAGAAAATACTGAGGATTGGAGAGAATCCTTCATAGACTACTTTAAATCCCACCGAATGCCCGAAGAAGCGTCCACAAGACATCAGCTCATGAAACGAGCTCTATCTTTCGCATTCGTCAATGATACTCTATACAAGAGGTCATTTGATTCTCTGTGGCGAGATGCCTAGGACCTGACGAAGCGAGAAGGTTCGTTCAGGAAGTTCATGACGGACTCTGCGGTTCTCACCAAGCAGGCCCAAAGATGAACTTGAAGATCAAACGCATGGGCTACTACTGGCCCATGATGATTCAGGACTGCTTCGAATATGCGAAGCAATGCCACTCATGCCAAATCCATGGGGACTTCATCCATCAGCATCCAAATCCATTACATCCAACGGTGGATAGCTGGCCATTCGAAATGTAGGGGACTGATATAGTCGGCCCCATCGAACCAGCATCGTCTAGAGGACATCGTTTCATCCTAGCGACGACTGACTACTTCTCTAAATGGGCAGAGGCAATACCGCTGAGAGAAGTTCAGACGGAGAATATTCTCCACTTCTTCAAGACGCACGTCATATATCGGTTTGGAACTCCGCGACGGATCATCTCCGATAACGGGCCAGCTTACAGAAGCCACAAGATCAGTCGCTTTGCGCAACAGCACAATATAGATTGGAGATATTCCTCGGTTTATAATCCGCGAGCAAACAGTGTAGCTGAGGCCTTCAACAAGACTTTGACAAAGATCATAAAGAAAACGGTATCGCGAAATAAGAAAGACTGGCATGAAAGACTGCAAGAAGCTCTCTGGGCGTATCGAACTACGTTTAAAACGGCCACAAACGCAACACCATATGCGTTAGTATTCGGGACAGAAGCAGTACTCCCCCTCGAGATAGAGTTACCCTCTCTACGAGTGACAGTCCACTACGAGCTGACGGACGAAGAAAATGCTCACCTTCGGCTTGAGGAGCTTGACGCCCTTGATGAAACCCGGCTCATAGCACAGCAAAATTTGGAAGCTTATAAAGCAAAGATGACGCGCTCATATGAAAGATTGACCCGACCGAGGACATTCCGCCAAGGCGAACTCATGCTAGTGGTCAAAAAGCCAATGATCCCCAATCGCGCCAAACGGGGAAAATTCGAGCCAAACTATGAAGGCCCGTACATCATAGATAAAGTCTACCAGGGCGGGGCCTATCTACTCATAGATATGCACGGTGAAAGGCCTTTCAGGCCGATAAACGGTCGCTTCCTAAAGAAATACTACGCTTAATGAGCCACAGCCTAGGTCAATTATAGGTGACGACGATCATGCCCGCTCGCTATCTTCCTAAGCTCAAGTTTTATAAGCAGTAGCCAGCCTCTCAATGTCGGACCGAAATGTCCTTAAACTAATAGCAGACCAAAACGTCTTTAAACTAATACCGCAGCATCCTTAGGCTGACGAGATGAATAAAAAAAAATATAAACAAAAAAAATATAATAAATAAAGACGGTATGTCCATAAGAAAAAGGGCACGGATGAAAACCCGAAAGGGCTCCGTGAGTAAAAACAGCAGGGCTACTGGCGAGTGTTCGTGAAAACCCGAAAGGGCGCGACCTCGTAAAAAAATATATATATAAAAATAAAAAGAATAAAAAAAACGGTATGTCCATAAGCAAAATGGGCGCGGATGAAAACCCGAAAGGGCTCCGTGAGTAAAAACAGCAGGACTACCGGCGAGTGTTTGTGAAAACCTGAAAGGGCGCAACCTCGTTAAAGAACACTTACAAGATCCTCTGGACCTTGTAGGGAGAAACCACCCGCGTGAGATCCCTACGACTCAGAAGGGAGCAACACACTTAGGGATCCCCACGATTCCTAAGGAGAAAATACACTTGCGAGATCCTCACGACTCGTAAGGAGAACTCTCTTATGCGACCCTCACGGCTCATAAGAGTTGAAAGTCTTGAGTTACAGAGACCTAAACCTGTACTTAAGAAACCCCCACAACTTTCGATATTGCCCTACAAATGCCTCAATACTGACCCTTGTATACAATCCACGGGCACGAATAAACATTTCCCTAACCAAGTCTCATCCGTGACTGGGGATATGTTCGCATGGTAAACAACCCTTGTAAATCCTCTCGATTTGTGAGGAGAAAACCTTCCTGTAGGATCCTTACGACTTACAGAGGAGATGAACACTTAGGAATCCTCACGAGTCCGAAGGAGAAAATACACCTACAAGATCCCCACGACTTGTAGGGAGAAATAACTTCATGAAACCCTTACGGCTCATGAAGTCAAAAGCCTTAGCCGACAGAACCCTAACCCTGGTCGCTAAGCCACCTTTGTTCGACATCGACAGAGGAAGATGATGATTCGCTCCTGGTGATATCCCAGTTGTAGCGGTGCTGATGCCGAAATCGGTGTCTAATTCCGGGTTTACGGCGAAAAGCCAATAGGCCGCACATGCATACGAAATAGCCAAAATGATAGGGCAACTTGCAATAAAAAGCAGTAAGTAAAAATGTATGCATGCAAAATAGCCGAAATGATTGGACAACTCGCAACAAAAAGCAGCGAGTAAAAATAAAACAAATAGCCGAAATGATAGGGCAACTTGCAATAAAAAGCAGCAAGTAAAAATGTATGATGCAAAATAGCCGAAATGATTGAGCACCGCGAAAAATAGCCGAAATGATTGGGCAATCGCGACCTTCGCGATATAAAAGCTGAAATGATAGAGCATCGCGGAGATAAAACAAAAAAAATGATGATAAAACTTTGGCCCTACAGTTAAGATCACATCGATCCCTGTATACAATCCAAGGGTGTAAACAAAGAGGGAATCATACTTTCCCAACAGGCTTCGCCAGAAGACGAAGCCAAACCTCGACGGTTCATTCCAACTCCGAAGAATTCAGTGTCTTCAGCAAACTCCTCGACTCACGGATACAAACACTCCTTGACGAGAGCCTCCTGATCCGCGTTGACTCGCAGAGCCAATAGTGCCTCCGTGGGAAATTCTCGACTCGTTTCAAACCCCAAGGAAACAAATAATCCTTGGCACTTGGGAAACAAATAATCCCTAGCAAACTGCTCGACTCACGGATACAAACACTCCTTGACGAGAGCCTCCTGATCCGCGTCGGCTCGCAGAGCCACCAGTGCCTCCGTGGGAAATTCTCGACTCGTTTCAAACCCCAAAGAAACAAATAATCCTTGGCGCTTGGGAAACAAATAATCCCTAGCAAACTCCTCGACTCACGGATACAAACACTCCTTGACGAGAGCCTCCTGATCCGCGTCGACTCGCAGAGCCACCAGTGCCTCCGTGGGAAATCCTCGACTCGTTTCAAACCCAAAGGAAACAAATAATCCTTGGCGCTTGGGAAACAAATAAGCCCTAGCAAATTTCTCGACTCACGGATACAAACACTCCTTGACGAGAGCCTCCTGATCCGCGTCGACTCGCAGAGCCACCAGTGCCTCCGTGGGAAATTCTCGACTCGTTTCAAACCCCAAGGAAACAAATAATCCTTGGCGCTCGGGAAACAAATAATCCCTAGCAAACTCCTCGACTCACGGATACAAACACTCTTGATGAGAGCCTCCTGATTCGCGTCGGCTCACAGAGAAACCAGTGTCTCCGCGGGAAATTCCCGATTCGTCTCAACTTGCAAATGAAGCCTCAGGCAGCAGGGACTAAAAACTTGCTTCCTGAACAATGGGACCCTGCAAGTCAATCCAAAATGGTCTCTTGCATACTATTCACGGGTCTCACTCTCCAAAGTCGAGTTTCGACAAGGAGGGAAAGAACCGCTTACGAATCCTCTCGACTCCTAAGAGGGAAAATTCTCTTATACGATCCTTACGACTTATAAGAGAAAACCACACTTAGGAATCCTCACGAATCCTAAGGAGAAAATACACCTATGAGATCCTCTCGATCCGTAGGGAGAAAAGTCTCTATGAGACCCTCACGGCTTATAGAGTTGAAAAGTTTTAGGTAGCAGATCTAAACCTGCGGCCTAAGCCATCGCCGATTTAAAAAAGTCAAGATGCTTGCTCTATTATCCGTCAACCATGATTATTAAAACAGCCTGCTAACAATAAAAGAAAGAGGAAAATGATAGAAAGAGCATCCGATTTACGTTTGATTAAGAGTTTGAGACGCACTCATTTATGCATGGGCAGAAGATTCAGGACGAGAAATAAGACAAGCTAAAATAATAAAAAAAGGGTTCCCATTCATATTGCTAAAAATTCTTACAATCATAAGAGCAATGAATAAGAGACATTATTCAAATTATTACAACGGTATAACCTCAGATCCGGGGCACGGATTGAGGAATTCAAAAGTAAGGCCATCCAGAGTTCTTCTGACCTTTCTAGTTATTCTTATGCGTAGCCTCTCACGCTCCTCTATGTCGAGATCCTCGGCAAGCCCTTCCGGCCTTCGATAAGCAGCAACTATCGTCGTCTGCTGGAAAATTTGATGTAGGATGTCAATGAGGCTGTCCCGCCGTTTCTTCGAAATCAGCCCCGTCAGGAACACTGAATGCACCTTGTCTTCGGCATCATCCAGCGCATTAAGCGGTAGGGCCTCGTGAAGACCCGGAAGTGCTCTCCATATTGCTCCCAGCACGACTTTCAAAAGAGCCGAACGACGAGGTAGCAACCAACCACCGCTTGCGTTCAGACGACCCATGACCTCTGCACATTGGGCGTCTGTAAACTCTTGGTTTTGTTGATGGCCCTGTGCACGAATATCCTCGTAGGTAATGAACTCGTGCAGACTGTATAGATGCACCGCCATAATGCCTGAAGGAAGCAACATTGGAAGATTAGCAATGAGGGAAAGGTATAGGGAGTTAAAACTCCTCGAGAGCAATGCTCTATAGGCAGGAGTGACACCTGTCAAAAAAACAGTTATGAGGAGAATTTAAGGAAAATTCCTTAAGAACATTGAGAGCTTTGCTCTGAGAAAAAAATGATATAATAATAATAATAATAGTATCAATTGCCATGAAGAACTCTTAAGAGTTCTTATATATGATTTGGAAGGAACAAAGCTCCATTAATTAAGAAAATCCAAGGGAAACCTTTTGGAGAGCAGAGCTCTATCACTGGAACCCTAATAGGGTTCCCTTTAGTTCTCTTTAGACCCCTTTAGAGCAAAACTCTGCTAAGTGAAACCCTAAATGGGTCTTCTTTAGATCAGGGATCTATTGAGAGCAAGGCTCTTAAAGCTGATTTAATTTAATCAAAATTAATATTTTTACCTAAAATTCTCTAAAGTTTGAACTTTTAAAAATGTGTCTAAACAAGAGAGCAAGGCACTGAGTTCTAAAAGTAAAAATCTGAAAGATGATAAGCATATGTGGGGGACCAAAGGTCCTATTTATAGGCATCAAGTGCCTCTTCAACTTCCAAAAGCTGCCGCGCTGGTTGAGATTCTGCCACCGTTGCGCTTGCGTTTGGAGGACACGTAATCGCAGCGGTGGGGGGGCATTTGTTTACCCCAATCGGAGCAAACCTCTGTTCCAATTCCGAGGCGGGAGATGAAGCAACGCTTCATCTTCCCCCAATCAGAAACAAAGCTTTGCTTTGAAAATTTAAACTTTAATAAATGAAGCAATGCTTCAGATCCTTTGCGCTGCGCGCGACGCGCCACGTGTCTGGCGCAGATACATTAGCGCAGCGGCCAAGAAGGCGCCCCAATTAGAGCAAAGCTCTGTTAAAGGAAGCGCCGCGCTGCGCTCTGCGCTGTGCGACACATGGCAGCAGCGCAACTGCGCTAGCGCAGTTGCGCTGCGCTGTGCGCTGCACGACACGTGGCAGCGCAGATGCGCTAGCGCAGAAGAAGGGGGTAAGTGCCAAAAGCAATTTATCCATGCAAAATTACATGCACTTGATAATAACAAATTAAAATCATACGATACACAAGCACAACAGAGAGCTAAAATAAAAAGAACACTTAACAGATAATAAAATACTTAATTAAAATATTTATTTATTATTATATTTAAAAGAGATCACCAAATGTGGGATCGGAAAGACAAGGGTTCGCAAAAATAAAAAAAAGATTCCCCAGCTCCCTTTCTGCCTTCTCCACCACGTCAAAGCGGCGATCCTCCCGAGAAGAAGACATCCAACGATCGTCGCCACATTCTTTAGAAAAGGTGGCAATGACAACCCGGCGAGCCCGTATCTGGCTCAGCAAGTGGAAAGAGCAGTCCCTCAGGGCTTTAGTGATCAGGAGCGCTTCGAAAAAGCTCTCGATCTTATTCTCGGCCACATCAACATTGCCGAGGACATCTCCGCCGGAGGAGGGGGAATGTCGGCGAGCACTGAGGCAAGGATCATCCGAAGCCAAATGGAACCCGGGGGAAGAGGAGACCCCACACGAGTCGAAAGCTCATACATTGCAGTATCGCATTGCTCGTCCGAAAAAGAGGAGTCCACTAAGCGCACAGCAAAACGGGGAACGATGTCCCGGATCGGCACTTCCCACGGTTGTCGGCGGGCGTGAGGACGGTTGCAAGCCATGATCGAAGAAGTTCTCTGAAGGTGAGAAAAGAAAAGGCTCGGCCTTGAGTTATATATAGACCCAAACACAGAAAATTCTGTGCGCAGTGGAATTATTTCCAAGACCCGGGAAATCGAAATTTCGAAGAAATACAAGTTTGACTTGAAAAGAGGAGATGAAAAATTATCTCAGGGGAAGCAACGCTTCCGATTCCCCCAATCAGAGCAAAGCTCTATCTTGAAAATCTAAATTTTAATAAATGAAGCAATACTTCAGATCCTTTGCACTGCGCGCGACGCGCCACGTGTCTGGCGCAGATACGTCAGCGCAGCGCCCAAGGCAATGCGCCCAATCAGAGCAAAGCTCTATTTGAAGTAAAAATTAAAGAAAGCAACGCTTCAGTTGCGTAGGCACTGCGCTGCGCGACACGTGTCAGCGCAGATGCGCTTGCGCAGGTGCGCAAGCGCTGCGCTGCGCGACACGTGTCAGCGCAGATGCGCTGCGCTTTGCGCTGCGCGACACGTGTCAGCGCAGATGCGGTAGCGCAGTTGCGCTGCGCTGTGCGCTGCGCGACACGTGTCACGCGCTGGAGCATTTGCGCCAAAACAGAATAAAGATTTTAATGAAATCTTTCTGTTCTTGTTAAAACAAGAAGATTCTCTTCTGTAAAACAGAAGCCCTTGGATTAAAAATCCAACGGTGGGGAAAATTCCCCAAATCACTCAGAGAAAGATCTCTTTAACTAATTTATGGGCACTATAAAAAGGACCCCAAGCCTCAATTCAAAGGCATGAACATTTTTCTAAAAAAAAGGAGAGAACTCTGAAGAAATTTCAAGAAGAAAGGTAAAAGACCTTTCAGATAGAAGAATTTCTTCTGATCATTGATCTAAGAATAAGATCAATGATCTTTAATAAAAAACAAAATAAAAATAGTGCTTTGCACTTATGAACCATTGGCTCTCTAAGATCAAGAAAAATAAGAAACACTTGTTTTCTTTGATCTAAATTAGATCAAGAAACCAAATAGTGCTTTGCACTTATGAACCATTGGTTCTGGAATCTTAAAAAATTCTTAGTGCTTTGCACTTGCAAACTGCGCTGTTGCGCTCTTAGGAGAGCGCCACGTGTCAGCTACAGAACAACTTGCGCTACGTGCTTTTGAAATAGAGATTTGCTCTCTGTAATTGGCGCAACTCACCAGAGCGCGCCACGTGTCAGCAGCGTAACAGCGCAGCGCACTAGCGCAGCGCACTGCGCTGTTGCGCTTGCGCTCACAAGAGCATGACACGTGTCCTCGCCACAAGCGCTTGCGCTCAGTGATTGGCGCAAAGCGCCTGACAAATGCAACGCATTTCCTTTACTAAAGGGCCAGGCCCAAATCAAAGGGGCCTAGCAGGCCAAAATAAATTGCAAAGCAATAAAAAGGGGGCAGAGCCCAAGCGAAATTGATGCTCTGCATCTTTTATGGGCAGAGCCCAAACAAAAAAAATAGAAGTAATGCAATGCATTATTTAAGTGTGGGCAAAGCCCTAGCACAGGTCTAATAGACTAAAAATAAATAAAATGTTGAACATTTTCAACCGGACTTAGCCCAATTCTGGCCGTAAGTCCTTAAATTAAATTGAACTGAGCACAAATGCTCTCTAAAATCAATTTACCTCCGGTTCGAAGGTACATCTCCGAACTCCTCTGACACTTCTCGTTGTAATCCTTCAACGACGTCAGAGAGGCGACAGGTCCCAACGTCCACACATGAACATGGACTGCGGGGTCCTTAAACTCGTGGACCAAAACGTCCTTAAACTAATGTTGGACCGAAACGTCCTTAAACTAATGTTGGACCGAAACGTCCTTAAACTAATTTGGACCGAAACGTCCTTAAACTAACGATGGACCGAAACATCCTTAAACTAATAATGGACCACCACGTCCCTAAACTGGAACATGGACCACCACGTCCCTAAACTGGCGATGGACCACCACGTCCCTAAACTGGAAAATAGACCACTACGTCCCTAAACTGGAACAATAAAGCCTCCAAATGCTCTTTTGCAGGATCTAAACGGTCCCGTTTAAGTTGATCTTAGCCCCAAACACGGCTAATGTATCCTTAAACATTCAAATAGACTATAAAACCCCAAATTGACTTTGGTTTTAGGGTACATCTCTGAACTCCTCTAACATCTGCCGTTGTAATTCTTTAACGACGTTGGAGAGGTGACGAGTCCCGATGGCCAGATATTAATGGATTATCATGTTAAGTTGATCTTAGTCTCAAACAGGACTATCGTATCCTTAACGAACGTTTAAGTTGATCTTAGCCGCAATGCTACTAATGCATCCTTAAACTAAAAACACCAAACCCAAATCTAAGTAAATACGGATTTGGACTATTCCACGTCCTACGGGCGACGGCATTACTCAGTCTCCGTATACAATCCACGGGCAACCACAAACAAAACAAACACACACGATACGAAGTGAAATTCTGGAGAAGGAGAAAGTTGTTACCGCGATGCGGTAGCGTAATTAACTGCAGGAGCTTGCGCCTGCAGGGAAGAGCGTCCCCACAATCAAAAACCCCTCAAGCGAGGGGGAATCTGACAAAGTCTGCTACATCGGCCGCATCCGTCTAAACCTCCGATACACGGTGCCATAAATCACCTTGGCATCTTCGGAGAGGTCGACGGATAAAACCAAATAGCATCTGTCCCGAATCTCAGCGTCAGGACATCGCGGTCCTGTGCACCGCCTTTCGGAGGGGAACAGAGACAAATGACGATCTCAGGTCGACAGAGTAACCTGTACACATGTCACCTGGGAACTGCTATCTGACAATAGGTATAATACCAACTAGCAGGTTCCCGGCGAGTCCATCCTGTGTACTCATAACCCAATGAGCACCTGTATACTATCTTAGGTAAACAAACTAACACTAATGGCTTGTGAGACCTGGCCACCGGGGTCTCAATCAGTATACACTGGTCTACACCGGAGTATCGATGCCCGGTCTCGATACTCCTACGACTTGGGACATTTAAGGATGTGCTTATAGACCCCAGCTCCCACATATGTGATCGCCATCACAATGCTGGCAGTCAAGCAAGAATCCTACGGGCTCTATCAACATGTATATGATGATAAAGACAAACTAGATAGCATACTATTATCTTGAACAAGACTGTTTCATCGGTATAGGTCCTGCCTCAATCATCATAATCATAAGCCCGCGACTACAATAATTGCCTTGAGGGCACTATAGCCAACAATCTCCCACTTGTTGTTAGTTATATGTATGCCCTAGAGGCCATTGCTATACATAGGATGTATATTATAGTGGATGCTTGGACATATATAGGGAGGACTTTCTTGCTCGACATGATAGTATGCTATCTGGTTGCTCTTTACCTTAACGTGTACACTGATTGTCTCTCTGTTACATGTTGGTAAAGCCCTTAGGTTGTGTACTTGACTGCCTGGACTATGATGCGGATCATACTAGTGGGGACACGGTAGTCCATAAGTACATCCTTCAAGGTCCCTAGTCGTGGGTGTATCGAGATAGGGCATCGATATACCAGAGTAGACTAGCGTATACCTTCTCGACCCATACAGATGGGCGATGGATGATCCCATATCCATTGGTGTTTGACATCAGAGATGATATACGGGTGCTCAGTGGAGACTGGGTACACTGGACGGACTCGCCAAGAACTCCCAGTTGGTATTATACCTCACGTCAGATGGCAGTTCTCTGGTGACACTGGTACAGGTTAGTCTGTAGACCCGAGATCGTCATAGAGTCTTGTGTGATTCCCACTGTGCTTTGATTTCCACCTTACGACGTCCAAGAGGGCGTGAAAAACGGTGATTTTTGGGTACAGTCCCGAATCACATGGAGGCAATGAGCGATAGGAGGGGATTCGTCTCTCCCGGTATAGGAAGTTGATGTTGCGCTGTGTTCAATTGGCTATAACCGGAAATCCCTGGCCAGGGTTGCTGAGATTTACTGTTAAGTGTTATCAGTAGTTTTTCGAACTGTTACAGACCTCATATCGACACGACTTATCGAGCTGCTGGGGTCTGACGTTTACCACCCCTAGGCGAGATATGCGACATATCAGACGAACAGACCGAACTGTACGGTAAGTGTTACTGGTTGGATTCACAGGAGTGTGAGCGGGCTTGCTCGTCGATCTTCTGATCGCTCAATACCCGGGTGGCCGTTACGTTTAGCAGACCGCTTGCGGCTTGCGGGTGTTTGATATGATCATCACCTACTGCTGGCGTATTGACGAGTCTTTAGAGTCCTACACAGAGGTTTTCTGGCTCAAGCGAAACGAAATAGGAGCGCATATGAGATATGTGCGGGACCGAGAATAATGCGTGTATATGATACCGTATTCTATTCTCGCGATGAATGGATCGATTGGTTGTATGTGATATAACCTAGTTATCGAATCGAGGAATGATTCGATAAGTCGATACATTGGATATTAGTCGGTCATATGCGATATGACCGGATCGTTAAATCAAGTGTTGATTTAATGATTTAATGTATAATTATATATTTGATATATTACTTTACATTTACTAGTATTGGTTCACTTAAGATTGATTATCTCACTTGATTGTGCACATTGTATATATGATATATGTTTGTGCACTAGTTTGTATCATGTTTGATGATACATGCAAACTTGGGTTTCTGTTTATTTTAAACCATGTTTAGTTAATGGTTAGGGTTTCATTTGCTTTATTTATTTATTTCATTTATTTATTTTTGGCAAGAAACTAAAACAAAATGGTGGTGGCTTTCTCACTTTGACTTGAAGCTTCATGAAGCTTCATGACACCTTTGACAAAGTCTAAGCCATTTGGTTTTATTCTTAACCTAACCATTTTAACTAAACTCTAGTTTATTCTCTACACTTAACCATGGTTGCAAAATGATAACCATCACTTGATTTTATTTTAATTGATTATTCTTTTTCCTTCTTCTTCTTCTTCTTCAAGAGAGAAAAAGAAAACCCTTGCTAGAAATAATCAAGTGATGATTCCAAGTGAGAAATCCAAATCACAAGTGAACCCACTTCCTATTTCTTCATCCTCTACCACTTGCCATATAGTATAGGGTGTTTTCTTCACAAGTTTCATGACTTGTTGAAGTTGGAGCTTGATCTTGAGTTGCCTCGACGTAGATCATCTTCGGTATCGAAGTCGACGACCTAGCCTGCTCATTTCTCCGACGAAACCATCGCTAGGGTCCGGGATCCGATGATCGCAGCGAAGGGACATCATCATGGAGCTAAGAAAGCGGAGGACCGGATCTACAAAGGTTGTATTTCCATTCACTTAGTAGTTAAGTTGTTAACTAGTTGTTGTTTCGCCTTACCTCTAGTCAACGATCGCATTAGGGTTGTTAGGCACATGGAAAATTTTGAATTTGCCATGGTTGATGCCTTGTGGAAGCTCTTGTGTGTGCCTAGGAACTCTACAGTGGTATCAGAGCCTAGCTAGAGCCTTAGGCGATGCGTAAACGATGTTACAAGTCCGATCGAACCCGAAACCCTAATCCGAAACCCTTCTCTGTACAATTTTTCAAAACTGGGATTTTTGCGAATTAAAAATATGCAGAAAAATCAGCAGGCTTTTTTAGGGATTACTGTGGAGCACGTGCTCATGATTCGTCTAAAGCGCGCCGGAACCGCGGCACGAACATGGCTTGTGCGGCGGTTCCGCGGCCAAATAGTCACATCAGCTTTTGAATTTTGCATAGTAATTCCTATCTGTTAGTTCTGTATTTTCTGGGAATTTTTAATTTATATTCCACTGTTGAGTTTTCTGGGTTGTATTGGAAGTTCGACGATTCGATCGGAATCTTTAACTTTGTCTGTTTTTTTCCGGATAATTTTTGAATATGTTAAAAAGTTCGACCGGATATAAATACCCACTTTTTCCCCTGCCAGGATATTTCCAAGTGTTGGATTTTTCCGTAGTTTGAAAACGTTCTAAGTAGTGCAAGTAACGCGATGGACCCTCTAGAAGACAACAAACCTTAACTCGATTATGTGACCGTCTTGAACTGCCCTTTGAACCTTAGGGTTTGGGGCAGTACGGCGTGCCACATGTGAGGCGTTGGCTTAACCCTTCTACAGCTGGACCGTTGGTACCGAGGCATGAAATGGATGTTTTTAGACTTATTTCATGTGTTGAGCTGTTTCGGGAAAACTTGGGTGTTTGATTGTTCGATCGAAAAGTTTAACATTTTCTATTTATCTGGAATGTGATACAATATTTGGAATTCACAAGTAGTTATGAGATAACCAATATGAATGATATAAACATAGCAGTTTATTCTAACTTGATGGGTTGCCACGGAATTTTGATGTGATCAAAAGTCGATCACGTAGCGTACGCGGATACTCGCCGGACAAACTTAATAGACAGCTACACCCATTAGCCCCGATCAAGTGACTGTAGGAGAACCCCGTTGCCGACAGCATCCGTTCGGGTGCTCGCGGTATCGGTGTTCCGCCTTGGTGCACTTCGTCGACGGTATCGGGGGTGCGGCCGTCTACTAAAGTTTGCGACGAGCATTCGATCAGGATGTTGGGAATCTTGTTGAATTGCCCGACTTGATATTGAAAAGTGTTTTCGATTTTGAGACTAAAATGCGGGGTTTATAATAGTTAGGCATGTGATGTCTAAGGAATTCATTTGATTAGCCATGCGATGTCTAAAGAATTTGCGGATTCCAACTGTTGTAGTTTTACTCTTTCTTTTCTGTGACCGTAAGTGTAATACGTGATATCGCCGGTTTCGTTGCTATATGTCAACGACAATTGGGATGGACATATTTACTTACGTTGATGACATGTGATATTATGTGATGCTGGATATGTTATATTGGATCGTCGTGTTTGAATAGCCGGTGGGTTTTTATGTGAGATGAGTGTTTTTCATTTTCATTCACGTAAAAATCTTGTATGTAATATTCTTTTATTGGGACACTTCCAGGTTGCGGAAGATGTCACCTTTTGTATATTATTTACTTTTCCTCACTAGGACAGACTCAAGGAGGAGGGCACAAGTAACCGGGTTCTGGAGTCCAGTGGGAGACCAACTCGAGGAGTCGAGTCCGGGTCTCCTAACTCTAGAATTGGTAGGGTTGCTTGCCGCTCTCGTAGGGGTCTAGGGGTGTGGGTTTGGCTATTCATCGCCATCTTGGAATCCGTGTTTTATACTGGCTCGTATTGAAAACACGGACGTCCTAGTATATCCAATGTTTCATATGATTCTTCTGCCGCGATATCTGTGATGTGATCATTTGATGTTCTGTGATAAATAATGTATATAGTATATATGATATATTATATAGGCGTTACTTATGTTTTACACCCGCGCTAGCCCTGCCCCGCTCTGCCGTTAGTTACCTAACCTAACGTTGCACGAGGGGATATCGAGGCGAATGCGGATGGCATAAGTGTACGTCGTATTTATCTGCGATGTTTGGGTAACTTAAATGATGGGACTTCATTAATTTGATTAATGAAAGTAAAAGAAACCTAAAGATGTTGTGGAATCGAATTTCAAAAATAAAACAGGTAGCTACAGTTCTTGCTTTGCACAGCGGTATATATGATATATCCTGCACCTTATTCGATGAGGAAAGGGCCGACGATCCCTTCACCGGGAGTGACCCCTTTAGCAATAACTGGCAGATGCTACAACTCTCGGTTTGTCTTTTGATTGCTTCTATAGTTTCTGCTTTGCACAGTAATATATATGATATATCCCGCACTTCATTCGACGAAGAAAGGACCGACGATCCCTTCACCGGGAGTGACCCCTTTAGCAAAACTAGAAAAGCCTCAAAAGCACTCCATTTTAAAAATCATTTGATTCTACAACGATATCAAGTTCATTACGCAATAGGTTTTCAGAAAAACCTGTCGTAGCCCTCCGTCATTTCAGATAAGTAGTAGTTAGTATTCGTGCTACGTTTGTTGGCCTGCGTCAAGGCGTAGTGTGTGGTAGCTAACTAGTATTTATCTGCTTATGCATATGATGCAGATTGGATTAGGATAGTCGTGCGACTTTGTTGGCCTGCGTCAAGGGTCGTGCGGGTGGGTTTAATTCAATCAGGAAAAGACGGGTTGAACTTGACTAGCGCACTATGGTTTGTTGGCCTGCGTCAAGGTCATAGGACGCTAGGAGCAAAATTATCGGGAATTTCAAGTGTAGAAATTTGCAATGAGATTGCATACCTTCTATGAGATAGTTGGATCCCGATACCCACTGCGAGTAATTGTTACTCCTGGGAGAGTTTTACACATTACAATTAGCCGATCAAGTAGGTGTCTAGAAAGGTGTCAAGGGGGTTACGCCTCTGGGAAAACGAGGTTTACTGTAATTAGGTTCGTGCGAAAGCACGGGGGACCTCCCTCAAAGTACCGACACTGGCCTGGCTGAAAATTTGGCGAACTTGTAGTGTGTAATTAATCTCGGCTAGTCTTTCCTTTTAGGGTTTGAAGGAAGATTTGATAAAAACAGTGGGAGCCATCCTGATTAGATAAAATAATAACCAATCTAATCTTGACAGAGCGCACGCAGAGTGTTTTCTTCTCTCTCTCTCCAGGTAGCGACTATATCACGCCTTAATCAAGATAATAATACGGATGTACTGACCGAACCCGTTTGTTATACTGAGCTGGGGAACGTTGGTCCCGCTCCAACTTATAATTGTTTTAAGACAGAGCAGGAAATAGGGGATTACCAGAATTCCCGTGCCGCCCAAACGAAGAAAGTGCATGCTGATGCATCTTCTTCGGGTGTGTTCGTTACTTAGAACTGTTTCTCAGTATCCTTTACGTCCTGAGTATGTGATACCGGATCAGGATCCCGCATATGTAATCTGTTACATGGGCTACAGAAAGGTAGAGAACTGAGAACGGGTGATAAGTTTCATGAGACAGAAAACGATGCAAGTGTTGCAGCCAAGTCTGTTGGTCACTGTCACCCTGTATTCAAAATACATTGATTTTGAACGAATGTTATTAGATACCGAACCTGATATACAAAATCATATCAGTCTCTTTATTAGTAAAGAAATGATAAAATTTTATATTGTTGGATAATGTTTTGAACATTTCCTATATCAAAAGTTGATCGGTTCAGGCACGTTATCGAAAAGCATTGATGTTCTAAATCAAATTACAGTTCTTAGTATACAGAACACACACAAGAGGAAGAGTTCGGAAATGAACGAATCTTTCTTGAGGCATTGTAGACTAGGTCATATCAATGCGACCCGACTGGCTGAAGTTACATTTAGATGCATATTTAAATTAGTTTGAATTTACATCTTGTGAAACTTGCCGGTCATGTCACAAAGATACGATGAACATAGCTCTGTTTACTGGAAACAGAGAAAGAGTTAGTGAACTCTTAGGATGATACATGTTGATGTATGTAGGTCCCCTCTCTACACATGTCAAGACCGGTTCTTTGTATTTCATTACATTCTCTGATAATCTCTCAAGATTCAGACATATGTTCCTGTTGAAACACAAGTCCGAACCTTTTGAGATATTCACAGAATATAAGTTAGAAGTAGAGAACCAAAATGGGTATAAGTATTATGTCCTTTGATGTGATCAAGGAGGAGAATACTTGAGCACGGAATTCTTGGACTTTTCTAAAGGAGAATGAGATTCTCTCTCAGCATTACTCCTCCGTATACACCATAGCACGATGGTATATCGGGGCAGAGCAATTGCACCCTATTCGATATGGTGCGCTCTATGATGAGTACTACTGAGTTACTTGTTTCCTTTTGGGGGTTATGCACTTGAGAAGCTGCATACCTATTGAATTAGGTTCGAATCAGATCAAAGCCTACCACTCCATATAAGATATGGTAAGGGAAGAGCCCATGTCTTAAGCTAGTTAAGATTTGGGGTTGACCGGACTATGTCTAAAAGCAAAATCCGGACAAGCTCGAGGCAAGGTCTGTAATGTAGAACTGGAAAGGTTCCAGCTATACAAATTACAGCAGATAATTTGATAAAACCAAAGGATTCAATAGTTACCAACGAACCTTAGCCTCTCTGCCGATCTAGTAGTGTTTCTCACCCACCTTAGAGATACTTCCGTTTCTCTATGACAGTGGGAGCGAGGATTGCATCATGAGATGATGACCCAACTAGTTTCGAGCAGACCATCGAGAGTAGGGACTCTGTAAGAATGGCTGGATGCTTAGCGATCTAAGATGGAATCCATGTACACCAACAAAGTAAGGACTTTGGTTGCAATATCTGAAGGGTTAAATCCCCATCAGGAGCAAGTATATCTTGAGAAGATTACTTGGTGTCGATGGAAAAGTTGAGACTTTCAAAGCTAGACTTATTAAAGGTTTTCGTCATCGACCAGGCGTGGATAATGTTGAAACCTTTTCCTGTGGCTATGCTCAAGTCCATCCGGATCCTACTAGCCACGGCTACATACCATGACTACGATATCTGGCGGTTGGGTGTCATGACTGCTTTTCTAAAATGATGTTTTAGAAAAGAGCGTCTGTAAGTACACAGCCAGAGGGCTTCGTAGACAGTGGGAGCAGCGGAAACGTGTACAAGATGCTTTATAGGATAAAGCAGGCATCGCGGAGTTGGAACGTCTGTTTTGATGTAGAAGTCAAAGAGTTTGACATCATCAAAATGGTAGATAAACCTTGTATAAACAAAATGGTAGTAGGGAGTATGGTGACGATCCTCGTAGAGTACGTGGATGACATACTCTTGATAGGGAAGGAGTTTCGTATGCTACGCTCGATCAATCTCCGCTTATCACAATGATTCTCCACATAGGATCAAAGTGATATCTACTAAATCCTGGGTTTTGGATCTATGAGATAGATCTAAATGGATGTTAGGATTCTCACTAGATGTAGTGAGATGGTATCAATCGATCCTGTGGAGAATCACTGGAAGTGTTTCAGGGTGATAAGGACGACTGAATGTCAGTCACAGGCATTGTCTTTACACTCAGTGGAGGGACGGAATGTTGGAAGAGTTCCAAGCTAAATACCGTGGCTTACTAGACGATAAAGGCAGGATACATCGCTACTTAAGATGCTACCAAAGAGGCTGTTTGGGTGTATATTGGTTCATGAGATGAACTAAGTTCCTCCCATTGTGTGACAATGGAGTTGTGGCTTATGCCATAGAACGTCCGTCCCATCAGTGATCCAGACATATTCTAAGGAAGTATCACCTGATCGTGGAGATGGTTGATCTCCAAGGAGATCTAGGTTAGGAGAGCAGACTCAGAGGACAACACGGCGAATCCACTGACAAAGGCTTTTTCCCAGAGAGAGACTTTTATGGGATGGTTGAGTATGAGATACTACAACCACTGCTATCAGATGGCCCTAGTGTAAGTGGGAGATTGTTAGTTATATGTATGCCCTAGAGGCCATTGCTATACATAGGATGTATATTGTAGTGGATGCTTGGACATATATAGGGAGGACTTTCTTGCTCGACAAGATAGTATGCTATCTGGTTGCTCTTTAACTTAACGTGTACACTGATTGTCTCTCTGTTACATGTTGGTAAAGCCCTCAGGATGTGTACTTGACTACCTGGACTATGATGCGGATCATACTAGTGGGGACATGGTAGTCCATAAGTACATCCTTCAAGGTCCCTGGTCATGGGTGTATCGAGACGGGGCATCGATATACCAAAGTAGACTAGCGTATACCTTCTCGACCCATACAGATGGGCGATGGATGGTCCCATATACATTGGTGTTTGACATCAGAGATGATATACGGGTGCTCAGTGGAGACTGGGTACACTGGACGGACTCGCCGAGAACTCCCAGTTGATATTATACCTCACGTCAAATGGCAGTTCTCTGGTGACACTGGTACAGGTTAGTCTGTAGACCCGAGATCGTCATAGAGTCTTGTGTGATTCCCACTGTACTTTGATTTCTACCTTACCACGTCCAATAGGGCGTGCAAAACGGTGGTTTTAGGGTACAGTCCCGAATCACATGGAGGCAATGAGCGATAGGAGGGGATTCGTCTCTCCCGGTATAGGGAGTTGATGTTGCGCTGTGTTCGATTGGCTATTGTAAGTCCATGCTACCTCTCCCGGTACTTTCGGGAATGCGGAATTTGGTAAAAAACGATTTTCTTAAAGATGGTAACATGGACCTATAACCCGGATCTTGGTTAAACATCTATCTAACATCCTAACTAAGAGATTCTAGCTACTCGGTTAGGGGGTTATACCTAGCTTGTCTTGAACTCCTTCTCTTCAAGCTCCGATGGTGGTCCGATGGCTCCTTCTCGTCGTCTCCGTACGCCGAAGATAGATCCACTTGAAAACCCCAACCTTTAGCTCCTTCTTCGTTCTTTGAAGAAACTAGTTCACTTGGTTTGCTAAACCTAGTGAACTAGAATGAGTAGAGAGGAAATAGAATGGGATTTTATCTATGGTTCTTGATTCTCAACTCATGAGACAAGAGAACCATAGATCAAGAGAGGGAGCAAGAGGTTGAGGGTGAGAGCAAGAGGAGAGCTTAAGAACAAGAGAGAGAATGAGCAAGAAAGAATGAGGCTCTCTTTTGTATTTCACCCTCTCATAATCCAAAGTGATCATAACTCATCATATCAAAAAAAAGTCTTATGTGATGGTTAGAAGCAACCACAACCATATCATTTCATGCACTCATTTTACACAAATGAGCAAGTAAACAAAAGTCTTTGCCATAAAATGATGGCTATGGTTATCATGATGGTCAACTAGTCAAGCCTAGTCAACCGGTCAACAAGTCAACAAGTCAACAAAGTCAACAAGTCAACAAAAGTCAACAAGTCAACAACCATATCACCATAATACTTAATTAATATAATAGTTAATCACATATCATATTCTCATTAGGGTTGAGCATAAAGTCAAATAGTCAACGGTCAACTGTCAACAACCCTAATGAGAATCCGCTGCCTCTGCCTCCCTGTTAACTGTGCATACACACCCGCATCCGCGTTCCGAGGAACACGAATGCAAACTGGATAAATCCAATCCCATAAGGTACACTAGGATCTGGCTTAAACCAAAGCCCGCTAGTGTAAACTGTCCGGACACTGTACGTGCACAAGTGCACGGATGTGACCGAACCCTGTCGCAAAACCATGCGACCTGTCGCAATACCATGCGACCTCTACTCTTTTGCCTAAAGGCGAAAAGCTTTCTGTGTGGGACTCTAAAGACTCGACACTACGCTGGCAGTGGGTTTAACCACAGACCGCAAGCGGCACTAGCTGTGCGTAACGGTCCCCAGGTAATGCCGACAAGAAGACCGACGAGGCAAAACCCAACTGAACTCCTACTGAGCCTGAGTGTGACATTCTCCGTACAGTCCGGTCTGTTCGTCTGATACATCGCATGGCGGGCCTAGGGGGTGGTAAACGTCAGTCCCCCAATAGCGGTACAAGTCTTGCCGGAGCGAAGCCCAAAACACCCTGAGATAACACTGGAAACCTACCAGTATATCTCGATTGCCCTGGCCAGGGACTACTCGTGTAATGGCTCTCCTAGACACAGCGCGATGTCAACCCCCAATACCGGGAGAGACGAATCCTGTCTAACCGTCACTGCCTCCAAGTGCTTCGGGACTGCACCCAACCACTACCTGTTTGCACGACTCCTTTGAGCCGTGGTAGGGAAGTGATCAAAGTATAGTGGGATCACACTCAAGGCGGAATGACAGTGTCAAGTCAGCGGACTAAGCTGTACTCATGTCACCTGGGAACTGATAACTGACGATAGGTATAATACCAACTAGTCAGTTCCCGACGAGTCCTGTCCAGTGTAGCCGTAACCTAACGAGCACCCGCATACTATCTCAAGTACGACGTACTGACGGCTGTGGGACAGACCGTCTCCCATACTGGGATGAGAAGCGCATGCGCTGGTCTACTCCGGAGTATCGATGCCCTGTATCGATAGTCCTGCGACCAGGGACCTGCATAAGGATGTGCTTATAGATTACCCAGCCCCACTAGTGTGACGGCCATCACATCGCTGGTAATCAAGCAAAGATCCTAAGGGCTCTACTAATGTGTATAGGCGATATACAAAAATAAACACATGTACACATTGAAGTAGAAACAAACCAAGTAGCATACTACTATTTTGAGCAAGATTGTATATACAAGGTGAATATCCCAAGCATCCATTAAGTAATATACAAACCAGTATGATACAGTAATGGCCTCTAGGGCATATACACTAACAATCTCCCACTTGCACTAAGGCCATGTACTGGCGTATCGAAGACCTATCATCTCGATCAGCCGCTCGAACTGAGTCTGGGGCAGGGCCTTGGTGAATGGATCTGCAGTGTTATCTTCTGAAGCGACTCTCCGAACCTCGATCTCCTGGCGATCTACGATCTCCCTGATCAGGTGATACCGCCTTAAGATGTGCCTGGATTTCTGATGGGACCTGGGTTCCTTCGCTAAAGCTATAGCCCCGTTGTTGTCGCAATACAGAGGTATTGGATCAACAATGGACGGAACCACCTGAAGTTCTTTCAAGAACTTCCTCATCCAGACAGCTTCTTTTGCGGCATCAGATGCAGCGATGTATTCCGCTTCCATCGTCGAGTCTGCAACGGTTTCTTGTTTGGAACTCTTCCAACACACCGCCCCTCCATTGAGGGTAAAGACAAAACCCGACATGGACTTGGAATCATCCTTGTCACTCTGGAAGCTGGAGTCAGCAAAGGCCTCGATCTGGAGGTCTTTTCCGCCATACACTAAGAACATCTCCTTAGTCCTTCTCAGGTACTTGAGAATGTTCTTTACCGCTATCCAGTGTTTCTCCCCAGGGTTTGACTGATACCGGCTTACCACACTAAGTGCATAAGCTACATCCGGTCTGGTACACAACATCGCATACATTATAGAGCCTACCGCAGAAGCGTAGGGTATAATAGACATGCGATCCCTCTCCAAATCAGTCTTGGGAGACATCTCTTTAGAGAGGGTGATCCCGTGACAAGCCGGTAGGTTACCGCGCTTGGAATCTTCCATACTGAATCTCTTCAGTATGGTGTCGATGTACCTGGACTGTGAAAGTCCTAATATCCTCTTGGATCTGTCACGGTAGATCCGGATACCCAGAATGTACGAGGCATCACCCAGGTCTTTCATGGAGAACCTGTGTGACAAGAACCCCTTGACAGATTGTAGCATAGGAATGTCATTTCCTATTAAGAGAATGTCATCCACGTATAAAACGAGGAATACTACAGTTCTCGCTACAAATCTACTATAGATGCATGGTTCATCTGGATTTTTGATAAAGCCAAATTCTTTGACCGTCTCATCAAAGCAGATGTTCCAACTCCGCGATGCCTGCTTTAGTCCATAGATGGACTTAAGCAACTTGCACACCTTTCCGCTGCTCCCACTCTGAATGAAACCCTCTGGTTGGTCCATATAGACACACTCCTCTAAATTTCCATTTAGAAAAGCTGTCTTCACGTCCATTTGCCAGATTTCATAATCGTGGAAGGCAGCAATGGCAAGAAGGATCCGAATGGATTTCAGCATGGCTACTGGAGAAAAGGTTTCGTCATAGTCCAAGCCAGGTCTTTGACGGAAACCCTTTGCTACCAGCCTAGCTTTATAGGTCTCAACCTGCCCATCTACACCAATCTTCCTTTTGAAGATCCACTTGCATCCTACGGGTTTTACCCCGTCTGGAGCAATGTCCAACGTCCATACCTTGTTGGTGTACATGGATTCCATTTCGGTCCGCATTGCATCCAGCCATTTCACTGAGTCAACGCTCTGAACGGCCTGCTGGAAGCTAGTAGGCTCATCATAATCTATGATGCAATCCTCTCTATCCCCGTCTATGAGAAAACCGCAGTATCTCTCGGGCGGATGAGACTGCCTACTACTCCTGCGGAGCGGCGTAGGAATGTCCTGTTCTGTTGAACCCTCTGGTTCCACTAACTTTTCAGTAATAGTCTGTGGTTCTGGAATTTCTTCCAGTTCCACTGCGCTCCCACTATTTTCCTTTTCCAAGAACTGGTGTTCTAGAAAGTGGGCATTACGAGAAACAAGGACTTTTTGTTCCTCTGCGTAGTAGAAAAGATACCCCCTGGTGTTCTTTGGGTATCCCACAAACTTGCACAGTACTGAGCGTGCCTCGAGTTTGTCCGCATGCTGCTTTTTTACAAAAGCTGGACATCCCCATACCTTAAGATACTTAAGACAGGGTTTCTTCCCAGTCCACATCTCATATGGGGTGGTAGGCACAGTCTTGGTGGGAGCCTTGTTCAAGAGATACGCAGCTGCTTCTAGTGCATATCCCCAGAATGATCGCGGTAACTCAGCGTTACTCATCATGGACCGAACCATATCCAATAGGGTTCGGTTCCGTCTCTCCGATACACCATTATGTTGCGGAGTGTATGGAGGAGTAAGCTGAGAGAGAATACCATTCTCTTTTAAGTAGTCCAGGAACTCGGCACTTAAGTATTCTCCACCTCGATCCGATCTTAGAATCTTAATACTTTTTCCGGTCTGTTTCTCTACTTCATTCTTATACTCCTGGAATTTTCCAAAGGCTTCGGACTTATGTTTCATTAAGAAGACATAACCGTACCTTGAGAAGTCATCCGTAAAAGTAATGAAGTAAGAATGTCCGCTTCGGGCATGTATAGACATTGGACCGCACACGTCACTGTGTACGAGTCCCAAGAGCTCGCTCGCTCTTACTCTATGTCCAGTAAACGGAGTCTTTGTCATCTTTCCTTTGAGACAAGATTGACAAGCGGCATACGATTGATATTCGAACGCATTCAAATATCCTTCTGTATGTAACTTAGTCAACCTTCTCTCATTGATGTGACCCAATCTACAATGCCATAAGAAAGTCTGATTTATTTCTGGAGACTTTCTTTTGTGTGTATTCTGGACATTAAAAATCTGTGGTTGGTTTAACACGTATATACCATTACTCAATGTACCTGACCCAATCAAAACTTGATTAAGGTGAATGTTTACAACATTACTTACAAACGCAAATTCATAACCTTCTTTAGAAACTAAAGATACAGAAATGATATTACAAGTTGCGTTGGGTACAAAAAAGCAATTACGCAAAACCAAAACATGTCCATCTGACATTCCCAGGTGATAGTCCCCCACGGTTTTAGCATCCATGCTAGCTCCGTTCGCAACTCTGAGGGTCATGTCACCTGCCTTCAAAACCCTACGGTTTCTCAACGCCTGCAAAGAATTACAGATATGAGATCCTGATCCGGTATCCAATACCCAGGAAGTAGAGTTTATTGAAAGACAGTTTTCAATAACATACACACCTGAAGCTGAAGCTGCAACCTGCTTCAATTCCTGTGTTCTGGCCTTCCAGGCCCTGCAATCATTCTTCCAGTGTCCTTTCTTATGACAATAGAAGCATTCTTCCTTATCCACAAGCTTCCCCGCTATCTTTGTTGCTTTTGCTTTTCCCTTCGTATCCACTTTACTAACACCGCCCCTTGGTTTGGCGGGGGCCTTCTTCTTCTTTCCCTTGGCTTTCGCCTTGGACCTAGAAGAAGATGATCCTCCTACAAACAAAGTGGATGTATCCCTACCTTTCTGTAGGGTGCCCTCTGCGCTCCTCAGCATGTTGAGGAGCTCTGAAAGTTCAACCTCTTTTTCTTGTAAGTTGAAGTTCAGTATAATCTGGGCGTAAGTGGAAGGAAGGGACTGGAGAACTATATCCGTATATAGCTCACTCTCCAATGTGATCCCTAGGTCAGCGAGCTCCTCAATGTAGCCGATCATCTTTAGCACGTGCTCGGCTACTGATGATCCGACGGCCATTCTTGTCGAAAATAACTTCTTCGACGCTTCGTATCTTGCGATACGAGATTGCTCTCCATACAGTTCTTTTGTATGAAGCAATATGGATTCCATGTCCATATTCTCATGCCTCCTATGATGTTCGTTGTCCATCGAGGCAAGCAGGAGGCATTTGGCCTTCGCGCTATCAATCTCCCAAGTCTTACGGATTTCCTTATCCGCGACGCTGGAAGTTGGACCAGGGACAGGGGGAGCTTTGGTGGTAAGAAGATACCCCAGCTTGTCGTAAGTGATTGCTATCTTGACATTCCTGAGCCAATCTTTGTAGTTTGGCCCTGTCAGTTTGTTTTTATCTAGGAGTAACTTAAGTCCAGTCATGTCGATTTGGTCGCTGCAATTAGGAGAGAGAAGAAGAAACACTCAGCATGATGCTCTTGCAAGTTTAGAGTGGTTTTTAATTTGTCTAAACAGGATGGCTCCCACTGTTTCTCGAATCCCTCCTCAAACCATAAAGGAAGAATTAGCCGGGATCAATCCCACCGTACAATACTTGCTTAACCGTTCAGCCAGGCCGGTGTCGGTACTTCGAGGGAGGTTTTCCAACGCTTTCGTGAAGTTCCTTAATTAGAGAACCTCTTTTCCCTGGGGGCGTAGCCCCGCTAACACCTTTCTAGGCACCTACTAGGTTTATAGCATTGATCGTTTAGTGAGAAATTTCCCGAGGAGTAGCATATACTCACAGTAGGATCGGGATCCAAATATCATTGCGTGATGAAACTGAAGGAATCCTACCAGAATCATCACACTCCAAATGGTATGCAAATCTAGCAAGTTTCAGTACTTATGAAACTCCCGATGTGGATTTTTGCCCCATGCTCTTATGACCTTGACGAAGGTCAACAAATCATAAGTCACATGTCAAGTTCTGCCCGTCATTATCCAGGTTAATTTGAATCCACCCGTATATACCCTTGACGAAGGTCAACAAGGTAATGCGAATGTCCCAAACCAACGCATCTATCTATGCTACATATGAATACCCAATAGGTACCAATCACTATGCCTTGACGAAGGTCAACAAACACAGCTTGAATACTATTGAATATTCATACGAAACGACGGAGGGCTACGAATGGTTTTGGCAAAACCGTGAACGTAGTGAACTTGATTTGGTCGATGGAACGAGATAGCTTTTAAAAGGAGTGGCTCAAGCTCCGCATTTAAAAGTTGGTTTTGAAAAGAACCGAGTGGTTTTTCGAAAGTGTTCCAACGACTTTAACTTGGTTTATTATCTTGCATTAGTTCTTTTAATGCGTGATATTCTTCCATTAGTTCTTTTAATGCGTCCCATCATTTAATCCTACCATTACAGAAAACAACCAAAATATGACGTACGCTTATGCCATTCGCATTCGCCACGGGGCCCCGTCATTACCCGTTAGGTTACTTAACTAACGACAGAGCGGGGGCTGGGCTAGCGCGTCTGTAAAACATAAGCAACGCCTAAATAATATCATATATAGATATACTGCAATGATAAACATTTCAGATCACAGATGAATACATTGGATATACTAGGAATCTGTAATTTGCACGAGCCTGTAACAAAAACAGATTACACGGTCGCGGTGAATAGCAAAATACCCCACCCAAGACCCCTACGGGTGCGGCAAACTACCCGCCAAGTACCCGAAGCGTAGTAACCTCCCTCATCTCCTATGAGTAGGCCACTCGACACTTCGGCATACCCGGTAGTTTGTGCACCCCCTCCATGGGTCTATCCTAGGAGCAAAAACAGTAAAATGAAATTATACAATGACGGCTACAACCCCGACCCGGTTGTGCGGCCATACAAATAATTATTACATCAATTTACAAATTTACATGAATTGAAAGAAAAGAAAACTCTCGTCTCACAACCCCCGGCTATTCACCCGCGACAATCCAACATATTCATATACACATTCCAGCACATTACAGATCACAGAATTGTATAACCCCCACTAATCGACATATAGCGATTAGTAGACGTTCAATACAAATAACACATTACAGAAAACCCGTTAGCTTAAGTCTTTTAGAAGTTCGATCAAAAATACGGATTTTCGGGACCCCAAAATAAAATTTTCGTTCTGGAAAATCTGGGCAGAAAATATATATTCTAAAAATCCCCAAATACCCCCATAAAAACACTGCACTAAAAATTGACCTCGGCCGAGTCGACTCGGCCGCGGATCCGCGGCGGGAGCGTGCTCCCGCCGCGTTTCCGCGGCTCGTTGACTCGAACGTTGGACCATTTTTGGTGAGTGCCCACAGAAAAGCCTGAGCCGATTTTAGGTGTTAAAATAATCAACTTTTGAACAGTGGAAAAATCGACAGAAACTGCAAAAATTTTGGGGTTTGTTTCGGGACTTTTTCGTTGATCGATCTTCTAGATACTTGCTAACATGCTAGATAGAGTTTAACTAGGCTCTGATACCACTGTAAGTCCATGCTACCTCTCCCGGTACTTTCGGGAATGCGGAATTTGGTAAAAAACGATTTTCTTAAAGATGGTAACATGGACCTATAACCCGGATCTTGGTTAAACATCTATCTAACATCCTAACTAAGAGATTCTAGCTACTCGGTTAGGGGGTTATACCTAGCTTGTCTTGAACTCCTTCTCTTCAAGCTCCGATGGTGGTCCGATGGCTCCTTCTCGTCGTCTCCGTACGCCGAAGATAGATCCACTTGAAAGCCCCAACATTTAGCTCCTTCTTCGTTCTTTGAAGAAACTAGTTCACTTGGTTTGCTAAACCTAGTGAACTAGAATGAGTAGAGAGGAAATAGAATGGGATTTTATCTATGGTTCTTGATTCTCAACTCATGAGACAAGAGAACCATAGATCAAGAGAGGGAGCAAGAGGTTGAGGGTGAGAGCAAGAGGAGAGCTCAAGAACAAGAGAGAGAATGAGCAAGAAAGAATGAGGCTCTCTTTTGTCTTTCACCCTCTCATAATCCAAAGTGATCATAACTCATCATATCAAAAAAAAAGTCTTATGTGATGGTTAGAAGCAACCACAACCATATCATTTCATGCACTCATTTTACACAAATGAGTAAGTAAACAAAAGTCTTTGCCATGAAATGATGGCTATGGTTATCATGATGGTCAAATAGTCAAGCCTAGTCAACCGGTCAACAAGTCAACAAAAGTCAACAAGTCAACAAAGTCAACAAGTCAACAAAAGTCAACAAGTCAACAACCAT
The DNA here is from genome assembly GCA_030015575.1 of Agapanthus africanus. NCBI lineage: Eukaryota > Viridiplantae > Streptophyta > Magnoliopsida > Asparagales > Amaryllidaceae > Agapanthus > Agapanthus africanus. Next base: position 253,234,898 of record CM057337.1, on the reverse strand, counting down.
ATCACCATAATACTTAATTAATATAATAGTTAATCACATATCATATTCTCATTAGGGTTGAGCATAAAGTCAAATAGTCAACGGTCAACTGTCAACAACCCTAATGAGAATCCGCTGCCTCTGCCTCCCTATCAACTGTGCATACACACCCGCATCCGCGTTCCGAGGAACACGAATGCAAACTGGATAAATCCAATCCCATAAGGTACACTAGGATCTGGCTTAAACCAAAGCCCGCTAGTGTAAACTGTCCGGACACTGTACGTGCACAAGTGCACGGATGTGACCGAACCCTGTCGCAAAACCATGCGACCTGTCGCAAAACCATGCGACCTGTCGCAAAACCATGCGACCTCTACTCTTTTGCCTAAAGGCGAAAATCTTTCTTTGTGGGACTCTAAAGACTCGACACTACGCTGGCAGTGGGTTTAACCACAGACCGCAAGCGGCACTAGCTGTGCGTAACGGTCCCCAGGTAATGCCGACAAGAAGACCGACGAGGCAAAACCCATCTGAACTCCTACTGAGCCTGAGTGTGACATTCTCCGTACAGTCCGGTCTGTTCGTCTGATACATCGCATGGCGGGCCTAGGGGGTGGTAAACGTCAGTCCCCCAATAGCGGTACAAGTCGTGCCGGAGCGAAGCCCAAAACACCCTGAGATAACACTGGAAACCTACCGGTATATCTCGATTGCCCTGGCCAGGGACTACTCGTGTAATGGCTCTCCTAGACACAGCGCGATGTCAACCCCCAATACCGGGAGAGACAAATCCTGTCTAACCCTCACTGCCTCCAAGTGCTTCGGGACTGCACCCAACCACTACCTGTTTGCACGACTCCTTTGAGCCGTGGTAGGGTAGTGATCAAAGTACAGTGGGATCACACTCGAGGCGGAATGACAGTGTCAAGTCAGCGGACTAAGCTGTACTCATGTCACCTGGGAACTGATAACTGACGATAGGTATAATACCAACTAGTCAGTTCCCGACGAGTCCTGTCCAGTGTACCCGTAACCTAACGAGCACCCGCATACTATCTCAAGTACGACTTACTGACGGCTGTGGGACAGACCGTCTCCCACAATGGGATGAGAAGCGTATGCACTGGTCTACTCCGGAGTATCGATGCCCTGTCTCGATAGTCCTGCGACCAGGGACCTGCATAAGGATGTGCTTATAGATTACCCAGCCCCACTAGTGTGACGGCCATCACATCGCTGGTAATCAAGCAAAGATCCTAAGGGCTCTACTAATGTGTATAGGCGATATACAAAAATAAACACATGTACACATTGAAGTAGAAACAAACCAAGTAGCATACTACTATTTTGAGCAAGATTGTATATACAAGGTGAATATCCCAAGCATCCATTAAGTAATATACAAACCAGTATTATACAGTAATGGCCTCTAGGGCATATACACTAACAGCTATAACCGGAAATCCCTGGCCAGGGTTGCTGAGATTTACTGGTAAGTGTTATCAGTAGTTTCTCGAACTGTTATAGACCTCATATCGACACGACTTATCGAGCTGCTGGGGTTTGACGTTTACCACCCCTAGGCGAGATATGCGACATATCAGACGAACAGACCGGACTGTACGGTAAGTGTTACTGGTTGGATTCACAAGAGTGTGAGCGGGCTTGCTCGTCGATCTTCTGATCGCTCAATACCCGGATGGCCGTTACGTTTAGCAGACCGCTTGCGGCTTGTGGGTGTTTGATATGATCATCACCTACTGCCGGCGTATTGACGAGTCTTTAGAGTCCTACACAGAGGTTTCCCGGCTCAAGCGAAACGAAATAGGAGCGCATATGAGATATGTGCGGGACCGAGAATAATGCGTGTATGTGATACCGTATTCTATTCTCGCGATGAATGTATCGATTAGTTGTATGTGATATAACCTAGTTATCGAATCGAGGATTGATTCGATAAGTCGATACATTGGATTTTAGTCGGTCATATGCGATATGACCGGATCGTTAAATCAAGTGTTGATTTAATGATTTAATGTATAATTATATATTTGACATATTACTTTACATTAACTAGTATTGGTTCACTTAAGATTGATTATCTCACTTGATTGTGCACATTGTATATATGATATATGTTTGTGCACTAGTTTGTATCATGTTTGATGATACATGCAAACTTGGGTTTGTGTTTATTTTAAACCATGTTTAGTTAATGGTTAGGGTTTCGTTTGCCTTATTTATTTATTTTTGGCAAGAAACTAAAACAAAATGGTGGTGGCTTTCTCACTTTGACTTGAAGCTTCATGAAGCTTCATGACACCTTTGACAAAGTCTAAGCCATTTGGTTTTATTCTTAACTTAACCATTTTAACTAAACTCTAGTTTATTCTCTGCACTTAACCATGGTTGCAAAATGATAACCATCACTTGATTTTATTTTAATTGATTATTCTTTTTCCTTCTTCTTCTTCTTCTTCAAGAGAGAAAAAGAAAGCCCTTGCTAGAAATAATCAAGTGATGATTCCAAGTAAGAAATCCAAATCCAAAGTGAACCCACTTCCTATTTCTTCATCCTTTACCACTTGCTATGTAGTATAGGGTGTTTTCTTCACAAGTTTCATGACTTGGTGAAGTTGGAGCTTGATCTTGAGTTGCCTCGACGTAGATCATCTTCGGCATCGAAGTCGACGACCTAGCCCGCTCATTTCTCCGACGAATCCATCGCTAGAGTTCGGGTTCCGATGATCGCAGCGGAGGGACATCATCATAGAGCTAAGGAAGCGGAGGACCGGATCTACAAAGGTTGTATTTCCATTCACTTAGTAGTTAAGTTGTTAACTAGTTGTTCTTTCGCCTTTACCTCTAGTCAACGATCGCATTAGGGTTGTTAGGAATATGGAAAATTTTGAATTTGGCATGGTTGATGCCTTGTGGAACCTCTTGTGTGTGCCTAGGAACCCTACACTTGCACTTAAGGCCAATTATTATGGTGTTGCATACTCACAGCCCGTGTGATACCGAACACCCAACTTCTCTACTGATCAGTTTCGCAAAGTCTGTTTCCGAAAATGATTGCGTTCGAGAAGTAGCCTCAGTGAGTGGATCCGCTCCAATGTTTCTTTCTGTATCTCTCTTAATCTCAACTTCGCGGAGAAAACTATCTCCCGAAATGACTAATACCTGTCTTAGAATTTGTCTGGATATTTGATGGAACCCAGCTCACAAACGAACTCCAAATCCTGCAAATCATCTAGACTGTATCATCTACTGAATTTAATCAGTATCCTGCACCATGCCTTTCCTCAGTATCCGCTTGGATCACCTGTCCAACATACTGTCCCTCAAAAGATGGAAAAACTATAACTCTGACAGTCACTCTGTCATCCAGGTCACCTTGGAAGCCTTAAATGATAACCGTCTCCTGAAGGAAGCTGCCGTTACTATATCCCAAGAACATTCACTTATGTTCGTAAACTACTTCCCAATGTTTCTCCGGGATTGGATTAATATATCTGCATATTGCATCTAGTGCAAAAGCAATATCTGGTGTGGTACTTGACATTTCATGATTAACTCAATTGCCTAAGCAAGTGATATGCTAATCATGCAGATCCCTCTCCCCTTTAGTCTGTAAGACACCTTTAGAGAGGGTGACTCCATCACCTGCAGGTACACCACCTTGCCAGGAGTCGTCCATTCTAAAATTCTTTTAGAATAAAGTCAAAGCACCCAGATTGGGATATTTCCCAAATCTAGATCTAGTAACTAGAAAACCTGATATTACATCCATATCCTATGTGGAGAAAACAACTGTGTGACAACCAAAGTATAACCGATCGTAGTATAGGAATATCTCTTCCTATCAAGTGCATGTCATCCCAAATACCTGGACATCACTCTCTACTACCTTCTTACCAGATCCATCTTCCATTCTGATGAAATCAAGACCTATGACTGTCACATCAAAATTAGATGATCTATTTCCGCTATACCTGCTTTAGTCTATAAATAGACATAAGCTACTTGCCCACTATGCTTCCGCTGCTCCCACCGACTACAACAACCCTCTGGCAGAGTCATATACACGTGCACTTCCAAAGCTAGTTTAGAACGACGCTATACTCATCCTCCTGCCGGGTCTTATAGTCTAGAACAGCAGCAATGGAAAGTCTGGGTAAACAAGAACCTCCCTGTCACCGTCTCTGAGAAGACCGAAGTACCTCTCGGGTTGCTGAGGTTACCCACCAAATCTGCGGAGTGGCTAATGGAACATCAAATCCAATTGAATCCTTTGGTTCGATTAAATCTTCAGTGATCGTTTGTGGTTTTGGAATCACTTCCAGTTCTACCATACTCCCAGTTTGTTTTTCTGAAAAATCCATTTTACTAAAACTGTGGTGAGTCAAGAACAATATAAATATTGATCTTCCTGATGGTAGAAAGTTAACCCTCGTCAAAGCCCGGGATAACCCACAAACAGCCATTACTAAAACGTGCTTTGAGATTATCCGGATTCTGATTTTAAGTATGAGTCGGACAACTCCCTATACCTTAACATCGTTAAGATATAAATTGATTCTATATAAATCTAATATAGAAACAAAAGCACCAATCTAATTTGAACTAGATTCAAAATCATGCAGCTGTCTCCAGTGCATATCAACCAAATGGAAAGAGGACAATTAGCATTACTCATCTAGGAGTGCATCCACATATGAGTAACCTAAAAAAGAAGCAAGTTCTCAAAACCATTACTATTTACTGAATACCAAACATAAGTATCTACATCTTCTACTTCCTCGAAGAATCCTGATACTTACAACAAATGGTCCTCTACTTTATTCTTATATCTATAACTTCTGAATATCTGGACCTTGCATTTCAACGAAATACATGTCCAGAACTGGAGAAGTCATAAGTGAACAGAATATAGTACGAATACCAACTCCTTTGTCCTAATGGATACTGGACAACATACAATACTTTGTATAAGTCCCCTAAGTTCAATAACTCAAACCCTGTGCGTCGTAGGTTGAAAAACTGTAGTATGGTTAAGAAGAATTACACCGTTGTTGAATGCACCCTACCTAATCACCAGCTGATATAGGTAAATGTCATAGACACAATATCAAAAAAGTTATATCTCACTTTATAAAATAAATGTACAGATATATCAGTTTGAAATTGGTGCATAACAACGGATATTCAAAACCAAATATTTGCCATCCGGCAAAATCCAGATGATTTCCTCAAATATCACCAATTACAACGAATTCCGTTATAATGAGGATCTAATCACCCAATTCCCAATATCTTACTCCTACTCACCATCCGTAATAACATACTGATGTGAGAAACTGATCTGGTAAATACATACCCTGGAGTTAGATTCTAATTGGGAAAACAGATTTCAATTAACATCGTACTGTGAAACTGAAACATGAAAATGTTTCAAAAGGGGTTAACTGGTATTCCTTGTAATGCCTCTTCCACTATCTTGATTCACGACAGTAACCATATACTTGCCTGCCCTCTCTGCAATCCTTTTATTATGTCTTTACTTATTACCTTCTGTATACCTCTTTTTACCCTGATTGGTTTTCTTCATTCCCTACCTTTCGGCACCAGCTTAAGGTTTGGAAGAAGACTATCCAATAAGCGTAATAGGTATACTCTCCTAATCCTAAGAGCCCTCGCAACCTGAGAGAAGGTAAAGGGAAAAGACATCTAAATAATCCTATCCAATTTCTCTTGAACCGGAATCCATCCCCGAAAAAGTTCCTTCGAGTTCGTATGTAACTATACGATGGATTTATCCAATTGAAGTGGATATCCGTAGTGATACGGAGTGTTCTTGAGAAAATCAAAGAGGATGTAAGAGTGGCAGGGGTATACACGGTCTTTGTCATGAATGATGGTGATCGCATTTTCCTTTACCATTATTCTAATCCCTTTATATGTCTTTACTTATTACCTTCTGCACACCATAGTTAAGCTTGTTGGTTTTCTTCCTTCCCTACCATTCGGCACCTGCCTATGGTTTGGAGAAAGACTATCCAATAAGCTCAATAGATGTACCCTCTCCTAATCATAGGATCCCTCACAACCTTAGAGAAGGTAAAGAGAAAAGACAATCGAATAATCCTATTCAATCTCTCCCGAACCAGAATCCATCCTCGAAAAAGTTCCTTCGAGTTCGTATGTAACTATAGGATGGATTTATCCAATGGAAGTGGATGTTCATAGTGATACGAGGTGCTTTGGAGAAAAGCAAAGGTGATATAGAAGTGGCAATGATGTATGCGACACCGTGACATTCCAAAAGCCAAAGTGTTTTAAGAGGGTTCGGTCAACTTGGTTTCATGAGTTTTAGTCAAAGGTCGGGTCATAGTCGCAGCCAGAGAGAGAGAGAAGAAACACTCAGCGTTCACTCTAACCTAGATCAGAATGGTTAATCATTTTATCTAATCTGGATAGCTCCCACTGTTTCCTCGAATTCTCCTCCAAACCTAAAAGGAGAATTAGTCGGAATCACCCGAGGAGTAATCCTACTCATCAGTGGGAATCGGGATCCAACTATCATCGCATGATAACTTGATGGAAGCCACTCAAGTCACCACACTCCAGAAGGTATGCGCAAGCCCGGCAAGTTTCCTATATTTTTGAAACTCCCGATATGATTTTTATCCCAAGAGATTTATGACCTTGACTTTGGCCAACAAATCATAACCTGCAAGTCAAGTTATACCCGTCATTGTCCTGATTGATTTAGACCCACCCGTACACACCCTTGACTTTGGCCAACAAAGTAGTACGACTGTCCTAAACCAATGCATATCCATGCAACGGACAAGTAATACACAGCTACCGCACACGATGCCTTGACTTTGGCCAACAAACACCGCACGAATACTATGCACTATTTATCCGAAATGACGGAGGGCCACGGCTGGTTTTTGGCAAAAAACCTTGAACGTAATGTACTTGATATCGTTGATGGAATCAAAGTGGTTTTATAAATATATAGCGGCGAAAAGTTTTCCTAAAGAGGTCACTCCCGGTGAAGGGATCTCGGCTCTTTCCCCGTCGAATGAGGTGCAGGATATCCCAAACTGAATACCACGATGCAAAGCAAAATTAATCGACTATAGTGAAGTTATTACGTTGACGCAAACTTTTACTCAAGGGGTCACTCCCGATGAAGGGGTCTCGGCCCTTTCCTCGTCGAATGAGGTGCAGGATATTCCAAATGAATACCATGATGCAAAGCAAAAGAGAACGTCTGTAATGTCAGTTTTTAAAAGCTTGGTTCCAACAACATCAAATAAAGGTTTGTTTTATCCTTACATTGACAAGAATCAATGCAGTCCCATTAATTAATCACACCAGAAAAGAACAAAAATAAAATGTACGTATATGCCATCTGCATTCGCCACTGGGTCCCGTCATCACCTGTTAGGTTACTTAACTAACGATAGAGCAGGGACTGGGCTAGCGCGGGTGCAAAACATATACAACATCTACTAGTATATATAAATATATATATATCTAACGTCTCAGGCATGATATAAAGAAATATCATAGAAACATCACAGAATGGTGGATAATCTGGAGCCCCGAGTTTTACTTGAGCCGCAAGTGAGACCCGACGTTCCCTGTCGTGTGGATAGCATGTGCAATGAAACCTATACCCCCTACGAGTGCGGCGAATAGCCCGCCAATTCTAGAGTAAAGTCCCCTCCGTCTCAACGCCATGAGATGCAGACCTGTTGCCCTCTACAATCCGGCTATTCGTGCACCCCACCGCGGGGTAATCCTAGTGCAGAAAATAAAATAATATACAAGGGTGACATCGATCTCATCCCGGTCGTGCCCCAAAAGAATAATATACAAACTGGCAGTGACGGCAGTCCACGTGTCGGACGCTCGCCCCGCAATATCAAATGTACAAATGAAATAAAACTGTACTATCATTGCACCACTGGCTATCCACCACGATGATCCAACCAACATCACAGCACAAAACAGAATATCAACGTGAATGTCACGTTCGCAAACCCGTCTAAAAGACATATAGCAGTTAGACGGGTTTACCGATCAAATGACATTCACGGTCGCAGATTATAATGTATGTACTGTCAAACGCACGCTTAAAATATCGATCGACAAACTTCCAAATTGGCCCCAATAGCAAAACAGCACTACACAGAAAACTGGGCCAAAACAGAATATGTTAAAAATCACAATTCCAAGTCAGAGTGCAACAGGAAAATTTTAGAAGCCCATTGACACTAAATGGCCGTGGAACTGTCGCCAATAGGGGGCAAGCGCGGCGGTTCCGCGGCGCTTTTGAAGCTTCAGGAGACCAAATTTTTTCTGTACCCTACAAAAAGCCTGCACGGATTTTTAAGCCACTAGAAAATATTTTTTGACCACTTTTGAAAATCGGCAGAATACAGAACAATGGAATCGTGTTTTTGGCAATTTTCGTCGATCAATCTTTTAAGCACGTTTAAACAAGCTAGTAAGGGGTTTAAAGGGTCGCTCTGATACTATGTAGGGTCCCGGCAGCGCCCCGGCCGTCGAAACGCGGCCAAAATGCGGAACAAAAATTTCTGAAACCGGTGCTACCGATACCCGAATCCCGGATCGACCTTAAACCCTATTCTAGAAAAATAACTAAGAGTTAGAAAGGTTATACCGAGTTAATCTGTGTCCTTCGGTCTTCATTCCAAGCTCCTAGTGATCCTTTGACGATATTTGGTTGCCGGTCTTCCTTAATCTCCGATGATCCACCCGAGGGAAACGTCGCAAGCTCCTACCTTGTCGAATGAGGCAACCGACGCTCCAACGTCACTAGCGATGGAGAGTGGGGGTGTATGAGTGTGTCACCATAATTTTCTCTCAACACAAAACTCAAATAAGCAATCATAGAAGATGAATGGAGGTGATGTAGCTTTGGCATGAACAAAAATGGTTAAGTGTTTGTATGAACTTGAGAGAGAGAGAGTGAGAGCTAGCATGTAAATTAATCATGTAACCAAATGAAACCCCACTCCCAAAATATGGCCGGCCCCCTCTCTCTCCAATCATAAAAAAAAATCAATTTTCTTTTTACAATAAAATAACATCAACCATACTTTGTTCCATGCCTAAGACCATGCCTTTGCCACCTCACACCCTCCACCTTATTTGTTAAAAAAATGAATTTCCATAAATGGAAATTCATACAAATGATGTGGCACCTTCTAGAAGCTATTCCATACAGAATACAGAATACTTCCCGGTACATATACCGAAATACATATACGCATATTCGTACCGAAATACATATACGCATATTCGTACCAAAATACAAATAGCCGAGAGAGAAAATGAATAGTGAACAATAATACTAGAATACGTATATACAAATACATATATAAATTATTAAATCAAAACCTGATTTAATAAACTGGCTTAATCCTAAGCCGGTAGTATTATCAACCGTCCAATTAAATTCTGCGCAGCAAGTGCACATATTTAATCAGATATCTGTATGTATCAACATACCTCATGTACACCATATCGCCTGAACCGTGAAAACCCTCTGTGTGGGACTCTAAAGACTCGTCAATACGCTGGCAGTGGGTTTAACCACAAGCACGTCAGCGGTATTAGCTGTACGTAACGGCTACCCAGGTATTGAGCGAAAGGGAAGCCGATGAGCAAACTCATCCTGAACCCCTACTGAGCCTGACAGTGACAATATCCGTACAGTCCGGTATGTTCGTCTAAGAGTATCGTATATCGAGTCTAGCGGTTGGATAAAGTCAGACCCCCAACAACGTGATATTTAGTGTCGGTATGAAACCCATCACCACCAGAGAAACTATCGATCCTGGATCGATAATTCTCGTCCACCGTGGCCACGGATTTATGGTGATGGCCATCCGTACACAACGCGACATCAACCCCCAATACCGGGAGAGACGAATCCCCGACGATCCGATCACTGCCTCCATGTGGCTCGGGACTGTACCCAACTAAAACCTGTTTGCACGACTCCTTTGAGCCGTGGTAGCGTAGTAATCAAAGCACAGTGGGAACTCACACGGGACAAATGACGATCTTAGGTCGACAGACTAACCTGTACACATGTCACCTGGGAACTGCTATTTGACAATAGGTATAATACCAACTAGTAGGTTCCTAGCGAGTCCGTCCAGTGTACTCATAACCCAATGAGCACCTGTATACTATCTTAGGTGAACAAACTAACACCAATGGCTTGTGAGACGTGGCCACCGCCCCTCGTTGGGGTCTCGATTAGTATACACTAGTCTATACTGGAGTATCGATGCCCGGTCTCGATACTCCTACGACTAGGGACATTTAAGGATGTGCTTATAGACCCCAGCTCCCACATATGTGATCGCCATCACAATGCTGGCAGTCAAGCAAGAATCCTACGGGCTCTATCAACATGTATATGATGATAAAAAAAACCCAGATAGCATACTATCATCTTGAGTAAGACTGTTTCATCGATATAGGTCCTGCCTCAATCATCATAATCACAAGTCCGCGACTATGATAATTGCCTTGAGGGCACTATAGCCAACATATAATTGTATATTTGATATTCTAATTTACATTAACTAATATCAGCTCACATAAGCATTTATTTTTCTCACTTGTGTGCAAGTGATATATATGTGATATATATTAATGTACATTATTTTGTATCATGGTTGTTGATACATACAACATGGGTATATGAGACTTACACCATACTGATTATAATGTAGGGTTTAAGTATTTAAAGTAAATCAAAATTAGTGGATAATTGTTCACATGCATGAAGCTTATGGATGCATTGAGTTAGTCCACTCATTTTGTTTTACTTAAGATATTTATTAACCTAATCATTATAATTTAGCCATGGTTATGTCTCTACTTAAGTTAGTTATATGATACAAATTCACCCATTGCTGATTCTCTCACCTCATTAGTTCATTATCATTTCTTTGCTTCTTCTTCTTCTTCATCCTTGAAAAAGCATGCTAGGTTTTTGCAAAGTGAGAAAATATTGTGAGAAAAATAAAACTAAAGTGAGCCCACTTCCTACTTCATCATCCTCTACTAGATTAGCAATTTAGTATAGGGTCTTAGCTTCACTAAAACTCTCAATTAGTGAAGTAGTAGCATGTGTAAGACTACGGTAGCGCCGCGGCCGTCTTTCCGAGGCCAAAATGCGGAAACGAAAACTTTTTCAAACTAGAAACCGGTGCTATCGTATGCTTAAAACCCGGATCGAACCATTAACCTACAACTAGCTATCTAGAGAAGGGATAGAAAGGCTATACCTATCGATCCGTGTCCTTCGGTCTTTGGTCACCATCTCAAGCTCCTCGCGGCATCTCCAGTCTTGATCTCCTCGTCGGAAAGGGCACCACATCTACAAGTCTTTTTACGGGCTCCCGCTTCATCCGAAGCAACTCGGGCACGAAGTGTGCTACCCGACGTGTCCAAGGTGTTGTAGAGAATGTTTGTGATCACTTTGTCTCTTGCATCCATTGCTTGGATGGAGGTTGAAGGTGTTGCCATTAATGGAGGTCATGAGCTAGAGGAAGAAGAAGGAGGAGAAGCTTTCTCTTCTTTTCTTTTCTTGTGTTGGAATGATAATGAGAGTGAGAGTGAATTATCAAAATACAAGAGCTAACCACCATCTCATGCAAGCCCCTCTCTCTCTCCTTATCAATTCATCACTCAAATCCATCATATAATGTGACACATGCACATGAAAAGAGACCATGAGTCATCACTTGTGCATGTGTCACAATTAATGATCTTAATCATGATTTTGTGCTCATAATTACCATTAACAAACATTAATCCAAATGTTTGCAATGATAAAAAGATATGGCAACATCTAAAGTAAACTCGTGAGGGATCACAAGGATACCCCTCATCTGTATATACATACCTGCATCCGCATTCCGACTGAATGCGAATGCGACGAGACTAAAGTAATCCAACAAATCTAATAATAGGATCCGCTTTAAACCAAAGCCCACTAGTATGATCCGCCCGATCATGATCCGTGCACTACTGCACGTATATTATCGGACCCTGCCATATATCATACAGCCTCTACAACGTTTCGCCCGAAACTTTAGAAACTGTCTGTGGGGGCCTCTAAAGACTCGTCAATACTTTGGTTGTGGATTTAACCACTAGCACGTCAGTGGTGTAAGTCCACGTTGCGACCCCCGGTTCTTACGGGGAGGCGGAAACGGTATAAAAACAAAATTTTAACGCAAGAGGCAACATGGACTAAGCTAGGTCGGGATCTTTACCTAAACTAAAACTAGCATACTAAGCTAAAGATATTTAGCTACTCGGATGAAGATGGTTATACCTAAACTTGAACTCCTTCGCTTCAAGCTCCAATGGTGGTCCGATGGCTCCTTCTTGTCGTCTCCGTACGCCGAAGATAGATCCACTTGAAAGCTCCAACCTTTAGCTCCTTCTTCGTTCTTTGAAGAAACTAGTTCACTTGGTTTGCCAAACCTAGTGAACTAGAATGAGTAGAGATGATTTAGAATGGGATTTTATCTATGGTTCTTGATTCTCAACTCATGAGACAAGAGAACCATAGATCAAGAGAGGGAGCAAGAGGTTGAGGGTGAGAGCAAGAGGAGAGCTCAAGAACAAGAGAGAGAATGAGCAAGAAAGAATGAGCAACTCTTTTGTCTTTCACCCTCTCATAATCCAAAGTGATCATAACTCATCATATCAAAAAAGTCTTATGTGATGGTTAGAAGCAACCATAACCTTATCATGTCATGCACTCATTTTACTCAAATGAGCAAGCAAGAAAAAGTCTTTGGCATGAAATGATAACCATGGTTATCATGATGGTCAACTAGTCAAGCCTAGTCAACCGGTCAACAAGTCAACAAAAGTCAACAAGTCAACAAGTCAACAACCATATCACCATAATACTTAATTAATATAATAGTTAATCAAATATCATATTCTCATTAGGGTTGAGCATAAAGTCAAATAGTCAACGGTCAACTGTCAACAACCCTAATGAGAATCCGTAGCCTCTGCCTCCCTGTCAACTGTGCATACACACCCGCATCCGTGTTCCGAGGAACACGAATGCAAACTGGATAAATCCAATCCCATAAGGTACACTAGGATCTGGCTTAAACCAAAGCCCGCTAGTGTAAACTGTCCGGACACTGTACGTGCACAAGTGCACGGATGTGACCGAACCCTGTCGCAAAACCATGCGACCTGTCGCAATACCATGCGACCTCTACTCTTTTGCCTAAAGGCGAAAAGCTTTCTGTGTAGGACTCTAAAGACTCGACACTACGCTGGCAGTGGGTTTAACCACAGACCGCAAGCGGCACTAGCTGTGCGTAACGGTCCCCAGGTAATGCCGACAAGAAGACCGACGAGGCGAAACCCATCTGAACTCCTACTGAGCCTGAGTGTGACATTCTCCGTACAGTCCGGTCTGTTCGTCTGATACATCGCATGGCGGGCCTAGGGGGCGGTAAACGTCAGTCCCCCAATAGCGGTACAAGTCGTGCCGGAGTGAAGCCCAATACACCCTGAGATAACACTGGAAACCTACCAGTATATCTCGTTTGCCCTGGCCAGGGACTACTCGTGTAATGGCTCTCCTAGACACAGCGCGATGTCAACCCCCAATACCGGGAGAGACGAATCCTGTCTAACCGTCACTGCCTCCAAGTGCTTCGGGACTGCACCCAACCACCACCTGTTTGCACGACTCCTTTGAGCCGTGGTAGGGTAGTGATCAAAGTGCAGTGGGAACACACCCGAGGCGAAGTGACAGTGTCAAGTCAGCGGACTAAGCTGTACTCATGTCACCTGGGAACTGATAACTGACGATAGGTATAATACCAACTAGTCAGTTCCCGACGAGTCCTGTCCAGTGTACCCGTAACCTAACGAGCACCCGCATACTATCTCAAGTACGACGTACTGACGGCTGTGGGACAGACCGTCTCCCACACTGGGATGAGAAGCGCATGCGCTGGTCTACTCCGGAGTATCGATGCCCTGTCTCGATAGTCCTGCGACCAGGGACCTGCATAAGGATGTGCTTATAGATTACCCAGCCCCACTAGTGTGACGGCCATCACATCGCTGGTAATCAAGCAAAGATCCTAAGGGCTCTACTAATGTGTATAGGCGATATACAAAAATAAACACATGTACACATTGAAGTAGAAACAAACCAAGTAGCATACTACTATTTTGAGCAAGATTGTATATACAAGGTGAATATCCCAAGCATCCATTAAGTAATATACAAACCAGTATGATACAGTAATGGCCTCTAGGGCATATACACTAACAATCTCCCACTTGCACTAAGGCCATGTACTGGCGTATCGAAGACCTATCATCTCGATCAGCCGCTCGAACTGAGTCTGGGGCAGGGCCTTGATGAATGGATCAGCAGTGTTATCTTCTGAAGCGACTCTCCGAACCTCGATCTCCTGGCGATCTATACGATCTCCCTGATCAGGTGATACCGCCTTAAGATGTGCCTGGATCTCTGATGGGACCTGGGTTCCTTCGCTAAAGCTATAGCCCCGTTGTTGTCGCAATACAGAGGTATTGGATCAACAATGGACGGAACCACCTGAAGTTCTTTCAAGAACTTCCTTATCCAGACAGCTTCTTTTGCGGCATCAGATGCAGCGATGTATTCCGCTTCCATCGTCGAGTCTGCAACGGTTTCCTGTTTGGAACTCTTCCAACACACCGCCCCTCCATTGAGGGTAAAGACAAAACCCGACATGGACTTGGAATCATCCTTGTCACTCTGGAAGCTGGAGTCAGCAAAGGCCTCGATCTGGAGGTCTTTTCCTCCATACACCAAGAACATCTCCTTAGTCCTTCTCAGGTACTTGAGAATGTTCTTTACCGCTATCCAGTGTTTCTCCCCAGGGTTAGACTGATACCGGCTTACCACACTCAGTGCATAAGCTACATCCGGTCTGGTACACAACATCGCATACATTATAGAGCCTACCGCAGAAGCGTAGGGTATAATAGACATGCGATCCCTCTCCAAATCAGTCTTGGGAGACATCTCTTTAGAGAGGGTGATCCCGTGACAAGCCGGTAGGTTACCGCGCTTGGAATCTTCCATACTGAACCTCTTCGGTATGGTGTCGATGTACCTGAACTGTGAAAGTCCTAATATCCTCTTGGATCTGTCACGGTAGATCCGGATACCCAGAATGTATGAGGCATCACCCAGGTCTTTCATGGAGAACCTGTGTGACAAGAACCCCTTGACAGATTGTAGCATAGGAATGTCATTTCCTATTAAGAGAATGTCATCCACGTATAAAACTAGGAATACTACAGTTCTCGCTACAAATCTACTATAGATGCATGGTTCATCTGGATTTTTGATAAAGCCAAATTCTTTGACCGTCTCATCAAAACAGATGTTCCAACTCCGCGATGCCTGCTTTAGTCCATAGATGGACTTAAGCAACTTGCACACCTTTCCGCTGCTCCCACTCTGAATGAAACCCTCTGGCTGGTCCATATAGACACACTCCTCTAAATTTCCATTTAGAAAAGCTGTCTTTACGTCCATTTGCCAGATCTCATAATCGTGGAAGGCAGCAATGGCAAGAAGGATCCGAATGGATTTCAGCATGGCTACTGGAGAAAAGGTTTCGTCGTAGTCCAAGCCAGGTCTTTGACGAAAGCCCTTTGCTACCAGCCTAGCTTTATAGGTCTCAACCTGTCCATCTACACCAATCTTCCTTTTGAAGATCCACTTGCATCCTACGGGTTTTACCCCGTCTGGAGCAACGTCCAACGTCCATACCTTGTTGGTGTACATGGACTCCATTTCGGTCCGCATTGCATCCAGCCATTTCACTGAGTCAACGCTCTGAACGGCCTGCTGGAAGCTAGTAGGCTCATCATAATCTATGATGCAATCCTCTCTATCCCCGTCTATGAGAAAACCGTAGTATCTCTCGGGCGGATGAGACTGCCTACTACTCCTGCGGAGCGGCGTTGGAATGTCCTGTTCTGTTGAACCCTCTGGTTCCATCAAGCTTTCAGTAACAGTCTGTGGTTCTGGAATTTCTTCCAGTTCTACTGCGCTCCCACTTATTTCTTTTTCTATGAACTGGTGTTCTAGAAAGTGGGCATGTCGAGAAACAAGAACTTTTTGTTCCTCTTCACAGTAGAAGAAATATCCCTTGGAATTCTTTGGATATCCCACAAACTTGCACAGTACTGAGCGTGCCTCGAGCTTGTCCGTATGCTGCTTTTTGACAAAAGCTGGACTTCCCCATATCTTAATGTGATTAAGATGGGGTCTCTTCCCACACCACATCTCAAATGGCGTGGTAGGCACAGTCTTAGTGGGAACTCGGTTCAAAAGGTATGCGGCTGATTCTAGCGCATACCCCCAGAATGATCGCGGTAACTCAGCGTTACTCATCATGGACCGCACCATATCCAATAGGGTGCGGTTCCGTCTCTCCGATACACCGTTATGTTGCGGGGTGTATGGAGGAGTAAGCTGAGAGAGAATTCCGTTCTCTTTTAAATAGTCCAGGAACTCGGCACTTAAGTATTCTCCACCTCGATCCGATCTTAGAATCTTAATACTTTTGCCGGTCTGTTTCTCTACTTCATTCTTATACTCCTGGAATTTTCCAAAGGCCTCGGACTTATGTTTCATTAAGAAGACATAACCGTACCTTGAGAAGTCATCCGTAAAAGTAATGAAGTAAGAATGTCCGCTTCGGGCATGTGTAGACATTGGACCGCACACGTCACTGTGTACGAGTCCCAAGAGCTCGCTCGCTCTTACTCCTTGTCCAGTAAACGGAGTCTTTGTCATCTTTCCTTTGAGACAAGATTGACAAGTGGCATACGATTGATATTCGAACGCATTCAAATATCCTTCTGTATGTAACTTAGTCAACCTTCTCTCATTGATGTGACCCAATCTACAATGCCATAAGAAAGTCTGATTTATTTCTGGAGACTTTCTTTTGTGTGTATTCTGGACATTAAAAATCTGTGGTTGGTTTAACACGTATATACCATTACTCAATGTACCTGACCCAATCAGAACTTGATTAAGGTGAATGTTTACAACATTACTTACAAACGCAAATTCATAACCTTCTTTAGAAACTAAAGATACAGAAATGATATTACAAGTTGCGTTGGGTACAAAAAAGCAATTACGCAAAACCAAAACATGTCCATCTGACATTCCCAGGTGATAGTCCCCCACGGCTTTAGCATCCATGCTAGCTCCGTTTGCAACTCTGAGGGTCATGTCACCTGCCTTCAAAACCCTACGGTTTCTCAACGCCTGCAAAGAATTACAGATATGAGATCCTGATTCGGTATCCAATACCCAGGAAGTAGAGTTTATTGAAAGACAGTTTTCAATAACATACACACCTGAAGCTGAAGCTGCAACCTGCTTCAATTCCTGTGTTCTGGCCTTCCAGGCCCTGCAATCATTCTTCCAGTGTCCTTTCTTATGACAATAGAAGCATTCTTCCTTATCCACAAGCTTCCCCGCTATCTTTGTTGCTTTACCTTTTCCCTTCGTATCCACTTTACTAACACCGCCCCTTGGTTTGGCGGGGGCCTTCTTCTTCTTTCCCTTGGCTTTCGCCTTGGACCTAGAAGAAGATGATCTTCCTACAAACAAAGTGGATGTATCCCTACTTTTCTGTAGGGTGCCCTCTGCGCTCCTCAGCATGTTGAGGAGCTCTGATAGTTCAACCTCTTTTTCTTGTAGGTTGAAGTTCAGTATAAACTGGGCGTAAGTGGAAGGAAGGGATTGGAGAACTATATCCGTATATAGCTCACTCTCCAATGTGATCCCTAGGTCAGCGAGCTCCTCAATGAAGCCGATCATCTTTAGCACGTGCTCGGCTACTGATGATCCGACGGCCATTCTTGTCGAAAATAACTTTTTCGACGCTTCGTATCTTGCGATACGTGATTGCTCTCCATACAGTTCTTTTGTATGGAGCAATATGGACTCCATGTCCATATTCTCATGCCTCCTCTGATGTTCGTTGTCCATCGAGGCAAGCAGGAGGCATTTGGCCTTCGCGCTATCAATCTCCCAAGTCTTACGGATTTCCTTATCCGCGACGCTGGAAGTTGGACCAGGGACAGGGGGAGCTTTGGTGGTAAGAAGATACCCCAGCTTGTCATAAGTGATTGCTATCTTGACATTCCTGAGCCAATCTTTGTAGTTTGGCCCTGTCAGTTTGTTTTTATCTAGGAGTAACTTAAGTCCAGTCATGTTGATTGGTCGCTGCAATTAGGAGAGAGAAGAAGAAACACTCAGCATGATGCTCTTGCAAGTTTAGAGTGGTTTTTAGTTTGTCTAAACAGGATGGCTCCCATTGTTTCTCGAATCCCTCCTCAAACCATAAAGGAAGAATTAGTCAGGATCAATCCCACCGTACAATACTTGCTTAACCGTTCAGCCAGGCCGGTGTCGGTACTTCGAGGGAGGTTTTCCAACGCTTTCGCGAAGTTCCTTAATTAAAGAACCTCTTTTTCCTGGGGGCGTAGCCCCGCTAACACCTTTCTAGGCACCTACTAGGTTTATAGCATTGATCGTTAAGTGAGAAATTTCCCGAGGAGTAGCATATACTCACAGTAGGATCGGGATCCAAATATCATTGCGTGACGAAACTGAAGGAATCCTACCAGAATCATCACACTCCAAATGGTATGCAAATCTAGCAAGTTTCAGTACTTATGAAACTCCCGATGTGGATTTTTGCCCCATGCTCTTATGACCTTGACTTTGGCCAAAATATCATAAGTCACATGTCAAGTTCTACCCGTCATTATCCAGGTTAATTTGGATCCATCCGTACCTACCCTTGACTTTGGCCAAAATGGCAGTACGACTGTCCCAAACCAACGCATCTATCTATGCTACACATGATCACCCAATAGCTACCAATCACTGTGCCTTGACTTTGGCCAACATACACAGCTTGAATACTATTGACTATTCATGTGAAACGACGGAGGGCTACGGATGGTTTTGGCAAAACCGTGAACGTAGTGAACTTGATATGGTCGATGGAACGAGATAGCTTTTAAAAGGAGTGGTTCAAGCTCCGCATTTAAAAGTTGTTTTTGAAAAGAACCGAGTGGTTTTTCGAAAGTGTTCCAACGACTTTAACTTGGTTTATTATCTTGCATTAGTTCTTTTAATGCGTGATATTCTTGCATTAGTTCTTTTAATGCGTCCCATCATTTAATCCTACCATTGCAGAAAACAACCAAAATATGACGTACGCTTATGCCATTTGCATTCGCCACGGGGCCCCGTCATTACCCGTTAGGTTACTTAACTAACGACAGAGCGGGGGCTGGGCTAGCGCGTCTGTAAAACATAAGCAACGCCTAAATAATATCATATATAGATATACTGCAATGATAAACATTTCAGATCACAGATAAATACATTGGATATACTAGGAATCTGTAATTTGTACGAGCCTGTAACAAAAACAGATTACACGGTCGCGGTGAATAGCCAAAACCCCACCCAAGACCCCTACGGGTGCGGCAAACTACCCGCCAAGTACCCGAAGCGTAGCAACCTCCCTCATCTCCATGAGTAGGCCACTCGACACTTCGGCATACCCGGTAGTTTGTGCACCCCTCCATGGGTCTATCCTAGGAGCAAAAACAGTAAAAAGAAATTATACAATGACGGCTACAACCCCTTCCCGGTTGTGCGGCCATACAAATAATTATTACATCAATTTACAAATTTACATGAATTGCAAGAAAAGAAAACTCTCGTCTCACAACCCCCGGCTATTCACCCGCGACAATCCAACATATTTATATACACATTCCAGCACATTACAGATCATGTATAACCCCGACTAATCGACTTATAGCGATTAGCCGACGTTCAATACATGCAAACATCACAGATATAACCATCATAGTCAAAGTGCGGTGAAGTTCGGAAAAATACGGAATTATAGGACCCCAAAAGGAAATTTCTTTTTTCTGGAAAATCTGGGCACATATAATATATTCCAAAAATCCCAAAACCAACACAGACACACACTGCACGAAAAACGATGCACAGAAGACGACCAAGCGCGGCGCTTCCGCGGCGTATGCCTAGCTCGCGCGGCGGATGGGCGGCGGTTTGGACGAATTACTGTATCGTTTTTCTTGGGTGTTCACACAAAACCCTGAGCCGAATTTACAAGTGTAAAGTTTTTCATTTTGAGCCAAAAAAAATTCAACAGAAACTCAGTTTTTGTAAAAGTTTGGTTTTTGGATTTTTCCGGTTCCGAACTTCGTTACACTTCACTACCAAGCTAGTTTAAGTTTAGTTAGGCTCTGATACCACTGTAAGTCCACGTTGCGACCCCGGTTCTTACGGGGAGGCGGAAACGGTATAAAAACAAAATTTTAACGCAAGAGGCAACATGGACTAAGCTAGGTCGGGATCTTTACCTAAACTAAAACCAGCATACTAAGCTAAAGATATTTAGCTACTCGGATGAAGATGGTTATACCTAAACTTGAACTCCTTCGCTTCAACCTCCAATGGTGGTCCGATGGCTCCTTCTTGTCGTCTCCGTACGCCGAAGATAGATCCACTTGAAAGCTCCAACCTTTAGCTCCTTCTTCGTTCTTTGAAGAAACTAGTTCACTTGGTTTGCCAAACCTAGTGAACTAGAATGAGTAGAGATGATTTAGAATGGGATGTTATCTATGGTTCTTGATTCTCAACTCATGAGACAAGAGAACCATAGATCAAGAGAGGGAGCAAGAGGTTGAGGGTGAGAGCAAGAGGAGAGCTCAAGAACAAGAGAGAGAATGAGCAAGAAAGAATGAGCAACTCTTTTGTCTTTCACCCTCTCATAATCCAAAGTGATCATAACTCATCATATCAAAAAAGTCTTATGTGATGGTTAGAAGCAACCATAACCTTATCATGTCATGCACTCATTTTACTCAAATGAGCAAGCAAGAAAAAGTCTTTGGCATGAAATGATAACCATGGTTATCATGATGGTCAACTAGTCAAGCCTAGTCAACCGGTCAACAAGTCAACAAAAGTCAACAAGTCAACAAGGTCAACAAGTCAACAAAAGTCAACAAGTCAACAACCATATCACCATAATACTTAATTAATATAATAGTTAATCACATATCATATTCTCATTAGGGTTGAGCATAAAGTCAAATAGTCAACGGTCAACTGTCAACAACCCTAATGAGAATCCGCAGCCTCTGCCTCCCTGTCAACTGTGCATACACACCCGCATCCGCGTTCCGAGGAACACGAATGCAAACTGGATAAATCCAATCCCATAAGGTACACTAGGATCTGGCTTAAACCAAAGCCCGCTAGTGTAAACTGTCCGGACACTGTACGTGCACAAGTGCACGGATGTGACCGAACCCTGTCGCAAAACCATGCGACCTGTCGCAATACCATGCGACCTCTACTCTTTTGCCTAAAGGCGAAAAGCTTTCTGTGTGGGACTCTAAAGACTCGACACTACGCTGGCAGTGGGTTTAACCACAGACCGCAAGCTGCACTAGCTGTGCGTAACGGTCCCCAGGTAATGCCGACAAGAAGACCGACGAGGCGAAACCCATCTGAACTCCTACTGAGCCTGAGTGTGACATTCTCCGTACAGTCCGGTCTGTTCGTCTGATACATCGCATGGCGGGCCTAGGGGGCGGTAAACGTCAGTCCCCCAATAGCGGTACAAGTCGTGCCGGAGTGAAGCCCAATACACCCTGAGATAACACTGGAAACCTACCAGTATATCTCGTTTGCCCTGGCCAGGGACTACTCGTGTAATGGCTCTCCTAGACACAGCGCGATGTCAACCCCCAATACCGGGAGAGACGAATCCTGTCTAACCGTCACTGCCTCCAAGTGCTTCAGGACTGCACCCAACCACCACCTGTTTGCACGACTCCTTTAAGCCGTGGTAGGGTAGTGATCAAAGTACAGTGGGAACACACCCGAGGCGAAGTGACAGTGTCAAGTCAGCGGACTAAGCTGTACTCATGTCACCTGGGAACTGATAACTGACGATAGGTATAATACCAACTAGTCAGTTCCCGACGAGTCCTGTCCAGTGTACCCGTAACCTAACGAGCACCCGCATACTATCTCAAGTACGACGTACTGACGGCTGTGGGACAGACCGTCTCCCACACTGGGATGAGAAGCGCATGCGCTGGTCTACTCCGGAGTATCGATGCCCTGTCTCGATAGTCCTGCGACCAGGGACCTGCATAAGGATGTGCTTATAGATTACCCAGCCCCACTAGTGTGACGGCCATCACATCGCTGGTAATCAAGCAAAGATCCTAAGGGCTCTACTAATGTGTATAGGCGATATACAAAAATAAACACATGTACACATTGAAGTAGAAACAAACCAAGTAGCATACTACTATTTTGAGCAAGATTGTATATACAAGGTGAATATCCCAAGCATCCATTAAGTAATATACAAACCAGTATGATACAGTAATGGCCTCTAGGGCATATACACTAACAAGTGGTACTAGCTGTACGTAATGAGCTACTAGGTATTGTCCAAATGGGAGGTCGATGAGCGAACTCATCCTGACACCCTACTGAGCCTGTCAGTGACAATATCCGTACAGTCCGGTCCGTTCGTCTATGAGCATCGCATATCGGGCCTAGGGGGTTGGTAAAAGTCAGACCCCTAAAAGTGGTACAAGTTGTGTCTGAGTGTAGCCCAGAACACCCTGAGATACTTCTGGAATACCTATCAGTAAATCTCCTGCCTTGGCCAAGGACTTTGTGTAATGGCTCTCCTAGACACAGCGTAACATCACCCCCAATACCGGGAGAGACGAACCCCTGTCGATCCGCTCACTTCCTCCATGTTGCTCGGGACTGTACCCAACTAAAATCTGTTTGCACGACTTGTTTGAGCCGTGGTAGGGTAGTAATCAAAGAACAGTGGGAACTCATACGAGACAAATAACGATCTCAGGTCGATGAACTAACCTGTGCACATGTCACCAAGGAACTGCTATCTGACGCTAGGTATAATACCAACTAGGATGTTCCCGGCGAGTCCTGTCCGGTGTACTCATAACCCAATGAGCACCTGTATACATCTTAGGTGAACCAACTGACACCAATGGCTTGTGAGACCGGCCACCGCCCCTCGTCGGGGTCTCGACTATATACACTAGTCTACTAATGGAGTATCGATGCCCAGTCTCGAAACTCCCACGACTAAGGACCTTTTAAGGATGTGCTTATAGACCCCAGCTCCCACGTATATGATCGCCATCATACTGCTGGTCGTCAAGCAAGAATCCGAAGGTCTCTATCAGCGTTCAATAGTGATCTGTAAGGTCACCTAAAGCAGTACACGATGATAAAGACAAACCATGGTAGCATACTATTCTCTATCAACGTGTAATAGTGAACCACAATGTCACCTAAAACATGTACACGATGATAAAGACAAACCAGATAGTATACAATCATCTTGCGAAAGATTTTCCTACCGGCATAGGTCCTCCCTCAATCATTGCAATCACGTGCCTGCGATCTAATAATTGACTCTGAGGGTACTATATCCAACAATCTCCCACTTGCACTCAAGGCTAATTATTGTGATGTCGCATACTTACAGCCCGTGTGATACCGAACACCCAACTCCTCTACTAATCAGTCTCACAAAGCTCGTTTGCAAAACTATTGCGTTCGAGAAATAGCCTCAGCTAGTGGATCCGCCCTGATGTTTCTTTCTATGTCTCTCTTTATCTCAAGTTCGCGGAGAAAGCCATCTCCCGAAATGAGCAATACCTGTCTTAGAATATGTCAAGATATCTGATGGGATTTAGTTCATAAATGAACTCAAAATCCAAACTTCTTAGACTGTATCGTCAACTGAACTTAATCAGTATCCTCTTGGACCACCTGTCCAAAATACTGCCCCTCGTCAGAGGGAAAACTATAACTCTGACAGTCACTCTGTCATCCAGGTCACCTTGGAAGCCTGGAATAATAACCGTCTCCCGAAGGAGGCTACCATTATCATATCCCTAGAACTTCCACTTATGTTCTAAAACTGCATCCGAACGTTTCTCCAGGATAGGATTAATATCAACTTATTGCATCTAGTGCAAAAACAACGTCTGGTGTGGTACTTGACATCTCATGATCAACTCAATTGCCTAAGTAAGTGATCTGCCAATCATGCACATCCCTCTCCCCTTTAGTCTGTAAGACACCTTTAGAGAGGGTGACTCTATCACCTGCAGGTACACTACCGTGCCAGGAGTCGTCCATTCTAAAACACCTTTAGAACGCTGTCTAAGTACCCAGATTGGGAAACCACCCAAATCTAGATCTAAAACCATAGATCTAGTAACCAGAATATCTGATATTATATATATATCCTATGTGGAGAAACTACTGTGTGACAAACAAAGTATAACCGATCGTATTATAGGAATTTCACTTCCTAGTCTGTGTATGTCAACCAAAAACCAGGACATCACACCCTACTACCTTCTTAACAGATCCATCCCCTATTCTGATGAAGTCAAACCTATGACTGTCACATCAGAAATAGATGATCTATCTCCAATTTATCTGCTTTAGTCCATAAATAGACATAAGCTTCTTGTCCACTATGCTTCCGCTGCTCCCACTGACTACGACAACCCTCTGGCAGAGTTATATACACGTACACTTCTAAAGCTAGTTTAGAACGACGCTATACTCATCCTCCTGCCGGGTTTCACAGTCTGGAACAACAGTAATGGCAAGTCTGGGTAATCAAGAACCTCCCTGTCACCGTCCTTTAGCATACCGAAGTACCTCTCGTGTGCCTGAGGTTACCCACCATATCTGTGGAATGGCTAATAGAATGTCAAACCAGATTGAATCTTTAGGTATATATCAAATTTTAAGTAATCGTTTGCTGTTCTGGAATCACTTCCAGTTCTACCATACTCCCACTAATGTTTTCTAAAGAAAAAAAATCCATTTTACTAAAACTGTGGCGAGTCAAGAACAATATCACTATTGATCTTCCAGATGGTAGAAAGTCAACCCTCGTCATAGCCCAGGCCAACCCACAAACAGCCATTACAGAAACGTGCCTTGAGTTATCTAGAGTCTGGTTTTAAGCATAAGCCGGAAAACTCCCCGTACCTTAACATCGTTAAGATATGAACCGTTCTATATCCAATATAGAAACAGAGGCTCTGATTTAATTGGAACCAGATTAAAATCATGCAGCTGTCTCCAGTGCATGTCAACTAAATAGAAAGAGGCCGATCAACATTACTAAACTTAGGAGTGCTTCCAATTATGAGTAACCTGAAAGAGAAGCAAGTTCTCTTAATCATTACTATCAACTGAATACCATACACAAGTATCTACATTTTCGATCACCTTGAGAAATCCTGATACTTGCAACACCTGGTTCTCTACTCTATTCTTATACCTATAACTTCTCAAAACTTAGACCTTGCATTTCTACGAAACACATGTCTAAGAACTAGAGAAGTTACAAGTAAACAGAATATAGTATGAGTACCAACCCCTCTGTCCTCATGGACACTGGACAATATACAATACTCTGTATAAGTCCCCTGAGTCTGATAACTCATTCGCTGTATGTCGTAGGTTGAAAACTGTACTTATGGTTAAGAAGAATTACACCACTGTTTAATACTCCTTACCTAACCGTCAACTGATATTGGTAAATGTCATGGACATAATTTCAAAAAGTTACATCTCACTTTATAAAAATAAACGTACAGATATATCAATTTGAAATTGGTGCATTATAACGGATATTCAAAACCAAATATTTGCCGTCCGACAAACAACCTAGGCGATTTCCTCAAATATCACCAATTACAACGAATCCCGATATAATGAGGATGATCACCCAATTCCCAATAACTTACTCCCACCCATCATCTTTAAAACCATACAGATGTGAAAATCATACCTGATAAATACATATCTTGAAGTAAGTATCTAATTGGCAAATCAGTTTTCCGTCAACAACACACAGTGAAACTGAAACATATAAATGTTTCGAAGGGGTATCCGGGTATTCCGAGTAATGCCACTTCCATCATCAGATTCACAACTATAACCGTATATTTTTTTGCCATCTTTCCAAATCGCTTTATATGTCTTTAGTCATTACCTTCTGCACACCCTTTAGGCTAAATGGTTTTCTTCCTTCCCTACCGTTCGGCACCAGCCTATGGTTTGGAAGAAGACTATCCAATAAGCATAATGGGTGTACTGTCCTAATCTTAGAAGCACTCGCAACCTAAGAGAAGGTAAAGATAAAAGACAACTGAATAAAACCTTATTCCTATTTCTCCTGAACCAGAATCCATCCCCGAACTGGAACAAGTTCCTTCGAGTTCGTATATAACCATACAATGGAGTATCCAAAAAACTGTGGATCTTCGTATTGATACGGAGTGTCCTGGAGAAATATAAAGGTGAAGTAGGAGTGGCGATGAAATACTTGTTTTGATCGTGAATAGCAGTCGTAATTTATTTTGCCCTCTTACTAATCCCATTATTTATCTTGACTTATTACCTTCTGTACACCATCGTTAGGCTAAATGGTTTTCTTCATTCCCTACCGTTCGGCACCTGCCTATGGTTTGGAAGAAGACTATCCAATTAGCATAATAGGTGTACCGTCCTAATCCAAGGAGCACTCACAACCTGAGAGAAGGTAAAAGGAAAAGACAACTGAATAGTCCTATTCGTTTTCTCCAGAACCGGAAACCATCCTCGAATCTGAAACAAGTTCCTTCGAGTTCGTATATAACCATACGATGGTTTTATCCAATGGAAGTGGATGTTCGTAGTAATATGGGGTGTTCTGGAGAAAAGGGTAAAAGTAGGAGTGGCAATGAGGTATGCAACTCTGACAATCCAAAAGCCAGTGTTATAAGAAGGTTCGGTTAACTTGGTCACTGAGTCATAGTCAAGGGTCGGGCCATGGTCGCTGCCAAAGAGAGAGAGAAAAGAAACACTCCGCGTGCACTCTAACCTAGATCAGAATGGTTATCAATTTATCCAATCAGGATACCTCCCACTATAATCTCAAATTCTCCTCCAAACATGAAAGAAGAATTAGTCGGGATCATCCGAGGAGTAAACCAACTCATCAATGGGAATCAGGATTCAACTATCATCGCATGATAATGTGATGGAATGCACTCATGTTATCACACTCCAGAAGGTATGCGCATGCCTGGCAAGTTTCGGTTTCTTTAGAAACTCCCGATGTGATTTTTACCCCTAGGACCCAAGTGACCTTGACGAATAATCAATCAATCAAAAGGTCCTAGTCAAGTTCAACCCGTCATTATCTTGATTGCATTAAACCCACCCACACGACCCTTGACGAATAATCAACAAAGTCGTACGAACGTCCTAACCAATCCATATATCCATGCGACAGAAAAGCACAACAGAGCTACCGCACACTACGTCTAGGCGAATAGCAACGACAAACGTAGCGCGAATACTAAGCAATACTAATCTGAAATGAAGGAAGGCTACGGCTGTTTTTTGCCAAAAAACCTTTAATGTAATGAACTTGATATCGTCGAAGGAACCGGATAACTTTTTATAAAAATATAGTGGCGAAAATCTTTGCTAAAGAGGTCACTCCCGGTGAAGGGATCTCGGCTCTTTCCCCGTAGAATGAGGTGCAGGATATTCCAACTGAATACCGCGATGCAAAGCAAAAAGTAATCGGCTATAGTGAAGTTATTACCCTGACACAAACTTATGTCCAAGGGGTCACTCCCGGTGAAGGGATCTCGACCCTTGCCTCGTCGACTGAGGTGCTGGATATTCATAACCGAATACCACTGTGCAAAACAAAAGAGAACGTCCTTGCAATAACAGTTTTTTGAAAAATGTTCCAACAACATTAGAATAGGTTTGTTTAGCTTGCATTGATCCAAATCAATGCAGTCCCATCAATTAATCACATCACAAAAGAACGAAAATACGATGTACGTATATGCCCTCCGCATTCGCCACTGGGTCTCGTCATCACCCGTTAGGTTACTTAACTAACGACAGAGCGGGGACTGGACTAGCGCGGGTGTAAAACATATACAACATCTACTAGTATATATATCAATATATAATAATCGCTCAAGGCGTGATAAAATGCAACATCACATAAATGTAATAAGCATCACAGAACAATACAGGTAGTCTGGGATCCCCGGGTTTCATAGAGCCGCTACTGAAACCCGACGTTTCCCTGGTCGTGTGGATAGCCTGTGCAATGAAATCCTAGACCCCTACGGGCGCAGCAAGTTACCCGCTAAAAACCTGAAGCGAGGCAGCCCCCTTGAACAACGTGAATGGACCACCCAGCACTTCACGGAATCCGGTAACTTGAGCACCCCTCC
Organism: Agapanthus africanus; assembly: GCA_030015575.1. NCBI lineage: Eukaryota > Viridiplantae > Streptophyta > Magnoliopsida > Asparagales > Amaryllidaceae > Agapanthus > Agapanthus africanus. Next base: position 253,206,365 of record CM057337.1, on the reverse strand, counting down.
TTGGATCAACCTGTACCCCCTACGAGTGCGGCGAATAGCCCGCCAATTCTAGAGTGAAGCCCCCCCTGTCTCAAAACCATGAGATGTGGACCCGTTGCCCTCTAGAACCTTGCTATCTGTGCACCCCACCGTGGGGTAATCCTAGTACAGAAAGTAAAAATATATACAACGGGTACATCGACCACAGCCCGGTCGTGCCCCAAAAGAATAATATACAAACAGGCAGTGACGGCAGTCCACATGTCGGACGATCGCCCCGCAATATAAAATGTACAAATATAAGCAAACTGTACTACCATTGCATCCAGGCTATCCACCACGAAAAATCCGCAACATCACATCACAACACAGAACATCAACGTGAATGTCACGTTCGCAAATTCGTCTAAAAGAGCTATAGCAATTAGACAAGATTTACCGATTTAATGACATTCACGGTCGCAGATAAAATGTAAATACTATGAACTAACATGTTTAAAAAATTTTATCGACAAAATTTCCCGAAGTGGGCCCCAAGCACAATTCCCAGTACTAAAACAAATCTGGGCCCAAACAAAAAATACCAGAAACCCCATTTCCAAGTCAGAAAGCACTGTAGAAATTTTGGTGTAGTGAGGGCACAGAATGGCGGCGAAACCGCGGCCAGAAGAAGGTTATTGCCACGGTTCCGCGGCGGCACCGTACGATCATGCAACCAAATTTTCTCAGAACTCCTAAAAAACCCTGCTTGATTTTTTGCAGCACACTAAATAATTTTTTGACCACAGGAAAAATTCGACAGAAACTGTGACTTGGAAATGCAGTTTTTAGAAAATTCATTCGATCGATGTTTTAAGCACGTTAGAGCAAGCTAGAAAAGGTTAATGGCGTGGCTCTGATACCATGTAAGACTACGGTAGCGCCCCGGCCGTCTTTCCGAGGCCAAAATGAGGAAACGAAAACTTTTTCAAACTAGAAACCGGTGCTATAGTATGCTTAAAACCCGGATCGAACAATTAACCTACAACTAGCTATCTAGAGAAGGGATAGAAAGGCTATACCGATCGATCCGTGTCCTTCGGTCTTTGGCCACCATCCAAAGCTACTCGCGGCATCTCCGGTCTTGATCTTCTCGTCGGAAAGGGCACCACATCTACGAGTCTTTTTACAGGCTCCCGCTTCATTCGAAGCAACTCGAGCATGATGTGTGCTAGCCGACGTGTCCAATGTGTTGTAGAGAATGTTTGTGATCACTTTGTCTCTTGCATCCATTGCTTGGATGGAGGTTGAAGGTGTTGCCATTAATGGAGGTCATGAGCTAAAGGAAGAAGAAGGAGGAGAAGCTTTCTCTTCTTTTCTTTTCTTGTGTTGGAATGATAATGAGAGTGAGAATGAATTGTCAAAATACAAGAGCTAGCCACCATCTCATGGCAGCCCCTCTCTCTCTCCTTATCAATTCATCACTCAAATCCATCATATAATGTGACACATGCACAAGAAAAGAGACCATGAGTCATCACTTGTGCATGTGTCACAATTAATGATTTTAATCATGATTTTGTGCTCATAATTACAATTAACAAACATTAATCCAAATGTTTTCAATGATAAAAAGATACGGCAACATCTAAAGTAAACTCGTGACGGATCACAAGGATACCCCTCACCTCTATATACATACCTGCATCCACATTCCGACTGAATGGGAATGCGACGAGACTAAAGTAATCCAACAAATCTAATATTAGGATCCGGCTTAAACCAAAGCCTCATAGTATGATCCGCCTGATCATGATCCGTGCACTACTGCACGTATATGATCGAACCCTGCCATATATCATACGGCCTCAACAATGTTTCACCCGAAACTTGAGAAACTGTCTGTGGGGGACTCTAAAGACTCGTCAATACTTTGGCTGTGGATTTAACCACTAGCACGTCAATAGTACTGGCTGTACGTAACGAGCTACCAGGTATTGACCAAAAGGGAGGTCGATGAGCGAACTCATCCTGACACCCTACTGAGCCTGTCAGTGACAATATCCGTACAGTCCGGTCCGTTCGTCTATAAGCATTGCATGTCGGACCTAGGAGGTTGGTAAAAGTCAGACCCCCAAAATCGGTACAAGTCATGTCGGAGTGTAGTCCAGAATACCCTGAGATACAGCCGGAATACCTACCAGTAAACCTCCTGCCTTGGCCAAGGACTTCGTGTAATGGCTCTCCTAGACACAGCGCGACCTCACCTCCAATACCGGGAGAGACGAACCTCTGCCGATCCGCTCACTACCTCCATGTAGCTCGGGACTGTACCCAACTAAAACCTGTTTGCACGACTCCTTTGAGCCGTAGTAGGGTAGTAATAAAAGAACAATGGGAACTCACACGAGACAAATGATGATCTCAGGTCGATGAACTAACCTGTACACATGTCACCAGGAAAATGCTATCTAACGCTAGGTATAATACCAATTAGCATGTTCCCGGCGAGCCCTGTCCGGCATACTCATAACCCAATGAGCACCTGTATACATCTTAGGTGAACCAACTGACACCAATGGCTTGTGAGACCGGCCACCGCCCCTCGTCGTGGTCTTGATTGTCTACACTAGTCTACTAATGGAGTATCGATGCCCAGTCTCGAAACTCCTATGACTAGGGACCTTTTAAGGATGTGTTTATAGACCCCAGCTCCCACGTATATGATCGCCATCATACTGCTGGTCGTCAAGCAAGAATCCTAAGGGCTCTATCAGCGTGCAATAGCGATCTGTAAGGTCACCTAAAGCAGTACACGATGATAAAGACAAACTATGGTAGTATATTATTCTCTATCAACGTGTAATAGTGAACCACAATATCACCTAAAACATGTACACGATGATAAAGACAAACCAGATAGTATACAATCATCCTGAATAAGATTGTCCTACCGGCATAGGTCCTCCCTCAATCATTGCAATCAAGTGCCTGCGATCCAATAGTTGATTCTGAGGGCACTATATCCAACAGCTTGAGTTAGTGTCTCCTCGACGTAGATCATCATCGGCCACGAAGACTTTAAGCAAGATCGTTCTTTTCACCTTGAGAAGTCATGCAAGATTCCGGAAGTACCATGATCGCAGCGAAGGGACCACTACAAGGAGCTATTGAAGTGAAGGACCAGTCTACAAAGGTTGTATTCCGTTATCACTTAGAAGTAGCTTACATCTAAGTTTTGCTCCTAAAACTCTAGCTAGATCCTAGGTTAGGTTGTTTGGCACACTAGAAAATTGGAAATTAGCATGTTTGTTGCCTTGTGAAACCTTATGGTTGTGACAAAGAACCCTACACTCCTATCCTAGAGAGACCTGAAGAAGAAGAAGTTGAGGTGTTCGGTCGGGTGCTCTCCCACTGCAGCGTTTGCTCCGCAAGATCGTCAAAGAATTGCCAAGATTCCTCGTCATATTTGGACAGGAAGTGGCCCTGACAGATGGTCTCCATCAATTGTCTGGATGCTGGATTCAGGCCCTCATACAGAGTTTGGCAAAGTTTCCATTTCTCTATACCGTGATGAGGACACTGAATAAGGAGGTCCTTGTACCGGTCAAAGCACTTCTAAAAAGGTTCGGTTGGAAGCTGGGTGAATTCGTTAATTTCGTTTCGAATCTGTGCGGTCTTATGATTTGGGTAGAATTTCATTAAAAACGATTTTTCAAACTCCTCCCAACTGGTTATCGAATGAGATGTGGTTCTCTACAGCCACTTTTCGTTAGGTCGCATAAAGTGAAAGGAATAACTCGTAGCGTATAGCATCATCAGACAACTGAGTTGTCTTCATTATCGCACAAACGTTCTGGAATTTATTGATGAAGATATAGGCATCTTCGGATTCAAGCCCGTGAAATTTGGGAAACATGTTGATAAAGTGGGGCTTAATTTCGAAATTATCCCCTTTGACCGGTGGAAGTGAAAGACAAGTCGGAAGTGCAGCGCGGGTAGGAAAGAAACGATCCTGGAGCGCGATTCGCTGTGGCACTTCAACAAGAGGTGATCACGGGTTATTCGCACCTAATGGAGGTGGAATAATTCCTATAGGAGGTAAAGTGATGTTAGGAGGAAATCCTGACATCTCAGAAGAAAAGCCTGGTGAAAGTGAAGGTGAAGAAATATAGACAGAATCATGGTCAACGTCGGAGTTGACTGGCAAGGGTAAAGGTGAAAGAGGCGTGGAAATAGTTTCGACTTCGGGGTCGATCGCGTAGTCTGTAGCGACTAACGAAACACGGACTAAACGGGCACTAGGGTCCCTAGTCCAAGCGGACATACACTAAACGAGTTTAGTGTAGTCAAAGCGTAGAATGTGAGGGTAAGAAAGCGTAAATGGAGAAAAATTGTGTGAAGGTGGTAAAAGTGGTGAATTTGTATTTGTTTCGTAAAGGTGTGAAATTGAAATGACAGCTCAATAAACACAATCATAAATGCACAGTCACAAATGCACAATCAGTACCTAAACTAGGGTCCTCTAAGTCTATTGGACCTACTCCTAACTGTTCCATAGCGACAAATTGTGAGATAACCCTCAAATCGCCTCTTCACAGCCAGTTGTGGCTAGGAAAACACAAGTGAGGTAAGGAGGGTTCCGCTCATGAATCACCGTGAGACGGGCCTTTTAAAGTTAGCTCCTCACTTGTTTAGCCTAGGCACCACAAAAGTCATGTTTAGATAAACGACTGAATGCCCACAATCTTCCTTTGTCCTATTGAGTGCGACATGTTCTTAATTGGCTGAGTCTAGATATTTCTTATTAAGCTTGAGGTGACACTTATGCAATTAGTGATTTCCGGGGTCTTAGGAAGGGTGTTGAAATCCTCACCTAATCTGAATTGGTGTTATAGCCCCTTAAGTCTGTATTAATGATGCAATGCACAAATCAACAAGGTTTTGTTATCAAACAATCAATCATCATCATTTTTTAATTTAAATGTGGCGCTGGAACAAATACGATTAGTTTCTCTTTGGCTTTTTCGGCGATATTGCAAAGAGTCCTGCAAAGATAAGAATATTCGAGCGTCGAGTTTTGAGAAGAGGAAGTTTAGAAAAATACATACCAAAAGAGTTGAGTTTTAAGAAACTTGTGTTGATATTGCCTCCGAGTGTTTGAATGGTTTGCTCGGGCGGGTCAAACTACCCGGATCTTTGGCGCTAAGTGTTCAATCCCTTTATACATGAAAATGCCCCCTTCTCTGCATGATCGCTGCTCGCCATTCCGTAAAATTTGTAAATGTCGGAAAAATATAGATATTTGAGCTAGAAAGCGATATAGATAGTCAAAGTTCTGAACACAAATAATTAAGAAAATCAAACAATAAAAATGGGATACTAACAGAACACTGGAGGCAACAAAATTTTTTTTTCAAAACCTCACTAAGGGACCGGCGACATCGGGTAATATCAAGTTTTCACAGGCCAAATTTGTGACCTTGGTGCTCAAATTTTGTGTGTTTCCTCTATATAATAATAGTATTCCACTCTTATACTTTGATTTTCATTTTAAAACACAGTGTGTTAACAGAACACAATTCCAGAGAACATCATTGGTTTTAGTTCTCGTGTCGGTTTAAAAAGAATGTGTTTTATCTGTTGAATCTGTTAGAAAGTTAGTTTTGTAAAAAATATTAACAAATTAACCCGAGACTACAAGTGTAAAAGCGTTACCGACTCCCCGGCAACGGCGCCATTTGATTAGCACGCTTTTCGCGTGTCGTTTTAAAAAGAATTTGAAATAACCGCAATAAAAAATGGTGTCGCGTGTAGCGAGCTGTCATGAGTACGGGTCGTCCGCAGGGAGATGGTAGGTTTTTCAGCTTGTTTTAACGAGTTAATATCGTAACTTGAGTTGTTGTTTATACTAAGTGTCGTAACTATGATATGTTCAATAAAAAGACTTGTTAGGGGTAGTTTTAGGTTAGCTTGTGTTAGGATGATGTTTGTCGTTTCCTGATAGACCTAATTCTGATATTGACACTAAGGAAATAGGCAACAATGTGGATTAGGGAACTTGAAATACGGTATTTGTGTTTGTGTGCTAAATCCGTATTTCTTGTCCCTTGTCCTTCTGTTGTTGTCTCTTGACCTTACCCTTCAGCAAACCACTCGCAATCCGGTCATGATTAGGATTCACCGCTATCGTGGCAGGATCGGGTGCCTAACGGAGCGAAATTGCGAGTCATTTGGTCGGAGTTTCAATTGCAAAGTTAAGGTTTTTAATGTGTTAGCAAACACATCTCTTAACAAAAACTAACCATATTCTACCTTTAGCAAGTAAATTAATTACAAACATATATTTACAAAGCAAAATAAAAAAAAAGAAATGAGTGAGACACATAACAAAAATTGCAAGAAAATTAAAGTCAAGGTTAGAAGGTTAAGAACCGATAAATCCAGCAAATTTCTTCAAATGTTCTTTAAGCCCGTACCATTGTGAAATTGAAATACCAAATTTTAAGGTTGCAAGCTCACTTAAGAGCTTGCAAGATCAAAGAAAGGCATGGATTTCACAAGTTCGATGTTTGTAGAAAGCAAGACATATGTAATGAACAATGAGAAGTTTTATTGATTTTCAACTAAGATACACAACTAATCTTGAATCCAAGAACCTAAATCTTAAGCTTGCAGTTCAATGAAGAAGTTGCAAAGTCAAGATAAAGGGAAAGAGCTAAAGAGTTCAAAGGAAAAGCAAGTTACCATCTACAAATGACAATTGTTCTAAACTAAAACTAAAGCCAAAAGTATCCTCTAGCTTTCCCATTGATCTGGTATTTACAGGCTCAAAATCAAAATAAACAAATAATAAAAACAGGAAGTTGGGACAACAATGAATGAACCGACAAAAAATGAAGTGATTTTGCCTTGGTGGGCCCGGCGCCGCCTGTCATTTTGATGATGTCGCCGGTCTATTGTTGAGGTGTGGGACCCGTTTGGGTGTGGTGATCTCTAGTGCACTCCGCAAGTCTACTGGCATTGTTTGATTTCTTCATATCAGTTAGGGTTATACTTAGTAGTTTTGGAGGGAAACTAACTCCAAATCACATCACACTTTTTATATCATTTAATGCTCATGTTCCCTACTTGCACAATTCATCATGTCATGTGTGCCAAGGCAGCCCCACCATAGCCAAGTCACCAAGAGTGTTGTGCACACTTGTAATGTGTTGGACCAAAACTTGTTTATTTGCAAAAACGAACTCTTTGAATCACGATCGATTTTCTGTTCGGTTTGCAGTGTTGGCACCCAAATGTTATATACGTGGTTTTGAATGTGTTTCCAGTATTTTGTCACAAATACTTGTAATCTGTATTTACTGAGCAGACACTGGTTAATAGAACCGATAAATAATAAAATAGATAATGAATGAGTGGTATTAAAATGCAATTTTCTGAGATGAATAGGGCCCAGTAGTGAATGCGTATGGCATATACATACATTATATTTTCGTTCCTTTATCTGGTGTGATATGTTTAATTGATGGGATTGCGTTGATTCATATTAACGCAATGATAAAACAAACCTATTTGATGTTGTTGGAACTAAGTTTTGAAAAACAGACATTACAGACGTTCTCTTTTGCTTTGCATAATGGTATTCAATTGGGAAAATCCTGCAGCTCATTCGACGAGGAAAGAGCCAAGATCCCTTCACCGGGAGTGACCTCGTTAGCAAAATTTTGCGTCACGGTAGTAACTTAACTATAGTCGATTCTTTTGTTTTGCATCGTGGTATTTGATTGTGAATATCATGCACCTCATTCCATGAGGAAAGAGCCGAGATCCTTTCACAGGGAGTAACCTCTTTAGCAAAAGCTTTCGCCACTATATATTTGTAAAACCATTCGGTTCCTTCAACGAGATCAAGTTCATTACGTTAAAGGTTTTTCGCTAAAAACCAGCCGTAGCCCTCCGTCATTTCATATGAGTAGTACTTAGTATTCGTGCTGCGTTTGTTGACTCCGTCAAGGCGTAGTGTGCGGTAGCTGAGTGGTACTTGTTTGTAGGATGTATATGCGACTGGTTAGGACTGCCGTGCAGCTTTGTTGACTCTGTTAAGGGATCGCATGGGTGGGTTTAATGCAATCAAGATAATGACGGGTTGAACTTGACTAGGACTCTTTGATTTGTTGACTCCGTCAAGGTCACTTAGGTCCTAGGGGTAAAAACACACATTGGGAGTTTAAAACATACAGGAAACTTTCCAGGCATGCGCATACCTTCTGGAGTATGGTGACTTGAGTGGATTCCATCAAGTTATCGTGCGATGATAGTTGGATCCCGATTCTCACTGATGATTAGGTGTTACTCCTCGGGTGATTTTAGATAATCCTGACTAATTCTCCTTTTGGATTTAGAGGAGAATTCAAGGAAACAGTAGGAGACATCCTGATTAGATAAAGTGATTAACCATTCTGATCTAGGTTAGAGTGAACGCTGAGTGTTTCTTTTCTCTCTCTCTTTGGAAGCTACCATGGCCCGACCCTAGACTTAAACTCATGAACCAAGTTAACCGAACCTTCTTAAAACACTTTGGACTTTTGGATTGTCATAGTCGCATATATCATTGTCGCTCCTACATCACCTTTATATTTCTCTGGAACACCCCGTATCACTACGAAAATCCATATTTATTGGATAAGCCATCGTATAGTTACATACGAACTCGAAGAAACTTGTTTCAGGTCGAGGATGGTTTCTGGTTTTGGAGAAATACAATAGGACTATTCAGTTGTCTTTTCCCTTTACCTTCTCTCATGTTGCGAGGGCTCCTGGTATTTAGGAGAGTACACTTATTGTGTTTATTGGATAGCCTTTTTCCAAACCTTAGGCTGGTGCCGAAGGGTAGGGAAGAAAGAAAACCAATTAGCCTAAGTGTTGTGTACAGAAGGTAATAAGTAAAGACAAATAAAGGGATTAGAAAGAGGGCAAAGGAAATTGTGACTGCTATCATTCACGACGAAGCCGCATATATCATCGCCACTCCTATTTCACCTTTGAATTTCTCCAGAACACTTCATATCACTACTAACATCCACATTTCTTAGATATGACCATCGTATAGTTACATACGAACTCAAAGGAACTTGTTCCAGTTCGAGAATGGTTTCCAGTTCAGGAAAAATTGAATAGGATTATTCAGGTTGTTTTTATCTTTACATTCTCTCAGGTTGCGAGAGCTCCTTGGATTAGGAGAGTACACCTATTACGCTTATTGGATAGTTTTCTTCCAAACCATAAACTGGTGCCAAAAGGTAGGGAAGGAAGAAAACCATTTAGCCTAAAGGTGGTGTACAAAACGTAATAAGTAAAGACAAATAAAGGGATTGGAGAGATGGCAAGAAAATATACGGTTACAGTCATGAATAAGGATAGTGGAAAAGGCATTACTAGGAATACCTGGATAACCCTTCGAAACATTTTCATGTTTCAGTTTCACTGTGCAATGTTAATTTAAAATTGTTTTCCCAATTATATTCTGACTTCAGGGTATGTATTTACCAGATTTGATTCTCACATCTATATGGTATTACAGATGATGAGAGGGAGTAAGATATTGGGATTGGGTGATTCGATCCTCATTATATCGGAATTCGTTGTCATTGGTGGTATTTGAAGAAATCACCAGGGTTTTTCCTGATGGCAAATATTTGGTTTCGAATATGCGTTGTTATCCAGCAATTTCAAACCGATATATCATTACATTTATTTTATAAAGTGAGATATAACGTTTTTATATTATGTCTATAACATTTACCTATATCAGTTTGTGATTAGGTAATGTGCATTCAACAGCGGTGTAATTCTTCTTAATCATAACACAGTTTTCAACCCACGATGCATAGGGTTTGAGTTATTAAACTCAGGGGACTTATAAAAAATATTGTATGTTGTCCAGTATTCATTAGGACAAAGGGGTTGGTACTCGTACTATATTCTGTTTACTTTTGACTTCTCTAGTTTTAGACAGGTATTACGTTGAAATACAAGGTCCAAATTTTGAGAAGTTATAGGTGTATGAATAAAGTAGAGATCCATATGATGCAAAGTATCAGGATTCTTCAAGGTGATTGAAGATATAGATACTTGTGCTAGGTATTCTGTTGATAGTAATGATTTAGAGAACTTGATTCTCTTTCAGATTACTCATAGGCGGATGCATTCCTTGATGAGTAATGCTGATTGGCCTACTTCCATTTGGTTGATATGCACTGGAGACAGCTGCATGTATTTTGAATCCGGTTCCAATTAAATTAGTGGCTATGTTTCTATATATATATAGAATGGATTCATACTTTAACGATGTCAAGGTATATGGAGTTGTCCGGCTTATGATTAAAACCAGAATCTGGATAAACTCAAGGCACATTTTAGTTATGGTAGTTTGTGGGTTATCTCAGGAATTGACGAGGGTTAACTTTCTACCATCAGGTAGATCAATAGTTATATTGTTCTTGACTCGCCACTTGTTTTTATAAAATGGATTCTTTTCAGAAAACATTAGTAGGATTATGGTAGAACTGGATGTTATTCCAGAACCACAAACGATTACTAAAATTTTAATAGAACCTAAAGATTCAATTGGATTCGACGATCCATTAGCCACTCAGCAGATTTGGTGGGTAAGCTCAGGCACCCGAGAGGTACTTCGGTCTTCTCAGAGACGGTGACAGGGAGGTTCTTGTTTACGCAGACTTGCCATTGCTGCTGTTCAAGACTATGAGACCCGACAGGAGGATGAGTATAACGTCATTCTAAATTATCTTTAGGAGTGTATGTATATATGACTCTGTTAGAGGGTTGTTGTAGTCAGTGGGAGCAGCGGAAGTATGGTGGGTAAGTAGCTTATGTCTATTTATAGACTAAAGCAAGTATAGCGAGGATAGATCATATATTTTTGATGTGGCAGTCGTAGAGTTTGACTTCATCAGAATAAGAGATGGATCTGGTAGGAAGGTAGTAGAGAGTGATGTCCTGGTATTTGGATGACATGCACTTAATAGGCAGTGATATTCCTATACTACGTTCGATTATGTACTGTGGTTGTCACAAAGTGTTTCTCCACATAGGAAATGGATATAATATCATGTTTCTGGTTACTAGATCTATGGTTTTAGATCTAGATTTGGGAAGTGATCCAATTTGGGTACATTGACATCATTCTAAAGGTGTTTTAGAATGGACGACTCCTGGCGAGGTGGTAGTACCCGCAGGTGATCGAGTCACTGTTGTAGGGATCCTAGGCACACTAATGAAGTCTCACAAGGCATCAATAATGGTTAATTCAAATTTTACATGTGCCTACAAACCCTAATACGGATCGTTAACTAGATTTATAGACGATGCGATGCAAGTTAACGACTTTAACTTAAAAGGAAAGGGGCAACAACCTTTGTAGATCCGATCCACCACTTCCTAAGCTCCGTGATGATGTCCCTCCGCTGTCCAAATCGGATCCCAGACTCTAGCATCGTCTTCATCGGAGAAATGGGCGGGCTTGGTCGTCGGCTTCGATACCGAAGATGATCTACGTCGAGGTATCACAAGATCAAACTCACACTTCACCAAGTCATGAAACTTGTGAAGAAAACACCCTATACTACTTGGCAAGAGGTAGAGGATGAAGAAATAGGAAGTGGGTTCACTTTAGAATTGGATTTCTCACTCATTTGCTCAAGTTGCCATTGAAGCTATCAAGCTTTTTCTTCTTGAAGAAGAAGAAGAAGAAGATAATATATGATAAGTTATTATTTAAAAAGAAAACAATATGATACTTATCATGTATTCAACCATGGTTTAGTGTAGAGATTTAACTAAGGTTAGATGAATGGTTAGGGTTAGAGAAGAGACAAGAATGGTGGACTTGTTCAAAGCTTCAAGAAGCTTCAACAAGCAAACAAATCAAGCCACCATTTTCTTTTCTTCTTTTCTAAAATAAATAAATAAATAAATAGATAAGAAAATGAAAACCTTAACCATTACACAACCATGGTTTAATCTTTACACAAACCCAAGTGAGCATGTATCATCAAACATGATACAATCTTGTGCACAAAAATATATCACATATACAATGTGCATTTCAAGTGAGAAAATCCTTTTTAAAATGAACCAATATTAGTTAATACAAATCATTATATCAAATATATAATTATGCATTAAATCATTAAATCAATACTTGATTTAACGATCCGGTCATATCGCATATAACCGACTAATATTCAATGTATCGGCTCATCGAATCAATCCTCGATTCGATAACTAGGTTAAATCGTATACAACCAATCGATACATTCATCGCGAGAATATAATACGGTATCACATACACGCATTATTCTCGGTCCCGCACATATCTCATATGCACTCCTATTTCGTTTCGCTTGAGCCAGGAAACCTCTGTGTAGGACTCTAAAGACTCGTCAATACGCCGGCAGCAGGTGATGATCATATCAAACACCCACAAGCCGCAAGCGGTCTGCTAAACGTAACGGCCACCCGGGTATTGAGCGATCAGAAGATCGACGAGCAAGCCCGCTCACACTCCTGTGAATCCAACCAGTAACACTTACCGTACAGTCCGGTCTGTTCGTCTGATATGTCGCATATCTCGCCTAGGGGTGGTAAACGTCAGACCCCAGTAGCTCGATAAGTCATGCCGACGTGAAGTCCATGACATGTGTGAAACTACTGATAACACTTACCAGTAGGTCACTACAACCCTAGCCAGGGATTTCCTGTTATGGCCAGTCGAGCATAGCGCAACATCAACCCCCAATACCGGGAGAGATGAATCCCCTCCTATCGCTCATTGCCTCCATGTGAATCGGGAATGTACCCAAAAACCACCTGTTTGCATGACTCAGTAGAGCCATGGTAGTGTGGAAATCAAAGCACAGTGGGAGACACACAAGACTCTATGACGATCTCGGGTCAACAGACTAAGCTGTACTAGTGTCACCAGAGAACTGCCATCTGACGTGAGGTATAATACCATCTGGGGGTTCTCGGCGAGTCCGTTCAGTGTACCCAGTCTCTACTGAGCACCCGTATACCATCTCTGATGTCAAACACCAATGGATATGGGATCATCCATCGCCCATCGCATGGGTCGAGAAGATATACGCTAGTCTACTCTGGAATATCGATGCCCCGTCTCGATATTCCCTCGACTAGGAACATTGAAGGATGTACTCATGGACTATCCAGGCCCCACTATTATGATCTGCATCACAGTCCTGGAAGTCGAGTCCACATCCTAAGGTCTTTATCAACATGTAACAGAGAGACATAAAGTATACACGTTAAGATAAAGAGCAACCAGATAGCGTACTATCATGTCGAGCAAGAAAGTCCTACATATATATGTCCCAGCATCCACTACAATATACATCCAATGTACAGTAATGGCCTCTAGGGCATACATATAACTAACAATCTCCCACTTGCACTAGGGCCATCTGTAGCAGTGGTTGCAGTATCACATACTCAACCATCCCATATAAGTCTTTCTCTGGGAAAAAGCCTTCGTGAGTGGATCCGCCGTGTTGTCCTCTTAGTCTACTCTCCTAACCTCGATCACCCCGGAGATCAACTATCTCCATGATCAGGTGATGCTGCCTCAGAATATGTCTGGGTCACTGATGGGACCAGGGTTCACGGGCCAAAGCCTCACTTCCATTGCCACACAATGGTAGGAACCTAGTTCATCTTATGAACCAATATACACCCAAACTACCTTTTCGGCAGTATTTTTAATGGCGATGTTACCAGCCTTTATCGTCTAGTTTGCCACGGTATCTAGCTTGGAACTCTTCCAACATACCGTCCCTCCACTGAGGGTGAAGACAAAGCCTGTGACTGACATTCAGTCGTCTTTATCACCCTGGAACCCTTCCAGTGATTCTCCCCAGGATCGGTTGATACCATCTCATTTCAACTAGTGAGAATCCTAACATCCAATTAGATCTATCTTATAAATCCAAAACCCAGGATTTAGGATGTATCACTTTGATCCTATATGGAGAATCATTGTGATAAGCGGAGATTGACCGAGCGCGGCATAGGAAACTCCTTCCCTATCAAGAGCATGCCATCCACGTACTCTACGAGGATCTTCACAATACTCCCTACTTCCTTTTTGTTTATACAAGGTTCATCTACCATTTTGATGATGTCAAACTCTTTGACTAACACATCAAAACAGATGTTCCATCTCCGCGATACCTGCTTTATCCTATAAAGCATCTTGTACACGTTTCCGCTGCTCCCACTGTCTACGAAGCCCTCAGGCTATGTACTTACAGACGTTCTCTTCTAAAACATCATTTAGAAAAGCAGTCATTGGCACCCAACCGCCAGATATCATAGTCATGGTATGTAGCCGTGGCAAGTAGGATCTGGATGGACTTAAGCATAGTCACTTGAAAAGGTTTCATCATTATCCACGCCTGGTCGATGACGAAAAGCTTTAACAAGTCTAGCTTTGAAAGTCTCAACTTTTCCATCTACACCAAGTAATTTTCTCAAGATATACTTGCTCCTGATGGGGATTTAACCCTTCAGATATAGCAACCAAAGTCCATACTTTGTTGGTGTATAAGGATTCCATCTCAGATCGCTAAGCATCCAGCCATTCTTACAGAGTCCCTACTCTCGATGGCCTGCTCGAAACTAGTTGGGTCATCATCTCATGATGCATTCCTCGCTCCCACTGTCATCGAGAAACCGAGGTATCTCTCAGGCGGATGAGGAACCCTACCAGATCGGCGGAGAGGCTGAGGTTCGTCGGAAACTATTGAATCCTTTGGTTCTGTCAAATCATTAGCAGTTTTGTACAGCTGGAACCTTTCCAGTTCTACAGAACTGTCCTTTCCTTGATCTTGTCCGGATTTTGCTTTAGACATAGGTCGAACAATCCTAAATCTTAACTTACTTAAGAGATAGGCTCTTCCCACACCATATCACATATGGAGTGGTAGGCACTGATTTGATTCGAACCCTATTCAATAGGTATGCAACTTCATAAGTGCATAACTCCCTAATAGGAAACTCAGTAGTACTTATCATAGAGCGTTCCATATCATATAGGGTGTGATTGCTCCGCCCGATATACCATTGTGCTATGGTGTATACGGAGGAGTAATGCTGAGAGAGAATCTCATTCTCCTTTGGAATAGTCCAGGAATTCCATGCACAAGTATTCTCCTCCCTGATCTCATCATAGGATATAATACTTATACCTGTGCTTTGGTTCTCTACTTCTAAATTATATTCTGTGAATATCTCAAAAGGTTCGGACTTATGTTTCAACAGGAACATATGTCTGAATTTTGAGAGATCGTCAGAGAATGTAATGAAGTAAAATGAACCGGTCTTGGCATATGTAGACTGGGGACCTTACATACATCATCATGTATCAGTCCCAAGAGTTTACCAACTCTTTCTCTGTTTCCAATAAACAGAGCTATGGTCATCTTATCATTGTGACATGACTGGCAAGTTTCATAAGATGTAAATTCAAACTAATTTAAATATGCATCTAAATGTAACTTCAGCTAGCCGGGTCGCATTGATATGACCTAGTCTACAATGCCTCAAGAAGAAGTCGTTCATTTCTGAACTCTTCCTCTTGTGTGTGTTCCGTATACTGAGAACTGTATTTTGATTTAGAACGTCAATGCTTTTAGATAACGTGCCTGAACCGATCAACTTTTGATATAGGAAATGTTCAAAACATTATCCAACAATACAAAATTTTATCATTTCTTTACTAATAAAGAGAGTGATATGATTTTGTATATCAGGTTCGGTATCTAATAACATTCGTTTAGAATCAATGTATTTGGAATACAGGGTGACAGTGACCAACAGACTTGGCTGCAACACTTGCCCCGCTTTCTGTCTCATGAAACTTATCACCCGTTCTCAGTTTTCTACCTTTTTGTAGCCCTATGTAACAGATTACATATCTGGGATCGTGATCCAGTATCAAATACCCTGGATGCAGAGGATACTGAGAAAACAGTTCTGTATAATGAACACACCCGAAGGAGATGCATCATATGCACTTTCTTCGTTTGGGCGGCATTGGAATTCTGGTATTCCCCTATTTCCTGCTCTGTCTTATAACAATTATAAGTTGGAGCGGGACTAACGTTCCCCAGCTCAGTATAACAAGCGGGTTCGGTCAATAATCTGTATTATTATCTTGATTAAGGCGTGATATGGTCGCTACCTGGAGAGAGAGAGAAGAAAACACTCTGCGTGCGCTCTGTCAAGATTAGATTGGTTATTATTTTATCTAATCAGGATGGCTCCCACTGTTTTAATCAAATCTTCCTTCAAACCTTAAAAGGAAAGACTAGCCGGGATTAATTACAGTCTACAAGTTCGCCAATCTTTCAGCCAGGCCAGTGTCGGTACTTTGAGGGAGGTTCCCCGTGCTTTCGCACGGACCTAATTACAGTAAACCTCGTTTTCCCAGAGGCGTAACCCCGTTGACACCTTTCTAGACACCTACTTGATCGGCTAATTGCAAAGTGCAAAACTCTCCCAGGAGTAACAATTACTCGCAGTGGGTATCGGGATCCAACTATCACATAGAAGGTATGCAATCTCATTGCAAATTTCAACACTTGAAACTCCCGATAAAGATTTTTACCCCTAGCACCTATGACCTTGGCTAAGGTCAACAAATCATAGGTACTAGTCAAGTTCTACCAGTCATTTCGTGATTAATTAGACCCACCCACATGACCCTTGGCTAAGGTCAACAAAGCCACATGACTGTCTTAACTAATCGCATCATATGCTGTGTAGGAAGACATCACTTAGAAACCGCGCACTACGCCTCGGCTATGGTCGACAAACATAGCACGAATACTAAGTACTCTACTTCCTAAAATGATGGAGGGTTGCGAATGCTTTTTAAGAAAACCTTTAACGCTTTGAACTTGATCTCGTTGCGGAATCAAATGGTTTTTAAATGGAATGTTTTTGGGGCTTTTCTAGTTTTGCTAAAGGGGTCACTCCCGGTGAAGGGATCGTCGGCCCTTTCCTCGTCGAATGAGGTGCGGGATATATCATATATATCACTGTGCAAAGAGGAAACTATAGAAGCGATCAAAAGACAAACCGAGGGTTGTAGCATCTGCCAGTTATTGCTAAAGGAGTCACTCCCGGTGAAGGGATCTCGGTCCTTTCCTCATCGAATAAGGTGCAGGATGTTCTATAAGGAACACCGCGATGCAAAGCAAGAATTATAGCTACCTGGTTTTATTTTGAAATTCGATTCCACAACATCAATTAGGTTTATTTTTCTTTCATTAATCTCATTAATGAATGTCCCATCAATTAAGTCCACCTAAATATCACAGATAAATATAACGTACGCTTATGCCATCCGCATTCGCCTCGATGTCCCGTCTGCACCGTTAGGTTAGGTAACTAACGCCAGAGCGAGGCAGGGCTAGCGCGGGTGTAAAACATAAGCAACGTCTATATAATATATCATATATACTATATATAATATCTGTCATAGAACATCACATGATCACATCACAGATGAATCACAGCAGAAGAAAACATATGAAATATTGGATATACTAGGACGTCCGTGATTTCAATACGAGCCAGTATAAAAAACGGATTCCACGGTCGTGATGAATAGCCAATCCCACACCCCTAGACCCCTACGAGAGCGGCAAGCAACCCTACCAATTCTAGGGTTAGGAGACCCGGACTCGACTCCTCGAGATGGTCTCCCACTGAACCCTAGAACCCGGTTACTTGTGCTCTCCTCCTTGGGTCTATCCTAGTGCAGAAAAGTAAATAATATACAAATGGTGACAACATCCGCAACCTGGAAGTGCCCCAATAAAAGAATATTACATACAAGTTTTTACATGAATGAAAATGAAAAACACTCATCTCACATAAAAAAACCCCGGCTATTCGAACACGACGATCCAATATAACATATCCAGCAACACATAACATCACATGTCATCAACGTAAGTAAATATGCGCATCCCAATTGTCGTTGACATATAGCAACGAAACCGGCGATATCACATATTACACTTACGGTCACAGAAAAGAAAGTGTAAAACTACAACAGTTGGAATCCGCAATCTCTTTAGACATCTCATGCCTAATCAAATGAAATACTTAGACATCGCATGCCTAACAATTATAAACCCCGCATTTTAGTCTCAAAATCGAAAACACTTTTCAATATAGATTCGGGTAATTCAACAAGATTCCCGACATCCTGATCGAATGCTCGTCGCAAACTTTAGTAGGCGGCCGCACCCCCGACGCCGTCGACAAAGTGCACCAAGGCGGAACACCGCTGCCGCGAGCACCCGAACGGATGCTTTCGGCGACGGGGTTCTCCTACGGTCACTTGGTCGGGGCTATGGAGTGAGGCTGTCTATTAAGTTTACCCGGCGAGTATCCGCGTACGATACGTGATTGCGACGGACTTTTGATCACATCAAAATTCCGTGGCAACCGATCAAGTGAGACTAAACTGCTATGCTTATAACATTCATTCAGTTATCTCATAACTCTTTGTGAATTCCAATTATTGTATCACATTACGGATAAATAGAAAATGTTAAACTTTCCGATCGAACAATCGAACACCCATGTTTTCCCGATATAGCTCAACACATGAAATAAGTCTAAAAACATTCAGTTCGTGCCTCAGTACCAACGGTCCAGCCGTAGAAGGGTCAAGCCAACGCCTCACATGTGGCACGCCGTACTGCCCCAAACCCGAAGGTTCAAAGGGTAGTTCAAGACGGTCACATAATCGAGTTAAGGTTTGTTGTCTTCTAGAGGGTCCATCGCGTTACTTGCACTACTCAGAACGTCCTTAAACCTCGGAAAAATCCAACACTTGGAAATTTTCCGGCAGGGGAAAAAGTGGGTATTTATATCCGGTCGAACTTTTTAATATATTCTAAAATTATCCGGAAAAACACACAGACAAAATCAGACAATCCGATCGAAGCACCGAGTCCCTAATACAACCCAGAAAATTCAACTCTTGAATAATTATTAAAAATTCCCAGGAAAACCAGTACTGCAATTTAAGAATTACTGTACAAAACTCAATGCATAAAGAGACTAAACGGCCGCGGAACCGCCGCACGAGGCATGCTCGTGCCGCGGAACCGCGGCGGTTTGATGGAATTAGCCTGTCGAACTTTACAGTAACTCTTAGATATTCCTGCTGATTTTTCTGCATATTTTTAATTCTCAAAAAACCACGATTTCAGAAAATGTACAGAGAGCATTTTAGGGTTTGGGTTTCGGTTCGATCGGACTTCTAATTCCGTCTACGCATAGCCTAAGGCTCTAGCTAGGCTCTGATACCACTGTAGGGATCCTAGGCACACTAATGAAGTCTCACAAGGCATCAAACATGGCTAATTCAAATTTTACATGTGCCTACAAACCCTAATACAGATCGTTAACTAGATTTATAGACGATGCGATGCAAGTTAACGACTTTAACTTCAAAGGAAAGGGGCTACAACCTTTGTAGATCCGATCCACCACTTCCTAAGCTCCGCGATGATGTCCCTCCGCTGTCCAAATTGGATCCCAGACTCTAGCATCGTCTTCATCGGAGAAATGGGCGGGCTTGGTCGTCGGCTTCGATGCCGAAGATGATCTACGTCGAGGCATCACAAGATCAAACTCCCACTTCACCAAGTCATGAAACTTGTGAATAAAACACCCTATACTACTTAGCAAGAGGTAGTGGATGAAGAAATAGGAAGTAGGTTCACTTTAGAATTGGATTTCTCACTCATTTGCTCAAGTTGCCATTGAAGCTATCAAGCTTTTTCTTCTTGAAGAAGAAGAAGATAATATATGATAAATTATTATTTAAAAAGAAAACAATATGATACTTATCATGTATTCAACCATGGTTTAGTGTAGAGATTTAACTAAGGTTAGATGAATGGTTAGGGTTAGAGAAGTGATAAGAATGGTGGACTTGTTCAAAGCTTCAAGAAGCTTCAACAAGCAAACAAAACAAGCCACCATTTTCTTTTCTTCTTTTCTAAAATAAATAAATAAATAAATAGATAAGAAAATGAAAACCCTAACCATTACACAACCATGGTTTAATCTTTACACAAACCCAAGTGAGCATGTATCATCAAACATGATACAATCTTGTGCACAAAAATATATCACATATACAATGTGCATTTCAAGTGAGAAAATCCTTTTAAAATGAAACAATATTAGTTAATGCAAATCATTATATCAAATATATAATTATGCATTAAATCAGTAAATCAATACTTGATTTAACGATCCGGTCATATCGCATATAACCGACTAATATTCAATGTATCGGCTCATCGAATCAATCCTCGATTCGATAACTAGGTTATATCGTATACAACCAATTGATACATTCATCGCGAGAATATAATACGGTATCACATACACGCATTATTCTCGGTCCCGTACATATCTCATATGCACTCCTATTTCGTTTCGCTTGAGCCAGGAAACCTCTGTGTAGGACTCTAAAGACTCGTCAATACGCCGGCAGCAGGTGATGATCATATCAAACACCCATAAGCCGCAAGCGGTCTGCTAAACGTAACGGCCACCCGGGTATTGAGCGATCAGAAGATCGACGAGCAAGCCCGCTCACACTCCTGTGAATCCAACCAGTAACACTTACCGTACAGTCCGGTCTGTTCGTCTGATATGTCGCATATCTCGTCTAGGCGTGGTAAACGTCAGACCCCAGTAGCTCGATAAGTCATGCCGACGTGAAGTCCATGACATGTGTGAAACTACTGATAACACTTACCAGTAGGTCACTGCAACCCTGGCCAGGGATTTCCTGTTATGGCCAGTCGAGCATAGCGCAACATCAACCCCCAATACCGGGAGAGACGAATCCCCTCCTATCGCTCATTTCCTCCATGTGAATCAGGACTGTACCCAAAAACCACCTGTTTGCACGACTCAGTAGAGCCGTGGTAGGGTGGAAATCAAAGCACAGTGGGAGACACACAAGACTCTATGACGATCTCGGGTCAACAGACTAAGCTGTACTAGTGTCACTAGAGAACTGCCATCTGACGTGAGGTATAATACCATCTGGGAGTTCTTGGCGAGTCCGTTCAGTGTACCCAGTCTCCACTGAGCACCCGTATACCATCACTGATGTCAAACACCAATGGATATGGGATCATCCATCGCCCATCGCATGGGTCGAGAAGATATACGCTAGTCTACTCTGGAATATCGATGCCCCGTCTCGATATTCCCTCGACTAGGAACATTGAAGGATGTACGCATGGACTATCCAGGCCCCACTATTATGATCTGCATCACAGTCCTGGAAGTCGAGTACACATCCTAAGGGCTTTATCAACATGTAACAGAGAGACAGAAAGTATACACGTTAAGATAAAGAGCAACCAGATAGCGTACTATCATGTCGAGCATGAAAGTCCTACCTATATATGTCCCAGCATCCACTACAATATACATCCAATGTACAGTAATGGCCTCTAGGGCATACATATAACTAACAACTGTCATGACCCGAAATAGCACGTGACTGGCCCTTGAATCATATGAAGTCTATAGGACCTCATGTAATTCAAGTAAGCCAAAAACCAGAAATCTAAAACCATTTTTAAGTAATAAATAGAGGAAAGCTAGTTTTAAAGAACTGAAGAAAACATGTTTTAAAAACAAGGTTTTTAACTAAGTAAGACGAATATGCATTTTTAAAATCTATAGTCTTTTCTGAAAATTTCGGCAGAGTTTCCTTTGTAAATACTGGCCCCAAACGGGGTACAACATGAATAATATATATACAATGATAAAAGGCATCCCCAAGCGGGAGCTAGCTTTTCCTCAATCGACGGTCACAACCACTCAAGCAATATAATATACAACGCCAAAGGGCGAGGATCAAAACTCAAAACGGAAACTCAAATCAGCATGAAAACCATAATACTACAACGCGCAACTCTAAGGTCGAAATAATACACAACTAGTTTTCTAAGTCTGAAATAATATACAAGTTTGGTTGATGGAATTACAAGATACAACTGATTAAAAAAATACAAGGGTGGTCACGATGCGAGTGAACCCACCTACTAAAGCAATCACCCCGAAAGGAAGCAGTGTGCTAGAAGAGCCGCAATGAAACCTGTACGGCAAAACCCGCAAGAACTGTGGCACAACGGGGGTGGGTTGCCAACTCGTGAATAGAAAACATCAAAGAGCATAAATCGTATGTATGACTCAATCCTAGGTCAATACAATCAAATATATATATAAATCTCAAATGAATAGGTCTGAAGTATGATAAGGTGGCAAGGTAAACATCTATACATAAGTGTAGTACCAAGTACTCGTGCTAGTGCCTCAGGTAATAACATATCATAATGTGAGGATGATCAATGTAGTCAGTGTCAACTATATCATGAAGTCTATGAGTATGTAGATATCATCCAACTATGTGATCAATGTCATCAATGTCAACTATATGTATGTGGATATCGTCCACGTGTCACCCAATAACATAAAGCATCATGCATGTAAATATCATAAAGCATATGCATGGAAGTATGAGGATATAAATCAACATGTGTCTCTCGCGACACATCAAAATCATGGAACCGGAGTGTCCAGTATCGACACTCAAAAACATCATGAAACCTGTGCCCAGCATCGGTACGTAAATCCTCATATATCGGGCTCCATCAGTCCGGGTCAGGCCCACGGGCTCCGTCAGTCCGGATCAGCCCGTATCATCTCTCGTCTCTGGTCGGTATCCTCCAGATATCCGCCGAGCTCAAATAATATCACCGGTAGGTAGTAATCCTCAGCCAGGCTCACCGTCCAACATATATGAGTCTTCATGCCCCGGGGTACCTCACCGGGTCCACCATGTACTCGCAGACGGTGCCTACCGCTCCTCAAATCGGGTTTCACATGCCATTCTCAGAACCGAGAAAACACAGGGTGGACGCACTGAAATATCATATCAAGGGTAACCGGGTTTTGAAAACAATACATACTCTCTTTTGAAATACCCACGGTTCCCAAATCTTGAAATATCATGGAAACAACATATCTCAATGCGTATAATCATAAGGCATAATGTATGCGACATATAAAAGAAATGTAAGCATATCAGTATATCATGCAACATGGAATAGTAATATGCACATATTGAGGGAAACCGCTCTTTTAAAATGAATACAGTTTTAAAATATATCCTGCGGTTTCCAAATCTCTAATCAAGCCAGAATCATCTATGTATGTGCAAATACGTATGTATGCACGTATGGGTGTACAATATGTATGTACGCAAGTATGAGTGTACAGTAGGTATGTGCACAAGTATGAGTGTACAGTATGTATGTGCACAAGTATGAGTGTACAATAGATATGTGAACAAGTATGAGTGTACAATAGGTATGTGCACAAGTATGAGTGTACAATAGCTATGTGCACAAATATGAGTGTACAGTATGTATGTACACAAGTATGAGTGTATAATAGGTATGTGCACAAATATGAGTGTACAATAGGTATGTGCACAAGTATGAGTGTACAGTATATATGTGCACAAGTATGAGTGTACAGTATGTATGTGCACAAGTATGAGTGTACAATATGTATGTACACAAGTATGCCATGCAAGGGATCATATCCTGAATGCAACAGTCCTACAGTGTAGTGACATGAAAATTATCGATGATGAAGTGTGTGAGCCGGCAAGCAGGTGTACGTGGAACATATGCATCATCGATAATGGTGCTGATGTCCTAACAGCATGGTTTTGATATAACAATAAACACATTTGCACATGCAATGCGATGCAAATAGCAAGAATATGCAGAAATCGACTAATAAACACAACAGTGAAGAATCTGCATCAATATAAAAATGTCATATAGTTTTGCCATTTGAAATAAGACGAATCGAGGTTTTTAGTAAAATAAGGGCTACGGTGTTTTTAAGAAAAGGTGCGTCTTTTGAAAATATCCATATAATCCCTTTACCTGTCTTTAAAATACTCCCGATTCGTTAGCTTTTGAAATAGGTATGACATCGGTCTAGTCTAACATCAACTAAACAAACTACAGATCTAACTAATAAGCTAATCGGGAGGGGTATGGAAACCATCTAAATCTGAGTCGATATATATATACATATATATATATATATATAATAATCGGTGATTCCGCCTCGAAAGTACCGCGTACGATATAATATCATATGACATCCTCGAGTCATGAGTGCGGATCTTATCATCAAATAAAGCTCGTACGGTAAATCATCGTACGGCATCCTAAATCTGGGTACGGGTCAATATCACAATCATCTCATCAATTAACTGGTATCTTTATCACCATATCTCATGAACTGGGGTACTGATCTAAATCTAATACAAACCGATACCATCTTTGTAATATAAGCGCGTGTGTAAAACACACGTCCAAAGGCCTGCTAAAATCTTATGTCGTATCCCAAATAAGAACCACATCATATCACCGATCTCATGGCACTATGCCCAATATCATCAACTCATCTCCAAATATCATACACTATCCTCATCATGTAGGTATAAGTATAAAAGATAAGCATGTGTGTGCGTGTGGGTGTAAACCTATTCTAGGGTTCGCAACTAGGAAACTATACTAGTTTACTTCTAAACCCTAATCTAACCATAGTACACCTAATCTCATCTCAAATATCCACGTCACACCTAACGCTATCATATAAACATAACTATATAGTATATACATAGTATACTAAACATCGAACTTCGGGGGTGCTATATGCCATCCACCCGACTTCCCACGTAGATATAATCTACTCATCTTGCTCTCTGTTGCTGATATCGCCACGCGCTTGCTTGTCGTCCCGAAGTCTTCGCGGGATACCAACACATCAACGTATCGCAAATGCGTATTAAAATCACATCGGGAACCAAAATGGCACGCTAAGGCCTATAGGTTAGAACCTACGGACCACGCCTTCGAAACAATCAAACAACCCTCGATATCATCGTACAAACGTCAAGTGATCGAGGTAAAACACAAATACGAGAATTCAGAATTCAAAATACGCAAAACAAAACCCTGAATCAAAACAGCAACTCAGGAAAAGGTCCCAGATTTTACCCTAGGTCAAATTGGTTAATTTTGCATATGCCTAGGGTCTATTTTACTAGAAATAAAGCTACAGAACCAACACGGATCAAAATGGTGGGACCCAGACCGCAATTTGCGGCCATATGGATTAATTCTGCGTCCAGATAATGGATTCAGGGGCTGGGGTCTTGGGGTTAGCTTCCTGGGTGCCTGCACATCTCTCTGTGTTTGCAAAATAATTTTCAGAGTCTCCGAGTGATAGCAGATTTCAATTAACCCTCACAGAATCAACAATTTTCCGATATCGGCTTTTCTAAATCCGTATTACGGGGTTCTAGTCTCTGGTTTAGGTCTCTAATCAATCACCACAGAGATTGAATAGCCTCTATCAAGCTTAATTTCACCATTAGTTCAGCCCAAACCCTAACCCTTATCTTAAATTTTCCAAAGTTCCCAAAACCACACAATAACGATTCTAATCTAACATGGAGGTGTAAGTCTACGCTAGCACCCCGGCCGTCTACAGACGCCAAATGCGGAACAAAAAACTTTTAACTGGCGCTATCGTATACTTTAACCCGGATCTGCCATTATTGCTAAACTAACAAACTGTAAAGAGTGTAGAAAGGTTATACCGAACGATCCGAGTCCTTCGTTCTTCAACCATCATCCCACGCTCCGTTGCGGCTGCTCCGATCTCGTCGATCTCCGATCTGCTCGTCCAGGTGGCACCACATCACTGATTCTTTAAACGGGCTCCCGCCTCTGACTCGAGGCAACTCGGTCGTCAAGTTTGCTAGAAGAGATGACCAAGAATGATGTAGAGAATGAGTAGATGACTTTGTCTCACTTCGTCCAAGTCCGTGGACGATCGGTAAATGAAGTTGCCGAGGGAATCGGGTGATGGAATGAAATGAGCTGTGAAATTCCATACACCCCAAAATCTATCATAATCCTTTTCTACCAAATGAAACATCAAGTGAGAGAGTGTATGAGGAGAGAGAGAGGGGGCCGGCCTCTTATAGCAAAGAGGGAGGTGATCGTAGGAGAGGGGGGTGACCATAAGAAAAAATATCATGTGTGAACACATGAAAATATCAAGCATAAAGATCTTAAGGAAAACGAGAAATGGTTGAAATCAAAACATGAGTCACAATCCTTGTCACCATTTTCTAGAACCTTCTAGAACCTTCTAGAAGCATGACTCACTCTCATCCAAGAAAAGATAAATCCGTCTTTAACCGAATGTTAAAAGACGGCTGATAGAAAACTGGAAACTGGCAACTTCCAAAAGTGATCCTGAAACGACTTTCAGGATAACCCCGTAACTGTATAAATATACCCGCGTTTGTATTACGACCGAATACAAATGCAACTGAGACAAAGATATTATATCTACTCAATATAATACTCGGATCCGGCTTAAACCAAAGCCGACCAGTATCATCTGCCCGAAAAATAACACGTGCGTAAACGCACGTGCTTTTTCCGAACCTTGCCATAAAACCATACGGCCTCTACAACGTTTCGCCCGAACTTGGGAAACTGTCTGTGGGGGACTCTAATGACTCGTCAGTACCCTGGCAGTGGGTTTAACCACAAACCGTCAGCGGCACTAGCTATGCGTAACGGCTGCCCATGGACTGACCTCAAGGGAGGCTGATGAGCGAACTCATCCAGAAACCCTACTGAGCCTAACAGTGATAATGTATATACAGTCCGGTCCGTTCGTCAATGAGTATCGCATATATGCCTAGGGGGCTAGTAACGTCAGACCCCCAATAGCAGTATAAGTCGTGTCGGAGTGTAGCCCAATAACACCCTGAGATACTACTGGAGTACCTACCAGTAAATCTCCTGCCATGGCCATGGACTATGTGTAATGGCTCTCCTAGACACAGCACGACCTCGCCCCCAATACCGGGAGAGACGAATCTCCTGCCGATCCGCTCACGTGCCTCCATATGGCTCGGGACTGTACCCAAAAGCTACCTGTTTGCACGACTCCTTTGAGCCGTGGTAGGGTAGAAATCAAAGCACAGTGGGAACTCACACGAGAAAAATGACGACCTCAGGTCGATGAACTAACCTGTACACATGTCACCAGGGAACTGCTATCTGACGATAGGTATAGTACTAACTAGCAGATTCCCGGCGAGTCCTGTCCGGTGTACTCATAACCCAATGAGCACCTGTATACATCTTAGGTGATCCAACTGACACCAGTGGCTTGTGAGACCGGCCACCGCCCCTCGTCGGGGTCTCGACTGTATACACTAGTCTACTCCGGAGTATCAATGCCCTGTCTCGAAACTCCCACGACTAGGGACCACAATTAAGGATATGCGTATAAACTACCCAACTCTCACGTATATGATCGCCATCATACAGTTGGTAGTAAAGCAAGATCCTAAGGGCTCTATCAAAGTGGAACATGTAATCAGTCACCTGAACATGCACACAACTGATAAAGGCAAACCAGATAGCATACTATCATCTCGAGTAAGACTGTCCTACCGGTATAGGTCCTCCGCAATCGTTGCAATCACGTACCTGCGATCCAATAATTGACTATGAGGGCACTATCTCCAACAATCTCCCACTTGCACTCAAGGCTAATTATTGCAATGTCGACTACTCACAGCCCGTGTGAAACTGAACATCCAACTCCTCTACTAATCAGTTTCACAAAGCCCGTTTGTAAAACTATTGTGTTCGAGAAATAGCCTCAGTGAGTGGATCCGCCTAGAAGTTTCTTTCCATATCTCACTAAATCTCAAGTTCGCGGAGAAAGCCATCTTCCGAATTGAGCAATACCTGTCTTAGAATATGTCTGGATATCTGATGGGACCTAGTTCATAAATGAACTCCAAATCCAAACTTCTTAGACTGTATCGATCACTGAACCTAATCAGTATCGGGCACCATGCCTCCCACAGTATCCTCTTGGACCACCTGTCCATAATACTGTCCCTCTTCGTCAGAGGGAAAAACTATAACTCTGACAATCACTCTGTCATCCACATCACCTTTGAAGCCTGGAATGATAACCGTCTCCCGAAAGAGGCTGCCGTCATCAAATCCGTAGAACATCCACTTATGTTCTAAAACTGCTTCCTTATGTCTCTCCAGGATTGGTTTAATACAAACTTATTGCATCTGGCGCAAAAACAACATCTGGTGTGGTACTTGACACCTCACGATCGACTCAATTGCCTAAGCAAGTGATCTGCCAATCATGCACAGCCCTCTCCCCTTTAGTCTATACGACACCTTTAGAGAGGGTGACTCCATCACCTGCAGGTACACCACCATGCTAGGAGTCAACTATTCTAAAAACCATTAGAATATCTGTCAAAGTACCCACATTGGGAAACTACCCAAATCTAGATCTAAAACCATAGATCCAGAAACCAGAATGTCAAATATTATATCCATATCCTGTCTGGAGAAACAACTGTGTGACGACCACAGTACAACCGATCGTAGTATAGGAATTTTACTTCCTACTTTGTGTATGTCATCCAAATACCATGAAATCACACCCTACAACCTACTTAACAGATCCATCCCCTATTCTGATTGAAGTCAAACCCATGACTGTCACATCAAAATTAGATGATCTATCTCCGCTATAACTGCTCTAGTCTATAAATAGATATAAGCTACTTGCCCACTATGCTTCCGATGCTCCCACTGACTACGACAACCCTCCTACCGGGTCTCATAGCCTGGAACAACAGTAGTGTCAAGTCTTGGTAGATAAGAACCTCCCTGTCACCATCCTTGAGGTTACCGAAGTACCTCTCGGGTGTCTGAGGTTACCCACCATATCTGCGGAGTGGCTATTGGAATGTCAAACCTGATTGAATATATAGGTCCTATTAAATTTTCCGTAATCGTTTGCGGTTCTGGAATCACTTCCAGTTCTACCATACTCCCACTACTGTTTTCTGAAAAAGATCCATTTTACTAAAACTGTGGCGAGTCAAGGACAATATCACTATTGATCTTCCAAATGGTAGAATATCAACCCTCGTCATAGCCAGGGTCAACCCACAAGCAGCCATTACAGAAACGTGCCCTGAGTTATCCAGTGTCTGGTTTTAAGCATAAGCTGGACAACTCCCCGTACCTTAACAACTTTTAAGGTACGAACTATTCTATATCCAATATAGAAACTTTGGCACTTATTTAATTGGAACCTGATTTAAATCATGCAGCTGTCTCCAGTGCATATCAACTTAATGGAAAGAGGCTAATCAGCATTACTCAACTTAGGAATCCATCCAATTATGAGTAACCTGAAAGAGAAACAAGTTTCTCAAAACCATTACTATCATCTGAATACCAATCATAAGAATCTACATCTTCGATCTCTTTGAAGAATCCCGATACTTGTGATACCTGGTTCTCTACTTTATTCTTATACCCACAATTTCTCAAAACTTAGACCTTGTATTTCTTACGAAACACTTGTCTAAATACTAGAGAAGTTATAAGTAAACAGAACATAGTACGAGGACCTACCCCTTTGTCCTGATGGACATTGGACAACATACAATACTCTGTAT
Organism: Agapanthus africanus; assembly: GCA_030015575.1. Classification (NCBI taxonomy): domain Eukaryota; kingdom Viridiplantae; phylum Streptophyta; class Magnoliopsida; order Asparagales; family Amaryllidaceae; genus Agapanthus; species Agapanthus africanus. The sequence continues at coordinate 253,176,616 of CM057337.1, read as the reverse complement.
AAGTCCGCTGAGTTGAACAACTCAAAACCTGTGCGTCGTAGGTTGGAAACTGTACCCTGGCGATTTCCTCAAATATCACCAATTACAAGGAATTCCGATATAATGAGGATGATCACCTAATTCCCAATATCTTACTCCCACTCATCATCTGTAAAACCATACAGATATGAGAATAAAACCTGGTAAATACATATTCTTGGAGTAAGTATCCAATCGGGAAAACAGTTTTCCTTTAACAATGCACTGAAACATGAAAATGTTTCGTAGGGGTATCCTGGTATTCATAGCAATGCCTCTTCCATAATCCAATTCATGACTTCAACCGTATATTTTATTGCCATCTCTCCAAATCCTTTATTTGTCTTTAGTCGTTACCTTCTGTACACCATCATTAGGCTAAATGGTATTCTTCCTTCCGTACCGTTCGGCACCAGCCTATGGTTTGGAAGAAGACTATCCAGTAAGCATAATAGGTGTACCTTCCTAAACCAAGGAGTACTCGCATCTCGAGAGAAGGTGATGATAAAAGACAACTGAATAATACCTTATTCTTTTAAAGGTGAAATAGGAGTGGCGACGAAGTACGCAGTTTTGGTCGTGAATGATATCAGTCGCAATTTACTTTGCCCTCTTTCTAATCCCTTTATTTTGTCTTTACATATTACCTTCTGCACACCCTACTTAGGCTAATTGGTTTTCTTCATTCCCTACCTTTCGGCACCTGCCTATGGTTTGGAATAAGACTATCCAATAAGCGTAATAGGTGTACTCTCCTAAACCAAGGAGCCCTCGCAACCTGAGAGAAGGTGATAATAAAAGACAACTGAATAAACCAATTCTATTTCTCCTGAACCTGGATCCATCCTCGAAGAAGTCCCTTCGAGTTCGTATATAACCATACGATGGATCTATCCAATGGAAGTGGATATCCGTAGTAATACGGGTGTTCTGAGAAATGCAAAGGGTAGAAGAAGGAGTGGCAATGACTTATGCAACATAGACAATCCAAAAAGCCAGTATTTTAAGAAGGTTCGGTCAACTTGGTCACTGAGTCATAGTCTAGGGTCGGTCAAAGGTCGCTGCCAAAGAGAGAGAGAAAAGAAACACTCTGCGTCCACTCTAACCTAGATCAGAATGGTTATCACTTTATCTAATCCGGAAACCTCCCACTGTCCTGTCAAATTCTCCTCCAAACCTGAAAGAAGAATCAATCGGGATCACCCGAAGAGTAAACCAACTCATCAGTGGGAATCGGGATCCAACTCTCATCGCATGATAACGTGATGGAATGCATCCACGTTACTCATACTCCAGAAGGTATGCGCATACTTGGCAAGTTTCAGTTTCTTTAGAAACTCCCGATCTGATTTTTGCCCCATGCTCTTATAACCTTGGCGTTAGGTCAAAATGTCATAAGTCACATGCCAAGTTCTACCCATCACTATCTTGTTAATTTGAACCCACCCGCACATGCCCTTGGCGTTAGGTCAAAATGGCAGAACGGCTGTCCCAAACCAACTCATCTATCTATGCAACAATTGAATACCCAGCAGCTACCAAACACTATGCCTTGGCGTTAGGTCAAAATACATAGCTTGAATACTACTGAATACCCAAAAGAAGTGACGGAGGGCTATGGCTGGTTTTTGGCGAAAAACCTTTAACGTAGTGAACTTGATATCGCTGAAGGAACCTGATAGCTTTTTAAAATATAGTGGCGAAAACCTTTTGCTAAAGAGGTCACTCCCGGTGAAGGGATCTCGGCTCTTTCCTCGTGGACTGAGGTGCAGGATATTCCACTGAATACCGCTATGCAAAGCAACTTGTAATCGACTATAGTGAAGTTATTACCCTGACGCAAACTTCTGCCCAAGGGGTCAGTCCCGGTGAAGGGATATCGGCCCTTGCCCCGTCGAATGAGGTGCAGGATATTCCACTGAATACCGCTATGCATAACAAAAGGAAACGTCTTTGCAATAACACTTTTTAAATTTGTTCCAACAACTGAAAACAGGTTTGTTTTACTTTTTGCATTGATCAGAATCAATGCAGTCCCATCAATCAATCACACCAGAAAAGAACGAAAATAAAATGTACGTATATGCCATCCGCATTCGTCACTGGGTCCCGTCATCACCCGTTATGTTACTTAACTAACGACAGAGCGGGGACTGGACTAGCGCGGGTGTAAAACATATACAACATCTAATAGTATATAAACCAATATACAATAATCGCTCCAGGCGTGATAATATGCAACATTACAGAAAAGTAATAAGCATCACAGAACAATACAGATAATCTGGGATCCCCGGGTTTCACAGAGCCGCTGCTGAAACCCGACGTTCACCTGTCGTGTGGATAGCCTGTGCAATGAAACCTAGACCCCTACGGGTGCGGCAAGTTACCCTCCAAAACCTGAAGCGAGGTAGTCCCCACAGCATAGTGAATGGAATACCCGGCACTTCACGGAATCCGGTAAATTGAGCACCCCTCCTTGGGTCAACCTGTATCCCCTACGAGTGCGGCGAATAGTCTGCCAATTTTAGAGTGGGGCCCCTCTGCCTCTCAAAGCCATGAGATGCGGACCCGTTGCCCTCCAGAACCCGGCTATCCGTGCACTCCGTCGCGGGGCAAAACCTAGTACAGTAATGAAAAATAGTAAAACAGGTACATCGACCGCAACCTGGTCATGCCCCAAAAGAATATTATACAACAGGCAGTGACGGCAGTCCACAAGTTGGACGCTCGCCCCGAAATATCAAATGTACAAATAAACTCAAACAGTACTACCATTGCACACTGCTATCCACCACGACAAATCCGCAACATCACAGCACAACACAGAACATCAACGCGAATGTCACGTTCGCAAACCCGTATAAAAGAACTATAGCAATCAGACGCGGTTTACCGATCAAATGACATTCCCGGTCGGAGATATAATGTAAGCACTGTAAACTAATATGTTTAAATTTCGATCGACTAAATTTCCCGAAGTGGGCCCCATGCAAATCTGCTGCACAGTAACAAAATCTGGGCCCAAAATATATATACCAAAAACCCCAATTTCCAACATAGAATCCACTGTAGAAAATTGAGTGAGTGATCCCACTTTCCTGCGGCGGATCCGCGGCAAAACCCTAGTTGGGGCCGCGGATCCGCGGCGGAACAGTGGAATCACTTCCTCGAATTTCTATAGTATTCCTCAAAAACCCTGCTTGATTTTCTGGTATGGTCCAAATGTCATTTTGACCAGTTTGAAAATTAACAGAAACTTTAATACTAGAAATTGCGATTTTCGAAAAATCCGTTCGATCGATCTTTTAAACGCGTTAGCACAAGTTAGTATAGCAAAATGGTGAGGCTCTGATACCACTGTAAGTCTACGCTAGCGCCCCGGCCGTCTACAGACGCCAAATGCGGAACGAAAAACTTTTAACTGGCGCTATCGTATACTTTAACCCGGATCTGCCATTATTGCTAAACTAACAAACTGTAAAGAGTGTAGAAAGTTTATACCGAATGATCCGAGTCCTTCGTTCTTCAACCATCATCCCACGCTCCGTTGCGGCTGCTCCGATCTCGTCGATCTCCGATCTGCTCGTCCAGGTGGCACCACATCACTGATTCTTTAAACGGGCTCCCGCCTCTGACTCGAGGCAACTCGGTCGTCAAGTTTGCTAGAAGAGACGACCAAGAATGATGTAGAGAATGAGTAGATGACTTTGTCTCACTACGTCCAAGTCCGTGGACGATCGGTAAATGAAGTTGCCGAGGGAATCGGGTGATGGAATGAAATGAGCTGTGAAATTCCATACACCCCAAAATCTATCATAATCCTTTTCTACCATATGAAACATCAAGTGAGAGAGTGTATGAGGAGAGAGAGAGGGGGCCGGCCTCTTATAGCAAAGAGGGAGGTGATCGTAGGAGAGGGGGGTGACCATAAGAAAAAATATCATGTGTGAACACACGAAAATATCAAACATAAAGATCTTAAGGAAAACAAGAAATGGTTGAAATCAAAGCATGAGTCACAATCCTTGTCACCATTTTCTAGAACCTTCTAGAACCTTCTAGAAGCATGACTCACTCTCATCCAAGAAAAGATAAATCCGTCTTTAACCGAATGTTAAAAGACGGCTGATAGAAAACTGGAAACTGGCAACTTCCAATAGTGATTCTGAAACGACTTTCAGGCTAACCCCGTAACTGTATAAATATACCCGCATTTGTATTACGACCGAATACAAATGCAACTGAGACAAAGATATTATATCTACTCAATATAATACTGGGATCCGGCTTAAACCAAAGCCGACCAGTATCATCTGCCCGAAAAATAACACGTGCGTAAACGCACGTGCTTTTTCCGAACCCTGCCATAAAACCATACAGCCTCTACAACGTTTCGCCCGAACTTGGAAAACTGTCTGTGGGGGACTCTAATGACTCGTCAGTACCCTGGCAGTGGGTTTAACCACAAACCGTCAGCGGCACTAGCTATGCGTAACGGCTGCCCATGGACTGACCTCAAGGGAGGCTGATGAGCGAACTCATCCAGAAACCCTACTGAGCCTAACAGTGACAATGTATATACAGTCCGGTCCGTTCGTCAATGAGTATCGCATATCTGCCTAGGGGCTAGTAACGTCAGACCCCCAATAGCAGTATAAGTCGTGTCGGAGTGTAGCCAAATAACATCCTGAGATACTACTGGAGTACCTACCAGTAAATCTCCTGCCATGGCCATGGACTATGTGTAATGGCTCTCCTAGACATAGCACGACCTCGCCCCCAATACCGGGAGAGACGAATCTCCTGCCGATCCGCTCACGTGCCTCCATATGGCTCGGGACTGTACCTAAAAGCTACCTGTTTGCACGACTCCTTTGAGCCGTGGTAGGGTAGAAATCAAAGCACAGTGGGAACTCACACGAGACAAATGACGACCTCAGGTCGATGAACTAACCTGTACACATGTCACCAGGGAACTGCTATCTGACGATAGGTATAGTACTAAATAGCAGATTCCCGGCGAGTCCTGTCCGGTGTACTCATAACCCAATGAGCACCTGTATACATCTTAGGTGATCCAACTGACACCAGTGGCTTGTGAGACAGGCCACCGCCCCTCGTCGGGGTCTCGACTGTATACACTAGTCTACTCCGGAGTATCGATGCCCTGTCTCGAAACTCCCATGACTAGGGACCATAATTAATGATATGTGTATAAACTACCCAACTCTCACGTATATGATCGCCATCATACAGTTGGTAGTAAAGCAAGATCCTAAGGGCTCTATCAAAGTGGAACATGTAATCAGTCACCTGAACATGCACAAAACTGATAAAGGCAAACCAGATAGCATACTATCATCTCGAGTAAGACTGTCCTACCGGTATAGGTCCTCCGCAATCATTGCAATCACGTACCTGCGATCCAATAATTGACTATGAGGGCACTATCTCCAACAGGAGGTAAAAGCAAAGGAAATTCTAAGCTAAAGGTTCAAAAAATACCTTATTTGGCAACTCAAGAAAATTCTTGAGTTTCCCCAAGTGTCCAAAATCCTTGCTTTCTTAGTCCAATGTGTTTCCCTTGAGCTTGTGCACCTTTTTAATGAAATGGGATTTGGGTTTTGAGGTGTTTATCATGGAGTTTTGGGGGTTTTGTGGAGGAGGAAGAAGGGGAAGCAGCAGCAGCAGCTAGAGAAGAGGGAGAGGAGAGAAATGAGTGAAAAAATTGAAGAGGGAATGACTAAGTCCAATGGTTGACCCCTCACCCACTCTTTCTCTCTCTCTTATCCATACTTCTTATTATATTCTTTTCCTTTTCTTTTCCCCACTCTAATAAATCAACAACCATGATATAAACATAAAGGAAAGCCATGAAAATGTAACAAGTGAAAAAAATGATATGGTGCATGTTTTGCATAAAACATGCTTAAAGCTCGAGTAGCGATTTTTAATCGCGATTAGCACTAAATTAGCCTATAATTAATCATAAAAACTTAAAATTGCATAATTCACATAAAACACCATCTTTTTAGTAATTTCCAACATTTTCAAAAAAATTTCCCAAATTATCGGTATTTAATTATACTGCCTTATTTAAAATATTCAATATTTTATTATTTAATTATAAAAATCCCCAAAAATAATATTTTATTTTTTTGAAATGTTACAATCTTCCCCCCTTAAAGAAATTCGGTCCCCGAATTCAAACTTTTAACCCCCAAATTCTAAAATATTTCAATAAAAGTCCAAGTCGTCGAGGCTCCGAAATCATCAATACATAAGACGCATCATAGCGCAACGCATGCACATGAACAATGAACAGATAACTCAAAAACAAGCTCCGTGAAGCATCCCGCAATCATCGGAGTCATGGTAAAGACACAACTGTCAAATCAAGAACAAAACCAGTATGATATACATCAAAATTATACATGTAAACATCAAATCTATACATGTAAATATATGAAGGAAATGCATGCCAAACTTTTTAAGTCGCTGTGCTATGCGCATAACACTGCACAGTGGCGGACGTCTATTGTTAGAAAATAACCATATATGTATATATCTTTTGTTTAATATGTACGTTCTACCGTATTTGAAAACAATTTAGAAGGGTTTCCTTGTTTTAAACGTGTCGTGTCATATCAGACATGTAGATAAATACCGAGACTATAGCTCCCCTTTTTTTTTTGAAATCCCTTCGATAACTATCAATGCATGCAAAATATATCCAGGTACTTGTAACGTTTTAAAAATAATTTTAAAAAATTGAATAAATAAAACCCTTTAAGTGAATTTTCTGATTTTCGGTAATATAAAACGTATTTTTCGTAAAATTTAACCATAATTATTTTTCATTATAAATTTAAAAAGTCCTATTTTAATCATGTAATTACTAGTAAATGGTGTTTATTTAGTCAGTTATAAATTTTTAGTTTAATGAAATATTTTTCCTAAATTAATTATTTTAAATATTAACATAAGCTTTTAAATATACATTAAATTAGTGTAAATTACAATTTGCAATGGGTTTATTTTTCAAAAGTGAACCATGACATATTAGAATTAGGTTTTTAGAATGCTAATCTCTTCTTGAATTGTCTTTAAAATTCTAGAGTTTTCTATGATGAATTGAATTAAGAAAATTAATAAAATAAAGAAATTATGAAAAAACATAAAAGGTGTATTTCTTTGGAGAATGTTCTACAATATTCTTCATTCCTTATTCCTCTCTTTTACTCACCTCATGGCCAGCCTCACCTCCATGGGCATCCCCAAAAATTTCCCCCCATCATTTTTGCATTAAAAATCATCAAAATTCATCAAAAATTCCAAAAATAAACCTCAAAAATCAACATTCAACCTCTACCATTTTTCTTTGACCTATTTAGCATGGAATTTGGAGTTGGAAACCATTACTTTGGAAGCATATTTTCATGTTTGGATCTCATCCTTTGAAGGTATAATTTTTATTCTTATGATTAATTGTTGTTAAATTCTTTTATTTAGCATATTTAGATTTTCTTAATTAATTCTATTTGCAAGTTTAAAATTCAAGATAGGGTTTCTAAAATAAAGTTAGGGTTTTTATTAATTAAGTGGGGTTATAATAAGTAGCTTAACATTTTTAGAAGGGAACAAAATTTAGCATGGTTGATGTATTATAATTTGTGCATTCAAAATTGTTTAAACTAAGCAATTTTGCTAACTAGATTTTTATAAATTATATATATTGGTGTGTTAAAATTATAATTAAGGTTTTTATCATTATATTGTGGTTTTAATGAGAATATTAACATGTTAAATGAATGAAATACCTAATCTAATTATTAATTTCAAATTGTTAGTTAATATAATGTGATAAATATGCTATTTCAGTAAACTAGGTTTTAGAAATTAATTTAAAATGTAGTATTAAAAATCTAATTAGGGCTTTAGATCATTCTTAAGGTTTCATGGAGTGGTTTAACACTTTAATATATGCAAAATCAAGTTTAGTAGTGGAATTGTGAATTTTTGCTTAACAAGTGTTAATTTTGGCTAATTTGCAAACTAGAAATTTTAAATTAAAACAAAATGGTGTGACAAAAATATGGTAATGGTTTCTATAATCTAGTTATGTTATTTAATGAATATTATGACCATTATTTTCTTTTAAACATCAAGTTTTGAAGTAAAACGGTAAATTGACATTTTCAAGGTTTTGCGGAATTGGACGATTTGATCGATTTTAGAGTTTCGATGAATTAAATCGTGTTTTATATTATAAGTAATGAGTTTTAAAACTACGAGTTGTTTGTTGGTGTTTTATCTCGATCAATCGGTGTTTGTACGCCGATATCGAGCGATATTTGGGTCTTTTGTATGAGCGGGTCATAGGTTTTAACCTATGCGCGTTTCGTGCGTCGTTTCGGTTTTGTCCGTGATTCAGTTTACGATATTATATATGTTTGCGTATAGGTACCTCTCGCGTGGACTTCGGACGAGGAAGAAGAGGAGGGCGACATCGTCTTTGGCAGACAAAGACCAGGTGAGTAGATGTATATCCACGGGGGAAGTCGGGTGGATGGCGTTTAGCACCCCCGCAAACGTTGAATAGGGATATTTCTTATTGTCATTAGGAAGTCGGACGTGACCTTAGATTCTTGGCGAGTAGGATCCTATTAAAGACCTTAGGTTTGACTAGACTGATTTAGATAGACTTTACCAGAGGAGGATTGTCTTGGAGGAAATTCGTAGGTTTCAGGTAGACACACACACGCACACACAGAAACTTGGCTTTGTGTATATGTGTATGTGTATATATAATTAGGAGTGTATGTAGGTGTATATATACACAGCATGTATATGTGATATAAGGATGTTATATGATACATGGGGATGAGACGATATAACTGGGCTTGATGCCGTGATCTCTTGGCTATACAGTCATATTATGATCTTAGCGGATCGTTGGAAAATGAGAGAATGGATATGTATACATAAACGATAATAGGTGATGATGACATTGAGATATACGAGACTCTAGAATAGAACCCGGACCGTAACCTGTGACTTGATTACGATATGATATATGTGTGACTTGGTTACGATATGATATATGTTTGACCTGATTACGATATGATATATATGACATGATATTTCTGAGAAACAATTGACGACGTATATGTTCGCAGACAATGATATATGATTGATGATATTAGGATGTATGCGATTACAGTATAGTACCTTTGATCATGATATTATTTGATGATGATATTATACGAATGATGATGTACGTAGGTGATACTTGACCCGTACCCCGATATTGGGATGCCGTACGATGGATTTTACCGTACGAGGCATAGATGCGATGATTGATCCGTGCTCTTGATTCGAGGAAGCCGTACTACGTACGAGATGCTATTGAGGCTGGATCGCCGACTATTACAGATATGGACTCAGACCTTAGGTGGATTCTTATTTTCCTATCGACTAGTTCCTTTAGTTTAGTTCCTTAGGGGGTTAGATAGATACTAGTTGAGGCTCGAGTCATATAGTTGTAGTTAGATATGTATATTCCAAATGAGTGTTTAGTACACATTTTACCTTTACATTCAGATTGAAATTATCAAGTTGCATGTTCATACACATGTTTCTTTAGTCAGTATGAAACTCTGCCTGTTAGGACACCAGCAGCATTACTGATGATGCGCATATCCCACGTACACTTATTGGCCGGCTCACACACACATCATCGGTATTTGCCATGTCACGTACACTTTAGAACATATTATCTTTTATGATAGAATCAGCTAAAGGCTAGATCAATATAGTATTGTGATTACTCTCAGGTGTTAGTCTAGACATTGCATTTATTACTTAGACATTTCATGCATTCACATTTTCATGTCATCATGCAGTATTATGGGGCATATGCTGACACTTAACATTTACTTACTCATGATTTTGGGATTTTGGATTTCTATGAGATTTCTGAATTTTGGGGAAAACCGCAAGAATATATATAAAAACTTCTCTCTCTTTCTCCCTCTCTTTTTAAAATATAAGTTGCGGTTTTCTCGTGATGTATGTGTCGTCCACTATGAGATTTCATGTTTTCTGTTGGATTTCGAGACCCGATTCGAGGAGTGGATGAACTGTCTCGGGTACATGGTGGGCCCGGTATGGTACCCCGGGGCAAGAAGATCGAGTTGTAGACGATGAGCCTGGCACGGGAGGACTACCTACCGGTGATGTCTGGCGCGGCGGATATCCGGAGGATACCGACCGTTGTCGTGAGATTTGATGATATGGGCTGATCCGGACTGACGGAGCCCGAGATATTGAGACTATGAGATATTGAGACTATGAGGTATTGAGACTTGAGATTAACATGTTTTGTGTCGATGCTTGACACGGATTTCCATGGATTTCATCGATGATATTTCAGATTTCTATACAATTTTACCAGGATAAAATTTAATGATTTCTTATACAGAAATATCCAGATTTCACGATTGATTGTTTTACATTCATGGTGCATGTATACTCATTCACAGGACATTACTATTTGAGGCACTGACACGAGCACAGAGCTTTCGCACTACACGTAGTTTATTACCCTGCCATTACTAGATGACTAGTATATATTGGTATATTATTATGACCTGGGACAGCGTCGTGCATTCGATTTCTTTTCGCAGATATCTTCTACTCACGAGTTGGCAACTCACCCCCGTTGTGCCAAATTTTATTATAGGTTCGATGTGCAGGTTTCCTTGGCAGCTTGCTGGCACATCATTTCATTCAAGGTGATTTGCACGGTAGGTTGGTTCACTTGTATCTGGACCGCCGTTGTACTTTTATTATTTCATTTGTATCTAGTAAGCTCCATCAACCAAACCTGTATTACTTGATAAGTTTACTGGACCAGTTATTTATTTCGACCTTAGAGTCGCGCTTGTATTATTATGGTATCTGGTGGATTTGTTTTCTTTTAAGTTTTGAGCCTCGCCCTTTGGCGTTGTATACTATTGTGCATTGGTGTGGTTGTTTCCGCCTATTGTCGTAAAGCTAGCTCCCGTTTGGGGAAGCTTTTTATTGTTTGTACAGTTTTTACAAAGGAGAATCTGCCGAAATTTTTGAGAAAATTGGATGCTGCTTTTAAACTTGTTTTCTACATGTTTTCCTTTACTTCTTCTTCTTTTTATGGTTTAGATTTCTGGGCTTCGGCTTACTTAGGTTACGTTGCGCCTCTAGACGCTTCGTAATCTAAGTGCCGGTCACGTTCCGTACTTTCGGGTCATGACAGTACTGTCCTCTGACTAGTCCTGCTCAGTACGAAAACGAATAGCAAATATCATAAAAACGTACTGCTCCATAAGAAATCAATCCCAAAATGTATATAAGAATACTCTGTGCGTCTGGTGTGCAAGGAAATCAAAATCTATATATGTGTCGTACATGTGCACAGAAACAACATCTAGGTGTAACGGGTGTGCACGAAACATCTGTCATAGGCAACGTGGGTGCCTGACAGCAAAATCAGGTGCATCTGATATGCACGAAGAATCTCGATTTAGTGCATCTGGTGTGCGCCAAAATCGCATCTCAAAACATGCAATCAACACGCGCGAAAATCCAAATCGGTGCATCCATCATGCCCGAAATCACGAAATCGACATCAATATCAGAATCGAAATCGACGGTATACAATACAGCTCAATCCAAATTAGGTATACCACGGTGTATAATCTCACAACCGTGTGCATCAGCATGCACAAATCAAATCAAAACACTAAAAGTGCATGAAAACTATACCAAAAGCATAAGTCAAATCACATGCATAACATAGGCATGAAATCAAAATCAACATATCGAATGACATCAAATCGAGGTCAGGTGCAACCGTAGAGTACGAAATACAAATTCGGTGCGATAAACGCACGAAACATAAATCTGGTGCATCCTGTGCAAGAAATACAAATACAGTGCATCCTGTGCAAGAAATACAAATACAGTGCATTCTGTGCACAAAATCCCAATACAGTGCATCTCGTGCACAAATACCAAACAATAACTCAAATGCGTAAATAGCAACACCGAGTGTACCAAGGTGTAAAGAAAATCATCAACGTGTGCAACTGCGTGTAGAAAACACATATCAATGCACTGCAAGCACATATAAGCTATATCGAGTGCAAAAAAACCAAATCGTGTGCGTATCATATGCACAAAATCAACTCAACTGTATGAAATCCGTGAAGTCATAAGCATGTACGGCCAAGGCACGAAAACGATATCAGGTGCAATAACTGTGCACAAATATGAATACCAGGAAGGTGCAACCATGGTGCACAAAAACAAATATCATGAAACTCAGTCATCAAGACTAAATCATGCTAATAGATCGCCCAAAAACACCGAAATCCAAGGTGACGGATACATGATAATCGAATCACCAAATCACAATTCATAAATACCGCAGTCGATATTTCCTCCTTCGCAGTCGAGAAGGTGTCGGTGCACCCAATGCTAGCAGCGCAAGATACCTACTTGCCTCCTGCTCATGGTCTGGCGTCATCTGTCTCCGGGCCCTTATCTTCTCTGTGGATTACTAATCTCACAATCCATCAGCTCATCGGCCCTGTCAGGTGTGCTAACGGGGACGATTCCGTCCTGGCACTTCTCTGGTCTTCTCTCGGTCAATCCTTACGACCACTCGTAAAGCAGCACGTCACTGGCGCCGACCTCTAGTCCTCTGAATACATATTATACATCTGATCCTGAGTGCAAACCTTATCGCAGCAGTGTCTTAGAAGGAATCCTGCTCAAGGTCTCTTCCGATCTCGCCTCTGCCGAACTGTACGGAGACTGGTACTCTGGCATAACCTTTCCACGCTTTCTGGACATTTGCGTCCTCTGCAGGTTTACTAGGCACTGTCACAAGGGTCTATAAGGCATCAACCATGCCCGATTAAAAATTTAGACCTGCCGAACAACCCTAACCAAGATCTTAGACTAGAGATTAGGCGAAACAAAGCAAGTAAACAACTTTACTTCTAAGAGTTAGGGATTACAACCTTTGTAGTCCGTTCCTTCACTTCTAAAGCTCCGTGTTGAGGTCCTTTCGCTGCGATCATCGAGTACCCAGACTCTAGAGAGGCTCCATGAAGAGAAAGATGCAAGCTTGCTTCCGATCTTCGATAACAAAGATGATCTACCATGAAGAAACTCAAGCTCAATCTTTTGCTTCACTAATTAAGTATTAGCAAAAAAACGCCCTAGTCTAAAAGGCTAGAGTAGATGAGGATGATGAGGTAGGAATTTAGCTCTCATTTGTTTTCAATTTCTCACTCATTTTCATCACATCACCAAAAGCTAGAAAGCTTTTTCAAGAGAAAGAAGAAGATGAAAACCATTTGTGATGAATAATGAAATCGAGTAAGGATAGAAATGCAACCATGGGTTAAGTATGATAACTTAACCCATGTAGAGACTTAACCATGGTGAAGAGTTGGGTTGGGTTAACAAATATCAACCAAAATATCTTTCGAAAATATCTTTAGTTAAAAACAAAAGCAAAGCTTCTAGAAGCTTCAAGAACGTTTAACCCTAATCCAAACCCTAACCATATTTAAACTCCACAAAACATGTTGCATTTGTAACCTTAACTTGTTACAAAATTATATATCACATATATAATATATTTTGTAACAAAATAAAATAATACAATTAACATATATCGCATATATATCAATGTATTACCCGAGTGAGAAAACGAATCTTTTAGTGAGCTTATACTAGTTAATGTAATTTAATATATCAAATATATAATTATACATTAAATTATCAAATCAACACTTAATCCGATAATTCGGCTATTTCAGAAATAACTGACTAATATAATCTGTATCAGTTCATCGAATCAACACTTGATCCGATGACCCGGCTATATCACATATACCCGGCCAATATCTCATATCGCGAGAATCTAATACGGTATCACATACACGTATTGTTCTCGGTCCCGCACATATCATATATGTGCTCCTACTCCGTTTTGCCTGAGCCAAGAAACCTCTGTGTAGGACTCTAAAGAATCGTCAACACGCCGGCAGTAGGTGATGATCATATCAAACACCCACAACCTGCAAGCGGTCAGCTAAACGTAATAGCCACCCAGGTATTGAGCGATCAGAAGATCAACAAGCAAGCCTGTACATTTTCTTGCGAATCCAACCAGTAACACTCCCATACAGTCCGGTCTCTTCGTCTGATATGTCGTATATCTCGCCTAGGGGTGGTAAACGTCAGACCCCAGTAGCTTGATAAGTCGTGTCGATATGAGGTCCATAACAGTTCGAGAAACTACTTATAACACATACCAGTAAATCTCAGCAACCCTGGCCAGGGATTTCCAGTTATAACCAATCGAACACTGCGCAACATCAACTCCCTATACCGGGAGAGACGAAACCCCTCCAATTGCTCATTGCCTCCATGTGATTCGTGACTGTACCCAAAATCCACCTTTTTGCATGCCCTCTTAGACATGGTATGATGGAAATCAATACACAGTGGGAATCACACAAGACTCTATGACGATCTCGGGTCTACAGACTAACTTGTACCAGTGTCACCAGAGAACTGCCATCTGACGTGAGGTATAATACCATCTGGGAGTTTTCGGCGAGTCCGTCCAGTGTACCCAGTCTCCACTGATTACCCGTATACCTTCTCTGATGTCAAACACCAATGGATATGAGATCATCCATCGCCCATCATATGGGTCAAGAAGCGCATACGCTAGTCTACTCTGGAGTATCGATGCCCTGTCTCGGTACTCCCATGACTAGGAACACTTGAAGGATGTACTTGGCGACTACACTGTCTCCACTAGTATGATCCGCATTATATTCCTGGTAGTCAAGTACTCATCCTAAGGGCTTTATCAACTTGTGACATAGAGACAATCAGAGTACATATTAAAATAATGAGTAACCAGATAGCATACTATCATGTCGAGCAAGAAAACCCTCCCTATATCTGTCCAAGCATCCACTACAATATACAATGTATGTACAGTAATGGTATCTAGGGCATACATATAACTAACAATCTCCCACTTGCACTAGGGTCATCTGTTGTGGTATCGCATACCAAACAATCAGCTGTGGTTGAAATATCTCATACTCAACCATCCCATAAGAGTCTCTACTGGGAAATAAGCCTTTGTGAGTGGATCCGCGTTGTTGTCCTCTGTGTCTACTCTCCTTACCTAGATCTCCCTGGAGATCAACATCTCCATGATCAGGCAATATTGCCTAAGAATATGTTTGGATCTTTAATGGGACGGGGGTTCCTAGGCATAAGCCACAACTCCATTGTCACACAATGGTAGGAACTAAGTTCATCTCATGAACTATTATTTATATCCAGACTTCCTCTTTGGTAGCATCCTTGGTAGTTATTTATCCTGCCTTTATCGTCTAGTAAGTCACGGTATCTAGCTTGGAACTCTTCCAACATACCGTCCCTCCACTGAGGGTAAAGACAATGCCTGCGACTGACATTCAGTCGTGCTTATCACCCTGGAACCTTTCCGGTGATTCTCCCTAGGATCGATTGATACCATCTCACTACAACAAGTGAGAATCCTAACATCCAATTAGATCTATCCCATAGATCCATAACCCAGGATTTAAGAGGTATCACCTTGATCCTATATGGAGAATCTTTATGATAAGAGGAGATTGACCGAGCGTAGCATAGGAAACTCCTTCCCTATCAAAAGTATGTCATCCACGTACTATACGAGGATCAACATCATACTCCCTACTACCTTTTTGTATATACAAGGTTCATCTACCATTTTGATGAAGTCAAACTCTTTGACTACCACATCAAAACAGACGTTCCAACTCCGCGATGCCTGATTTATTCCATAAAACATCATGCTCACGTTTCCGCTGCTCCCACTGCCTACGAAGCCCTCTGGCTGTATACTGATAGACGCTCCTTTCCAAATCAATATTTAGAAAAGCAGTCATGACACCCAACCGCCAGATATCGTAGTCATGGTATGTAGCCATGGCAAGTAGGATCTAGATGGATTTAAGCATAGCTTTGAAAGTCTCAACTTTTCCATGTACACCAAGTATTCTTCTCAAGATATACTTGCTCCTGATTGGGATTTAACCCTTCAGATAAACCAACCAAAGTCCATACTTTGTTGGTGTATAAGGATTCCATCTCAGATCGCTAAGCATCCTGCTATTCTCATAGAGTCCCACTCCTGATGGCCTGCTCGAAACTAGTTGGGTTATCATCTCATGATGCAATCCTCGCTCCCATTGTCATAGAGAAACCGAAGTATCTCTCAGGTGGATGAGGAACCCTACCAGATCGGTGGAGAGGCTGAGCTTCGTTGGAAACTATTGAATCCTCCGGTTCTACCAAATCATCAGCTGCAGTTTGTATAGCTGGAACTCTTTCCAGTTCTACCTCATAACCACTAATTTCTTCACTAGAAATTCTCTTTTTCTCAAAAAATGGTACGCCGAGAAATAAAACATCTTTTGTTCCTCGGGGTGGTAGAAGATATTCCCTTGTGAATGCTTGGGATATCCAACAAACTTCCACATAACTGAACTTGCCTCGAGCTTGTCCGGATTTTGCTTTTGACATAGGCCGGACAACCCCAAATCTTAACTTTCTTAAGAGATGGGCTCTTCCCATACCATATCACATATGGAGTGGTAGGTATCTGATTTGGTTAGAACCCTATTCAATAGGTATGCAACTTCTCAAGTGTATAACCCCAAAAGAAAATAGGCAACTCAGTAGTACTCATCATAGAGCACACCATATCACATAGGGTGCGATTGCTCCGTCCCGATACACCCACGTGCTGTGGTGTATACGGAGGAGTAATACTGAGAGAGAATCTTATTCTCCTTTAGAATATTCCAGGAATTCCGTGCTTAAGTATTCTCTTCCTTGATCTCATCAAAGGACATAATACTTTTACCCGTTTTTTGTTCTCAACTTCTAACTTATATTCATTGAATTTCTCAAAAGTTCCAGACTTGTGTTTCAACAGGAATATATGTACGGATCTTGAGAGATAATCAGTGAATGTAATGAAGTACAAAGAACCGGTCCTGGCATATATAGACATGGGACTTTCATACATCAGCATGTATCAATCCAAAGAGTTCACTAACTCTTTCTCTGTTTCTAATAAACGGAGCTATGGTCATCTTATTTTTGTGACATGACTGGCAAGTTTTACAAGATGTAAATCCAAACTAATTTAAATATGTATCTTTATGTAACTTCAGCTAGTCGTGTCGCATTAATATGACATAGTCTACTATGCCTCAAGAAGGATTCGTTCATTTCTGAACTCTTTTTCTTGTGTGTGTTCTGTACGTTAAGAACTATGGTTTGATTTAGAATGTCTATGCTTTTAGATAATGTGCCTGAGCCGATCAACTCTTGATATAGGAAATGTTCAAAACATTATCCAACTGGGCAATCACTCACGTGCCTAGCAGCCCGAGGTCCAGACTAGCAGCCACAATACAAAATTATATCCTTTTTTACTAATAAAGAGACTGATATGATGTTGTACATCAAGTTCGGTATCTAATAACATTTGTTCAGAATCAATGTATTCTGGTAATACAGGGTGATAATTGCCAACAGATTTGGCTGCAACACTTGCATCATTTCCAACTCTTGAAACTTATCACCCGTTCTCAATTCTCTACCTTTCTGTAGCCCATGTAACAGATTACATTTGCTGGATCCTGATCCAGTATCTCATACCCAGGACATAAAGAATACTAAGAAACAGTTCTCGGTAATGAACACACCCGAAGAAGATGCATCAGCAAGCACTTTCTTTGTTTGGGTGGCACGGGAATTCTGGTAATCCGCTATTTCCTGCTCTGTCTTATAACAATTATAAGTTGGAGCGGGACCAACGTTCCCTAGCGTAGTATAACAAGCGGGTTCGGTCAATACATCCGTATTATTATCTTGATTAAGGCGTGACATGGTCACTACCTGGAGAGAGATAGAAGAAAACACTCAGCGTATGCTCTTTCAAGATTAGATTGGTTATTAATATATCTAATCAGGATGTCACCACTATTTTAGTCAAATCTTCCTTCTAACCCTAAAAGGAAAGACTAGCCGGGATTAATTACACAATAAAAGTTCACCAATCTTTCAGCCAGGCCAGTGCCGGTACTTTGAGGGAGGTTCCCCGTGCTTTCGTACGGACCTAATTAAAGTAAAGCTCGTTTTCCCAGGGGCGTAACCCCATTAACACCTTTCTAGACACCTACTTGATCGGCTAATTGTAATATGTAAAACTCTCCCAGGAGTAACTCTTACTCGCAGCGGGTATCGGGATCCAACTATCTCATAGAAGGTATGCAATCTCATTGCAAATTTCAACACTTGAAATTCCTGATAATATTTTACCCCTAGCGTTCTATGACCTTGACGAATGCCAAACAACCCATAGTCCGCTAGTCAAGTTCAACCCGTACATTTCTTGATTGAATTAAACCCACCCGCACGACCCTTGACGAATGCCAAACAACGCCGTACGAATACCCTAATCCAATCGCATCGTATGCTAGCAGATAAGCACTAGTTAGCTACCGTACACTACGCCTTGACGAATGCCAAACTACCGTAGCACGAATACTAAGTAGTACTTATCTGAAATGACGGAGGGCTACGACAGGTTTTTAAGAAAACCCTTTGCGTAATGAACTTGATATCGTTGTAGAATCGAGTGATTTTAAATGGAATGCTTTTGAGGCCTTTTCTAGTTTTGCTAAAGAGATCACTCCCGGTGAAGGGATCTCGGCTCTTTCCTCATCGAATAAGGTGCAGGATATTTCACAAATATCACTATGCAAAAGCAAAAACTATAGAAACAATCAAAAAACAAACCGAGTTTGTAGCATCTTCTAGTTTCGCTAAAGAGGTCACTCCCGGTGAAGGGATCTTTTCCTTATTGAATAAGGTGCTGGATATTCTACAAGGAATACCGCTATGCAAAGCAAGAACTAGAGCTACTAGTTTTGAGACAAGTTTCTACAACAACTTTACTTTCCTTTTATTTCATTAATCTCATTAATGAAGTCCCATTTTATTATGCTTCACAAGCATCATATTTGAAACGAAATCTGCAATATAACATATATCTCAAATATATAATATAAACATTCGTCTCAGGCAGTAATATGATCTCATCACAGAACATTGCAGCAGAAGATAACATATGAAATATTGGATATACTAGGATTTCCGTGTTTTATGCGAGCCTGTATAAAACGCGGATTCCACGGTCGCGATGAATAGCCAAACCCACATCCCTAGACCCCTACGAGAGCGGCAAGCAACACTGCCAATTCTAGGGTTAGGAGTCTCGGTCTCGACTCCTCGAGATAGTCTCCCTCTGGACCCTAGAACCCGGTTACTTGTGCTCCCCGCCTTGGGTCTACCTAATGAGGAAAAGTAAATAATATATAATGGTGACATCATCCTCAGCTCGGAAGTGCCCCAATAAAAGAATATTACATACAAATGAATTTTACATGAATGAAAATGAAAAACTCTCATCTCACATAAAACCCCCGGCTATTCAAAACACAACGATCCAATATAACATATCACAGAAACACATAATATATCACATATCATCAACGTACATAAATATGCGTATCCCAATTGTCATTGATGTATAGCAATGAAACCGGCGATACACCACATATTACACTTACGGTCGTAGAAAAGAAAGTGTAAAACTATAACAGTTGGAATCCACAACCACCTTAGACATCGCATGCCTACCCAAATGAATTCCTTAGACATCGCACGCCTAACAATTATAAACCCCTCATTTTAGTCTCGATCTCGAAAACACTTTTCAATATCAAGTCGGGCAATTCAACAAGATTCCCGACATCCTGATCGAATGCTCGTCGCAAACTTTAGTAGACGGCCACACCCCCAGATGCCGTCGACGAAGTGCACTAAAGGCGGAACACCGCTGCCGCGAGCACCCGGACGGATGCTTTTGGCGATGGGGTTCTCCTACAGTCACTTGGTCGAGGCTATGGGGCATGGATATCTTTTAAGTTTACCCGGCGAGTATCCGCGTACGCTACGTGATTGCGACGGATTTTTGATCATATCAAAATCCCGTGGCAACCGATCAAATGAGACTAAAGTGCTAAATTTACAACATTCAAATTAGTTATCTCATAACTACTTGTGGATTCCAAATATTGTATCGCACTCCAGATAAATAGACAATGTTAAACTTTCCGATCGAATAATCAAACACCCAAGATTTCCCAAAAGCTCAACACTTGAGCGGAGTTCAAAAAGTATCCATCACATGCCACAGTACCAATGGTCCAGCCGTAGAAGGGTCAAACCAACGCCTCACATGTGGCAACGCCGTACTGCCCCAAACCCTAAGGTTTAGAGGCGGTTCAGACGGTCACATAATCGAGTTAAGGTTTATGTTCTTCTAGAGGGTCCACCGCGTTACTTGCACGATTATGAATGTTCTTTAATTAAGGAAAAATCCAACACTTGGAAATTTTCCGGCAGGGAAAAAAGTGAGTTATTGATATCCGTTCAAACTTTTTAACACGTTTTAAATTACCCGGAAAAATTTAAACGAAGTTAAACTTTCCGATCGAATAAATGAATATAAAAGATCTCCAGAAGACTCAACACTTGTGTAATATCAAAAATTCCCAGAAGCATCAGGAAGTACATACGGATGTTACTGTAAAAAATCACTAACCCTAATTCAACTGTTCGGCCGTGGAACCGCCGCGCAAGGCATAGTCTTGCCGTGGTTCCGCGGCGCTTTAAGAGAATTAATGGCTCGTTTTTCACAGTAGTCCTTATAATTCCCTGCTTTATTTTCTGAGTATTTTTAATATGAAAAAATCAACATTTTTAAAAATTTCCAGAGAAGGGGTAAAACTCAATGTTTCGAGATTCAATCGGACTTTAAACTTCGTCTAGACTTCGCCTAAACCTCTAGCTTGGTTCTGATACCATTGCAGGGTTACTAGACACTGTCATAAGGGTCTATAAAGCATCAACCATGCCCAAATTAAAATTTAGACGTGCCGAACAACCCTAACCAAGATCTTAGACTAGAGATTAGGCGAAACAAAGCAAGTAAACAACTTTAATTCCAAGAGTTAGGGATTACAACCTTTGTAGTCCGTTCCTTCACTTCTAAAGCTCCGTGTTGAGGTCCTTTCGCTGAGATCATCGAGTACCCGGACTCTAGAGAGGCTCCATGAAGAGAAAAATGCAAGCTTGCTTCCGATCTTCGATAACAAAGATGATCTACCTTGAAGAAACTCAAGCCCAAGTTTTTGCTTCACTAATCAAGTATTAGCAAAGCAAACACCCTAATCTAATTGGCTAGAATAGATGAGTATGATGAAGTAGGAATTTATCTCTCATTTGTTTTCAATTTCTCACTCATTTTCATCACATCACCAAAAGCTAGAAAGCTTTTTCAAGAGGATGAAGAAGATGAAAACCATTTGTGATGAATAATGAAATCGAGTAAGGTTAGAAATGCAACCATGGGTTAAGTATGATAACTTAAACTTAACCCATGTAGAGACTTAACCATTGTGAAGGGTTGGGTTGGGTTAACAAATATCAACCAAAATAACTTTCGAAAATATCTTTAGTTAAAAACAAAAGCAAAGCTTCTAGAAGCTTCAAGAACGTTTAACCCTAATCCAAACCCTAACCATATTTAAACTCCACAAAACATGTTGCATTTGTAACCTTAACTTGTTACAAAATTATATATCACATATATAATATATTTTGTAACAAAATAAAATAATACAATTAACATATATCGCATATATATCAATGTATTACCCGAGTGAGAAAACGAATCTTTTAGTGAGCTTATACTAGTTAATGTAATTTAATATATCAAATATATAATTATACATTAAATTATCGAATCAACACTTGATCCGATAATCCGGCTATTTCACAAATAACCGACTAATATAATCTGTATCAGTTCATCGAATCAACACTTGATCCGATGACCCGGCTATATCACATATACCCGGCCGATATCTCATATCGCAAGAATCTAATACGGTATCACATACACATATTGTTCTCGGTCCCGCACATATCATATATGTGCTCCTACTCCATTTTGCCTGAGCCAGGAAACCTCTGTGTAGGACTCTAAAGAATCGTCAATACAACGGCAGTAGGTGATGATCATATCAAACACCTACAAGCTGCAAGCGGTCAGCTTAACGTAACAGCCACCCAGGTATTGAGCGATCAGAAGATCAACAAGCAAGCCTGTACATTCTCTTGCGAATCCAACCAGCAACACTCCCGTACAGTCCGGTCTCTTCGTCTGATATGTCGCATATCTCGCCTAGGGGTAGTAAACGTCAGACCCCAGTAGCTTGATAAGTCGTGTCGATATGAGGTCCATAACAGTTCGAGAAACTACTGTTATTACTTACCAGTAAATCTCAGCAACCCTGGCCAGGGATTTCCAGTTATAGCCAATCGAACACTACACAAGATCAACTCCTTATACCGGGAGAGATGAAACTCCTCATACCGGGAGAGACGAAACTCCTCCTATCGTTCATTGCCTCCATGTGATTCGGGACTGTACCCAAAAGCCACCTTTTTGCACGCCCTCTTGGACGTGGTATGATGGAAATCAAAGCACAGTAGGAATCACACAGGACTCTATGACGATCTCGGGTTTACAGACTAACCTGTACCAGTGTCACCAGAGAACTGCCATCTGACGTGAGGTATAATAACATCTGGGAGTTCTCGGCGAGTCCGTCCAATGTACCCAGTCTCCACTGATCACCCATATACCTTCTCTGATGTCAAACACCAATGGATATGAGATCATCCATCGCCCATCATATGGGTGAAGAAGCGCATACGCTAATCTACTCTGGAGTATCGATGCCCTGTCTCGATACTCCCACGACTAGGAACACTTGAAGGATGTACTTGGCGACTACATTGTCCCCACTAGTATGATCCGCATCATAGTCCTAGTAGTCAAGTACTCATCCTAAGGGCTTTATCAACATGTGACATAGAGACAATCAGAGTACATGTTAAGATAAAGAGTAACCAGATAGCATACTATCATGTCGAGCAAGAAAGTCCTCCATATACGTCCAAGCATCCACTACAATATACAATGTATGTACAGTAATGGCCTCTAGGGCATACATATAAGTAACATCCTGAGCACAACATTTTCTCGGAAACTGGTCGCATCCAAACGCCTTTGTAGACATATCCGGCCTTTAATCTTAACGGGGAGTAATAAGAGCTCGTCAGCATCACTCACGAACCTCTTGTCCCACTTGTCTGTATCATCGTCCACTTCGACGTCATGTCTCTATCTGCCACTGCAATGTTCTCGGTTACGGTCCATCCGAAGTCTCTCACACGGACTCGAAATCATGAACTCGGTATCTTCATCACTCTGTGGAAGATATCTAGCCGAACACGTCCTCAGGAACTGTCCCAACCTGCGGAGATATACTCCATACCTGTCCGTTCTTGATCAATTCACAACGCATCTGGGTGTGGTCCTCTATCCGAACCTGGTCAACTATCTCGTCGACGATGCCAAACTCTGGCCTGCTGGGTGTGCGCAATATGACCACTCCTGGGTCCAAGTCTTCTCGTAGTATTTCAGAAAGGTCCTGTCGAGGTCTCTCTCAAATCTCATTTCTGCCGAATTGCCCGGAAGTTACCACCCTTACTATATCTGTTTCTTGTTCCGGAACGGCTGCATACTCATCGCGACTCCTTCTGGAAGGTATATCCATAATCAACGCCTCTGCATGCCTATCAAATCTCTGATGTCAGCGGAGTAGAACGTCATCTCGTCGAAATCTCGTGCAAACTCTTTACTCCACTCTGCTCCAATGTCGACTGATTCGGACTCGTCTTCTCGAGGCTGCATGGACTGTGCTCCAATTGCTATAGACGTATCTGGAGTCTCCCAAGCAATGTATCCCATCACATGATATCCGAATGATGTCGAACCATCCGATCGATTTGTCAAAACCTCATAATCCCCTAAGAGATCAACATCTTGAGTACAGTTTAATAGTATTCCAGTACATACCACAGCACCTGTTGACCAACCGTAGAAGGGCAAACCCAAGCCTCACAAATGGCACCGCTAAACTGCCGCAAACCCTAAGGTTTGGAGGCGTTCCATGGTCATTATGTCGAGTTAGTGTTTCATTCTTCTAGAGGGTACATAGCATTACTTGCATTGTCTGCCGAATACCTTAAACTTGGAAAAGGGTTCCTGACATTCGATCGTCTCTATCGACTTTCAACGAACCTGCGTGAAGTCGTCTCTAGCTGGAATCAATCTATCTAATGACCTCGCATCGGGGTAAGCGAACGAACCACATGTCCTAGTCATTCATCCTCGGGTGACTAGCGACCTTCCATCATATCTCTAAGTATATACTGATGCTGCAGCAGCTCCAGCATCTGAGCGATATCTCGTCATTTGCAGCAACAACTGTCTCATTCGTCTGTACACTGAACAGCGCCTCAATCATCATGAATAAGAGATATATCAATGGTCATCACATTCTGGCTGGCCTCTAGCATTAGCCTGATCGTCTGGTGCTGATCTGCACGTCCGAGAAATCTCGTAAAAGCGATCTGTCAAACGCTCATGGCGCGAAAACACTATATAACGACGCCTCTCTATGCAATCGTACGTCCCTGGAATCACGCCCTGGTCAGTCCTCGTCCGTGACAAGCTCGTGCTGACGCAACTCTAGCTGTAGCTCTCTCTGCCCGTGTAATCGTGGCAGCAAAATCATAACCAGTATCGATGAGGATAGATCATAGGAATGAATATAATACTGTGCAAAGAAATGTACATACTAAGGTTTCTTAAGCGGAGTAGCGTATCGTAAGTATGCAGTGGAACATACGTACGGTACGTCACTCTACTCAAGCTACCTACTCCATCAAACAAGGGTCATCCTACGCGACGAAAGTTCGGGTATAATACCCCCTCGACTAAGCCTAAGTTCCGTAAGGTCAACCTTAAGTTCCATATATATATAAACGCTCTAGGCTCCGCATAGTCAAACTTAGACTCGAACCAAGGTTAACCTAGCGCTCTGATACCAATTTTGTCACGACCCGAAATAGCACGTGACTGGCCCTTGAATCATATGAAGTCTATAGGACTTCATGTAATTCAAGTAAGCCAAAAGCCCAGAAATCTAAAACCATTTTTAAGTAATAAATAGAGGAAAACTAGTTTTAAAGAAGTGAAGAAAACATGTTTTAAAAACAAGGTTTTTAAATAAGTAAGCCGAATATGCATTTTTAAAATCTATAGACTTTTCTGAAAATTTCGGCAGGGTTTCCTTTGTAAATACTGGCCCCAAACGGGGTACAACATGAATAATTTATATACAATGATAAAAGGCATCCCCAAGCGGGAGCTAGCTCTTCGTCGATCGACGGTCACAACCACGCAAGCAATATAATATACAACGCCAAAGGGCGAGGATCAAAACTCAAAAAGGAAACTCAAATCAGCATGAAAACCATAATACTACAACGCGCGACTCTAAGGTCGAAATAATACACAACTGGTTTTCTAAGTTTGAAATAATATTCAAGTTTGGTTGATGGAATTACTAGATACAACTGATTAAAAAAAATTACAAGGGTGGTCACGATGCGAGTGAACCCACCTACCAAAGCAATCACCCCGAAAGGAAGCAGTGTGCCGGAAGAGCCGCAATGAAACCTGTACGGCAAAACCTGCAAGAACTGTGGCACAATGGGGGTGAGTTGCCAACTCGTGAATAGAAAACATCACAGAGCAGAAATCGTATGTATGATTCAATCCTAGGTCAATACGATCAAATATATATAAAAACCTCAAATGAATAAGTCTAAAGCATGATAAGGTGGCAAGGTAAACATCTATACATAAGTATAGTACCAAGTGCTCGTGCTGTTAGAGATAGTGCCCTCAGAGTCAATTATTGGATCACAGGCACGTGATTGCAATGATTGAAAGAGGACCTATGCTGGTAGGACAGTCTTGCTCAAGATGATAGTATGCTATCTGGTTTATCTTTATTATCGTGTACTGCTTTAGGTGACCTTACAAGTCACTATTGACGTTGATAGAGCCCCTAGGATTCTTGCTTGACTGCCAGCAGTATGAGGGAGATCATATACGTGGGAGCTAGGGTCTATAAGCACATCCTTAAAAGGTCCCTAGTCATGGGAGTTTCGAGACAGGGCACCGATACTCCAGAGTAGACTAGTGTATACAGTCGAGACCCCGACGAGGGGCGGTGGCTGGTCTCACAAGCCACTGGTGTCAGTTGGTTCACCTAAGATGTATACAGGTGCTCATTAGGTTATGAGTACACCAGACAGGACTCACCGGGAACATACTAGTTGGTCTTATACCAGACGTCAGATAGCAGTTCCCTGGTGACATGTGTACAGGTTAGTTCATCGACCTGAGATCGTCATTTGTCTCGTGTGAGTTCCCACTGTACTTTTATTACTACCCTACCATGCTCAAAGGAGTCGTGCAAACAGGTTTTAGTTGGGTGCAGTCCCGAGCCATATGAAGGCAGTGAGCGGTTCTGCAGGGGTTCGTCTCTCCCGGTATTAGGGGTGAGGTCGCGCTGTGTCTAGGAGAGCCATTACACGAAATCCTTGGCCAAGGCAGGAGATTTACAGGTAGGTATTCCCGTAATATCTCAGGTTGTTCTGGGCTACACTCCGACACGAATTGTACCGCTTTTGGGGGTCTGACTTTTACCAACCCCCTAGGCCCGCCATGCGATGCTCATAGACGAACGGACCGGACTGTACTGATATTGTCACTGACAGGCTCAGTAGGGTGTCAGGATGAGTTCGCTCATCGATGTCCCTTTTGGTCAATACCTGGTAGCCCGTTACGTATGGCTAATACCTCTGACGTGCTAGTGGTTAAATCCACAGCCAAGGTATTGACGAGTCTTTAGAGTCCTCCACAGACCGTTTTCTCAAGTTTCGGGCAAAACTCTGTAGAGGCCGTATGGAGATATAGCAGGGTTCGATCAGATACGTGCGGTATTGCACGGGTCATGATCGGACGGATAATACTAGCGGGCTTTGGTTTAAGCCGGATCCTAGTATTGTACAGTGTAGATTTTGTCACTTTGCATTTGTATTCAGTGGGAATACAAATGCAGGCATGTATATGCAGTGGCGGGGTTTTCCTGTAATTAATTACGGGATCAGTTTTTGGAGTTGCCAGTTTGCATTCCGTTTCGGCCAGTTTTCCTTTGTTCCTTCACGGCCGGACTTTTGTGATGGGAGGGGCTAATTTGCAATTGTATAAATTAGCTAAGTGGAGGGGTTTATTTGTTATTGAGGAATTATGATATTTCTAGCATCATTAGATTCCTTTTGCTTCATAATGGTTAGCATTTATTGTGATAGATTTTGAAAGGATTGATTTGGAAAATTGTGTGACCATTATTTCTCTTTATCCTCACACATTTTCCTCACTTGTTTTTTGATCCATTATTTTTCCTCTTCCATTAGAGAGGGCCGGCCACTTTGGAGTGAGAGAGAGAGTTCATTTTTGTTGTGAGGAAAAATGTTCATCTCATTTTTGTATCAAAGTTCAAAAGCTCCATTTCAAAGTCCCTTCTTCACCTCCAATATGGCAACTTCAATTACAGCATAGAGACATATCATTCTACACTTATCCTCCAGCATTCTTGGACACGTCGACTCGCCGAATTCGTGCCCGAGTTGCCTCGGTCCAGAGGTGGGAGACCGTAAAAGAACCCGGCGATGTGGTGCCCGTTCCAACGAGGAGATGAAGACCGGATATTCCGCGAGGAGATCGGAGTGGAGGCGAAGACCGAAGGACACGGATCGCTTGGTATAGCTTCCTTCCCCTTCTCTAGTTTGCTAGGATTAGGTTAATGGCCCGATCCGGGTTTTATAGTGTGCGGTGGTGCCGGTTTCTAGTTTTTAGAAAAGTTTTGTTTCCGCATTCCGGCATCGGATTGATGGCCGGGGCACCGCCGTGCACTTACACTGGTATCAGAGCCACGCCATTAACCTAGTCTAGCTTGCTCTAACGTGTTTACAAGTTCGATCGAACGGATTTTCCGAAAACCCGATTTCAAGTGCATCAGTTTTCTGTCGAATTTTTTTTGGTTCGAAAATTTTTTCAGTACATTGCAGAAACACATGCAGGGAATTATAAGCATTCTGTGAAAATTTGATCGTGTGACGTCATCTTTACACCGCGGAACCGTGGCCAAACCCACGCATTGGCCGTGGTTCCGCCGCTATATTGACTGTTCATTGCATCAAAATTTTACAGAGATCTTCTGGGTTGAAAATGGGGTTTTTGGAATATTCTTTTTGGGCCCAGTTTTTCCTTGAGAGCTACAGTAGTGCTTGGGGCCCACTTCGGTAAATTTGATCGATCGAAAATTTTAAACATGTTAGTTCACAGTATTTACATTATATCTGCGACCGTGAATGTCAGTTGATCGGTAAATCCTGTCTAACTGCTATAGCCCTTTTAGACGGATTTGCGAACGTGACATTCTCGTTGATGTTCTGTGTTTTGCTGTGATGTTGCGGATTGATCGTGGGGGATAGCCTGGATGCAATGGTAGTAAAGTTTGGTTTATTTATGTATATTTGATATTGCGGGGCGAGCGTCCGACATGTGGACTGCCGTCACTGCCTGTTTGTATATTATTCTTTTGGGGCACGACCGGGGTGAGGTCGATGTACCCGTTGTATGTATATTTTTACTTTCTGTACTAGGATTACCCCAAGGTAGGGTGCATGGATAGCCGGGTTCTAGAGGGCAACGAGCCCGCATTTCATGGCTTTGAGACGGAGGGGGCTTCACTCTAGAGTTGGCGGGCTATTCGCCGCACTCGTAGGGGTACAGGTTGACCCAAGGAGGGGTGCCCAAGTTACCGGATTCCGTGAAGTGCTGGGTGGTCCATTCACGTTGCTGAAGGGGGCTGCCTCGCTTCAGGTTTTGGCGGGTAACTTGCCGCGCCCGTAGGGGTCTAGGATTTCTTTTCACAGGCTATCCACACGACCAGGGGAACGTCGGGTTTCAGTGGCAGCTCTGTGAAACTCGGGATCCCAGATATCTGTATTGTTCTGTGATGCTTATTACATTTCTATGATGTTGCATTTTATCACGCCTTGAGTGAATATTATATATTGATATATATACTAGTAGATGTTGTATATGTTTTGCATCCGCGCTAGTCCAGTCCCCACCCTGTCGTTAGTTAAATAACCTAACGGGTGATGACGGGACCCCGTGGCGAATGCGGATGGCATATACGTACATCATTATTTTCGTTCTTTATTGGTGTGATCAATTGATGGGACTGCGTTGATTCGAATCAATGCAAGCTAAACAAACCTATTATGATGTTGTTGGAACATTTTTCAAAAAGCTGTTATTGCAAGGGCGTTATCTTTTGTTTTGCACAGTAGTATTCGGTTATGAATATCCAGCACCTCAGTCGACGAGGCAAGGGCCGAGATCCCTTCACCGGGAGTGACCTCTTGGACAGACGTTTGCGTCAGGGCAATAACTTCACTATAGCCGATTACTTTTGCTTTGCATCTCGGTATTCAGTTGGAATATCCTGCACCTCATTCTATGGGGAAAGAGCCGAGATCCCTTCACCGGGAGTGACCTCTTTAGCAAAGGTTTTCGCCACTATATTTTTATAAAAAGCTATCCGGTTCCTTCAACGATATCAAGTTCATTACGTTAAAGGTTTTTCGCCAAAAACCATTCGTAGCCCTCCGTCATTTCAGAAAGGTAGTACTTAGTATTCTTGCTATGTATGTTGGCCTTCGTCAAGGCATAGTGTATGGTAGCTATTTGTTACTTTTCTGCAGTATAGATAGATGCGTTGGTTTGGGACAGTCGTACTACTATTTTGGCCTTCATCAAAGGTATGTACGGGTGGGTTCAAATTAACCTGGACAATGACGGGTAGAACTTGACATGTGACTTATGATATGTTGGCCTTCATCAAGGTCATAAGAGCATGGGGCAAAAATCACATCGGGAGTTTCTAAAGAAACTGAAACTTGCCAGATATGCGCATACCTTCTGGAGTGTGATAACGTGAGTGGATTCCATCATGTTATCATGCGATGATAGTTGGATCCTGATTCCCACTGATGAGTTGGTTTACTCCTTGGGTGATCCCGACTAATTCTTCTTTCAGGTTTGGAGAAAAATTTGACGTTACAGTGGGAGGTTTCCTGATTAGATAAATTGATAACCATTCTGATCTAGGTTAGAGTGCACGCTGAGTGTTTTTTTTCTCTCTCTCTTTGGCAGCGACCATGACCCGACCCTTGACTATGACTCAATGACCAAATTAACCGAACCTTCTTAAACACTGGCTTTTGGATTGTCAGAGTTGCAAACCTCATTGCCACTCCTACTTTTACCCTTTTCTCCAGAACACCCCGTATTACTACGAACGTCCACTTCCATTGGATAAAACCATCGTATGGTTATATACGAACTCGAAGGAATTTATTAGAAGATGGTTTCTGGTTCTGGAGAAAACGAATAGGACTATTCAGTTGTCTTTTCCTTTTACCTTCTCTCAGGTTGCGAGTGCTCCTTGGATTAGGACAGTACACCTATTACGCAAATTGGATAGTCTTCTTCCAAACCATAGGCAGGTGCCGACCGGTAGGGAATGAAGAAAACCATTTAGCCTAAACGGTGTGCAGAAGGTATTAAGTAAAGACAAATAAAAGGATTAGTAAGAGGGCAAAGTAAATTGCGACTGCTATTCATGACCAAAACCAAGTATTTCACTACCACTCCCACTTTACCTTTGTATTTCTCCAGGACACTCCGTATCACTACGAAGATCCACAGTTTATTGGATATTCCATCGTATGGTTATATACGAACTCGAAAGGAACTTGTTCTAATTCAGGGATGGATTCTGGTTCAGGAGAAATAGGAATAAGGTTTATTCGGTTGTCTTTTATCTTCACCTTCTCTCGCATTGCGAGTGCTCCTACGAATAGGACAGTACACCCATTATGCTTATTGGATAATCTTCTTCCAAACCATAGGCTGGTGCCGAAAGGTAGGGAAGGAAGAAAACTATCTAGCCTAAGAGGGTGTACAGAAGGTAATGACTAAAGACATATGATGGGATTTGGAGAGATGGCAAAGAAATATACGGTTACAGTTGTGAATCTAGATAATAGAAGAGGCATTACTAGGAATACCCGGATACCCCAACGAAACATTTCAATGTTTCAGTTTCACTGTGTATTGTTAAATGAAAACTGATTTCCCAATTAGTCCTTACTCCAGGGTATGTATTTACCAGGTTTGATTCTCACATCTGTATGGTTTTACAGATAATGAGTGGGAGTAAGTTATTGGAAATTAGGTGATTATCCTCATTATATCGGAATTCGTTGTAATTATTGATATTTGAGGAAATCACCTGGGTAGTTTGCCGGACGGCAAATATATGGTTTTGAATATCCGCTGTTATGCACCAATTTCAGATTGATATATCTGTACGTCTATTTTTATAGAGTAAGATATACCTTTTTGAAATTATGTCTATGACATTTACCTATATCAGTGGATGGTTAGGTAAGGAGCATTAAACAGCGGTGTAATTCTTCATAACCAAAGTACACTTTTCAACCTACGGCACTCAGGGGACTTATATAGAGAATTGTATATTGTCCAGTGTCCATTAGGACAGAAGGGTTGGTCCTCGTACTATATTCTGTTTAATTGTGACTTCTCTAGTTCTTAGACATGTGTTTCGTAGAAACACAAAGTCCAAGTTTTGAAAAGTTATAAGTATAAGAATAAATGTAACGTTTTAAAAATAATTAAATAAATAATTAAATGAATAAAATTGTTTAAGTGAATTTTGTGATTTTCGGTAAAGTAAAATGTATTTTTCATAAAACTAAACCGTGATTGTTTTTCATTATAATTTCAAAAATACCTATTTTAATTATGTAATTACTAGTAAATGGTGTTTATTTATCCACTTATAAATTTTTAGTTTAATTAAATATTTTTCCTAAATTAATTATTTTAAATATTAACATAAGCTTTATTTCTACACTAAATTAGTGTAAATTACAAATTTGAATGGTTTTAATTTGTAAAAATGAACCATGGCATGTTATAATTTAGTGTGTATCATGCAAAATTTATTTGCAAATTTTTCCTATTTTCT
Source organism: Agapanthus africanus (assembly GCA_030015575.1). Taxonomy (NCBI): domain Eukaryota; kingdom Viridiplantae; phylum Streptophyta; class Magnoliopsida; order Asparagales; family Amaryllidaceae; genus Agapanthus; species Agapanthus africanus. Next base: position 253,144,187 of record CM057337.1, on the reverse strand, counting down.
AGAGTTTTCTTGAGTTGCTATAGTAAAGAAATAAAAGAAAAATAAATAAATGCATGAAAAGACATAATGAAGTGATATTTTGGTGGAGACTTCTACACATTTTCTCACCCTCTTCTTTCTCTCCCTCACCTCCAAAAAAATGGCCGGCCTCACCCCCCATGGTAGCCCCCATTTTCCTCATTTTATTTTGCTCCAAAATTCATCAAAAATCCTTTAAAAATTCAATTAAAAATCCACAAAATCCTATTTATTTCCTACCCTTTATTCCTTGCTCATTTTTATACGGAATTTGGAGATGGAAAGCATGCATTTTGGAGGCTCATTTTCTTGTTTGGATTTCATATTTTGGAGTTATAAATTTCCTTCTTTTGTTTATTTGTTATTAGATGTTTCTTTTAAGCATGTTTAGATTTAATGAATTAATTCTATGTTCAATTTTTAAAATTCAAGTTAGGGTTTGTAAATTCAAGTTATGATTTTTATTAATTAATCAGGGTTATAATAGTTAGTTTAACACTTTTAGAATTGGAAAATCTTGCATGGTTGTTGAATTGTAAATTTTTCATTTAAAATTGTTTAAATTAGGAATTTTGCTAACTAGGTTTCTATAAAACATAATTTTTGGTGAAATAAAATTTCAATTAATATTCGTAATACTAGATTCTGGTCTTAATAAGGCTATGAACTTGTTGGTGGAATGGAAACTTAAATTGATTGCTAGTTTCTATTGATAATTGATAAATTGTGATAAAAATTGCTATTTTGTAAACTAGATTTTAGAAATTCCTAAATAAATGAGATTAAAAATATAATTTATGGTTTCATTAAATCATTATCATCATGAATTGTGGTTTAATACATTAATTCATGCAAAATCACGTTTTGTGATGGAATTGTGGTATTTTGCATGAAACATGTTGAAAATTGTTAAAGGTTGCAAACTAGAAATTTCAAATTAATACAAATTTGTGTAATAAAAATATAGTAATGGTTTGTATAGTCTAGTTATGCTATTTAATGAGTTTTATGACCATTGGTTTCATTTAAATGTCAAGTTTTGATGAAAAACGGTAAATTGGCATTTTCGGGTTTTAGGAAATTGGACGGTTTGATGGATTTTAGGGTTTCGATGGATTTAATCATGTTTTATAATATAAGTAATGTATTTTAAAACTACGAGTTATTTGTTGATGTTTATCTCGATCCATCGAAGTTTGCACGCCGATATCGAGCGATATTTGGTTCTTTTGTGTGGACGGGACATAGGTTTTAACCTATGCTTGTTCCTTGTATCGTTTGACTTTCGTATGTGATCCTGTTTACGATACTATTTATATGTTTGCGTTTAGGTACCCATCACGTGGACTGCGGGCGATGAAGAGGAGGATGGCGACACCGTCTTCGGCAGACATGGACCAGGTGAGTAGATGCATATCTACGGGGGGAAGTCGGTTGGATGGCGTTTAGCACCCCCGCAACGTAAAATAGGAATAGTACTTATTGACATTAGGAAACCAGATGTGACATTAGATTCTTAATGAGTAGGGCCCTAGTAATGACCCTAGGCTGGACTAGACTGATTTAGGAAGACATATAAGAAGATGAATACCTTGGAAGAAGTTCGTAGGTTTCAGGTAGAAATACACACACGCACACACTGAAACACGACATGGTGTATACGTGCATGTGTATATATATATATAGGACGAGGTATAGGTATATATATATACAACACGTATATGGGATACAATGATGTGATATGATATCCGAGGTATGATGAAACAGTGTAACTGGGCTTGATGCCGTGATTCTTGGCTATACAGTCGTATTAAGTGTTAGCGGATCATTAGAGAATGAGATAATGTACATGTATACTTAAATTATAATGGGTGGTGATGATATTGAGGTACATGGGACTCTAAAATAGTACCCGGACTGTAACTTGTGATTGATCACGATATGGGATATGTATGACTTGATTACGACATCATATAGGTGTGACCTGATGTCGATATCACAGAGGTGTGACTTGAGGACGATATGATATCAGTATGACTTAATCATAATATGATACATATGACATGATATTTCTGAGGATAAACTAATGATGCTTATTATGATGGCAATGATATATGATTGATGTATGCGATCACAGTTTAGCACCTTGATCATGAGATGTGTTGATGATGACATTATACTAATGACGAGACACCTAGGAGATACCTGACCCGTACCCCGATATTGGGATGCCGTACGATGGATTTTACCGTACGAGGCATAGATATGATGATTGATCCGCACTCTTGATTCGAGGAAACCGTACTACATACGTGACGCTATTGAGGCTGGATCGCCGACTATTAGAGATATTGATTCAGACCTAGTTAGACTCTTGTTTCTTAATGACAAGTTTCTTAGGTTTAGTTCCTTAGGAGGTTAGATGGACACTAGGTAAGGTTCGAGTCATATAGTGGTAGTGATAATTGTATATCAAATGAGTGGATAACACACATCCGTCTTTACTTTCACACTGTAATCATAATGTTGCATGTTCATACATATGTTGCTATAATCAGTATAAACTTTACCTGTTAGGACACCAGCACCATTACCGATGATGCGCATATTCCACACACACTTATTTGCCGGCTCACACACATCATCATCGATAATTGCTATGTCACGTACACTTTAGATCTTATTATCTTTTATTGATAGAATCAGCTAGCAACTAGATCGATATATAATATTGTGATTACTCTCAGATGCTAGTATAGACATGGCATTTATTACTTAGACATTCATGCATTCATATTCTCATGTTATCATGCAGTTTTATGGGGCATATGCCGACACTTATCATTTACTTACTCATGATTTTGAGATTTGGATTTCTATGAGATTTCTAGATTTTGGGGAAAACCTTAAGAATATATAGAAAACTTCTCTCTCTCCTCCTCCTCTCTTTTTAAAAACATAAGATGCGGTTTTCTCGTGATGTATGTGTTGTCCACCATGAGATTTCATGTTTTCTGATGGATTTCGAGACCCGATTCGAGGAGTGGATGAACCGTCTCGGATACATGGTGGGCCCGGTATGGTACCCCGGGGCAAGAAGATCGAGTTGTAGACGATGAGCCTGGCAGGGGAAGGCTACCTACCGGTGATGTCTGGCGCGGCGGATATCCAGAGGATACCGACCGTTGTCGTGAGATTCGATGATATGGGCCGATCCGGACTGACGGAGCCCGAGATATTGAGACTATGAGACTTGAGATTTACATGTTTGTGTCGATGCTTGACACGGATTTCCATGGATTTCATTGTTGATATTTCCGGTTTCTATACCCGTTTTACTATGTTAACAGCTAAAGATTTCTTATACAGATACACCTGGATTTCAGGATTGGTTATTTTACATTCATGGTGCATGCATATCCATTCATATGACATAGTACTATATGAGGCACTGACACGAGCACGGAGTATCTGTACTTACACGTAGTATTACCCTGCTATTATTAGATGATTGGGACTTAGTAGTGTATTATTATGACCTAGGATAGTGTCGTGCATTCGATTTCTTTTCGTAGATGTCTTCTACTCATGAGTTGGCAACTCACCCCCGTTGTGCCAAATTTTATTACAGGTTCGAAGTACAGGTTTTCCTGGCAGCTTGCTGGCACATCTTTTCTTCAGGGTGATTTGCACGGTAGATTGGTTTACTTGTATCTGAACCACCATTGTATTTTTATTCTTTCATTTGTATCTAGTAAGCTCCATCAACCATACTTGTATTACTTGACAAGTTTATTGGACCAGTATTTTTTTTATTTCGACCTTAGAGTCGCGCATGTATTATTCTGATATAGTGGTTTTGTTTTCTTTGAGTTTTGAGCCTCGCCCTTTGGCGTTGTATATTATTGTGCTTGTTGTGGTTGTTTCCGCCTGTTGGCGTTGATGCTAGCTCCCGTTGGGGATGCTTTTTTATTGTTTATGTATATTATACTTGTTGTACCCGTTTGGGGGCCAGTTTTTATAGAGGAGACTCTGCCGAATTTTTTGAGAAAATTTGCTGATGTTTTAAACTTGTTCCTTCATGTTTTCTTTTACTGCTTCTTCTTCTTTTTCATGGTTTAGATTTCTGGGCTTCGGCTTACTTAGGTTATGTTGCGCCTCTAGAAGTTTCGTAATCTAAGTGCCGGTCACGTTCCGTACTTTCGGGTCTGACAAAGTTGGTATCAGAGCGCTAGGTTTAACCATGTATAAGTCTAAGTGACCCTTGGTTGATGGAGTAGGTGATTTAGGTAGAGTAACGTACCGTGGGTATGGTCCGCGGCATACTTACGATACGCTACTCTGCTTAAGGAGCCTTAGGATGTAAAATTGTTTGCACCGTATTCCATTCGTTCTTTTGATCTATTTTCGTCAATGTTGGAGGGTGGTTTCTGTTACCACGGGCACACTGGCAGAGGGAGCTGCGGCTCGAATGCGATAACCATTAGAGTATTGGTTATTTTTGAGGATTGAAGCATTGCTTAGCATGCGGACGAAGGGTATTCACATGCCGTCCGGATGAAGTTAAAGGGTTCGAACGATTATCAGAAAACCATTTTCCCAAGTTTAAAGTATTCGGAAGAACATGCAGGTATTTCGATGGACCCTCTAGAAGAATGAAACCCTAACTCGACATAATGACCACGAGAACGCCCTTGAACCTTAAGGTTTACGACAGTTCCGCGGTGCCATTAGTGAGGCTTAGGTTTGCCCTTCTACGGCTGGATCATCGATGCTGGGGTATGTACCGGATATTTTTAAGCTGTACTTGAGTGTTGAGCTCTCGGGGAATTATGGGATTTTGATGGATCGATCGAAAAGTTTAATGTAGTCCGGATATCAGGTGAAGGGATCGACTACATGGGAGACTCTAGATGTGAGTATTTCCGTTGGTAGCGCAGTCAGCACACTTATGAAGAGACAAGTTTGAAGCAGCAGACATCAGAGGAAAGAGGCGCACATTGACGATAGTGATTACGATGTGACTTGGTGATTTGAATTTCATATTTCTGTTATTGGATTTTAGTATTTTGAGGATTTTGTTCTACGATTGGTATTTCTTATGTGTACCTTCATTACATTCTATCTGTGTTTCACATATCAGTTGTATTGATGTTTCTTAGTATACACCCAGTACACTTGATTTGGTTTTATATATTTTGAGATTTTTGATTTGATTTCGTGTATATGGGTTACACATGATTTTGATATATGCTTCGACCTAGTTTTTATCCATTTTCGTACTGTGATTTCGATTCTGATATTCGGCGTATGTTTTCGTGCACCATGTACACCTGATTGAGATTCTTACGCACACTTGGCGCACTTGATGCGATTTTGTGCACACCAGATGCACTAAATCGGGGTTTTGTGCAGATTAGATGCACCTGATAGTGAGTCGTGCACGCCCGTTGCACTTGACAGATGTTTTGGTGCACACCTGTTGCACTTATTTTTTTTTGTGTGTATTCATAGTATCTGTATTTGGTTTCGATTTCAGTGCGCACCGGACGCACATGATATTTTATTGATGTGATTGGGATTGATTTCAGTTTGAGCAGTATGTTTTCATAATCACTATTATTTGATTTAATAACCAGGCGGGACGTGTATGTTAAATAAAAGATATATATATAGTTATTTTTTTAAATAAACGTCCGCTACTTATGCCGTGACACGTGCATCATACGGCAATTTTCAAAAAGGGGTGTTTGCATATTTCCTTATCCAGATATTTCTACGGTTTTACTATGATGCGCACTATATATAAGTTACAGATTGATGTATATTATGATGGTTTTCATATTGGGTTTTGATATTTTATTCTCGCCATAACTCCGAAGATTGCGCTATGCTTGACGGAGTTGATTTTTGTTATGTATTGATGATTTCGGAGCCCCGACGATTTGAGTGTTTTGCTCAATGTTTTAGTATTTGGAGGGGGGGTTTTAATTTAAATTCGGTGACCGAATTTCTTAAAGGGGGGAAGATTGTAACGTTTTAAAAATAATTAAATAAATAATTAAATGAATAAAATTGTTTAAGTGAATTTTGTGATTTTCGGTAAAGTAAAATGTATTTTTCATAAAACTAAACCGTGATTATTTTTCATTATAATTTTAAAAATACCTATTTTAATTATGTAATTACTAGTAAATGGTGTTTATTTAGCCACTTATAAATTTTTAGTTTAATTAAATATTTTTCCTAAATTAATTATTTTAAATATTAACATAAGCTTTATTTCTACACTAAATTAGTGTAAATTATAAATTTGAATGGTTTTAATTTGTAAGAATGAACCATGGCATGTTATAATTTAGTGTGTATCATGCAAAATTTATTTACAAATTTTTCCTATTTTCTAGAGTTTTCTTGAGTTGCTATAGTAAAGAAATAAAAGAAAAATAAATAAATGCATGAAAAGACATAATGAAGTGATATTTTGGTGGAGACTTCTACACATTTTCTCACCCTCTTCTTTCTCTCCCTCACCTCCAAAAAAATGGCCGGCCTCACCCCCCATTGTAGCCCCCATTTTCCTCATTTTATTTTGCTCCAAAATTCATCAAAAATCCTTTAAAAATTCAATTAAAAATCCACAAAATCCTATTTATTTCCTACCCTTTATTCCTTGCTCATTTTTATACGGAATTTAGAGATGGAAAGCATGCATTTTGGAGGCTCATTTTCTTGTTTGGATTTCATATTTTGGAGGTATAAATTTCCTTCTTTTGTTTATTTGTTATTAGATATTTCTTTTAAGCCTGTTTAGATTTAATGAATTAATTCTATGTTCAATTTTTAAAATTCAAGTTAGGGTTTGTAAATTCAAGTTATGATTTTTATTAATTAATTAGGATTATAATAGTTAGTTTAACACTTTTAGAATTGTAAAATCTTGCATGGTTGTTGAATTGTAAATTTTTCATTTAAAATTGTTTAAATTAGGAATTTTGTTAACTAAGTTTCTATAAAACATAATTTTTGGAAAAATAAAATTTTAATTAATATTTATAACACTAGATTGTGGTATTAATAAGGGTATTAACTTGTTGGTGGAATGGAAACTTAAATTGATTGCTAGTTTCTATTGATAATTGATAAATTGTGATAAAAATCGCTATTTTGTAAACTAGATTTTAGAAATTCCTAAATAAATGAGATTAAAAATATAACTTATGGTTTCATTAAATCATTATCATCATGAATTGTGGTTTAATACATTAATTCATGCAAAATCACGTTTTGTGATGGAATTGTGGTATTTTGCTTGAAACATGTTGAAAATTGTTAAAGGTTGCAAACTAGAAATTTCAAATTAATACAAATTTGTGTAATAAAAATATAGTAATGGTTTGTATAGTCTAGTTATGCTATTTAATGAGTTTTATGACCATTGGTTTCATTTAAATGTCAAGTTTTGATGAAAAACGGTAAATTGGCATTTTCGAGTTTTACGAAATTGGACGGTTTGATGGATTTTAGGGTTTCGATGGATTTAATCATGTTTTATAATATAAGTAATGTATTTTAAAACTACGAGTTATTTGTTGATGTTTATCTCGATCCATCGAAGTTTGCACGCCGATATCGAGCGATATTTGGTTCTTTTGTGTGGACGGGACATAGGTTTTAACCTATGCTTGTTCCTTGTATCGTTTGACTTTCGTATGTGATCCTGTTTACGATACTATTTATATGTTTGCGTTTAGGTACCCATCACGTGGACTGCGAGCGATGAAGAGGAGGATGGCGACACCGTCTTCGGCAGATATGGACCAGGTGAGTAGATGCATATCTACGGGGGGAAGTCGGGTGGATGGCGTTTAGCACCCCCGCAACGTAGAATAGGAATAGTACTTATTGACATTAGGAAACCAGATGTGACCCTAGATTCTTAATGAGTAGGGCCCTAGTAATGACCCTAGGCTGACTAGACTGATTTAGGAAGACATATCAGAAGATGAATACCTTGGAAGAGGTTCGTAGGTTTCAGGTAGAAACACACACACGCACACACTGAAACACGACATGGTGTATACGTGCATGTGTATATATATATAGGACGAGGTATAGGTATATATATATATATACAACACGTATATGGGATACATTGATATGATATGATATCCGAGGTATGATGAAACAGTGTAACTGGGCTTGATGCCGTGATTCTTGGCTATACAGTCGTATTAAGTGTTAGCGGATCATTAGAGAATGAGATAATGAACATGTATACTTAAATTATAATGGGTGGTGATGATATTGAGGTACATGGGACTCTAAAATAGTACCCGGACTGTAACTTGTGATTGATCACGATATGGGATATATATGACTTGATTACGACATCATATAGGTGTGACCTGATGTCGATATCATAGAGGTGCGACTTGAGGACGATATGATATCAGTAAGACTTAATCACAATCTGATACATATGACATGATATTTCTGAGGATAAACTAATGATGCTTATTATGATGGCAATGATATATGATTGATGTATGCGATCACAGTTTAGCACCTTGATCATGAGATGTGTTGATGATGACATTATACTAATGAGGAGACACCTAGGAGATACTTGACCCGTACCACGATATTGGGATGCCGTAGGATGGATTTTACCGTACGAGGCATAGATATGATGATTGATCCGCACTCTTTATTCGAGGAAGCCGTACTACGTACGTGATGCTATTGAGGCTGGATCGCCGACTATTAGAGATATTGATTCAGACCTAGTAGACTCTTGTTTCTTAATGACTAGTTTCTTAGGTTTAGTTCCTTAGGAGGTTAGATGGACACTAGGTTAGGTTCGAGTCATATAGTGGTAGCGATAATTGTATATCAAATGAGTGGATAACACACATCCGTCTTTACTTTCACACTGTAATCATAATGTTGCATGTTCATACATATGTTGCTATAATCAGTATAAACTTTACCTGTTAGGACACCAGCACCATTACCGATGATGCGCATATTCCACGCACACTTATTTGCCGGCTCACACACATCATCATCGGTAATTGCTATGTCACGTACACTTTAGATCTTATTATCTTTTATTGATAGAATCAGCTAGCAACTTGATCGATATATAATATTGTGATTACTCTCAAATGCTAGTATAGGCATGGCATTTATTACTTAGACATTCATGCATTCATATTCTCATGTTATCATGCAGTTTTATGGGGCATAAGCCGACACTTATCATTTACTTACTCATGATTTTGAGATTTAGATTTCTATGAGATTTCTGGATTTTGGGGAAAACCGCAAGAATATATAAAAAACTTCTCTCTCTCCTCCTCCTCTCTTTTTAAAAACATAAGATGAGGTTTTCTCATGATGTATGTGTCGTCCACCATGAGATTTCATGTTTTCTGATCGATTTCGAGACCCGATTCGAGGAGTGGATGAACCGTCTCGGGAACATGGTGGGCCCGGTATGGTACCCCGGGGCAAGAAGATCGAGTTGTAGACGATGAGCCTGGCAGAGGAAGGCTACCTACCGGTGATGTCTGGCGCGGCGGATATCCGGAGGATACCGACCGTTGTCGTGAGATTTGATGATATGGGCCGATCCGGACTGACGGAGCCCGAGATATTGAGACTATGAGACTTGAGATTTACATGTTTGTGTCGATACTTGACACGGATTTCCATGGATTTCATTGTTGATATTTCCGGTTTCTATACCCGTTTTACTATGTTAACAGCTAAAGATTTCTTATACAGATACACCTGGATTTCAGGATTGGTTATTTTACATTCATGGTGCATGCATATCCATTTATATGACATAGTACTATATGAGGCACTGACACGAGCACGGAGTATCTGCACTTACACGTAGTATTACCCTGCTATTATTAGATGATTGGGACTTAGTAGTGTATTATTATGACCTAGGATAGCGTCGTGCATTCGATTTCTTTTCGTAGACGTCTTCTACTCACGAGTTGGCAACTCACCCCCGTTGTGCCAAATTTTATTACAGGTTCGATGTACAGGTTTCCCTGGCAGCTTGCTGGCACATCTTTTCTTCAGGGTGATTTGCACGGTAGGTTGGTTCACTTGTATCTGAACCACCATTGTATTTTTATTCTTTCATTTGTATCTAGTAAGCTCCATCAACCATACTTGTATTACTTGATAAGTTTATTGGACCAGTATTTTTTTTATTTCGACGTTAGAGTCGCACATGTATTATTCTGATATGGTGGTTTTGTTTTCTTTGAGTTTTGAGCCTCGCCCTTTGGCGTTGTATATTATTGTGCTTGTTGTAGTTGTTTCCGCCTGTTGGCGTTGATGCTAGCTCCCGTTGGGGATGCTTTTTTATTGTTTATGTATATTATACTTGTTGTACCCGTTTGGGGGACAATTTTTATAGAGGAGACTCTGCCGAAATTTTTGAGAAAATTTGCTGATGTTTTAAACTTGTTCCTTCATGTTTTCTTTTACTGCTTCTTCTTCTTTTTCATGGTTTAGATTTCTGGGCTTCGGCTTACTTAGGTTATGTTGCGCCTCTAGACGTTTCGTAATCTAAGTGCCGGTCACGTTCCGTACTTTCGGGTTGTGACAATAAAGTAGAGAACCAGGTGTTGCAAGTATCGGGATTTTTCAAGGTGATCGAAGATGTAGATGCTTGTGTATGGTATTCAGTTGATAGTAATGATTATGAGAACTTGCTTCTCTTTCAGGTTACTCATAATTGGAAGCACTCCTAAGTTGAGTAACGCTGATCGGCCTCTCTCCATTTACTTGACATGCACCGGAGACAGCTGCATGATTTGAATCTAGTTCAATTAAATCAGTGCCTCTGTTTCTATATTGGATATAGAACAGTTCGTATCTTAACGATGTTAAGGTGCGGGGAGTTGTCCGACTTATGCTTAAAACCAGACTCTGGATAACTCAAGGCACGTTTCTGTAATGGCTGTTTGCGGGTTGACCCAGGCTGTAACACCGGAGTTCATTTATACCAATTCCAGTTCTCGTATTTTCTTTATTCATGATATTTCTTGATTTGGCGTATCTTGGGTGCAAATGGTATTTTACACTTTATATTGCATTCGACCCGACCCGCTTGCTTGAACCTGTTTGACTCTTATTTATAAATTATCTTGACATGTTGCATGGACTACTACATCTCATGATTTAGTATATACTGATATTTTGTCTAGTATCGCATCTTTTGCATATAACAATTTAAATCACGAAAAATAATTTAAAATTGCATTTCATAGCCTGCTTGATACCCTTAACCCTGTGGTAGCGTCCTTGCATCGTGTTCTCGTCCCGTTCAGTGAAACGGACGTGTTTGGATGGCTACGCGCACGTACGTGCGTCCGTTCTTGGGGGTATGCATTTCTGTTACATAATCTTTCATTTTAATTTTTGGAACTTGCTAATAATTTCCATATTTCAAATCCAAAATTTTAGACCCGACCCGGGCATGTTTTGGACTAAATTTGTATTTACCAGAAAATCCAATTTTATTTCAGCTAATATCTTTATTAAAATTTAACAGTTTAAAATATTTAAAACTTACAAAATCTTTTTAAATTAAAATCTAAACCTTAATAACAACTCCTTTCTCCCTCTCTTTCTCTCTCTCTCCTCTGAATATATATATTTATATATATTTTATTTATTTAATTTTTCTTTCCTTATTTAATACACAACCTCTTCTTCTTACTTCTTCTTCTTCTTTCTTTTTACTTTTTCTTGATCTTGTTTCTTGATTCTGGTGATCACCGCCGAAGTCGTGCTCGTCGCTGACGATCCGAGTGATCCAGTGAACGTACCTAACTTGCGTGATCACCCTCGTGCGTTGTTTGGAACCGTTCCGTGTACCGTGCGCCCGTCGCGACATTTCGCCGACGAAGGACGTTCCGTACACATCCGTTCTTGTTCCGTCTAGGCAAGTTTATCTTGCTACATGCTATATAATTCATTTTATACTTATTTAAATAAATACCATACCTATAGTTTAAATCTAGTACCCCATGTTTAATTTTATAACGTTTCGATATTCCGTTTACATCCGTTTATATCATTTTAAATCTAGATCATGAAAACTTATCTTGTGACATACTAGATTACATTATACTGCATCCATATCATTTAAAATACATATCTTCGTAATATTTCTTATTATTATCTTTAATTAGTTTATACTCTGAATTTTATAATATTATACACTTAAAAATATTATAGTTTACACATGAAACGTCGTTGAAAAGCGGATACGACAAATCTGAAATTTACTGTACACCTTACCTTATAAAATTCATTATAAATCATAGAAAAATCATTAGTATACATTTTTTAGTTCGTTACGAAGCTAACTCAGAATACTATAACTCTATGAAATATTTAATTGCAAAATAAATTGTTTAAATAACGTAATATGCAAATGAATACATCTCTAAACTGCTGTCCAGGGAAATTCCAGCAGCAAACTTTCAATTTCGAATGTTCATAGATTTTTGTAGGGACAACCTGAGATATTTATACTTATAAAAATGAAAACCTTATTGAATTATCTTTGTTTTGGTACAACACACGTCCCTTTTGGAGAACGTTTGTTATTTTTAAGCTATTTTACAAATCAGGGTGACGCTGAATTTCTGAACGGAACTTTCTTGTGCATGGTTAATCAATACCACTTTTATAGTTATTAATCGCTTTGAATATGCTATCCATACTAATATTATTATATCAATATTTATATCACATATTGCTTAGTTGTACATCTCGCATTACCATTTTATAGTTTTATAACTTTTCGGACATCCGTGCGTATCTTTAACCGGTTTTAGTTATAATTGCATCCATTGAACGTATTATACATGTCATTGCATCCCTAAATTACTTAATGCTTATTAACCTGATTTTAACATCCATATTTGTCACACTGTATTCATATAATGTTGAAACCATCTCTGAAAACACAAACTGATAACCGTACAGCTAAGTAGTTTAATCTGCACATATTGCTTAACCTATTACATGTGCCAATTTATTGTGTTGTTGATACTCATGCTTGTTTATTTATAACCATGATTATGTTAGTTGATTATGAGCACCCACATGATATCTTTTACACCCTGACATGACTTGCTACACACAACGATTGACCTGACATGGTACCGTACACTACTTGACTTGACCTGTCGTACCATGGATTGACCCGTTACCTGATCTTGTGTCTAATGCCAACAAACCTGACATGTAGTCCTCACGGACCGTTCCTGTGTTGTCATTAGTTCTTGATTACGGAACACCTGACTTGACACATATAACTTGGGGTATGGAGAAATCAATGATGAAACCTGACTTGTAACTCGACAGTTCACTTGTTTATACTGATCAGTTTTAGAGGCTAGGCCAGCCTTGGGATGATGCTGCTGACATCATTCATCTGTACATATTTTCTGTTTTAGTGCCTAGCGGCATGTCTCGGATTCAGCCCGAGAATCTGGACCGTGGTCCCGGGTATGCATGGGATACTATTGAGTTACATCGATTATTCATCAAATTGATTTCAAAGACTCGAGAGTAGATAAACCAATAGAACAGTTTAGTTTACTCACTGCACACTACCCTGCACTGCCCTGATTTACATTACTGTTACATATGCTTTTCATTCATGATTATATTAGCATTGCCTGTTACCCTGTTTATGTTTTTATTGCTTGATGACATGACGCGCTGACGTCTGGGTTTTGCATGGCCCAGATTCTTCCACCTTGGTTGCAGACTATTCAGGAGTATTGCCGCTGTTAGACAGAACGGTGAAGTTCCTGTCGGTATGTAGTCTTACTTTCCAGGTTTCATTATTGTATCTTTTGGCTTCCGCACATTGTTATTTCTTGACTCCTTTACTCTGGCTTATAGACATGTATTAGAGAGTTGGTTTACTTTCCTGTTCTTGATATCTCTACAGCCGTAATATGACTGTGGAAGGACTTTTCCTATCCACAGGTAGCATGGTTGGCTATGTTATATGCCCATCTTAGCGTACTCTGGGAAGCGAGACGTGACATGGTTCTTTTGGTATCAGAGCTATAGGATATAGGTTAATCGGGTTGGTTCTTTTGTAGTTAGGTATTGGACCCAATACACGAATCAGAATACTCGTGATTAGGAACATGTCCTGCCACCTTGATTATTGTGATTGTTGAATCATATCCTTCTCTTGATCCTTTGTTTGGGCGATATGCAAACCACTTTGCATTTCGACCTGAAATCCTTTTGGTTCTCTATTGTTTCTCCCTGTTTCTTGATTCTAATACTAGGATTTGGGCGACTTGGGTAGAGTTATGTAATTGTGCCTATGAACTGTAGCATGGTTACAATGCGGTACTCTATTTAAGTAACTTTGAGTCCTGGTCTTGTTTCACTTCCCTATTCCATGATCATTACATTACCTTATTTCTCTCGGTTTCATTGCTTACCAGTTATTGTTCCATCGCCAGCTTGAATCATGTTTACCGTGCTTAATCCTCTTCAGTATCTTGACTTCGGATAAATTCATCTAGATATCTTCTTGTTCTTGTTTTCCCCGCATTAGGACTGTTCAATCCTAGTGCATTCCCTTGTTTGTTGTTGTCTTGGGAATGGATTTTCGCGGCACTTTCCATGCTCATATTGATTGTAAGGAAAGGAAAGTGATATTCCAGATTCCTGGACATCCGGAGTTTGTTTTACTGGAGGAAGCAGTTCCGTCGGGCCAGTCGAGTTTAGGGCTAGGCCGACGAATGATGATCTTTCGTTGATGGAAGTGATAAGGAAGAAGCGTCGACTATATTTCGAGAGTTCATGGACGTGTTCGAGGACATCTCGGGTTTATCGCCAAAACGAGCCGTGGAGTTTGTGATTGATTCCGGTGCTGCGCCAATCTCAAAGACGTACTATCCAATAGCACCAGTGGAGTTGGAAGAAGTCAAGAAGCAGGTTACCGAATTGCTAGAGAAGGGTTAAATTCGCAGCAGCAATTCACCTTGGGGAGCTCGAGTTCTTCTAGTCAAGAAGAAAGATGGCACAAGGAGGATGTGCATCGATTATCGAGAATTAAACCGAGTGACTATTAAGAACAAGTACCCGATCCCTCATATTGGCGAATTGTTCGAGCAGCTTAGTGGCGCGAGGGTATTCTCGAAGCTGGATTTGCGGTCCGGATATCATCTGGTCCGAGTTAAATCAGAAGATATTTGTAAGACTGTGTTCCGAACTTGGTATGGACATTACAAGTATTTAGTGATGCCATTCGGAGTCATGAATGCTCCGGTGATATTTATGGACTTGATGAACCAAATCTTTTCACCATTCTTGGACCAGTTTATAGTGGTGTTCGCTGAGGATATTCTGGTCTACTCGAGGAGCATTGAAGAGCATGCTGAACTCTTGAAGATCGCACTGCAGACATTGAGGCAAGAAAGATTATATGCAAATATGAGCAAGTGCAAGTTTTGGCTTGAAGAAGTGAAATTTTTGGGGCACGTCGTATCCGGAGATGGAATCGCTGTTGACCCTGAAAAGATTGCAGCAGTTCGAGATTGGCCGATTTCGAAGAACGTTGCTGAGATCAGAAGCTTTCTTGGACTTGCCGATTATTACAGAAGATTCGTGGAGAATTCTGCTCGTTTGGCTGAGCCTCTGACCAAGCTTACGTGCAAGGAAGTACCATTTGTGTGGACGGATAGGTGTGCGTCAGCTTTTGAGGCGTTGAAGCAGAGATTGATAACCGCTCCTATTTTAACCGTGTCAGACAGTTCTGGAGGATTGGTGATTCACAGCGACGCATCTGGGAAAGGATCGGGATGTGTTTTGATGCAGCATAGGAAGGTTATAGCTTACGCATCGAGACAGTTGAAGACCCATGAGAAGAATTACCCAACTCATGACTTGGAGCTAGCAGCGGTGATTTTCTCTTTGAAAATTTGGAGACACTACTTATTGGGCGAAAGGGGCGAAGTTTTCAACGATCACAAAAGCCTAAAATACGTGTTCACACAGAAGGAGCTTAATATGAGACAGTGTAGATTGTTGGAGCTGATGGCTGACTACGATCTTGATCTTAAGTACCATCCGGGGAAGTTAATATTGTGCCGGATGTGCTTAGTCAGTTACCAGCAATTCGGATGTTGACTGCACAAAAAGGAACTTATTGAAGACTTTCGGAGATTCGAGTTGGAGATCGTGCTACCGCATTCTTCAGGACAGTTGATGTCGCTGCAAGTACAGTCGTCATTGATCGAGAATATTAAAGCAGCGCAGTCAAAAAAAAACCCAAGATTGCAAAGGTTTCGAGAACAGGTTGAAGCTGGACTTCGAACAGATTTACTGATCCATGAAGATGGTTCGTTGAGATATGGTAGCCGTTTGTATGTGCCAAATGGAGATATCCGTGAAGAACTTATGAAAGAGGCGCACAGTTCAGCATATTCCGTACATCCAGGAGGCACAAAGATGTACCGTGATCTACGACAGCATTTCTGGTGGGAAGGCATGAAACGGGAGATTGCTCGCTTTGTGGCAAAGTGTTTGGTGCGTCAGCAAGTTAAGGCTGAACATCAAAGGGTTGCTGGTTTATTACAACCACTTCCGATTCCTCAGTGGAAGTGGGAACATATAACCATGGATTTCGTGACAGCTCTACCGCGGAGTCCAAAAGGCAACAATGCAGTATGGGTGATTGTTGATCGATTGACCAAGGCAGCTCATTTCATTCCTTTTCGGGTTGGTCAATCCACGGAAACTTTGGCAGAACGGTACATGCAGGAGATTGTAAGATTGCATGAAGTACCGGTGAGCATCGTGTCCGATCGTGACACTCGGTTCTTATCACACTTTTGAAGGAGCTTACAGGAAAGTTTGGGGGCTCGATTGAAGTTTAGCACAGCTTATCACCCTCAAACAGATGGCCAGTCGGAGAGAACGATCCAAACTCTTGAAGACATGTTGAGAGCTTGCATGTTAGACTTCAAGGGTTCTTGGGAGGATCATCTACATTTGGTGGAGATTTCTTACAATAACAGTTTCCAGGCGA
This sequence comes from Agapanthus africanus, assembly GCA_030015575.1. Taxonomy (NCBI): domain Eukaryota; kingdom Viridiplantae; phylum Streptophyta; class Magnoliopsida; order Asparagales; family Amaryllidaceae; genus Agapanthus; species Agapanthus africanus. The sequence goes on along the minus strand of CM057337.1, from coordinate 253,127,056 downwards.
CTATTCAGTTGGCTCCATTCGAAGTATTGTATGGTCACAAATGTCGTTCACCTGTTTGTTGGGACAATATTGGAGAACGAAGATTTTTGGACCGGATTTGATCGTGCCAACAGTTGAGAAGGTTAACACTATTTGGAATCTTTTAAAGCAGTACACTACCGACAGAAGAGTTGGGCAGATACATCGAGAAGACCACTAGAGTTCGTCGTTGGTGATTTGGTATTCTTGAAGATATCACCGACTAGAGGGGTGATTCGTTTCGGAAGTTGAGGAAAGCTTAGTCCTCGACTCGTTGGACCTTTTAGATTTTGGAGCGTATTGGAGAGGTGACGTATCGTTTGGCGTTACCGCAATCTTTGGAGAATGTTGTGACGTGTTTCATGTATCTCAACTCCGTAAGTATGTTCGAGATGAAGCACACGTGCTGGATCATTCAGAGCTGACTGTACGAGAAGATTTAACCTTTGAGGAACGACCGATGTTGATTGTGGATCGAAGGTAAAATGTTCTTAAGAACAAAGTTATCCCTCTCGTACTTGTTTCTTAGGGTGATCGCTCACATGGAGAATCAACTTGGGAACGTGAAGATGGAATTCGACGGAGGTTTCCATACTTATTCTTGTAGTTTCTTGGTTGTTATCTTCTCTTGTCTTGGGAATTTCGAGGACGAAATTCTTTTTGTAGTTGGGTATAATGTAACACCCGAGTTCATTTATACCAATTCCAGTTTTCGTATTTTATTTATTCATGATATTTCTTGATTTAGAGTATCTTAGGTGCAAATGGTATTTTACACTTTATATTGCATTCGACCCGACCCGCTTGCTTGAACCTGTTTGACTCTTATTTATAAATTATATTGACTTGTTGCATGGACTAGTACATCACATGCTTTAGTATATACTGATATTTTGTCTAGTATCGCATCTTTTACATATAACAATTTAAATCACGAAAAATAATTTAAAATTGCATTTCATAGCCTGCTTGATACCCTTAACCCTGTGGTAGCGTCCTTGCATCGTGTTCTCGTCCCGTTCAGTGAAACGGACGTGTTTGGATGGCTCCGTACGTGTGTCCGTTCTTGGGGGTATGCATTTCTGTTACATAATCTTTTATTTTAATTTTTGGAACTTGCTAATAATTTCCATATTTCAAATCCAAAATTTTAGACCCGACCTGGGCATGTTTTGGACTAAATTTGTATTTACCAGAAAATCCAATTTTATTTGAGCTAATATCTTTATTAAAATTTAACAGTTTAAAATATTTATAACTTACAAAATCTTTTTAAATTAAAATCTAAACCTTAATAACAACTCCTTTCTCTCTCTCTCTCTCTCTCTCTCCTCTGAATATATATATTTATATATATTTTATTTATTTAATTTTTCTTTCCTTATTTAATACACAATCTCTTCTTCTTACTTCTTCTTCTTTCTTCTTTCTTTTTCTTGATCTTGTTTCTTGATTTCGGTGATCACCGCCGAAGCCGTGTTCGTCGCTGACGATCCGAGTGATCCAGTGAACGTACCTAACTTGCGTGATCACTCTCGTGCGTTATTTGGAACCGTTCCGTGTACCGTGCGCCCGCCACGACATTTCGCCGACGAAGAACGTTCCGTACACATCCGTTCTTGTTCCGTCTAGGCAAGTTTATCTTGCTACATGCTATATAATTTATTTTATACCTATTTAAATAAATACCATACCTATAGTTTAAATCTAGTACCCCATGTTTAATTTTATAACGTTTCGATATTCCGTTTGCATCCGTTTATATCATTTTAAATCTAGATAATGAAAACTTATCTTGTGACATACTAGATTACATTATACTGCATCCATATCATTTAAAATATATATCGTCGTAATATTTCTTATTATTATCTTTAATTAGTTTATAATCTGAATTTTACAATATTATACACTTGAAAATATTATAGTTTACACATGAAACGTCGTTGAAAAGTGGATACGACAAATCTGAAATTTACTGTACACCTTACCTTATACAATTCATTATAAATCATAGAAAAATCATTAGTATACATTCTTTAGTTCGTTACGAAGCTAACTCAGAATAGCATAACTCTATGAAATATTTACTTGCAAAATAAATTGTTCAAATAACGTAATATGCAAATGAATACGTCTCTAAACTGCTGTCCAGGGAAATTCCAGCAGCAAACTTTCAACTTCGAATGTTCATAACATTTTGTAGGGACAACCTGAGATATTTTTAATTATAAAAATGAAAACCTTATTGAATTATCTTTGTTTTGGTATAAGACACGTCCTTTTTGGAGAACGTTTGTTATTTTTAAGCTATTTTACAAATCAAGGTGACGCTGAATTTCTGAACGGAACTTTCTTGTGCATGGTTAATCAATACCACTTTTATAGTTATTAATCGTTTTGAATATGCTATCCATACTAATATTATTATATCAATATTTATATCACATATTGTTTAGTTGTACATCCCACATTACCAATTTATAGTTTTATAACTTTTCGGACATCCGTGCGCATCTTTAACCGGTTTTAGTTATAATTGCATCCATTGAACATATTATACATGTCATTGCATCCCTAGATTACTTAATGCTTATTAACCTGATTTTAACATCCATATTTGTCACACTGTATTCATATAATGTTTAAACCATCTCTGAAAACACAAACTGATAACCGTACAGCTAAGTAGTTTAATCTGCACATATTGCTTAACCTGTTACATGTGCCAATTTATTGTGTTGTTGATACTCATGCTTGTTTATTTATAACCATGATTATGTTAGTTGATTATGAGCACCCACATGATATCTTTTACACCCTGACATGACTTGCTACACACATCGATTGACCTGACATGGTACCGTACACTACTTGACTTGACCTGTCGTACCATGGATTGACCCGTTACCTGATCTTGTGTCTAATGCCAACAAACCTGACATGTAGTCCTCACGGACCGTTCCTGTTGTCTATCCAGACAAGCCTGCTCTTACCTGATCCTATGTTGGCATTAGTTCTTGATTACGGAATACCTGACTTGACACATATAACATGGGGTATGGGGAAATCAATGATGAAACCTGACTTGTAACTCGACAGTTCACTTGTTTATACTGATCAGTTTTAGAGTCTAGGCCAACCTTGGTATGATGCTGCTGACATCATTCATCTGTACATATTTCCTGTTTTAGTGCCTAGCGGCATGTTTCGGATTCAACCCGAGAATCTGGACCGTGGTCCCGGGTATTGCCGGAATACTATTGACTTACATCGATAATTCATCAAATTGATTTCAAAGACTTGAGAGTAGATAAACCAATAGAACAGTTTAGTTTACTCACTGCACACTACCCTGCACTGCCCTGATTTACATTACTGTTACATCTGCTTTTCATTCAAGATTATATTAGCATTGCCTGTTACCCTGTTTATATTTTTATTGCTTGATGACATGACGCGCTGACGTCTGGGTTTTGCATGGCCCAGATTCTTCCACCTTGGTTGCAGACTATTCAGGAGTATTGCCGCTGTTAGACTGAGCGGTGAAGTTCCTGTCGGTATGTAGTCTTACTTTCCAGGTTTCATTATTGTATCTTTTGGCTTCCGCACATTGTTATTTCTTGACTCCTTTACTCTGGCTTATGGACATGTATTAGATAGTTGGTTTACTTTCCTGTTCTTGATATCTCTACAGCCGTAATGTGACTGTGGAAGGAACTTTCCTATCCACAGGTAGCATGGTTGGCTATGTCACGTGCCCATCTTAGCGTACTCTGGGAAGCGGGACGTGACACTGGCTATAACGAGGGTTGATTTTCTACCATCTGGAAGATCAATAGTGATATTGTTCTTGACTCGCCACAGTTTTAATAAAAATGGATTTTTCAGAAAACAGTAGTGGGAGTATGGTAGAACTGGAAGTGATTCCAGAACCGCAAACGATTACTGAAGATTTGATAAGAACCTAAAGATTCAATCTGATTTGACATTCCATTGGCCACTTCGAAGGTATGGTGGGTAACCTTAGACACTCGAGAGGTACTTCGGTATTCTCAAAGACGGTGATAGGGAGGTTCTTGTTTACACAGACTTGACACTACTGTTGTTCTAGGATGTGAGACCCGGTAGGAGGATGAGTATAGCGTCGTTCTGAACTAGCTTTAGAAGTGTACGTCTATATGACTCTGCCAGAGGGTTATCGTAGTCAGTGGGAGCAGCGGAAGTATAGTGGACAAGTGGCTTATGTCTATTTATAGACTAAAGCAGATATAGCGGAGATAGATCATCTATTTCTAATGTGACAGTCATAGGTTTGACTTCATCAGAATAGGGGATGGATCTGTTAAGAAGGTAGTAGGGTGTGATGTCTTGGTATTTGGATGACATACACAGAGTAGGAAGTGAAATTCCTATACTACGATCGGTTATACTTTGGTTGTCACACAGTGGTTTCTCCACATGGGACTTGGATATTATATCAGACATTCTAGTTACTGGATCTATGGTTTTAGATCTAGATTTGGGTAGTTTCCCAATTTGGGTACATAGACAGCATTCTAAAGGTGTTTTAGAATGGGCGACTCCTGGCACGGTAGTATACCTGCAGGTAATGGAGTCACCCTCTCTAAAGGTGTCTTATAGACTAAAGTAGAGAGGGATGTGCATGATTGGCAGATCACTTGCTTAGGCAATTGAATCAATCATGAGATGTCAAGTACCATACTAGATGTTGTTTTTGCAGTAGAAGCAATAAGTTGATATTAATCCAATCCTGGAGAAACATTAGGAAGCAGCTTCAGAACATAAGTGGATGTTCTAGGGATATGATAACGACAGCTTCTTTTGGGAGACGGTTATCATTCCAGGCTTCCAAGGTGACCTGGTTGACAGAGTAGCTGTCAGAGTTATAGTTTTCCCTCTGACGAGGGGCAGTATTTTGGACAGGTGGTCCAAGAGGATACTGAGGGAGGTGTGGTGCAGGATACTGATTAAGTTCAGTTGAAGATACAGTCCGAGAAGTTTGGATTTGGAGTTCATTTATGAACTAGGTCCCATCAGATATCCAGACATACTCTAAGACATGTATTGCTCATTTCGGGAGATGGCTTTCTCCGCGAACATGAGATAAAGAGAGATATAGAAAGAAACATTTGAGCGGATCCACTCACTGAGGCTATTCCTCGAACGCATTAGTTTCGCAAACAGGTTTAGTGAGACTGATTAGTAGAGGAGTTGGGTGTTCGGTATCACACGGGCTGTGAGTATGCGACATCGCAATAATTTTCCTTGAGTGCAAGTGGGAGATTGTTAGAGATAGTGCCCTCAGAGTCAATTATTGGATCATAGGAACGTGATTGCAATGATTGAAAGATGTCCTATGCCGGTAGGACAGTCTTGCTCAAGATGATTGTATGCTATCTGGTTTATCTTTATCATCGTATACTGCTTTAGGTGACCTTACAAGTCACTATTGCACGTTGATAGAGCCCTAGGATTCTTGCTTGACAGCCAGCAGTATGAGGGCGATCATATACGTGGGAGCTGGGGTCTATAAGCATATCCTTAAAAGGTCCCTAGTCGTGGGAGTTTCGAGACAGGGCATCAATACTCCAGAGTAGACTAGTGTATACAGTCGAGACCCCGACGAGGGGCGGTGGCCGGTCTCACAAGCCATTGGTGTCAGTTGGTTCACCTAAGATGTATATAGGTGCTCATTGGGTTATGAGTACACCTGACAGGACTCGCCGGGAACATGCTAGTTGGTCTTATACCTGACGTCAGATAGCAGTTCCCTGGTGGCATGTGTACAGGTTACTTCATCGACCTGAGATCGTCATTTGTCTCGTGTGAGTTTCCACTGTACATTGATTACTACCCTACCACGCTCAAAGGAGTCGTGCAAACAGGTTTTAGTTGGGTGCAGTCCCGAGCCACATAGAGGCAGTGAGCGGATCTGTAGGGGTTCGTCTCTCCCGGTATTGGGGGTGTGGTCGCGCTGTGTCTAGGAGAGCCATTATACGAAGTTCTTGGCCAAGGCAGGAGATTTACTGGTAGGTATTCCAGTAATATCTCAGGGTGTTCTGGGCTACACTGCGACACGACTTGTACCGCTTTTGGGGGTCTGACTTTTACCAACCCCCTAGGCCCGCCATGTGATGCTCATAGATGAACGGACCGGACTGTACAGATATTGTCACTGACAGGCTCAGTAGGGTGTCAGGATGAGTTCGCTCATCGACGTCCCTTTTGGTCAATACCTGGTAGCCCGTTACGTATGGCTAATACCTCTGACGTGCTAGCGGTTAAATCCACAGCCAAAGTATTGACAAGTCTTTAGAGTCCCCCACAAACCGTTTTCTCAAGTTTCGGGCAAAACGCTGTAGAGGCCATATGGAGATATAGCAGGGTTCGATCAGATACGTGCGGTATTGCATGGATCATGATCGGACGGATAATACTAGCGGGCTTTGGTTTAAGCCGGATCCTAGTATTGTACAGTGTAGATTTTGTCTCTTTGCATTTGTATTCAGTGGGAATACAAATGCGGGCATGTATATGCAGTGGCGGGGTTTTCCTGTAATTTATTACGGGATCAGTTTTTGGAGTTGCCAGTTTGCATTCCGTTTCGGCCAGTTTTCCTTTGTTCCTTCACGGCCAAACTTTTGTGATGGGAGGGGCTAATTTGTAATTGTACAAATTAGCTAAGTGGAGGGGTTTATTTGTTATTGAGGGATTATGATATTTCTAGCATCATTAGATTCCTTTTGCTTCATGATGGCTAGCATTTATTGTGATAGATTTTGAAAGGATTGATTTGGAAAATGGTGTGACCATTATTTCTCTTTATCCTCACACATTTTCCTCACTTGTTTTTTGATCCATCATTTTTCCTCTTCCATTAGAGAGGGCCGGCCACTTTGGAGTGAGAGAGAGAGTTCATTTTTGTTGTGAGGAAAAATGTTCATCTCATTTTTGTATCAAAGTTCAAAAGCTCCATTTCAGAGCTCCTTCTTCACCTCCAATATGGCAACTTCAATTACACCATAGAGACATATCATTCTACACTTATCCTACAGCATTCTTGGACACGTCGACTCGCCAAATTCGTGCCCGAGTTGCCTCGGTCCAGAGGTGGGAGCCCGTAAAAGAACCCGGCGATGTGGTGCCCGTTCCGACGAGGAGATGTAGACCGGAGATTTCGCGAGGAGATCGGAGTGGAGGCGAAGACCGAAGGACACGGATCGCTTGGTATAGCTTCCTTCCCCTTCTCTAGTTTGCTAGGATTAGGTTAATGGCCCGATCCAGGTTTTATACTGCGCGGTGGTGCCGGTTTCTAGTTTTCAGAAAAGTTTCGTTTCCGCATTCCGGCGTCGGATTGACGGCCGGGGCGCCGCCGTGCACTTACACGTGCCAGTGCCTCTGGTAATAGCATATCATAATGTGAGGTATGATCTATGTAGTCAGTGTCAATTATATCATGAAGTCTATGAGTATGTGGACATCATCCAACAATGTGATCAATGTCATCAATGTCAACTATATGTATGTGGATATCGTCCATGTGTCACCCAATGACATAAAGCATTATGCTTGTAAATATCATAAAGCATATGCATAGAAGTATGAGGATATAAATCAATATGTGTCCCTCGCGACACATCAAAATCATGGAACCGGAGTGTCCAGCATCGCCACTCGAAAACATCATGAAACCTGTGCCCAGTATCGGCACGTAAATCCTCATATATCGGGCTCCGTCAGTCCAGGTCGGCCCACGGGCTTCGTCAGTCCGGATCGGCCCGTATCATATCTCGTCTCCGGTCGGTATCCTCCAGATATCCACCGAGCTCAAATAATATCACCGGTAGGTAGTACTCCCCTGCCAGGCTCACCATCCAACATATACGAGTCTTCTTGCCCTGGGGTGTAGGGTTGCTAGGCACGTGCACAAGAGTCTACGAGGCATCAATCATGCCCGATTAAAATATTAGCCGTGCCGAACAACCCGAAGCCGGATCTTTAAACTAGAGTTTAGGCGAAAACTAACATGCTAAACACTTTAACACTAAATGAGAGGGATTAAAACCTTTGTAGATCCGGTCCTTCACTTCATAAGCTCTGTGTTGTGGTCCCTTCGCTGCGATCATCGAGTTCCGGACTCTCGAGAGGTTCCACGAAGAGAAAGATGCAGTCTTGCTTCCGATCTTCGATACAAAGATGATCTACCTTGAAGTTTCATTAACACAAGCTAACACTCATTAAAATTGAGTGAACACTCTCATCTAAAGGGTAAGGGAAGATGAGGATGATGAAGTAAGATTTTTGCTCTCTTTATTTATCTTTTTCTCACATTTATTCATCACCTTGAAAAAACTAGTAAGCTTTTTCATGAAAGAAAAGATGAAGGAAGAAGAAGATGAATATGATATATTTTCTTTTGTGATGAATAATGCAAAAAAGATAATGATCAATAATGCAACCATGGTTAACTTAACCTTTGTAGAGAATTAACCAAGGCTAGGGTTAGGGTTAGGTTAAGAATGAGTCACTTGAAAATATCTTTTCCAAAATAAAAAGGAAAACCTTCTAGAATCTACTAGAAGTCATTAACCCAAATCATACCCTAATCTTGATTAATCTTTACTAAACATGTTGCATTAGTTATCATATCATGTTACAATATTATATATCACATATATAATATTTATTGTAACCAAATAAAATAATACATTTAACATATATCGCATATATATCAATATATTACCCGAGTGAGAAAAAGAATCTTTTAGTGAGCAAATATTAGTTAATGTAATTTAATATACCATATATATTATTATACATTAAATTATCGAATCAACACTTGATCCGACAATCCGGCTATATCGCATATAACCGACAAATATTTATCCGTACCGATTCATCGAATCAACACTTGATCCGATGACTCGGCTGATATCAAATATCGCGAGAATAGAATACGGTATTTCATATCCTATTATCCTCGATCCCGTACATATCACATATGTGCCCCTACTCCGTTTAACCTGAGCCAAGAAACCTCTGTGTAGGACTCTAAAGAATCGTCAATACGCCGGCAGTAGGTGATGATCATATCAAACACCCACAAGCTGCAAGCGGTCAGCTAAACGTAACAGCCACCCAGGTATTGAGCGCTCAGAAGATCAACAAGCAAGTCTGCACATTCTCCTGTGAATCAAAACAGTAACACTCCCGTACAGTCCGGTCTCGTCGTCTGATATGTCGCATATCTCGCCTAGGGGTGGTAAACGTCAGAACCCAGTAGCTCGATAAGTCATGTCGATATGAGGTCTATAACAGTTCGAGAAACTACTGATAACACTTACCAGTAAATCTTAACAACCCTGGCCAGGGATTTCCGGTTATAGCCAATCGAACACAGCACAACATCAACTCCCTATACCGGGAGAGACGAATCCCCTCCTATCGCTCATTGCCTCCATGTGATTCGGGACTGTACCCAAAAGCCACCTTTATGCACGCCCTCTTAGACGTGGTATGATGGAAATCAAAGCACAGTGGGAATCACACAAGACTCTATAACGATCTCGGGTCAACAGACTACTCTGTACCAGTGTCACCGGAGAACTGCCATCTGACGTGAGGTATAATACCATCTGGGAGTTCTCGGCGAGTCCGTCCAGTATACCCAGTCTCTACTGAGCACCCGTACACCATCCTTGATGTCAAACACCGATGGATATGGGATCATCCATCGCCCATCATATGGGTCAAGATGTGTATACGCTAGTCTACTCTGGTGTATCGATGCCCTGTCTCGATACACCCTCGACTAAGAACAATTATAGGATGTACTCGTCGACTACCGTGGCCCCACTAGTATGATCTCATCATAGTCCCAGTAGTTGAGTACATATCCTAAGGGCTTTATCAACATGTAACATAGAGACAATCAGACTACATGTTAAGATAAAGTACAACCAGATAGCATACTATCATGTCGAGCAAGAAAGTCCTCCCTATATATGTCCTAGCATCCACTACAATATACATCGTATGTACAGTAACGGCCTCTAGGGCATACATATAACTAACAATCTCCCACTTGCACTAGGGCCATCTGTTGTGGTATCACATACCCAATAATTAGGTGTGGTTGAAGTATCTCATACTCAACCATCCCATAAAAGTCTCTACTGGGAAAAAGGCCTTTGTGAGTGGATCCGCACTGTTGTCCTCTGTGTCTACTCTCCTAACCTCGATCTCCCTGGAGATCAACCATCTCCATGATCAGGTGATACTGCCTAAGAATTATATCTGGATTTCTGATGGGACGGTAGTTCCTTGGCAAAAGCCACAACTCTATTGTCACACAATGGTAGGAACGAAGTTCATCTCATGAACTTATATATCCAGACTGCCTCTTTGGTAGCATCCTTGGTAACGATGTATCTTGCCTTTAATCGTCTAGTATGTCACTGTATCTAGCTTGGAACTCTTCCAACATACTGTCCCTCCACTGAGGGTAAAGACAATGCCTGCGACTGACATTCAGTCGTCCTTATCACCCTGGAGCCTTTCCAGTGATTCTCCCCAGGATCGATTGATACCATCTCACTACAACTAGTGAGTATCCTAACATCCAATTAAATCTATCTCATAGATCCAAAACCCAGGATTTAGGAGGTATCATTTTGATCCTATATGGAGAATCCTTGTGATAAGCGGAGATTGACCGAGCGTAGCATAGGAAACTCCTTCCCTATCAAGAGTATGTCATCCACGTACTCTACGAGGATCACCACCATACTCCCTACTACCTTTTTGTATATACAAGGTTCATATACCATTTTGATGAAGTCAAACTCTTTGACTACCACATCAAAACAGATGTTCCAACTCCGGGATGCCTGTTTTATCATATAAAACATCTTGCACATGTTTCCGCTGCTCCCGCTGTCTACGAAGCCCTCTGGCTGTGTACTTATAGATGCTCTCTTATAAAACATCATTTAGAAAAGCAGTCATGACACCCAACCACCAGATATCGTAGTCATGGTATGTAGCCGTGGCAAGTAGGATTTGGATGTACTTAAGCATTGCTTTGAAAGTCTCAACCTTTCCATGTACACCAAGTAATCTTCTTAAGATATACTCGCTCCTGATGGGGATTTAACCCTTCAGATAAAGCAACCAAAGTCTATACTTTGTTGGTGTATAAGGATTCCATCTCAGATCGCTAAGCATCCAGCCATTCTTACAGAGTCCCACTCCTGATGGCCAGCTCGAAACTAGTTGGGTTATCATCTCATGTTGCAATCCTCGCTCCCACTGTCATAGAGAAACCGAAGTATCTCTCAGGTGGGTGAGGAACCCTACTAGATCGGCGGAGAGGCCGAGGTTCGTTGGAAACTATTGAATCCTTGGTTCTACCAAATCATCAGCTGCAGTTTGTATAGCTGGAACCTTTCCAGTTCTACATAACAGACCTTGCCTCGAGCTTGTCCGGATTTTGCTTTTAGACATAGGCCGGACAACCCCAATTCTTAACAAACTTAAGATATGGGCTCTACCCTTTCCAAATCACATATGAAGTGGTAGGCAACTGATTTGATTTGAACCCTATTCAATAGTTATGCAGCTTCTCATGTGCATAACTCCCGAAAGGAAATAGGAAACTCAGTAGAACTCATCATAGAGTACACCATATCAAATAGGGTGCTATTGCTCCGCCCCGATACACCAACGTGCAGTGGTGTACACGGAGGAGTAATGCTAAGAGAGAATCTCATTCTCCTTTAGAATAGTCCAGAATTTTCGTGCTCAAGTATTGTCCTTCCTTATCACATCAAAGGACATAATACTTATACCTGTATTTTGGTTCTCTACTTCTAACTTATATTCTGTGAATATCTCAAAAGGTTCGGACTTGTGTTTCAGCAGGAACATATGTCTGAATCTTGAGAGATCATCAGAGAATGTAATGAAGTACAAAGAACCGATCTTGGCATACATAGACAGGGGACTTTCATACATCAGCATGTATCAATCCCAAGAGTTCACTAACTCTTTCTCTGTTTCCAATAAACAGAGCTATGGTCATCTTATCTTTATGACATGACTGGCAAGTTTCACAAGATGTAAATTCAAACAAATTTAAATGTGCATCTCAATGTAACTTAGCTAGTCTTGTCGCATTGACATGACCTAGTCTACAATACCTCAAGAAGGAATCATTCATTTCTGAACTCTTCCTCTCGTGTGTGTTCTGTAAACTAAGAACTGTAGTTTGATTTAGAACGTCAATGCTTTTAGATAACGTGCCTGAACCGATCAACTCTTGATATAGGAAATGTTCAAAACATTATCCAACAATACAAAATTATATCACTTCTTTACTAATAAAGAAAATGATATGATGTTGTATATCAGGTTCGGTATCTAATAACATTCGTTCAGAATCAATGTATTCTGGTAATACAGGGTGATAGTGACCAACAGACTTGGCTGCAACACTTGCACCGTTTTCTGTCTCATGAAACTTATTACCCGTTCTCAGTTCTCTACCTATCTATAGCCCATGTAACAGATTACATATGCGGGATCCTGATCCGGTATCTCATACCCAGGACGTAACGGATATTGAGAAACAGTTCTCTGTAATGAACACACCCGAAGAAGATGTATCAGCATGCACTTTCTTCGTTTGGGCGGCATGGGAATTCTGGTAATCCCCAATTTCCTGCTCTGTCTTATAACAATTATAAGTTAGAGCGGGACCAACGTTCCCCGGATCAGTATAACAAGCGGGTTCGGTCAATTCATCCGTTTTATTATCTTGATTAAGGCGTGATATGGTCGCCACCTGGAGAGAGAGAGAAGAAAACACTTAGCGTATGCTCTTGCAAGATTAGATTGGTTATCTAATATATCTAATCAGGATGTCTCCCACTGTTTTAGTCAAATCTTCCTTCAAACCCTAAAAGGATAGACTAGCCGGGATTAATTACACGCTACAAGTTCGCCAATCTTTCAGCCAGGCCAGTGTCGGTACTTTGAGGGAGGTCCCCCGTGCTTTCGCACGGACCTAATTAATGTAAACCTCGTTTTCCCAGAGGCATAACCCCGTTGACACCTTTCTAGACACCTACTTGATCGGCTAATTGTAATGTGTAAAACTCTCCCAGGAGTAACTCTTACTCGCAGCGGGTATCGGGATCCAACTATCTCATAGAAGGTATGCAATCTCATTGCAAATTTCAACACTTGAAATTCCCGATAATATATTACCCCTAGTACTTATGACCTTAACTAAGGTCAACATATCATAAGCACTAGTCAAGTTCTACCCGTCATTTCATGATTAATCAGACCCACCCTACATGACCCTCAACTATGGTCGACATAATCACATGAATGTCCTAACTAATCGTATCATATGCTACGTAGGAAGACATCACTTAGCTACCGTACACTACGCCTCAACTAAAGTCGACATACGCAGCACGAATACTAAGTACTCTACTTCCTAAAATGACGGAGGGCTACGACAGGTTTTTAAGAAAACCCTTTGCGTAATGAACTTGGTATCGTTGTAGAATCGAGTGATTTTAAATGGAGTGTTTTTGAGGCTTTTCTAGTTTTGCTAAAGGGGTCACTCCCGGTGAAGGGATCGTCGGCCCTTTCCTCATCGAATAAGGTGCAGGATATTTCACAAATATCACTATGCAAAGCAAGAACTATAGAAGCAATCAAAAGACAAACCGAGTTTGTAGCATCTACTAGTTTCACTAAAGAGGTCACTCCCGGTGAAGGGATCTCGGCTCTTTCCTTATCGAATAAGGTGCTGGATGTTCTATAAGGAACACCGCTATGCAAAGCATGAACTAGAGCTACCAGTTTTTAAACAAGTTTCTACAACATCATAGGTTTCTTTTATTTCAATAATCTCATTAATGAAGTCCCATTTTATTATGCTTCACAAGCATCTCTTTTGAAACGAAATCTGCAATATAACATATATCTCATATATATAATATAAACATTCATCTCAGGCAGTAATATGATCTCATCACCGAACATTGCAGCAGAAGAACATATATGAAATATTGGATATACTAGGACGTCCGTGTTTTCAATACGAGCCTGTATAAAACACGGATTCCACGGTCGCGATGAATAGCCAAACCCACATCCCTAGACCCCTACGAGAGCGGCAAGCAACACTGCCAATTCTCGGGCTAGGAGACCCGGTCTCGACTCCTCGAGATGGTCTCCCATTGGACCCTAGAACCCGGTTACTTGTGCTCCCCGCCTTGGGTCTACCTAATGCGGAAAAGTAAATAATATACAACGGTAACGACTTCCGCAACCTGGAAGCGCCCCAATAAAAGAATATTACATACAAATTGAATTTTACATGAATGAAAAAGAAAAAACTCTCATCTCACATAAAACCCCCGGCTATTCAGAACGCGACGATCCAATAGAATAAATCACAACAACACATAATATCTCATATCATCAATGTAAGCAAGTATGCGTATCCCGATTGCCGTTGATGTATAGCAACGAAGCCGGCGATACACCACATACTACGCTTACGGTCACAGAAAAGAAAGTGTAAAACTACAACAGTTGGAATCCGCAATCTCTTTAGACATCGCATGCCTAACCAAATGAATTCCTTAGACATCGCATGCCTAACAATTATAAACCCCGCATTTTAGTCTTTTTTTCGAAAACTCTTTTCAATGTCAAGTCGGGGAATTCAACAAGATTCCCGATATTTTGCTCGAATGCTCGTCGCAAACTTTAGTAGATGGCCGCACTCCCAGATGCCGTCGACGAAGTGCACTAAGGCGGAACACCGCTGCCGCGAGCACCCGAACGGATGCTTTCGGCGACGGGGTTCTCCTACAGTCACTTGGTCGGGGCTATGGGGCGTAGCTGTCTATTAAGTTTACCCGGCGAGTATCCGCGTACGCTACGTGATTGCGACGGACTTTTGATCACATCAAAATTCCGTGGCAACCGATCATCTGAGACTAAACTGCTATGTTTATAATATTCAAATTAGTTATCTCATAACTAGCTGTGGATTCCAAATATTGTATCACATTCCAAATAAATAGACAATGTTAAACTTTCCGATCGAATAATCAAACACCCAAGATTTCCCCAATATATCTCAACATTTGAAATCAGTTTAAAAAACATCCATCACATGCCACAGTACCAATGGTCCAGCCGTAGAAGGGTCAAGCCAACGCCTCACATATGGCACGCCGTACTGCCATAAACCCTAAGGTTCAGAAGTAGTTCAAGACGGTCACATAATCGAGTTAAGGTTTGTTGTCTTCTAGAGGGTCCACCGCGTTACTTGCACGACTTAGAACGTTCTTAAACACGAGGAAAAATCCAACTTTTGAAAAATTTTCCGAAAGGGGAAAAGGTGAGTTATTGATATCCGCCCGAACTTTTTAACAGTTTCTAAAATTATCCGGACAAAATAAACAAAGTTAAATTATCCGATCGAATCAACGATTCCCCAATACAACCCTTGAAAACTCAACACTTGAGTGTAATTAAAATATTTACAGAAAAAAATAACAAGAAAGGGCCTAAAAATAATTACATGAAATTTCAGGGACTAAGTCCAAATTTTGGCCGCGGAACCGCCGCAAAACCCATGGTTTCGCCGCGGTTCCGCGGTCAAATTTTCGAGTTAGAGGTCCGTACTTCACAGTAATTCCTAGTTTTTCCTTCTTAATTTTCTGAGTATTTTTAATTCAGAAAAAACCACATTTTTGAAAAATGTACAGAGAAGGGTTCATGTCGGGGTTTCGAGTTTCGATCGGACTTTAAACTTCGTCTAGACTTCGCCTAAAACTCTAGCTTGGCTCTGATACCACTGTAGGGTTGCTAGGCACGTGCACAAGGGTCTACGAGGCATCAACCATGCCCGATTAAAAAATTAGCCGTGCCGAACAACCCGAAGCTGGATCTTTAAACTAGAGTTTAGGCGAAAACTAACATGCTAAACACTTTAACACTAAGTGAGAGGGATTACAACCTTTGTAGATCCGGTCCTTCACTTCATAAGCTCCGTGTTGTGGTCCCTTCGCTGCGATCATCGGGTTCCGGACTCTCGAGAGGTTCCACGAAGAGAAAGATGCAGTCTTGCTTCCGATCTTCGATACAAAGATGATCTACCTTGAAGTTTCATTAACACAAGCTAACACTCATTAAAATTGAGTGAACACTCTCATCTAAAGGGCAAGGGAAGATGAGGATGATGAAGTAGGATTTTTGCTCTCTTTATTTATCTTTTTCTCACATTTATTCATCACTTTGAAAAAACTAGTAAGCTTTTTCATGAAAGAAAAGATGAAGGAAGAAGAAGATGAATATGATAGATTTTCTTTTGTGATGAATAATGCAAAGAAGATAATGATCAATAATGCATCCATGGTTAACTTAACCTTTGTAGAGAATTAACCAAGGCTAGGGTTAGGGTTAGGTTAAGAATGAGTCACTTGAAAATATCTTTTCCAAAACAAAAAGGAAAACCTTCTAGAATCTACTAGAAGTCATTAACCCAAATCAAACCCTAATCTTGATTAATCTTTACTAAACATGTTGCATTAGTTATCATATCATGTTACAATATTATATATCACATATATAATATTTATTGTAACCAAATAAAATAATACATTTAACATATATCGCATATATATCAATATATTACCCGAGTGAGAAAAAGAATCTTTTAGTGAGCAAATATTAGTTAATGTAATTTAATATACCATATATATTATTATACATTAAATTATCGAATCAACACTTGATCCGACAATCCGGCTATATCGCATATAACCGACTAATATTTATCTGTACCGATTCATCGAATCAACACTTGATCCGATGACCCGGCTGATATCAAATATCGCGAGAATAGAATACGGTATTTCATATCGTATTATCCTCGGTCCCGCACATATCACATATGTGCCCCTATTCCGTTTCGCCTGAGCCAAGAAACCTCTGTGTAGGACTCTAAAGAATCGTCAATAAGCCGGCAGTAGGTGATGATCATATCAAACACCCACAAGCTGCAAGCGGTCAGCTAAACATAACAGCCACCCAGGTATTGAGCGCTCAGAAGATCAACAAGCAAGTCTGTACATTCTCCTGTGAATCCAAACAGTAACACTCCCGTACAGTCCGGTCTCGTCGTCTGATATGTCGCATATCTCGCCTAGGGGTGGTAAACGTCAGACCCCAGTAGCTCGATACGTCGTGTCGATATGAGGTCTATAACAGTTCGAGAAACTACTGATAACACTTACCAGTAAATCTCAACAACCCTGGCCAGGGATTTCCGGTTATAGCCAATCGAACACAGCACAACATCAACTCCCTATACCGGGAGAGACGAATCCCCTCCTATCGCTCATTGCCTCCATGTGATTCGGGACTGTACCCAAAAGCCACCTTTATGCACGCCCTCTTAGACGTGGTATGATGGAAATCAAAGCACAGTGGAAATCACACAAGACTCTATGACGATCTCGGGTCAACAGATTACTCTGTACCAGTGTCACCGGAGAACTGCCATCTGACGTGAGGTATAATACCATCTGGGAGTTCTCGGCGAGTCCGTCCGGTGTACCCAGTCTCTACTGAGCACCTGCACACCATCCTTGATGTCAAACACCGATGGATATGGGATCATCCATCGCCCATCATATGGGTCAAGATACGTATACGCTAGTCTACTCTGGTGTATCGATGCCCTGTCTCGATACACCCTCGACTAAGAACAATTATAGGATGTACTCGTCGACTACCGTGGCCCCACTAGTATGATCTCATCATAGTCCTAGTAGTCGAGTACATATCCTAAGGGCTTTATCAACATGTAACATAGAGACAATCAGAGTACATGTTAAGATAAAGTACAACCAGATAGCATACTATCATGTCGAGCAAGAAAGTCCTCCCTATATATGTCCTAGCATCCACTACAATATACATCGTATGTACAGTAATGGCCACTAGGGCATACATATAACTTACATGGGGTACCTCACCGGGTCCACCATATACCCACAGACGGTGCCTACCGCTCCTCGAATCGGGTTTCACATGCCACTCTCAAAACCGAGAAAACACATGGTGGACGCACTGAAATATCATATCAAGGGTAACCGGGTTTTTAAAACAATACATACTCTCTTTTGAAATACCCACGGTTCCCAAATCCAGAAATATCATGGAAACAACATATCTCAATGCGTATAATCATAAGGCATGATGTATGCGACATATAAAAGAAATGTAAGCATATCTGTATATCATGCAACATGGAATAGTAATATGCATATATTGAGGGAAACCGCTCTTTTAAAATGAATACAGTTTTAAAATATATCCTGCGGTTCCCAAATCTCCAATCAAGCCAGAATCATCTATGTATGTGCAAATGTGTATGTATGCACGTATGGTTGTACAATATGTATGTACGCAAGTATTAGTGTACAGTAGGTATGTGCACAAGTATGAGTGTACAGTTTGTACACAAGTATGAGTGTACAATAGGTATGTGCACAAGTATGAGTGTACAATAGGTATGTGCACAAGCAAGAGTGTTCAATAGGTATGTGCACAAATATGAGTGTACAGTATGTATGAACACAAGTATGAGTGTACAATAGGTATATGCACAAGTATGAGTGTACAATAGGTATGTGCACAAATATGAGTGTACAGTATGTATATGCACAAGTATGCCATGCAAGGGATCATATCCTGAATGCAACAGTCCTACAGTGTAGTGACATAGCAATTATGGACGATGAAGTGTGTGAGCCGGCAAGCAGGTGTACGTGGAACATATGCATCATCGATAATGGTCTTGGTGTCCTAACATCATGGTTTTGATATAACAATAAACACATTTTCACATGCAATGCGATGCAAATAGAAAGAATATGCAGAAATCGACTAATAAACACAACAGTGAAGAATCTGCATCAATATAAAAATGTCATACAGTTTTGCCATTTGAAATAAGACGAATCGGGTTTTTTAGTAAAATAAGGGCTACGGTATTTTTATGAAAAGGTGCGTCTTTTGAAAATATCCGTATAACCCCTTTGCCTGTCTTTAAAATACTCCCGACTCGTTAGCTTTTGAAATAGGTATGACATCGGTCTACTCTAACATCTACTAAGCAAACTACAGATCTAACTAACAAGCTAATCGGGAGGGGTATGGAAACCACCTAAATCTGAGTCGATATATATATATAAATATAATAATCGGTGATCCCGCCTCAAAGGTACCGCGTACGATACAATATCATATGACATCCTCGAGTCATGAATGCAGATCTTATCATCAAATAAATCTCGTACGGTAAATCATCGTACGACATCCCAAATCTGGGTACGGGTCAATATCACAATCATCTCGTCAATTAACTGGTATCTTTATCACCATATCTCATGAACTGGGGTACTGATCTAAGTCTAGTACAAACCGATACCATCTATGTAATATAAGTGCGTGTGTAAAACACACGTCCAAAAGCCCGCTAAAACCTCATGTCGTATCCCAAATACGAACCACATCATATCACCGATCTCATGGCACTATGCTCAATATCATCGACTCATCTCCAAATATCATACACTATCCTCATCATCCAGGTATAAGTATAACAGATAAGCATGTGTGTGCGTATGGGTGTAAACCTATTCTTGGGTTCGCAACTAGGAAACTATACTAGTTTACTTCTAAACCCTAATCTAACCATAGTACACCTAATCTCATCTCAAATATCCTTGTCACACCTAACGCTATCATATACACATAGCTATATAGTATATACATAGTATACTAAATATCGAACTGCGGGGGTGCTATACGCCATCCACCCGACTTCCTACGTAGATATAATCTACTCACCTTGCTCTTCGTCTTCCGTTGCCGACGTCGCCACGCGCTTGCTTGTCGTCCCGAAGTCTTCGCGGGGTACCTATACATTGAAGTATCACAAATGCGTATTAAAATCACATCGGAAACCAAAACGGCAAGCTAAAGCCTATAGGTTAGAACCTACGGACCACGCCTTCAAAACCATCAAACAACCCTCGATATCGTTGTTGGATATATGTATGCCCTAGAGGCCATTATTTGATAGTGGATGTATCTATACATGTATATATATTCAGTTTGCATTCTTGCTCGACATGATAGTATGATATCTGGTTACTCTTTATCTGACATGTTGATTTGATCATGCTTTTATTCATTCATACATGCTGATAAAGCCCCAAGGATGTCTGCTTGACTACTATGATTATGATAGAGATCATACTAGTGGGACATTTGTAGTCTATGAGCACATCCTGAAATGTCCCTAGTCGGAGGTGTATCGAGACGGGGCATCGATATACCAGAGTAGACTAGCGTATATGATACTAGACCCATGTGATGGGCGATGGATGTTCCCACATTCATCGATGTTTGACATCAAGATCATATACGGGTGCTCAGTGCTGACTGGGTACACTGGACGGACTCACCGAGAACTCCTATATGTAATTATATCTATCGTCGGATAGCAGTTCTCAGGTGACACTGGTGCAGGTTAGTCTGTAGACCCGAGATCGTCATGGAGTCTTGTGTGTTCTCCCACTGTACTTTGATTGCCACCCTACCACGGCTCTACTGAGTTGTGCAAACAGGTGGCCGTTGGGTACAGTCCCGAGACACACGAAGGCAATGAGCGATAGGAGGGGTTTCGTCTCTCCCGGTATTGGGAGTTGATGCTGTGCTATGCTCGACTGGTTATAACAGCAAGTCCCTGGCCAGGGCTGCTGAGATTTGCTGATAAGTGTTATCAGTAGTTTCTCGATCTGTTATAGACCATTCACCGACACGACTTATTGAGTTATTGGGGTCGACGTGACCATCCCTAGGCTCGATATGCAGCATATCTGACGAAGAGACCGGACTGTACGGTAGTGTTGCCGGATGGCTCGACGGGAGTTGTAGCAGGTTCGCTTGTTGTCTTCTGATCGCTCAATACCCGGGTGGCCGTTACGTTTAGCTGACCGCTTGCGGCTTGAGGGTACCTGATATGATCATCACTCTCTGCCGGCGTATTGACGAGTCTTAGAGTCCCACAAAGGAGTTACCCAGTCCAGGCGAAACGTTGTGGTGCGTGTATGCGATATGCGCATGCACCCGATTGAAATGTGCGTATATGATACCGAACATTGATCGGGTGAACTACTTTTGGTGGGGTCATATGAGATATGACCGGATTGATAAATCAAGTGTTGATTTATCATTTAACCATTAGTTTTCTCACTTAAAACCTTTTCTTGGATGATGGATGTGTGCATGCATGTGTGCTTTTCTTTCTTTCTTTCATGCTAGTTTCATGCACATGTGGATGTGCATACATGCACACATACATACACTCATCCATCATGGTTGTTAGCATATGGAAATGGTGGCAATATAAGACTCACACCATGGATTAAACAATGGATAATTATTTAATTTTGGTTTTAAAGTAAAATGAAAAAGAAAAGGATAATCATTCTTACTTCTATATTCTTCCTTTGACCTAACCATGCTCAACTACCACTAACCTAAGGTTATCCTTCTCTTTATCATTCTAAACTAAAGTTAAATAATGTCTCCATCACTTTAACCATGGTTCATAGCATGAAGGAATAAAATATATATTGATATATTTCATTTTCTTCATAGGAGTTATCTTTTTATCTCTTGTTAAAAATTGCCACCATCTTCTACCTCTAGCTCCTTTGCTCTCTTGATCTTCCTAGTGAGCAAATACCACTTAAAGATAGGTTTTTTAAGTGAGAAACCTAACCACAACATCATTCTACACAAGCTTAGCCGCTTTGTTTAGAGCGTTCTCTTCGGTTTGTCGAAGTTGCGAGCTTGGACGGATATCTCCGTGGTGGATCGTCGTGGACACAAGGGGACATCAAAAGGACCTTCGTTCAACATCTTAGAGACCAAGGAGTCCAGCGAAAGGGAGCTACAAAGGTTGTAGTCTCGAAACCCTAGATTAGTTCGCCTTTTATTTCATAACCCTAATTTTCTAGGATCGATCCATTTGCATGTTAGTTTAGCACCATAAAAATTAAAACTTTGGGTCATGTGATGCTTCAAAACTCTTCATAGGGTGCTATACTAACCTTACATTGGTATCAGAGCCGACCTAGAACATTAGGCGACGTTTTTACGAAGTGAAAACCCCGATCGGACAAAAATACGATATTATGGGATGCTCTCTGGAAATTTTGTAAATTTTGACATTTTGCAGAATTAAAAATATGTAAAAAATAAAGCAGGGAAAAATAAGGATTATGGCAGAAAATTTATCCAATGAACAGTGTTTCTTGCCGCGGAAACGCGGCCTAAGCTTGCTTAGGCCGCGGTTCCGCGGTCTTATATATGAATTAGTGGATAATTTTTCTTCTGTAATTTTTGGTTCTGCATGTATAAATTTTTGGGTATTTTTAATCTGTATTTGGTTTTGAAAAATTCTGGAGATGGTGTTGAACTCGTCAATTCGATCGGGACTTTCATTTCGTAGCTTTTCCGGGTAAATTAGAAAGTATTGAAGTGTTTGAACGAGTATCATTTACACTATTCACGGGGTTTAAATACTTTGGAGATACGTGCAAGTCTTTTTGTGGTGGTCCCTCTAGAAGACAACAAACCTTAACTCGATTATGTGACCGTCTCGAACTGCCCTTTGAACCTTAGGGTTTGGGGCAGTACGGCGTGCCACATGTGAGGCGTTGGCTTGACCCTTCTACGGCTGGACCGCTACTACTGTGTCACACTCCGGATTTTTGAACCCTGCTCAAGTGTTGAGCTTTAGTGGATCTTGGGTGCTTGATCGTTCGTTCGAAAACTTTAATACTGTCTGTTTATCTGGAATGTGATACAATATGTGGAATTCATATAGTGTAGGCATGAAATACGAAATATGTGATATTTCGCATTTATGATGTCTAAAGAGAATCTGGATTCCAAATATTGTAGTTTTACACTTTCTTTTCTGTGACCGTAAGTATAGTATGTCAGATATCGCCGGTTTCGTTGCTATACATCAACGACAATCGGGGTACGCATACTTACTTACGTTGATGATATGTGATATTATGTGTTGCTGAGATATGATGTGCAGGATTGTCGCGATCGAATAGCGGGGGGGTTTTTGTGAGATGAGAGTTTTATATTTTCATTCATGTAAATTCAAATGTACTGTAATATTCTTTTATTTGGGGCACTTCCAGGTTGCGGTTGTGTCACCAGTGTTGTATATTATTTACTTTTCCGCATTAGGATGGACCCAAAGAGGGGAGCACAGGTGACCGGGTTCTGGGGTTCAGTGGGAGGCCATCTCGAGGAGTCGAGACCGGGTCTCCTAAAGTCCAGGATTGGTAGGGTCACTTGCCTCTCTCGTAGGGGTCCAGGGTGTGGGCTTGGCTATTCATCGCGACTGTGGAATCCGTATTTTCTATTCTGGCTAAATACTAAATACGGACGTCCTAGGATATCCCACGTTATATCTATGTTTCTCCTGCCTGTGTTCTGTGATATCTGAGACGAATGACATATTATATATATGATATATAGTAGACGTTGCTTATGTTTTACACCCGCGCTAGTCCCGTCCCGGTATGCCGTTAGTTAAGTAACCTAACGGTGCATAACGGAACATTGCGGCGAATGCGGATGGCATAAGCGTACGTGTTATTTTCGTTTCTTTTCTATGATTGGCTTAAGGAATTAAATGATGGGATTACATTAATGTGATTAATGTAAAGAAAATAAACCTAAAAAGATGTTGTAGAATCGGATTTAAAAACTACTCGGCTATTTGTGAAAAAGCTACATTTCAAAACTGCGGAGCTTAAGCCACTCCTTTTGAAAACTGTTTGATTCTACAACGATATCAAGTTCAAAGCGTTAAAGATTTTCTTAAAAATCATTCGCAACCCTCCGTCATTTTAGGAAGTAGAGTACTTAGTATTCGTGCTACGTTTGTTGACTTTAGTTAAGGCGTAGTGTACGGTAGCTAAGTGATGTCTTCCTACACTGCATATGATGCAGATTAATTAGGACATTCATGCGACTTTGTTGACCATAGTTAAGGGTCATATGGGTGGGTCTAATTAATCAAGAAATGACGGGTAGAACTTGACTGGTACTTATGATTTGTTGACTATAGTTAAGGTCATAAGTACTAGGAGTAAAAATTACATCGGGAATTTCAAGTGTTGAAATTTGCAATGAGATTGCATACCTTCCATGTGATGGTTGGATCCCGATCCCACTGTGGGCAATAGTTGCTCCTAGGAGAGTTTTACAGTTTACAATTAGCTAACTCATTAGGTGTCTAGAAAGGTGTTAACGGGGCTCCGCCTCTGGGAAAACGAGGTTTACTCTAATTAGGTCCGTGCGAAAGCACGGGGAACCTCCCTCAAAGTACCGACACTGGCCTGGCTGAACGGTTAGCGAAGTTGTAGACTGTAATTAATCCTGGCTAGTTTTTCTTTTTAAGGTTTGAAAGAAAAACTTGATAAAAAGCAGTGGGAAACATCGATTAGACAAGATAATAAACCAATCTAATCTATGCAAGAGCTTTCGCTGAGTGTATTCTTTTCTCTCTCTTAATGGCAGATACCAATGACTGGACTTAAGCTTCTACTAGATAAAAACAAACTGAATGGGACCAACTATAAAGACTGGCTAAGGAATCTGAAGATCGCCTTGACTTATGATAAAGTATCATATGTCCTCACGGCTTCAGCCCCGCCCGTCCCAGGCCCAAAATCCTCAGTTGCGGACATTAAAGTCCGCAAGACATGGGACGCTGACTGTGCCACGGCCACATGCCTCGCGCTTGCATCGATGGATAACACACATCAAAAGCAGCACGAGGACATGGACATTCACGGGATACTGCTCCATACAAAGGAGTTGTATGGGGAGCAATCCCGCGTATTACGATACGAAGCATCAAAGAAACTGTTTCAGATGCGAATGGCCCCTGGCACACCAGTAGGAGACCATGTGTTGAAGATGATAGCTCTTATAGAAGAGCTTGAGGACCTTGGATGGACAATGGACAATGAACAATATATAGATATTATTCTGCAGTCCCTCCCCTCCACCTTTGCTCAGTTCATAGTGAACTTTAACATGCATGGCATGGAGAAGGACCTCCCTGAACTCCTTAATATGTTAAGGAGTGCAGAGAGCACTATGAAGTCAGCAAAGACTCCCGTTATGACCATTGGACAGTCTTCTTCTTCTCACCCAAAAGCTAAGGCCAAGGGAAAGAAAAAGAAGAAACCCACTAATCCTAAGGGTGGAGTCAAAAAGGTGAAGGGAAAGGGAAAGTCCACGGCTGGAGACCCAGGGAAAGGCGAGTGTTTTCATTGCCACAAGACAGGACATTGGAAGCGCAATTGCACGGAGTACCTAAGTCTCAAGAAGAAGCATGGTGATGCTTCTGCTTCAGGTGCGTTTGTGACTGAAAACTGTTTTTCTATAAACTCTGCTTCCTGGGTATTGGATACCGGTTCAGGTTCTCACATTTGCAATTCTATGCAGGGGCTGAGAAATAGCAAGGTTTTGAAGACAGGTGACCATACTCTCCGTGTTGGAAATGGTTCCAATGTACATACAGCCGCAGTGGGAGAGTATCACTTGGGGTTGCCATCTGGATGTATTTTGATTTTGAATCCATGTTATTTTGTACTAAGTATGCTATGTAATATAATATCCGTTTCTTTGTTGGACAATGAAGGATATAATTTTGTGTTGCAGAACAATGTTATGAACATTCACCTAAATCAAATGTTGGTTGGGTATGGTACGCTTAATAACGGAATATATGTCCTAAATCAACACACAGTTTTCAGTATACAACACACTAATAAAAGAAAACTTTCAGAATTAAATGAAGCTTTTCTTTGGCATTGTAGACTTGGTCATATTAACGAAACAAGTTACATAAAGATGGATATTTAAACTCTTTTGAATATAAATCTTATGCGACTTGCCAGTCTTGTATCAAGGGTAAAATGACCAAAACTCCGTTTACAGGACACGGAGAAAGAGCTACTCAGCTCCTTGGCCTCATACATAGTGATGTATGTGGGCCAATGTCTACACAGGCTAGAGGCGGTTTTTCATACTTCATTACATTCACCGACGATTTCTCAAGATTCGGTCATGTATTTTTATTAAAACACAAGTCCGACGCTTTCGAGAAATTCGTTGAGTATAAACAAGAAGTAGAAAAACAAACCGGCTTGAGTATTAAGATGCTTCAATCAGATCGAGGTAGAGAGTATCTCAGTACAGAATTTGCAAACTTCCTAAAAGAGAATGGGATTCTCTCTCAGCTCACTCCTCCTTACACACCACAGCACAACGGTGTGTCAGAACGAAGGAATAGGACCCTATTAGATATGGTCCGGTCCATGATGAGTGACGCTGAGTTACCCGTCTCGTTTTGGGGACATGCATTGGAGACTGCAGCGTTTCTGCTAAACAGGGTTCCGACCAAAGCCGTGTCTACCACGCCATATGAGATATGGAATGGGAAGAGACCATCTCTTAAGAGAATTAAGATTTGGGGTTGCCCGGCCTATGTTAAAAAACAGAATCCGGACAAACTCGAGACACGGTCAGTCATGTGTAACTTTGTAGGATATCCAAAGAATTCTTATGGATATCTGTTCTACCACAAAGAGGAACAAAAAGTGTTTGTTTCTCAGTATGCCACATTCTTGGAAAAAGAGTTTTTTACAGATAAAGATGATGGCAAGGTGGTAGATCTAGAAGAGGTTCTGAAGACACAAACTACAAATGACGATTTGGTTGAACCGGCTGTTGCAACAGAAACCGAAGAACCTCGGCCACTCCGTATGTCTGGTAGGACTTCTGGCCCACCGGAGAGGTACTACGGTTTCCTCATTGATGGTAACGGAGAAGATTGCATCATGGATGATGATGATCCTACCAGTTTTCAGCAGGCTATCACGAGTGGTGACTCTGTGAAGTGGCTGGATGCCATGAGATCCGAAATGGAGTCTGTGTACACCAACAAAGTATGGACTTTGGACGTTGTACCCCCTGGGGTAAAACCTGTAGGGTGCAAATGGATCTTTAAAAGAAAGATTGGTGTGGATAGGCAGGTAGAGACCTATAAGGCAAGACTTGTGGCGAAAGGTTTTCGTCAAAGACCAGGTTTGGACTATGACGAAACTTTTTCGCCCGTAGCCATGCTTAAATCCATTCGGATCCTACTTGCTATTGCTGCTCACTACGACTATGAAATCTGGCAGATGGACGTTAAAGCAGCATTTCTAAATGGAAATTTAGAAGAATGCGTTTATATGGATCAGCCAGAGGGCTTCATTGACAGTGGGAGCAGCGAGAAAGCATGTAGATTGCTTAAATCCATATATGGGTTGAAGCAGGCATCTCGGAGTTGGAACATCTGTTTCGATGATGTTATCAAAGAGTTTGATTTCATCAAAAACCCAGATGAACCTTGTGTTTATAAGAAGGCTGTAGGAAGAGCCGTCACATTCCTCGTATTGTACGTGGATGACATTCTTCTGATAGGAAATGATATTCCTATGCTACAGTCGGTCAAATCATTCTTATCACTAAGGTTCTCCATGAAGGACCTGGGTGATGCCACATACATCCTGGGCATAAGGATCTATAGGGATAGATCCAAAAAGTTATTGGGATTGTCCCAAACCAGGTACATCAACACCATCATAAAGAGGTTTAGTATGGAAGACTCCAAGCGGGGTGCCTTACCCGCTTGCCATGGAGCCACTCTCTCCAAGGATTCTTGTCTAAAGACCGATGAAGAGAGAGCTCGCATGAGCATTTTACCTTATGCTTCGGCAGTAGGGTCTATAATGTATGCGATGTTATGTACACGCCCAGATGTAGCTTATGCACTTAGTGTTGTAAGCAGGTATCAATCCAACCCAGGGGAGAACCACTGGACAGCTGTGAAGAACATTCTTAAGTACTTACGAAGGACTAAAGAATTGTTCTTGGTGTATGGTAATACAGATCTCCAAATGGAGGCCTTTACCGATTCGAGCTTCCAGAGCGATAAGGATGACAGCAAATCTATCTCAGGGTTTGTATTTACCCTCAATGGAGGGGCGGTAAGTTGGAAGAGTTCCAAACAGGATACCGTTGCAGACTCTACGATGGAAGCTGAGTACATTGCTGCAAATGATGCCGCCAAGGAAGCCGTCTGGATGAAGAAGTTCGTCTCGGAGCTAGGAGTAGTTCCAACCATTATTGATCCAATACCTTTGTATTGTGACAATAATGGGGCGATGGCGTTAGCCAAAGAGCCCAGATCCCATCAGCGGTCCAGAGACATCCTGAGGCGCTTTCATTTGATCCGGGAGATTGTAGATCGCCGCGAGATCGAGATTAAGAGAGTTGACACAAAGAACAACGCCGCGGATCCACTCACCAAGGCCTCCCCTCAGCCACAGCATGAGCGACTTTTTGAGATGTTGGGTATGAGATACGCCGATAACTGGCCTTAGTGTAAGTGGGAGATTGTTGGATATATGTATGCCCTAGAGGCCATTATGTGATAGTGGATGTATCTATACATGTATATATATTCAGTTTGCATTCTTGCTCGACATGATAGTATGCTATCTGGTTATTCTTTATCTGACATGTTGATTTGATCATGCTTTTATTCATTCATACATGCTGATAAAGCCCCAAGGATGTCTGCTTGACTACTCTGATTATGATAGAGATCATACTAGTGGGACATTTGTAGTCTATGAGCACATCCTGAAATGTCCCTAGTCGGAGGTGTATCGAGACGGGGCATCGATATACCAGAGTAGACTAGCGTATATGATACTAGACCTATGTGATGGGCGATGGATGTTCCCACATTCATCGATGTTTGACATCAAGATCATATACGGGTGCTCAGTGCTAACTGGGTACACTGGACGGACTCACCGAGAACTCCTATATGGAATTATATCTATCGTCGGATAGCAGTTCTCAGGTGACACTGGTACAGGTTAGTCTGTAGACCCGAAATCGTCATGGAGTCTTGTGTGTTCTCCTACTGTACTTTGATTGCCACCATACCACGGCTCTACTGAGTCGTGCAAACAGGTGGCCGTTGGGTACAGTCCCGAGACACACGAAGGCAATGAGCGATAGGAGGGGTTTCGTCTCTCCCGGTATTGGGAGTTGATGCTGTGCTGTGCTCGACTGGTTATAACAGCAAGTCCCTGGCCAGGGCTGCTGAGATTTGCTGATAAGTGTTATCAGTAGTTTCTTGATCTGTTATAGACCATTCACCGACATGACTTATTGAGTTATTGGGGTCGACGTGACCATCCCTAGGCTCGATATGCAGCATATCTGACGAAGAGACCGGACTGTACGGTAGTATTGCCGGATGGCTCGACGGGAGTTGTAGCAGGTTCGCTTGTTGTCTTCTGATCGCTCAATACCCGGGTGGCCGTTACGTTTAGCTGACCGCTTGTGGCTTGAGGGTACCTGATATGATCATCACTCTCTGCCGGCGTATTGACGAGTCTTAGAGTCCCACAAAGGAGTTACCCAGTCCAGGAGAAACGTTGTGGTGTGCGTATGCGATATGCGCATGCACCCGATTGAAATGTGCGTATATGATACCGAACATTGATCGGGTGAACTACTTTTGGTGGGGTCATATGAGATATGACCGGATTGATAAATCAAGTGTTGATTTATCATTTAACCATTAGTTTTCTCACTTAAAACCTTTTCTTGGATGATGGATGTGTGCATGCATGTGTGCTTTTCTTTCTTTCTTTCATGCTAGTTTCATGCACATGTGGATGTGCATACATGCACACATACATACACTCATCCATCATGGTTGTTAGCATATGGAAATGGTGGCAATATAAGACTCACACCATGGATTAAACAATGGATAATTATTTAATTTTGGTTTTAAAGTAAAATGAAAAAGAAAAGGATAATCATTCTTACTTCTACATTCTTCCTTTGACCTAACCATGCTCAACTACCACTAACCTAAGGTTATCCTTCTCCTTATCATTCTAAACTAAAGTTAAATAATGTCTCCATCACTTTAACCATGGTTCATAGCATGAAGGAATAAAATATATATTGATATATTTCATTTTCTTCATAGGAGTTATCTTTTTATCTCTTGTTAAAAAATTGCTACCATCTTCTACCTCTAGCTCCTTTGCTCTCTTGATCTTCCTAGTGAGCAAATACCACTTAAAGATAGGTTTTTGAAGTGAGAAACCAAACCACAACATCATTCTACACAAGCTTAGCCGCTTTGTTTAGAGTGTTCTCTTCGGTTTGTCGAAGTTGCGAGCTTGGACGGATATCTCCGTGGTGGATCGTCGTGGACACAAGGGGACATCAAAAGGACCTTCGTTCAACATCTTAGAGACCAAGGAGTCCAGCGAAAGGGAGCTACAAAGGTTGTAGTCTCAAAACCCTAGATTAGTTCGCCTTTTATTTCATAACCCTAATTTTCTAGGATCGATCCATTTGCATGTTAGTTTAGCACCATAAAAAATTAAAACTTTGGGTCATGTGATGCTTCAAAACTCTTCATAGGGTGCTATACTAACCTTACAATCGCCGTACAAACGTCAAGTGATCGAGGTAAAACACAAATACGAGAATCCAGAATTCAAAATACGCAAAATGAAACCCCGAATCAAAACAGCAACTCAGGAAAAGGTCCCAGATTTTACCCTAGGTCAAATTGGTAATTTTGCATATGCCAAGGGTCTATTTTATTATAAATTAAGCTACAGAACCAACATGGATCAAAATGGTAGGACCCAGGCCGCAATTTGGGGCCATATGGATTAAATCTGTGGCTAGATAATGGATTCAGGGGATGGGGTCTTTGGGTTAGCTTCCTGGGTGCCTGCACATCTTTCTGTGTCTGCAAAATAATTTTCAGAGTCTTCGAGTGATAGCAGATTTCAATTAACCCTCACAGAATCAACAATTTTCTGATATCGGCTTTTCTAAATACGTATTCCGAGCTTCTAGTCTCTAATCAATCACCACAAAGGTTGAATAGCCTCTATCTACCTTAATTTCACCATTAATTCAGCCCAAACCCTAACCCTTATCTTAAAGTTTTCAAAGTTCCAAAAACCACACAATATCGATTCTAATCTAACATGGAGGTAAAAGAAAAGGAAATTCTAAGCTAAAGGTTCAGAAAATACCTCATTTGGCAACTCAAGAAAATTCTTGAGTTGCCCCAAGTGTCCAAAATCCTTGCTTTCTTGGTCCAATGTGCTTCCCTTGAGCATGTGCACCTTTTTAATGAAATGGGATTTCGGTTTTGAGGAATTTATCATGTAGTTTTAGGGGGTTTTGTGGATGAGGAAGAAGGGGCAGCAGCAGTAGCAACTAGCGAAGAGGGAGAGGAGAGAAATGAGTGAAATAAATTGAAAAGGGAGTGGCTAAGTCCAATGGTTGACCCCTCACCCACTCTTTCTCTCTCTCTTACCCAAACTTCTTATTATATTCTTTTCCTTTCCTTTTCTTTTCTTTTCCCCTCTATAATAAATCAACAACCATGATATAAACATGAAGGAAAGCCATGAAAATGTAACAAGTGAAAAAAATGATATGGTGCATGTTTTGCACAAAACACGCTTAAAACTCGATTAGCGATTTTTAATCACGATTAGCACTAAATTAGTATATAATTAATCATAAAAACTTAAAATTGCATAATTCACATAAAACACCTTCTTTTTAGTAATTTCCAACATTTTCAAAAAAATTTCCTAAATTATCGGTATTTAATTAAACCGCCTTATTTAAAATATTCAATATTTTATTATTTAATTATAAAAATCCCCAAAAATAATATTTTATATTTTTGAAATGTTACAGTCACCCTCTCTAAAGGTTGTCACACAGAGTGATGGGGAGAGGGATTTTCATGATTGGCATATCACTTGCTTACGTAATTGAGTTAATCAGGAGATGTCAAGTACCACACCAGATATTGATTTTGCATTAGCTGCAATAAGTATATATATTAATCTGATCGTGGAGAAACGTAGGGAAGCAGTTTTGAATATAAGTGGACGTTCTTAAGATATGGTAATGGCAGCCTCCTTCGGGAGACGGTTATCATTTCAGGCTTCCAAGGTGACTTGGATGACAGAGTGGCTGTCAGAGTTTTAGTTTTCCTTCTTTTGAGGGACAGTATGTTGGAAAGGTGGTCCAAGCGGATACTGTGGAAGGCATGACGCAGGATACTGATTAAATTCAGTGGATGATACAGTCTAAGAAGTTTGTTGGATTTGGAGTTCATTTTTGAATTAGGTCTCATAAGATATCCAAACAAATTCTAAGACAGGTATTGCTCATTTCGGGAGATTTTCATTTCTCCGCGAAGTTGAGATATAGATAGATATAGAAAGAAACATTGGAGCGGATCCACTCACTGAGGCTATTTCTCGAACACAATAGTTTCACAAAAGAGCTTTGTGAGACTGATTAGTAGAAAAGTTGGGTGTTCGGTATCACACGGGCTGTGAGTATGCGACACCGCAATAATTAGCCTTAAGTGCAAGTGGGATATTGTTGTCTATAGTGCCCTCAAGGCAATTATTGTAATCACAGACACGTGATTATGCTGATTGAGGGAGGACCTATACGTGTAGAATAATTTTACTCAAAATGATAGTATGCTATCTGGTTTGTCTTTATCATCATGTACATGCTTTAGGTGGTATTACACATCACTATTACATGTTGATAGAGCCCATAAGATTCTTTCTTGACTATCAGCATTATGATGGCGACCATATACGTCAGAGCTAGGTGGTCTATAAGCACATCCTTAAAAGTCCCTAGTCGTGAGAGTATCGAGATTGGGCATTAATACTCCAGAGTAGACTAGTGTATACTGATCGAGACCCCGACGAGGGGCGGTGGCCAGGTCTCACAAGCCATTGGTGTTAGTTTGTTCATCGAAGATAGTATACAGGTGGTCATTGGGTTATGAGTACACTGGACGGACTGGCCGGGAACCTGCTAGATGGTATTATACCTATTGTCAGTATGTAATTCCTAGGTGACATGTATGCAGGTTAGTCTGTCGACCTGAGATCGTCATTTGTCTCATGTGAGTTCCCACTGTGCTTTGATTACTACCCTACCATCATTTAAAGCAGTCATGCAAACAAGTTTTAGTTAGGTACAGTCCCGAGCCACATAGAGGCAGTGAGCGGATCGTCGGGGATTCGTCTCTCCCGGTATTGGGTGTTGATGTCGCGTTGTGCACGGATGGCCATCTCCAGAAATCCTTGGCCATGGTAGTCGAGAAGTACTGATCTAGGATCAGTAGTTTCTCAGGTGGTGATGGGTTTCATACCAACACGAAATGTCGCGTTATTAGGGGTCTGACTTTATCCATCCCCCTAGACACAATGTGCGATACTCATAGACGAACGGACCGGACTGTACGGATATTGTCACTGACAGGATCAGTAGGGGTTCAGGATGAGTTTTCTCGTCGGCCTCCCTTTCGCTCAATACTTGGGTATCCATTACGTAGAGCTAGTGTCGCTGACATGCTTGTGGTTAAACCCACTACCAGCGTATTGATGAGTCTTAAGAGTCCAACACAGATGGTTTCCCTGCTTCGGGCGATACGATGTAGAGGTCGTATGGTTTTATGGCAGGGTTCGATCATATACGTGCACTAGTGCACGGATCATGATTCAGACGGATAATACTAGTGGGCATTGGTTTAAGCTGGATCTTAGTATTATATTGTTGGATTATTTTCATCTCTTTGTATTCGTATTTTTCGGAATACTGATAAGGGTATGTATATACGGATGAGGGGTATTCTTTTAATTTATTATAAGTTATATCTAGAAGATGCCACGTTTTAGAAGGTATGCAATCTCATAAAAGGTATGCAATCTCATTGCAAATTTCAACGCTTGAAATTCCCGATAAGCTTTTACTCCTAGAGTCTTATGACCTTGGCTACGGTCAACAAATCATTAGCGCTAGCCAAGTTCAACCCGTCATTTCCTGATTGAATTAAACCCACCCGTACGACCCTTAGCTAAGGTCAACAAAGTCGTACAACTACCCTAACTCAGTTACATCACATGCAGCAGACAAGCACTAATTATCTACCGCACACTACGCCTTGGCTAAGGTCAACAAATGTAGAACGAATACTAAGTAGTACTTATCTAAAATGACGAAGGGCTACGATAGGTTTTAAGAAAACCTTTTGCATAATGAACTTGATATAGTTGTAGAAACAAGTGATTTTTGAAAAGGAATGTTTTTGAGGCTTTTTACTAGTTTTGCTAAAGAGGTCACTCCCGGTGAAGGGATCTCGGCACTTTCCTTATCGAATAAGGTGTAGGATATTTCATAAATACCGCTATGCAAAGCAAGAACTAAAAGAAGCAATCAAAAGACAAAACCGAGTTGGTTTTAGCATCTGCTAGTTTCGCTAAAGAGGTCACTCCCGGTAAAGGGATCTCGGCTTTTTCCTTATCGAATAAGGTGCGGGATATTCTACAAGGAATACCGCTATGCAAAGCAAAAACTAAAGCTACCCTTTTTGAAAATATGATTTTACAACATTTTTTAGGTTTCTTTTCTTTCATTAATCTCATTAATGAATTCCAATCATTTATGTTTCCTAAGCATCACAGAAGAAAAGAAAATACAACGTACGCTTATACCATCCGCATTCGTCACAGTGTCCCGTTATGCATCGTTAGGTTACTTACTAACGGCATAGCGGGGCGGGACTAGTGCGGGTGCAAAACATAAGCAACGTATATTATATATCATATATACAATAATAAAGTATTCGTCTCGGATATATAAAGTGATCACATCACAGAATATCAGCAGCAGAAGATAACATATGAAATATTGGATATACTACGAATTCTGTGTTTTATTTTAAGCCAGTATAAAACATGGATTCTACGGTCACGATGTTGGTTAAAGTGCCCTCAAAGTCAATTATTGGATCGCAGGCACGTGATTGCAATGATTGAGGAAGACCTATACCGGTAGGACAGTCTTACTCGAGATGATAGTATGCTATCTGGTTTGCCTTTATCAGTCGTGTACAGTTTTAGGTGACATGATCACTATTACACGTTGATAGAGCCCGTAGGATCCTGCTTGACTACCAACAGTATGATGGAGATCATATACGTGAGAGTTGGGTAGTCCATAAGCACATCCTTAAAAGTGGTCCTAGTCGTAGGAGTTTCGAGACAGGGCATCGATACTCCGGAGTAGACTAGTGTATATAGTCATGACCCCGACGAGGGGCGGTGGCTGGTCTCACAAGCCATTGGTGTCAGTTATTTCACCTAAGATATATACAGGTGCTCATTGGGTTATGAGTACACCGGACATGACTCGCCGGGAACCTGCTAGTTGGTATTATACCTAGCGTCAGATAGCAGTTCCCTGGTGACATGTGTACAGGTTAGTTCATCGACCTGAGATCGTCATTTTTCTCGTGTGAGTTCCCACTGTGCTTTGATTTCTACCTTACCACGGCTCAAAGGATTCGTGCAAACAGGTTTTTTTTGGGTACAGTCCCGAGCCACATGGAGGCAAGTGAGCGGATCGGCAGGGGATTCGTCTCTCCCGGTATTTGGGGGGAGATCGTGCTGTGTCTAGGAGAGCCATTACACAAAGCCCTCGGCCGAGACAGGAGATTTACTGGTAGGTACTACAGTAGTATCTCAAGGTGTTCTGGGCTACACTCTGACACGACTTATACCGCTATTGGGGGTCTGACGTTACCAGTCCCCTAGTCCCGATATGTGATACTCATAGACGAACGGACCAGACTGTATGTATATTTTCACTGATAGGCTCAGTAGGGTTCCAGGATGAGTTCGCTCATCAGGATTCCCTTTTGGTCAGTACATGGGCAACCGTTATGCACAACTAGTGCCGCTGAAGTGCTTGTGGTAAAGCCACTGCTAGGGTACTGACAAGTCTTTAGGGTCCCCCACAGATAGTTTCCCAAGTTCGGGCGAAACGTTGTAGAGGCCGTATGGTTTTATGGCAGGGTTCGAAAATGCACGTGCGTTTGCGCACGTGTCATATTTCGGACAGATAATACTGGTGGGCTTTGGTTTAAGCCGGATCCAAGTATTATATTGAGTCAGAATATTTTAGTCTCTCGTATTCGTATTCGGTCGGTATACAGATACAGGTATGTATATACAAGTGAGGGGTATTTTCGTAATCCGTTACGAGAATATTTTAAAAGATGTATATTTTTTTGGATTAATCATTTTGGTTTAAATGATTAATTGGTTTTGGAAAGCGTGACTCATTCTTTATGACTCATTACTTCTAGAATGATCACTAATGACTCATGTAATGAGTCATCTAGTGAGTCATTAAGAATTAATGTGTTTTGTTTTGTGAAGAGATATTTAAGGAGATATTTTCATTAGATATTTTCTTTGGTCTTTGATAAATAAACCTCATATATATCTATTCACATGAGAAGAAACATAACACAAGTTTATGAGCTTGATTTTCTTTTGCTCACTAGTGTTTCTTGAGTTCACCATTTCCAATCCTAAACATCTTCTTCTACCTCCACCCTACCCCTCTCATGTGATGAGAACCCTAAGGTTTTTGAGACAAAGTATTCTACTCGTTCTCTACTTCATCTTGGTCATCTCTTTTAGCAGACTTGATGACCGAGTTGCTTCGGTATAGAGGCAGGAGCCCGTTTAACGATCCGTTGACGTGGTGCCACCTCAATAAGGAGACGAGAGATCGGAGTTGCCGCGAGGAGCGTGGGATGATGGATAAAGACCGAAGGACTTGGATCGATCGGTATAGCCTTTCTACCTCTTTACAGTTTGTTAGTTTAGCGTTAATGGCAAGATCCGGGTTATAGTATACGATAGCGCCAGTTATAAAAGTTTTTGTTCCGCGTTTGGCGTCAGAATGATGGCCGGGGCGCTATTGTAGACTTATATGGTATCAGAGCTACGCCATTAACCTTTACTAACTTGTTCTAACGCGTTTAAAATATCGATCGAACGAAATTTCCAAAACCGCGATTTTTAGGCTAAAGTTTTTGTCGATTTTTAAAACAGGTCTAAAAATTATTTTGAGTATCTCAGA
The DNA here is from genome assembly GCA_030015575.1 of Agapanthus africanus. Classification (NCBI taxonomy): domain Eukaryota; kingdom Viridiplantae; phylum Streptophyta; class Magnoliopsida; order Asparagales; family Amaryllidaceae; genus Agapanthus; species Agapanthus africanus. The sequence continues at coordinate 253,089,700 of CM057337.1, read as the reverse complement.
AAATCGAGCAGGCCTTTTTTAGAAATCCGATGAAATTTGGTCGACTGACACCACTGTACTGTCGCGGAACCGCCTCACAAACCATGGTTTGGCCGCGGTTCCGCCGCCAGTTTGTGGGAACAGTAAACCCTATTTCTACAGTAATGTCTTGCATGGAAAATTGTGGTTTCCGGAATACTTTGTTTGGGCCCAGATTTTGTTTGAGTACTGCAGTTGTACGTGGGGCCCACTTCGGGATGTTTTGTCGATCGGAATTTTAAACATGTTAGTTTACAGTACTTACATTAGATCTCCGACCATGAATGTCATTCGAGCGGTAAATTGCGATTAATTGCTATAGTCCTTTTAGACAGGTTTGCGAACATGACATTCGCGTTGATGTTCTGTGTTGTGCTGTGATGTTGCGGATTTGTCGTGGTGGATAGCAGTGTGCAATGGTAGTGTAGTTTGGGATTATTTGTACATTTGATATTGCGGGGCGAGCGTCCAATATGTGGACTGCCGTCACTGCCTGTTTGTATAATATTCTTTTAGGGCACGACCGGGATGAGGTCGATGTACCCGTTGTACATATTTTTCAGTTTTGTACTAGGTTTTACCCCACGACGGAGTGCACGGATAGCCGGGTTCTGAAGGGCAACGGGTCCGCATCTCAAGGCTTTGAGAGGCAGAGGGGCCTCACTCTAGAATTGGCAGACTATTCGCCGCACTCGTAGGGGTTACAAGTTGACCCAAGATGGAGTGCCCAAGTAACCGGATTCCGTGAAGTGCTGGGTGGTCCATTCACTTTGCTGTAGGGGGCTGCCTCGCTTCAGGTTTTAGCGGGAAACTTGCCGCACTTGTAGGGGTCTAGGTTTTCATTGCATAGGCTATCCATACGACCAGGGGAACGTCGGGTTTCAGCAGCGGCTCTGTGAAACCCGAGGATCCCAGATTATCTGTATTGTTCTGTGATGCTTATTACTTTTCTGTAATGTTGCATATTATCACGTCTGGAGCGATTATTGTATATTGGTATATATACTAGTAGATGTTGTATATATTTTGCACCCGCGCTAGTCCAGTCCCCGCTCTGTCGTTACTTAAGTAACCTAACGGGTAATGATGGGACCCAGCGACGAATGCGGATGGCATATACGTACATTTTATTTTCGTTCTTTTCTGGTGTGATTAATTGATGGGACTGCGTTGATTCTGATCAATGCAAAGGAAAACAAACTTGTTTGGATGTTGTTGGAACAGTTTTAAAAAGTGTTATTACAAAGACGTTTTCTTTTGTTTTGCACAGTGGTATTCAGTTCGAATATCCTGCACCTCATTTTACGAGGCAAGGGCCGTGATCCTTTCACCGGGAGTGACCCCTTGGGCAGAAGTTTACATCAGGGTAATAACTTGACTATAGTCGATTACTTGTTGCTTTGCATCACGGTATTCAGTTGGAATATCCTGCACCTCATTCCACGAGGAAAGAGTCGAGATCCCTTCACCGGGAGTGACCTCTTTAGCAAAGATTTTCGCCACTATGTTTTATAAAAAGCTATCAGGTTCCTTCAACGAGATCAAGTTCATTACGTTAAAGGTTTTTTCACTAAAAACCAGCCGTAGCCCTCCGTCGTTTTAAACGGTAGCACGTAGTATTCATGCTATGTTTGTTGGCCTTCGTCAAGGCATAGTGGATGGTAGCTGCTTGTTACTTTTCTGCTGCATAAATAGATGAGTTGGTTTGGGACAGTCGTATTACCTTGTTAGCCCTCGTCAAGGGTATGTACAGGTGGGTTCGAATTGACAAGATAATGACGGGTAGAACTTGACATGTGACTTATGATTTGTTGGACTTCATCAAGGTCATAAGAACATGGGGTAAAAATCACATCGGGAGTTTCTAAAGAAACTAAAACTTGCCAGGCATGCGCATACCTTCTGGAGTGTGATAACGTGACTGGATTCCTTCACGTTATCGTGCGATGAGAGTTGGATCCCGATTCCTACTGATGAGTTGGTTTACTCTTCGGGTGATCCCGATTGATTCTTCTTTCAGATTTGGAGGAGAATTTGACAGTACAGTGGGAGGTTTCCTGATTAGATAAAGTGATAACCATTCTGATCTAGATTATAGTGCACGCAAAATGTTTCTTTTCTCTCTCTCTTTGGCAGCGACCTTTGACCGACCCTTGACTATGACTCAGTAACCATGTTGACTTAACCTTCTTAAAATACTGGCTTTTGGATTGTCCGAGTTGCATAAGTCATTGCCGCTCCTTCTTTTACCCTTTGCATTTCTCAGAACACCTCGTATCACTACGAACATCCACTTCCATTGGATAGATCCATCGTATGGTTACATACGAACTCGAAAGGACTTCTTCGAGGATGGATCCAGGTTCAGGAGAAATTAAATTGGTTTATTCGGTTGTCTTTTATCATCACCTTCTCTCAGGTTGTGAGGGCTCCTTGGTTTAGGAGAGTACACCTATTACGCTTATTGGATAGTCTTCTTCCAAACCATAGGCAGGTGCCGAAAGGTAGGGAATGAAGAAAACCAATTAGCTTAAGTAGGGTGTACAGAAGGTAATAAGTAAAGACAAAATAAAGGGATTAGAAAGAGGGCAAAGTAAATTGCGACTACTATCATTCACGACCAAACCGCGTACTTCATCACCACTCCTACTTCACCTTTGCTTTTTTCCCCAGTTCGGGAGAAATAGAATAAGGTATTATTCAGTTGTCTTTTATCATCACCTTCTCTCAGGTTGCGAGTACTCCTTGGTTTAGGAGAGTACACCTATTATGCTTACTGGATAGTCATCTTCCAAACCATAGGCTGGTGCCAAACGGTAGGGAAGGAAGAAAACCACTTAGCCTAAATGGGTGTCCAGAAGGTAATGAATAAAGACAAATAAAGGGATTTGGAGAGATGACAAAGAAATATACGGTTACAGTCATGAATTGTATTATGGAAGAGGCATTACTAGGAATACCCAGATACCCCTACGAAGCATTTTCATATTTCAGTTTCACTGTGCATTGTTAAAAGGAAAACTGATTTCCCGATTAGATACTTACTCAAGGGTATGTATTTACAAGGTATGATTCTCACATCTGTATGGTTTTACAGATGATGAGTTTGAGTAAGTTATTAGGAATTAGGTGATCATCCTCATTATATCAGAATTCGTTGTAATTGGTGATATTTGAGGAAATCGCCTGGGTTTTTGCCAGATGGCATGTATTTGGTTTTGAGTATCCGTTGTTGTGCACCAATTTCAAACTGATATATCTGTACGTTTATTTTTATAAAGTGAGATATAACTTTCTGAAATTATGTCCGTGACATTTACCTATATCAATTGACGATTGGGTAAGGAGCATTGAACAGCGGAGTAGTTCTTAATCATAAGTACAGTTTTCAACCTACGATGCACAGGTTTTGAGTTATTTAACTCAGCGGACTTATACAGAGTATTATATATTGTCCAGTTTCCATCAGGACAAAGGGGTTAGTCCTCGTACTATGTTCTGTTTACTTGTGACTTCTCTAGTTTTTAGACAAATGTTTCGTAGAAATACAAGGTCTAAGTTTTGAGAAGTTGTGGGTATATGAATAAAGTAGAGAACCAGATGTCGCAAGTATCGGGATTCTTCAAAGAGATCGAAGATGTAGATACTTGTGATTGGTATTCAGTTGATAGTAATGGTTTTGAGAAACTTGTTTCTTTTTCAGATTACTCATAATTGGATGTATTCCTAAGTTGAGTAACGCTGATTAGCCTCTCTCCATTAAGTTGATATGCACTGGAGACAGCTGCATGATTTGAATATGGTTCCAATTAAATAAGTGCCAAAGTTTCTATATTGGATATAGAATGGTTCATATCTTAACGATGTTAAGGTATGGGGAGTTGTCCAGCTTATGCTTAAAACCAGACTCTGGATAACTCAAGGCACGTTTCTGTAATGGCAGTTTGTGGGTTGACCCGGGCTATGTCGAGGGTTGACTTTCTACCATCTGGAAAATCAATAGTGATATTGTTCTTGACTTGCCACAGTTTTAGTAAAATGGATTTTTTCATAAAACAGTAGTGGGAGTATGGTAGAACTGGAAGTAATTCCAAATACGCAAACGATTATGGAAAATTTAATAGGACCTATAGATTCAATCAGGTTGGACATTCCATTAGCCACTCCGCAGATATGGTGGGTAACCTCAGACACCCGAGAGGTACTTGTTTTTTGTATTACAGGGAGGTTCTTGTTTATCCAGACTTGACACTACTGTTGTTCCAGGCTATAAGACCTGGCAGGAGGTTAAGTATAGCGTCGTTCTAAACTAGCTTTAGAAGTGCACGTATATATTATTCTGCCAGAGGGTTGTTGTGGTCAGTGGGAGCAGCGAAAGCATAGTGGGCAAGTAGCTTATGTCTATTTATAGCCTTGAGCAGATATAGCGGAGATAGATCATCTAGTTTTGATATGACAGTCATAGGTTTGACTTCATCAGAATAGGGGATGGATCTGTTAAGAAGGTAGTAGGGTGTGATGTCCTGGTATTTGTATGACATACACAGAGTAGGAAGTAAAATTCCTATACTACGATCTGTTGTACTTTGGTTGTCACACAGTTGTTTCTCCACACAGGATATGGATATAATATCTGATATTCTGGTTTCTAGATCTATGGTTTTTGATCTAGATTTGGGTAGTTTCCCAATGTGGGTACTTTGACAGTATTCTAATAGTATTTTAGAATAGATGACTCCTGGCATGGTGGTGTACCTGCAGGTGATGGAGTCTCCCTCTCTAAAGGTGTCTTACAGACTAAAGGGGAGATGTATGTGCATGATTGGCAGATCACTTGCTTAAGCAATTGAGTCAATCATGAGGTGTCAAGTACAACACCGGATGTTGTTTTTGCACTAGATGCAATAAGTTTATATTAATCCAATCGTGGAGAAACATTCGGAAGCAGTTTTAGAATATAAGTGGATGTTCTACGGATTTGATGACGGCAGCCTCCTTCGGGAGACGGTTATCATTCCAGGCTTCAAAGGTGACATGGATGACAGAGTGATTGTCAGAGTTATAGTTTTCGCTCCGACGAGGGGCATTAGTTTGGACAGGTGGTCCAAGAGGATACCGTGGGAGGCACGGTGCTGGACACTGATTAGGTTCAGTTGACGATACAGTCTAAGAAGTTTGGATTTGGAGTTCATTTATGAACTAGGTCCCATCAGATATCCAGACATATTCTAAGACAGGTATTACTCGATTCGGGAGATGGTTTTCTCCGCAAACTTGAGATTAAGAGAGACATAGAAAGAAACATCAGGGCGGATCCACTCATTGAGGCTATTTCTCGAACACAAGAGTTTTACAAACGAACTTTGTGAAACTGATTAGTAGATGAGTTGGGTGTTCGGTATCACACAGGCTGTGAGTATGCGACATCGCAATATTTAGCCTTAAGTGCAAGTGGGAGATTGTTGGTTATAGTGCCCTCAAAGTCAATTATTGGATCGCAGGCACGTGATTGCAACGATTGAGGAGGACCTATACCGGTAAGACAGTTTTACTCGAGATGATAGTATGCTATCTGGTTTTCCTTTATCAGTCGTGTACAGTTTTAGGTAACATGATCATTATTACACATTGATAGAGCCCTTAGGATCTTTAAATGGGATCCTAGTATTATATAGACGGATTAGTTTTGTCTTATGTGTATTCATGTTCTACGAAATACGGATGCGGGTGTGTATACACGGTTGTGAGAAGCGAAGAAGGAGGTGTCTCATTAGGGTTTTGACCATTGACTTGGTCAAAACCAATATAAGGTGAGGAAAATGTTTATTAATCTTTTTAAAGATAATTGTGTTTTGGCTAATTGGTTTGACCATTTGACCTTGCTTGACAATTTGACCTAATTGACCATTGTTGACGTAGATATTTTGCAAGCACTAGACTCTTCTTATTCTTTTGGATTTATCTTTGAGATGATAATGGTCAAATCAAGGGTAGCCATCATAATTTATCATGATAAAAGATTACTAAATATTTTTCTTATGGATGATTATCTCATTCTCTCTCATCAAAAAGAAAGCTCCCATGGTTCTACTTCTTCCTCCTCTCTAGTTTTTTCTATAGCTCTCATGTGTTGAGAAAAATAGAAATAAAATAGACAAACAAATCCATCTTCTTCCTCTACATCACCTAGGACATCAAGCATAGCAAACTTGTTGCTCTAGTTACCTCGGCTTGGGGTGGAGCTCGGACTATAGACTCTCAGGTGGATCGTCTTCGACTCTAAGAGGCTGCGGAGGTGACCAAGATCCGGATCGATCCTCGGAGCTCGCACGGATAAGGAGGACAGCGGAGAAAAGAACCGAAGGACTGTTTTTTTGTGGTATAATCTTTACAACACAGTAGATTAAACCTCCGTAGTTCGTTAGTAATTGTTTGGCAAAGATCCTTTAGCTTTAGTCTATGTTGCTATGTAAGAAAGTTTCGATTTTTACTTGTTCCGCCTACTCGCTAGCTTGCGGGGTGAGCGACATAGACTTACAGTGGTATCAGAGCCTCGCTAAACTATAACTAACAGTTTAAACGACGTGTTAAACTACGAAACCAAAACAACCCGAAAACAACAGACCCAAAAGTTAAGTTTATGTCGATTTTTTAATGCACTCTGAAAATTATTTAAAAAAGTGCAGAGTGTTATTTGAGCAGTAAAATGATCACAGAACAAAAACGGAGCATTTCCTCGAAGTTTGGGCCGGCCACATGGCCTGGAAAACCGGTGAGCTCGGTTTGGGCATGGAGGAAATGGTTTATTTTTGTCGTGTGGCTTTTTGACTTAAATCTTGGGTTTTAGGAGTTGTTTGCTTTCGCCGATTTTGACTTTACTGAAAATTATTCATTGTAGCACTGCGGGTGTTTCGAAGTCGTAACTTTAACGTCGTTTAATGTTCTGTGTTTATGAAATGATATATGTACTGAACGTCTACTAATCGCTATACGTCGATTAGTGGGGGTTGTGCATATCTGTGATCTGTGATCTTGGTTTGTGGATATGAACTTGTTGGATCATCGTGATGAATAGCCAGGGATGTGAGATGAGGGTTTTCATTTTTCATTCAATGTAATATTTGTAATTTGATGTAATATTATTTTATGGTCGCACATCCGGGTTGAGATTGTAGCCACCATTGTATATTATTTCTTTTACTGTTTTTGCTCCTAGGATAGACCCAAGGTGGGGTGCTCAAACTACCAGGTACATTGAAGTGCTGAGTGGCCTACTCACATTGTTGAGGGAGGTTTCTTCACTTCGGGTATTTGGCGGGTAGTTTGCCGCACCCGTAGGGGTCTAGGGTGGGTTTTAGCTATTCATCGCGACCGTGTAATCCGTCTTTCGTTGTAGGCTCAAACGAAGCGCGGATTCCTAGTATATCCAATGTGTTCATCTATGATCTGGAATGGTTATCATTGCATCTGACGAATGTATATATCTATATATGATATCTAGTAGGTATTGCTTATGTTTTGCATCCGCGCTAGTCCATCCGCCGCTCTGTCGTTAGTTAAATAACCTAACGGGTGATGACGGGGCCCAGTGGCAAATGTGGATGGCATAAGTGTACGTCATATTTTTGTTGTTTTCTGCAATGGTAGGATTAATTGATGGGACGCATTATATTAATGCAAAGAAAACAAACCAAAGTTGAATCGTTGGAACAATTTCAAAACCACTCGGTTTTTTCAAAACAGCAAAACTTTTTAAAACGCGGAGCTTAAACCACTCGATTATATCAAGTTCACTACGTTCACGGTTTCGCCAAAACCATTCGTAGCCCTCCGTCATTTCATATGTATATTCAATAGTATTCAATCTATGTTAGTTGACCTTCGTCAAAGCATAGTGATTGGTAGCTGTTGGGTGTTCATATGTAGCATAGATAGATGCGTTGGTTTGGGACAGTCGTATTACCTTGTTGACCTTCGTCAAGGGTATATACCGGTGGGTTCAAATTAACCTGGACAATGATGGGTAGAACTTGACATGTGACTTATGATTTGTTGACCTTCGTCTAGGTCATAAGAGCATGGGGAAAAAATCCACATCGGGAGTTTCTAAGAAAATTGAAACTTGCTAGCGCTGCATACCATTTGGAATTTGATAATGTTGGTAGGATTCCTTCAGCATTATCACACAATGATATTTGGATCCCGTTCCTACTGTGAGTATCCACTACTCATCGGGAGATTTTTTCACTTAACGATCAATGCTATAAACTAAGTAGGTGTCTAGAACAGTGTTAGCGGGGCTACGCCTCCAAGGAAAAGAGCTTATTTAATTAAGCAACTTCGCGAAAGCGTCGTAAAACCTCCCTCGAAGTACCGACACTAGCCTGGCTGAACGGTTAAGCAAGTATTGTACGGTGAGATTAATCCTGACTAATTCTTCTTTTATAGTTTGGGGAAGGATTAGAGAAACAGTGGGAACCATCCTGTTTGGATAAATTAAAATCCAATCTAAATTTGAAAGAGCATCATGCTAAGTGTTTTTTTCTCTCTCTCCTAATTGCAGCGACCCAGTGACCAGACATAAGCTACATCTAGATAATAAAATGACTGAATCTGACTATAATGACTGGTAAAGGTCTGTCCAGATGTCCATTACCCATGAAAAACTGGGACACCTCTTCACTAATCAAACCCCTGCCGTCTCAGGATCAGTTTCCATCGTCGCGGATACTGATATCCGTAAGACATCGGAAAAAGACTGTGCGAATGCCAAGTGCCTCGTGTTGGCCTCAGTTGATGGTGCATACCAGAGGCAGCACGAGAAGATGGACTTAGTTTCTGTCTTCCTCCATAACAAAGATTTATATGGAGAGCAATCTCGTATCGCAAGATATGAGATCTCGAACGAATTGCTTCAAGCGAGGTTGGCTGTCGGGTCATCTGTAGGGGACAACGTCCTTACAGAGACTAGCTATTTTGATGAGCTCACGGACCTGAAGACCACGTTGAAGAACGGGTCAAATACTGACTTGATTCTACAGCCTCTGCCCTCTACTTACACCCTGAAGGAAACCAGGGAAGTAGAGGGAAAGGGAAGGGCAAAAGTTTTAGGACTAGATATATGGAAGGAGGGACGTCCCTATTGTTATGGGAAAGGACATTGGCAGAAGAATTGGAGGGCTTTGGAAGCCAGTAGCCAGGATTCGAAGCATGTTGTGGCTTCGGCTTCGGGTGTGTTTGTAATAGAAAACTGTATGTCAATTAACTCTACTTCCTGGGTACTAGATACCGGATCAGGATCTCATATCTGTAATTCATTACAGGCTTTGAGAAATCGTAGAGTTATCAGGTTAGATGATAAGACTCTCAGGGTTGCTAACGGAATGAGCGTGGATGCTGAATCCGTAGGGGAATATCACCTTGGATTGACAAGTGGGCAGATATGACTCTACGTAACTGTTTGTATGTACCTAGTCTAGCTTGTAATATCATATCTGTATCCTTACTTTCTAAGGAAGGATATGATTTTACTTTTGTAAGTGATGTGGTCCACATCCACCTAAATCAAGTTCTGATTGGGTCAGGTACATTAGAAAACGAAATATACGTATTAAATCAAGCTCAGGTTTTCAGTCTCCAGAACACACTTAAAAGAAAGTCTCCGGAAACAAATCAGGCTTTCTTATGGCATTGTAGACGGGGTCACATCAATGAGACACGGTTAACGAAGTTACATAAAGAGGGATATTTGAATCCGTTCGAGTATCAGTCTTAAGCTACTTGTGAATCTTGTCTTATGGGAAAGATGACAAAGACTCCATTCACTGGACACGGAGTAAGAGCGAGCGAGCTCTTGGGACTCATACACAGTGACGTGTGTGGTCCAATGTCTACACATGCGTGAAGTGGTTATTCATACTTCATTACTTTTACGGATGATTTCTCTAGGTATGGACATGTCTTCCTGATGAAGCATAAATCTGAGGCCTTTGAGAAATTCCAGGAATACAAGAATGAAGTGGAAAAACAAACAGGCAAAAGTATCAAGACACTGAGATCTGATCGAGGTGGTGAATACTTGAGTGCCGAGTTTCTGGGCTACTTAAAAGAGAATGGAATTCTCTCTCAACATACTCCTCCATACACACCACAACACAGTGGTGTATCGGAAAGGCGGAATCGAACCCTATTAGATATGATTCGTTCAATGATGAGTAAGGCTGAGTTACTGCGAACTTTCTGGGGTTATGCACTAGAAACTGTTAGTTATATGTATGCCCTAGAGGCCATTACTGTACATTGGATGTATATTGTAGTGGATGCTGGGACATATATAGGTAGGACTTTCTTGCTCGACATGATAGTACGCTATCTGGTTGCTCTTTATCTTAACATGTATACTTTCTGTCTCTCTGATTACATGTTGATAAAGCCCTTAGGATGTGTACTCGACTTCCAGGACTGTGATGCAGATCATACTAGTGGGCCCTGGATAGTCCATGAGTACATCCTTCAATGTTCCTAGTCGTGGGAATATCGAGACGGGGCATCGATATTCCAGAGTAGACTAGCGTATATCTTCTCGACCCATACGATGGGCGATGGATGATCCCATATCCATTGGTGTTTGACATCAGAGATGGTATACGGGTGCTCAGTGGAGACTGGGTACACTGAACGGATTCGCCGAGAACTCCCAGATGGTATTATACCTCACGTCAGATGGCAGTTCTCTGGTGACACTGGTACAGCTTAGTCTGTTGACCCAAGATCGTCATAGAGTCTTGTGTGTCTCCCACTGTGCTTTGATTTCCACCCTACCACGGCTCTACTGAGTCGTGCAAACAGGTGGTTTTTGGGTACAGTCCTGATTCACATGGAGGCAATGAGCGATAGGAGGGGATTCGTCTCTCCCGGTATTGGGGGTTGATGTTGTGCTATGCTCGACTGGCCATAACAGGAAATCCCTGGCCAGGGTTGCAGTGACCTACTGGTAAGTGTTATCAGTAGTTTCACACATGTTATGGACCTCAAGTCGGCATGACTTATCGAGCTACTGGGGTCTGACGTTTACCACCCCTAGGCGAGATATGCGACATATCAGACGAACAGACCGGACTGTACGGTAAGTGTTACTGGTTGGATTCGCAGAAGTGTGAGCGGGCTTGCTCGTCGATCTTCTGATCGCTCAATACCCGGGTGGCCGTTACGTTTAGCAGACCGCTTGCGGCTTGTGGATGCTTGATATGATCATCATCTGCTGCCGGCGTATTGACGAGTCTTTAGAGTCCTACACAGAGGTTTCCTGGCTCAAGCGAAACGAAATAGGAGTGCATATGAGATATGTGCGGGACCGAGAATAATTCGAGTATGTGATACCGTATTCCATTCTCGTGATCAATGTATCGATTGGTTATATGCGATATAACCTAGTTATAGAATCAAGGATTGATTCGATAAGCCGATACATATGATACTAGTCGGTTATATCCGATATGACCGGATCGTTAAATCAAGTGTTGATTTAATGATTTAGTGCATATTTATAAATTTGATATATTACTTTGCGTTAACTAGTATTGGTTCACTTTAAAAGGATTTTCTCACTTGAATTGTACACATTGTATATGCGATATAGTTTTGTGCACATGTTTGTATCATGTTTGATGATACATGCTTACTTGGTTAAGTGTAAAGAATCAAACCATGGTTTAAGTTAATGATTAGGGTTTTGATTATTTATTCATTTATCTTTCTTATTTATTCATTTTGGAAAAAGAAAAGGATAAATGAATGGTTGAATGTTTTGTTTTTAGTTGAAGTTTCTTGAAACTTTGACTAAGTCACTCTTTTGTTCTTATGCTTAACCCTAACCATCCTTTTAACCATGGTCTTTTCTCTACACCTAACTAAGGTTGAAAGTATGATAAGATTTAATTCTTTTTCATTTAAAATACAAGATTTATCATATCTTTCTTCTTCTTCTTCAAGAGCTAGAAAAAGAAAAGCTTTCTAGTTAAATGGCAACTTGAGAAAACAAGTGAGAAATCCAATTCTAAAGTGAACCCACTTCCTATTTCTTCATCCTCTACCTCTTGCCAAGTAGTATAGGGTGTTCTCTTCACAAGTTTCATGACTTGTTGAGGTGAGAGTTTGATCTTGTGGAGCTTCGACGTAGATCATCTTCGACATCGAAGCCGACGACCAATTCCGCTCATTTTTCCGATGAAGCCGATGCTAGAGTCCGGGATTCAGTTTGGACAGCAAGGGGACTTCATCACTGAGCTTGGGAGGTGGAGGACCGGATCTACAAAGGTTGTAGCCCCTTTCCATAGCATTTAATTCGTTTACTTGCTCGCATCGCTTATATATCTAGTTAACGATCCGTATTAGGCTTTTTAGGCACCCGTAAAATTTGAAACAGCCATGTTTGATGCCTTGTGAGACTTCACTAGTATGCCTAGGAACCCTACAGTGGTATCAGAGCCTAGCTAGAGCCTTAGGCGATGCATATACGGAGTTAGAAGTCCGATCGACCCGAAACCCCGACTTGAAAGTGCTCTCTGGACATTTTCTGTTTTCGTGGATTTTTGAGAATTAAAAATATGCAGAAAAATCAGCAGGAAATTCTAAGAATTACGGTGCAAAAATTAACTAATGATCCTTCAAAAGTGCGGTGGAACCGCGGCATTAGCATGCTAATGCGGCGGTTCCGCGGCCGTTTTGTCTTATTAGGCATTCAATTTTGCACAGTAATTCCTATTTTGCAGTGCTAGTTTTCCTGGGAATTTTTTTTTATCTGAAATCAAGAGTTGAGTTTTTTGGGTTGTATTAGGAGTTCGTACATTCGATCGGATTGTCTAATTTTGTCTATGAGTTTTTCGGATATTTTAGAATATGTTAAAAATTTCGACCGGACATAAATACCCATTTTTTCCCCTGCCGGAAAATTTTCAAGTGTTGGATTTTTCCGTGGTTTAAGGACGTTCTGAGTAGTGCAGGTAACGCGATGGTCTCTCTAGAAGACAACAAACCTTAACTCGATTATGTGACCGTCTTGAACTGCCCTTTGAACCTTAGGGTTTGGGGCAGTACGGCGTGCCACATGTGAGGCGTTGGCTTGACCCTTCTACGGCTGGACCGTTGGTACTGAGGCATGAAGTGAATGTCTTTGAACTTATTTCATTCGGTTGATCGGGAAAACTTGGGTATTCGATTGTTCTATCGAAAAGTTTAACATTTTCTATCTTATCCGGAATGTGATACAATAATTGGAATTCACAATAAGTTATGAGATAACTGAATGAATGTTATAAACATAGCACTTTAGACTCACTTGATCGGTTGCCACGGAATTTTGATGTGATCAAAAGTCCGTTGCAATCACGTTGTGAACGCGGATACTCGCCGGTAAACTTAATAGACAGCCTCACTCCATAGCCCCGACCAAGTGACTGCAGGAGAACCCCGTCGCCGAAAGCATCCGTTCGGGTGCTCGCGGCAGCGGTGTTCCGCCATGGTGCACTTCGTCGACGGCATCGGGGGTGCGGCCGCCTACTAAAGTTTACGACGAGCATTCGATCAGGATGTCGGGAATCTTGTTGAATTACCCGACTTGATATTGAAAAGTGTTTTCGATAATGAGACTAAAATGCGGGGTTTATAATTGTTAGGCATGCGATGTCTAAGGAATTCGTTTGATTAGGCATGCGATGTCTAAAGCGGTTGCGGATTCCAACTGTTGTAGTTTTACACTTTCTTTCCTGTGACCGTAAGTGTAGTATGTAGTGGTATTGCTGATTGTCGTTGCTATACGTCGACGACAATCGGTGTATGCATACTTACTTACGTTGATGACATGTGTTGTTATGTGTTGCTGGATATGTTATATTGGATCGTCGTGTTTGAATAGCCGGGGGTTTTTATGTGAGATGAGTGTTTTCCATTTTCATTCATGTAAAAAACTTGTATGTAATATTCTTTTATTGGGGCACTTTCAGGTTGCGGATGATGTCACCATTTGTATATTATTTACTTTTCTGCATTAGGATAGACCCAAGGAGGGGAGCATAAGTAGCCGGGTTCTAGGGTCCAGTGGGAGACCATCTCGAGGAGTCGAGTCCGGGTCTCCTAACCATAAAATTGGTAGGGTTGCTTGCCGCTCTCGTAGGGGTCTAAGGGTGTGGGATTGGCTATTCATCACAACCGTGGAATCCGTGTTTTATACTGGCTCGTATTGAAAACACGGACGTCCTAGTATATCCAATATTTCATATGTTTCTACTGCTGCGATATCTGTGATGTGATCATGTGATGTTCTGTGATGGATAGAGTATATAGTATATATGATATATTATATAAACGTTGCTTATGTTTTACACCCGCGCTAGCCCTGCCCCGCTCTGCCGTTAGTTACCTAACCTAACGGTGCAGACGGGACATCGAGGCGAATGCGGATGGCATAAGCGTACGTTATATTTATCTGTGATGATTAGGTGGACTTAAATGATGGGATATTCATTAATGAGATTAATGAAAGAAAATAAACCTAATTGATGTTGTGGAATCGAATTTCAAAATAAAAACAGGTAGCTACAGTTCTTGCTTTGCATCGCGGTGTTCATTGTAGAACATCCTGCACCTTATTCGATGGGGAAAGGACCGAGATCCCTTCACCGGGAGTGACTCCTTTAGCAATAACTGGCAAATGCTACACACTCGGTTTGTCCTTTGATTGCTTCTATAGTTTCTGCTTTGCACAGTGATATATATGATATATCCCGCACCTCATTCGACGAGGAAAGGGCCGACGATCCCTTCACCGGGAGTGACCCCTTTAGAAAAACTAGAAAAGCCTCGAAAAAATTCCATTTAAAAACCATTTGATTCCGCAACGAGATCAAGTTCAAAGCGTTAAAGGTTTTCACAAAAACCATTCGTAACCCTCCGTCATTTTAGGAAGTAGAGTACTTAGTATTCGTGCTGTGTTTGTTGACCATAGTCAAGGCACAGTGTACGGTAGCTAAGTGATGTCTTCCTACACCGCATATGATGCGATTAGTTAGGACAGTCGCGTGACTTTGTTGACCTTAGTTAAGGGTCATGTGGGTGGGTCTAATTAATCACGAAATGACGGGTAGAACTTGACTAGTACTTATGATTTGTTGACTATAGTTAAGTTCATACGTGCTAGGGGTAAAAACCTTTATCGGGAGTTTCAAGTGTTGAAATTTGTAATGAGATTGCATACCTTCTATGTGATAGTTGGATCCCGATACCCACTGCGAGTAATTGTTACTCCTGGGAGAGTTTTGCACTTTGCAATTAGCCGATCAAGTAGGTGTCTAGAAAGGTGTCAACGGGGTTACGCCTCTGGGAAAACGAGGTTTACTGTAATTAGGTCCGTGCGAAAGCACGGGGAACCTCCCTCAAAGTACCGACGCTGGCCTGGCTGAAAGATTGGCGAACTTGTAGAGTGTAATTAATCCCGGCTAGTCTTTCCTTTTAAGGTTTGAAGGAAGATTTGATAAAAACAGTGGGAGCCATCCTGATTAGATAAAATATATAACCAATCTGATCTTGCAAGAGCGCACGCAGAGTGTTTTCTTCTCTCTCTCTCCTGGTAGCGACCATATCACGCCTTAATCAAGATAATAAAATGGATGTATTGACCGAACCCGCTTGTTATTCTGAGATGGGGAACGTTGGTCCCGCTCCAACTTATAATTGTTATAAGACAGAGCAGGAAATTGGGGAATACCAGATCTCCCATGCCGCCCAAACGAAGAAAGTGCATATGATGCATCTCCTTTGGGTATGTTCATTACAAAGAACTGTTTCTCAGTATCCTCTGAATCCTGGGTATATGATACCGGATCAGGATCCCAGATATGTAAGCTGTTACATAGGGCTACAAAAAGGTAAAAAAACTGAGAACGGGTGATAAGTTTCATGAGACAGAAACCGGGGCAAGTGTTGCAGCCAAGTCTGTTGGTCACTGTCACCCTGTATTACCAATACATTGATTCTGAACAAATGCTATTAGATACCGAACCTGATATACAAAATCATATCAGTCTCTTTATTAGCAAAGAAAGGATATAATTTTGTATTGATGGATAATGTTTTAAACATTTCCTATATCAAAAGTTGATCGGTTCAGGCACGTTATCTAAAAGCATTGACGTTCTAAATCAAACTACAGTTCCTAGTATACAGAACACACGCAAGAGGAAAAGTTCAGAAATGAACGAATCATTCTTGAGGCATTGTAGACTAGGTCATATCAATGCGACCCGACTGGCTGAAGTTACATTTTAGATGTATATTTAAATCAGTTTGAATTTACATCTTGTGAAACTTGCCAGTCATGTCACAAAGATAAGATGACCATAGCTCTGTTTATTGGAAACAGAGGAAGAGTTAGTAAACTCTTGGGACTGATACATAATGATGTATGTAAGGTCTCCTGTCTACACATGTCAGGACTGGTTCTTTATACTTCATTATATTCTCTGATAATCTCTCAAGATTCAGTCATATGTTCCTGTTGAAATATAAGTCCGAACCTTTTGAGGTATTCACAGAATATAAGTTAGAAGTAGAGAACCAATAACCGGGTATAAGTATTATGTCCTTTGATGAGATCAAGGAGGAGAATACTTGTGCATGGAATTCCTGGATTATTCTAAAGGAGAATGAGATTCTCTCTCAGCATTACTCCTCCAAATAACCATAGCACATTAGTGTATCGGGGCGGAGCAATCACACCCTATATGATAAGGTGTG
Organism: Agapanthus africanus; assembly: GCA_030015575.1. Taxonomy (NCBI): domain Eukaryota; kingdom Viridiplantae; phylum Streptophyta; class Magnoliopsida; order Asparagales; family Amaryllidaceae; genus Agapanthus; species Agapanthus africanus. Next base: position 253,072,894 of record CM057337.1, on the reverse strand, counting down.
GTTTATGATGAGTACTACTGAGTTACCTATTTCCTTTTTGGGAGTTATGCGCTTGAGAAGCTGCATACCTATTGAATAGGGTTCGAATCAAATCACTGCCTACCACTCCATATAAGATATGGTGTGGGAAGATCCTATCTCTTAAGTAAGTTAAGATTTGGGATTGTCCGGCCTATGTCAAAAGCAAAATCCGGACAAGATCGAGGCAAGGTCTGTAATGTAGAATTGGAAACGTTCCAGCTATACAAACTACAGCAGATGATTTGACAGAACCAAAGGATTCTAAAGTCCCCGACGAACCTCAGCCTCTCCGCCGATCTGGTAGGGTTCCTCGCCTGCCTGAGAGATACCTCGGTTTCTCGATGACAGTGGGAGCAAGGATTGCATCATGAGATGATGACCCAACTAGATTCGAGCAGGCCATCAAGAGTAGGGACTTTGTAAGAATGGCTGGATGCTTTGCAATCTGAGATGGAATCCATATACACCAACAAAGTATGGACTTTGGTTGCGATATCTGAAGGGTTAAATCCCCATCAGGAGCAAGTATATCTTGAGAAGATTACTTGGTGTAGATGGACAAGTTGAGACTTTCAAAGCTAGACTTGTTAAAGGTTTTCGTCATCGACCAGGCACGGATAATGATGAAACCTTTTCCAGGGACTATGCTTAAGTCCATCCAGATCCTACTTGCCACGGCTACATACCATGACTGCGATATCTGGTGGTTGGGTGCCATGACAACTTTTCTAAATAATGATTTAGAAAAGAACGTCTATAAGTACACAGCCAGAGGGCCTCGTAGACAGTGGGAGCAGCGGAAACGTATGCAAGATGCTTTATAGGATAAAGCAGGCATCGCGTAGTTGGAACGTCTGTTTTGATGTGATAGTCAAAGTGTTTGACTTCATCAAAATGGTAGACGAACCTTGTATATACAAAAGGGTAGTAGAGAGTAAGGTGGTCATCTTCGTATTGTACGTAGACAACATACTCTTGATAGGAAAAAAGTTTCCTATACTACGATCGGTCAATCTCCTATTATCACACGGATTCTCCAAATAGGATAAAGATGATACCTCCTAAATCCTGAGATTTGGACCTATGAGATAGATCTAAAGGGATATTAGGGTTCTCACTAGGTATAGTGAGATTGTATCAATCGATCCTGGAGAGAATCACTGGAAGTGTTCCAGGGTGATAAAGACGACTGAATGTCAGTCACAGGCACTGTCTTTACCCTCAGTAAAGGGACGGTATGTTGGAAGAGTTCCAAGCTCGATACCGTGGCAAACTAGACGATAAAGGCTGGTAACATCGCTATTAAAGATACTGCTAAAGAGGCAGTTTGGGTGTATATTGGTTCATAAGATGAACTAGGTTCCTGCCATTGTATGACAATGGAAGTGTGGCTTCGGCCCTGGAACCCTGGTCCCATCAGTGACCTAGACAAATTCTGAGGCAGCATCACCTGATCATGGAGATAGTTGATCTCCAGGGTGATCGAGGTTAGTAGAGAAGACTCAGAGGACAACACGGCGGATCCACTCACGAAGGCCTTTTCCCAGAGGGAGACTCATATGGGATGGTTGAGTATTAGATACTACGACCACTGCTACAGATGGCCCTAGTGCAAGTGGGAGATTGTTAGTTATATGTATGCCCTAGAGGCCATTACTGTACATTGGATGTATATTGTAGTGGATGCTGGGACATATATAGGTAGGACTTTCTTGCTCGACATGATAGTACGCTATCTGGTTGCTCTTTATCTTAACATGTATACTTTCTGTCTCTCTGATTACATGTTGATAAAGCCCTTAGGATGTGTACTCGACTTCCAGGACTGTGATGCAGATCATACTAGTGGGCCCTGGATAGTCCATGAGTACATCCTTCAATGTTCCTAGTCGTGGGAATATCGAGACGGGGCATCGATATTCCAGAGTATACTAGCGTATATCTTCTCGACCCATACGATAGGCGATGGATGATCCCATATCCATTGGTGTTTGACATCAGAGATGGTATACGGGTGCTCAGTGGAGACTGGGTACACTGAACGGATTCGCCGAGAACTCCCAGATGGTATTATACCTCACGTCAGATGGCAGTTCTCTGGTGACACTGGTACAGCTTAGTCTGTTTACCCAAGATCGTCATAGAGTCTTGTGTGTCTCCCACTGTGCTTTGATTTCCACCCTACCACGGCTCTACTGAGTCGTGCAAACAGGTGGTTTTTGGGTACAGTCCTGATTCACATGGAGGCAATGAGCGATAGGAGGGGATTCGTCTCTCCCGGTATTGGGGGTTGATGTTGTGCTATGCTCGACTGGCCATAACAGGAAATCCCTGGCCAGGGTTGCAGTGACCTACTGGTAAGTGTTATCAGTAGTTTCACACATGTTATGGACCTCAAGTCGGCATGACTTATCGAGCTACTGGGGTCTGACGTTTACCACCCCTAGGCGAGATATGCGACATATCAGACGAACAGACCGGACTGTACGGTAAGTGTTACTGGTTGGATTCGCAGGAGTGTGAGCGGGCTTGCTCGTCGATCTTCTGATCGCTCAATACCCGGGTGGCCGTTACGTTTAGCAGACCGCTTGCGGCTTGTGGATGCTTGATATGATCATCATCTGCTGCCGGCGTATTGACAAGTCTTTAGAGTCCTACACAGAGGTTTCCTGGCTCAAGCGAAACGAAATAGGAGTGCATATGAGATATGTGCGGGACCGAGAATAATTCGAGTATGTGATACCGTATTCCATTCTCGCGATCAATGTATCGATTGGTTATATGCGATATAACCTAGTTATAGAATCAAGGATTGATTCGATAAGCCGATACATATGATACTAGTCGGTTATATCCGATATGACCGGATCGTTAAGTCAAGTGTTGATTTAATGATTTAGTGCATATTTATAAATTTGATATATTACTTTGCGTTAACTAGTATTGGTTCACTTTAAAAGGATTTTCTCACTTGAATTGTACACATTGTATATGCGATATAGTTTTGTGCACATGTTTGTATCATGTTGATTATACATGCTTACTTGGTTAAGTGTAAAGAATCAAACCATGGTTTAAGTTAATGATTAGGGTTTTGATTATTTATTCATTTATCTTTCTTATTTATTCATTTTGGAAAAAGAAAAGGATAAATGAATGGTTGAATGTTTTGTTTTTAGTTGAAGTTTCTTGAAACTTTGACTAAGTCACTCTTTTGTTCTTATGCTTAACCCTAACCATCCTTTTAACCATGGTCTTTTCTCTACACCTAACTAAGGTTGAAAGTATGATAAGATTTAATTCTTTTTCATTTAAAATACAAGATTTATCATATCTTTCTTCTTCTTCTTCAAGAGCTAGAAAAAGAAAAGCTTTCTAGTTAAATGGCAACTTGAGAAAACAAGTAAGAAATCCAATTCTAAAGTGAACCCACTTCCTATTTCTTCATCCTCTACCTCTTGCCAAGTAGTATAGGGTGTTCTCTTCACAAGTTTCATGACTTGTTGAGGTGAGAGTTTGATCTTGTGGAGCTTCGACGTAGATCATCTTCGACATCGAAGCCGACGACCAATTCCGCTCATTTTTCCGATGAAGCCGATGCTAGAGTCCGGGATTCAGTTTGGACAGCAAGGGGACTTCATCACTGAGCTTGATAGGTGGAGGACCGGATCTACAAAGGTTATAGCCCCTTTCCATAGCATTTAATTCGTTTACTTGCTCGCATCGCTTATATATCTAGTTAACGATCCGTATTAGGGTTTTTAGGCACCCGTAAAATTTGAAACAGCCATGTTTGATGCCTTGTGAGACTTCACTAGTATGCCTAGGAACCCTACAGAAACAGCTGCATATCTTTTGAACAAGGTTCCAACCAAGACTGTGCCTACCACACCATATCAGATGTGCAGTGGGAAGAAACCTTGTCTTAAGTATCTTAAGACATGGGGATGTCCAGCTTTTGTAAAGAAGCAGCATTCGGACAAGCTCGAGGCACACTCAGTACTGTGTAAGTTTGCGGGATACCCCAAGAACTCCAGGGGGTATCTTTTTAATTCCGCAGAGGAAAAAAAGATTTTTTGTTTCTCAGCATCCCCACTTCTTGGAAACTGAATTTTTAGAAAATCAGATAAGTGGGAGTGCAATAGAACTGGAAGAAATTCCAGAACCGCAAGCTATTACTGATAGCTTGCTAGAACCAGAAGTTTCAGAAGAACCGGACATTCCAGCGCCACTCCGCAAGAGTAGTAAGCAGTCTCATCCACCCGAAAGATATTACGGTTTTCTTATAGACGGGGATCGAGAGGATTGCATTATTGAAAATGATGAGCCTACTAGCTTCCAGCAAGCCATTCAGAGCGGTGACTCGGTAAAATGTCTGGATGCAATGCGGACCGAGATGGAGTCCATATACACCAACAAAGTTTGGACTTTGGACATTGCTCCAGAAGGGGTAAAACCCGTAGGCTGCAAATGGATCTTCAGAAAGATGATTGGTGTAGATGGGCAGGTTGAAACCTATAAAGCTAGACTTGTTGCAAAGGGTTTTCGTCAAAGACCTGGTTTGGACTATGACGAAACCTTTTCTCCCGTGGCTATGCTCAAATCCATTCGGATTCTTCTTGCCATTGCTTCCTTCCACGATTATGAGATCTGGCAGATAGACGTAAAGACGGCTTTTCTAAATGGAAATTTGGAAGAGTGCGTCTATATGGATCAGCCGAAGGGTTTCATTCAGAGTTGGAGCAGCGGTAAAGTGTGCAAGTTGCTTAAGTCCATTTATGGACTAAAGCAGGCATCGCGGAGTTGGAACATCTGCTTTGATGATACTGTCAAAGAATTCAACTTTATCAAAAATCCAGATGAACCATGCACATATAGTAAGATTGTAGGGAGAACTGTTATATTTCTCGTCTTGTACGTGGATGACATTCTCTTGATAGGAAATGACATTCCTAACCTACAGTCAGTCAAAAGATTCTTGTCACAGAGGTTCTCCATGAAGGACCTGGGCAATGCCAACCACATTCTGGGGATCCAGATCTATCGTGATAGATCTAAGAGGATGTTGGGACTTTCGCAGTCCAGATACATCGACACCATACTGAAACGATTCAGTATGGAAGATTCAAAGCGCGGTAACCTACCGGCTTGTCACGGAATCACCCTATCTAAAGACATGTCTCCAAAGACTGATTTGGAAAAGGCTCGCATGTCATCTATACCCTACGCATCTGCGGTAGGCTCTATAATATATGCGATGTTGTGTACCAGACCAGATGTAGCATACGCACTGAGCGTTGTAAGACGGTATCAGTCTGACCCAGAGGAGAAACACTGGATAGCAGTAAAGAACATTCTCATGTACCTGAGAAAGACTAAGGAGATGTTCTTTGTGTATGGCGGAAAAGACCTCCAGATCGAGGCCTTTGCTGACTCCAGCTTCCAGAGTAACAAAGATGACTCTAAGTCCATGTCGGGTTATGTCTTTACCCTCAATGGAAGAGCTGTTTGCTGGAATGGCTCCAAGCAGGAAACCGTTGTTGACCCAACGATGGAAGCAGAGTACATAGCTGCTTGCGATGCCGCAAAAGAAGCTGTTTGGATGAAGAAGTTCCTTATGGAGCTTCAGGTGGTTCCTACCATTGTTGATCCAATACCGCTGTATTGCAACAACAATGGCGCTATAGCCTTAGCGAAGGAACCCAGGTCCTATCAGAAGTCCAGGCACATCTTGAGGCGGTACCACCTGATCAGGGAGATCATAGATCGCCGGGAGATCGAGGTGAGGAGAGTAGATTCGGAGAATAACACTGCAGATCCACTCACGAAGGCCATACCCTAGACTCAGTTCGAGTGGCTGATCGAGATGATAGGTCTTCGATATGCCAGTACATGGCCCTAGTGCAAGTGGGAGATTGTTAGTGTATATGCCCTAGAGGCCATTACTTTATCATACTGGTTTGTATATTACTTAATGGAAGCTTGGGATATTCACAGTTGTATAAACAGTCTTGCTCAAAATGGTAGTATGCTACCTGGTTTGTTTCTACTTCAATATGTGCATGTGTTTCTTTTAGCATATCGCTTATACATATTAGTGGAGCCTTTAGGATCTTTACTTGATTACCAGCGTTGTGATGGCAGTCATACTAGTGGGGGCTGGGTAATCTACAAGCACATCCCTATACAGGTCCCTAGTGGTAAGATTATCAAGACGGGGTATCAATACTCCGGAGTAGACTAGCGTATACGCTTCTCATCCCAGCAGGGGAGATGGTCTGTCCCACAGCCATTAGTACGTCGTACTGGAGATAGTATGCAGGTGCTCGTTAAGTTACGAGTGCACTAGACAGGATTCATCGGGAACTGTTGGTTGGTACTATACCTATCGTCAGATAACAGTTCCCAAGTGACAGGAGTACAGCTTAGTCCGTCGACTTGACACTGCTACTTCGCCTCGAGTGTGTTCCCACTGTACTTTGATTACTACCCTACCACGGCTCAAAAGAGTCGTGCAAACTGGTAGTAGTTGGGTGCAGTACCGAAGCACTTAGAGGCAGTAGCGGTTAGACAGGATTCGTCTCTCCCGGTATTGAGGGTTGATATCGCGCTGTGTCTAGGAGAGCCATTACATAAAGTCCCTGGCCAGGGCAAGCGAGATTTACTGGTAGTGTTTCCAGTAGTTTCTCAGGGTGTTCTGGGCTACACTCCGGCATGAATTGTACCGCTATTAGGGGTCTGATGTTTACCGCCCTCCAGGCCCGACATGCGATACTTTTAGACGAACAGACCGGACAGTATGGAGATTTTCACATTCAGGCTCAGTAGGATCTCGGATGGGTTTACCTCATCGGCCTTCTTATCAACATCTACCTAGATAGCGTTACGTACAGCTAGTGCCACTTTGCGGTCTGTGGTTAAACGCACTGCCAGCGTAGTGTCGAGTCTTTAGAGTCCCACACAGAGAGTTTTCCTGAACCGGGCAAAAGGTGTAGAAGCCGTATGGTTTTACAGCAGGGCTACGATCACTTACGTGCACTTGTGCGCGTATGATGTTCGGGTGGATAATACTAGTGGGTTTTGGTTTAAGCAGGATCCTAGTATTATATAGAAGGATTATTTTTGTCTTCTGTGTATTCGTGTTCTACGGAATGTAGATGCGGGTGTGTATGCACGGTTGTGAGGAGCGAAGAAGGAGGTGTCTCATTAGGGTTTTGACCACGACTTCGTCAAAACCAATATGAGGTGAGGAAAATGTTTATTAATCTTTTTAATGATAATTGTAGTTTGGCTAATTGGTTTGACCATTTGACCTTGCTTGACAATTTGACCTAGTTGACCATTGTTGACTTAGATATTTTGCAAGCACTAAACTCTTCTTATTCTTTTGGATTTATCTTTGAGATGATAATGGTCAAATCAAGGGTAGCCATCATAATTTATCATGATAAAAGATTACTAAATATTTTTCTAATGGATGATTATCTCATTTGCTTTCTCTCTCATCAAAAAGAAAGCTCCCATGGTTCTTCTTCTTCCACTTCTCTAGTTTTTTCTATAGCTCTCATGTGTTGAGAAAAATAGAAATAAAATAGACAAACAAATCCACCTTCTTCCTCTACATCACCTAGGACATCAAGCATAGCAAACTTGTTGCCCTAGTTACCTCGGCTTGGGTTGGAGCTCGGACTATAGACTCTCGGGTCGATTGTCTTCGACTCTAGGAGGCCACGGAGGTGACCAAGATCCGGATCGATCCTCGGAGCTCGCACGGACGAGGAGGACAGTGAAGAAAAGAACCGAAGGACAGTTTTCATGAGGTATAATCTTTATAACACAGTAGATTAAACCTCTGTAGTTCGTTAGTAATGGTTTGGCAAAGATCCTTTAGCTTTAGTCTATGTTGCTATGTAAGAAAGTTTCGATTTTTACTTGTTCCGCCTCCTCGCTAGATTGCGGGGTGAGCGACATAGACTTACGCATGGACTACATCTCTATCCGCATTGACATTTTTACCGAGTCACCGCTCTGAATGGCTTTCTGGAAGCTAGTTGGCTCATCATTATAAATGATGCAATCCTCTCTATCCCCGTCTATGAGAAAACCATAGTATCTCTCAGGCGGATGAGACTGCCTACTAGTCCTGCGGATTGGCGCAGGGATGTCCTATTCTTTTGAAATCTCTGGTTCTACCATACTTTCAGTAATAGTCTGTGGTTCTGGAATTTCTTCCTGTTCTATTGCGCTCCCACTAGTCCTTTTTCAAAAAATTGATTTTCTAAAAAGTTAGGCATGACGAGGAACAAAAAACCATTTGTTCCTCTGCGTAATATAAAAGATACCCCCTGGAATTCTTTAGGTATCCCACAAACATATACAGTACTAAATATAAAAGATACCCCCTGGAGTTCTTTATGCCTCGAACTTGTCCACATACTGTTTTTCGACAAAAGCTGGACATCCCTATATCTTCAGATACTGAAGATACGATTTCTTCCCACTCCACATCTGATATGGTGTGGCAGGCACTGTTATGGTAGGAACCTTATTCAATAGATATGCAGTTGATTCTAGCGCATAACCCCAGAAGGATCAAGGCAACTCAGCGTTACTCATCATGGAACGAACCGTATCTAATAAGGTTTTGTTCCGTCTTTCCGATTTACCGTTGTGTTGTGGTGTGTATGTAGGAGTAAACTGAGAGAGAATTCCATTCTCTTTTGGTTAACCCAGGAACTCGGCAATTAAGTATTCACCATATCAATCAGATCTCAGTATCTTGATACTTTTTCCTATTTGTTTTTCCACTTCATTCTTATATTCTCGGAATACCTCGAAAGGCCTTCGATTTATGCTTCATCAAGAAGTCATGTCCTTACCAAGAGAAATCATCCGTAAAAGTAATGAAATAGGAATGACCACTTCATGCATATGTAGATATTGGACCACACACGTCGCTGTGTATGAGTCCTCAGAGCTCGCTCGCTCTTACTCCATGTCCAGTGAACGGAGTCTTTGTTATCTTTCCTATGAGACAAGATTGACAAGTTGCATAAGACTGATATTCGAATGGATCTAAATATCCTTCTCTATGAAACTTCGACAACCGTGTTTCATTGATGTGACCCAGTCTACAATGCCATAAGAAAGCCATATTTAATTCTGGAGACTTTCTTTTAAGTGTGTTCTGGACGTTGAAAACTTGAGCTTGATTTAATACGTATATACCATCATCTAGTGTACCTGACCCAATCAGACTTTGATTTAGGTGGATGCGGACCATATCGCATACAAAGTAGACTAGGTACACACAAACAGTTATGTAGAATCAATATCTACCCACTTGTCAATTCTAGGTGATATACCTTATGGATTCAGCGTCCGCTCTCATTCCGTTAGCAACCCTGAGAGTCATATCACCTGCCCTGATAACTCAACGGTTTCTCAAAGCCTGTAATAAATTACAGATATGAGATCTTGATCCGGTATCTAGTACCCTGGAAGTAGATTTAATTGACAGACTGTTTTCAATCAACACACCCGAAGTCGAAACCACAACGTGCTTCGGATCCTGGATTCTGGCTTTCCAAGCCCTGCATCCCTTCTACCAATGCCCTTTCCAGTGACAATAGGGAAACTCCTCATTCCCTACTGTTTGCCCGAAACTTTTGCCATGTCCTTTCCTTCTACCTTACTGACACCGCCTATCGGTTTTGTGGATGTCTTCTTCTTCTCACCCTTGTCTTTCACCTTGGATCTGGAAGAGGAAGATTCCCCAATAAGCAGAGCGGGTGTCTCCCTGGTTTCCTTTAGGGTACCCTAAAATGGAAGTATAACTTTCTTCCCCTGGGTGTAAGTAGGAGGTAGGGACTGTAGTATTAAGTAAGTACATGACTCGTTCTCCAGCGTGGTCTCTAAGTCCGTAAGCTCATCAATATAGCTAGTCATCATAAGGAAGTGGTCTCCTACAGATGACCCGATAACCAACCTCGCTTGAAGCAATTCCTTCGAGATCTCATATCTTGCGATACGAGATTGCTCTCCAGATAAATCTTTGTTATGGAGGAAGATGGAAATTAAGTCCATCTTATCGTGCTTGTAAGTCCACGTTACCTCTCTCGGTTCTTTCGGGGTTGCGGAAACGGTGAAAAACGATTTTATGGTTTAGGGTAACATGGACTAGAAAACCCGGATCTTTGCTAAACAACACACTAGAAACTAACATGAGCTTTACCTACTCGGTTAGGGGGTTATACCTTAACTTGAACTCCTTCTCTTCGACTCCTTGTGGTGGTCGGATGGTACTCCTCGTCGCCTTCTCTTGCCGAAGAAAGATCCACCCGAGGGCCTCTACCTTGAGCTCCTTCCTCAATCTTGAGGTAACTAAAGTGTTAGGTTTGCTAAACCTTCAACCTTAGGATGAGTAGAGAGTGGCTTTGGTGTTTTATCTCAAAGGAAATGGTTCTCAACTCATGAGAGGGATTTTCCTTGAGCTAGAGGAAGAGGAAGAGCAAAGGATGAGAGAAAATGAGAATGAGAGAATGATAATAGTTTTGCAACCATATGAATATATGTGAATTAACAAATTAATAATATTAATCCAAAAAGAAAAAGGTGATGGTAGGTTGAAAAGACCATTATCATCTCACATTATATGGGTTTTGCAAAGATCAAAGAGCATCTTTGCTTGAAATGATGATGGTCAAAGTTTCAACCTTGGTCAACAAGTCAACCTTGGTCAAGATGTCAACAACCTAACCATAACTCAATTTCCTTTAATTAATATTATTAATTGATATTTCACATATTCATTAGGGTTTGGAAAAAGACAACAGTCAGCAGTGCATACACACCCGTTCCAAAACCCTAATGAGAATCCTCTGCCTCAGTCAACTGTGCATACACACCCGTATCCATGTTCCGAGGAACACGAATACAATGAGATAAAACTAACCCCAAAACATATACTAGGATCTGGCTTAAACCAAAGCCCGCTAGTAATAACTGTCCGGACACCAAACGTGCACAAGTGCGCAGATGTGAACGAACCCCGTAGCAAAACCATGCGACCTCTACTCTGTTTTGCCCAAAGGCGAATAACCCTCTGTGTGGGACTCTAAAAACTCGACACTACGCTGGCAGTGGGTTTAACCACAGACTGCAAGAAGCACTAGCTGTACGTAACGGTCCCCAGGTAGAAGCCGATAAGAAGACTGATGAGGTGAACCCATCCGAACTCCTACTGAGCCTGTATGTGACAATCTCCGTACAGTCCAGTCTGTTCATCTGAGAATATCGCATGGCGGGCCTACGGGGTGGTAAATGTGAGTCCCCTAATAGCGGTACAAGTCGTGCCGAAGTGTAGCCCAGAACACCCTGAGATATCACTCGAAACCTACCAGTATATCTCGCTAGCCCTGGCCAGGGACTTTGTGTAATGGCTCTCCTAGACATAGCGCGATATCAACCCCCAATACCGGGAGAGACGAATCCTATCTAACCGTCACTGCCTCCAAGTGCTTCGGGACTGCACCCAACTATTACCTGTTTGCACGACTCCATTGAGCCGTGGTAGGGTAGTAATCAAAGTACAGTGGGAACACACTCGAGGCGAAGTGACAGTGTCAAGTCAGCGGACTAAGCTGTACTCATGTCACCTGGGAACTGATAACTGACGATAGGTATAGTACCAACCAACAGTTCCCGACGAGTCATGTCCAGTGTACTCATAACCTAACGAGCACCCGCATACTATCTCAAGTATGACGTACTGACGGCCGTGGGACAGACCGTCTCCCCTGCTGGGATGAGAAGCGTATACGCTAGTCTACTCCGGAGTATCGATGCCCCGTCTTGATAATCCCATGACCAGGGACGTGTATATAAAGATGTGCTTGTAGATTACCCAGACCCCACAAGTGTGACTGCCATCACAACGCTGGTAATCAAGCAAAGATCCTAAGGGCTCCACTAATGTGTATATGTGATATACTAAAAGAAACACATGTAGACATTAAAGCAGAGATAAACCAAGTAGCATTCTACTATTTCGAGCAAGATTGTCTATACAACTGTGAATATCCCAAGCTTCCATCAAGTAATATAATATGATACAGTAATGGCCTCTTGGGCATATACACTAACAATCTCCCACTTGCACTAAGGCCATGTACTGGCGTATCGAAGACCTATCATCTCGATCAGCCGCTCGGACTGAGTCTGGGGTACGGCCTTCGTGAGTGGATCTGCAGTGTTATCTTCTGAAGCAACCCTCCGAACCTCGATCTCCTGGCGATCCACGATCTCTCTGATCAGGTGATACCGCCTCAAGATGTGTCTGGATTTCTGATGGGACCAGGGTTCCTTCGCTAATGCTATAGCCCCGTTGTTGTCACAATACAGAGGTATTAGATCAACAATGGATGGAACCACCTGAAGTTCTTTCAAGAACTTTCTTATCCAGACGGCTTCTTTTGCGGCATCAGCACCAGCGATATATTCCGCTTCCATCGTCGAGTCAGCCACGGTTTCCTGTTTGGAACTCCTCCAACACACCGCCCCTCCATTGAGGGTAAAGACATATCCCGACATGGACTTGGAATCATCCTTGTCACTCTGGAAGCTGGAGTCAGCAAAGGCCTCGATCTGGAAGTCTTTTCTGCCATACACCAAGAACATCTCCTTAGTCCTTCTCAGGTACTTAGGAATGTTCTTTAACGCTATCCAGTGCTTCTCCCCAGGGTTTGACTGATACCGGCTTAGCACACTCAGTGCATAAGCAACATCTGGTATGGTACACAACATCGCATACATTATAGAGCCTACAGCAGAAGCGTAGGGTATAATAGACATGCGATCCCTTTCCAAATCAGTCTTGGAAGACATCTCTTTGGAGAGGGTGATTCCGTGACGAGCCGGTAGATTACCGCGCTTGGAATCTTCCATACTGAATCTTTTCAGTATGGTGTCGATGTACCTGGACTGTGAAAGTCCTCATATCCTCTTGGATCTATCACAATGGATCCGGATCCCCAGAATGTAAGAGGCATCACCCAGGTCTTTCCTGGAGAACCTGTGTGACAAGAACCTTTTGACAGATTGTAGCATAGGAATGTCATTACCTATCAAGAGAATGTCATCCACGTATAAAATAAGGAATACGACAGTTCTTTCTACAAATCTACTATAGATGCATGGTTCATCTGGATTTTTGATAAAGCCAAATTCTTTGACCGTCTCATCAAAACAGATGTTCCAACTCCGCGATGCCTGCTTTAGTCCATAAATGGACTTAAGCAACTTGCACACCTTTCCGCTGCTCCCACTCTGAATGAAACCCTCTGGCTGGTCCATATAGACACACTCCTCTAAATTTCCATTTAGAAAAGCGGTCTTTACGTCCATCTGCCAGATCTCATAATCGTGGAAGGCAGCAATGGTAAGAAGGATCCGAATGGATTTAAGCATAGCCATTGGAGAAAAGGTTTCGTCATAGTCCAAACCAGGTCTTTGACGAAAACCCTTTGCAACAAGTCTAGCCTTATAGGTCTCTACCTGTCCATCTATACCAATCTTCCTTTTGAAGATCCATTTGCATCCTACGGGTTTTACCCCTTCTGTAGCAACGTCCAAAGTCCATACTTTGTTGGTGTACATGGACTCCATTTCGGTCCGCATTGCATCCAGCCATTTTACCGAGTCAACGCTCTGAATGGCCTGCTGAAAGCTAGTCGGCTCATCATTATCAATGATGCAATCCTCTCTATCCCCGTCTATGAGAAAACCGAAGTATCTCTCGGGCGGATGAGACTGCCTACAACTCCTGCGGAGCAGCATAGGAATGTCCTGTTCTTTCGAACCCTCTGTTTCTACTAAGCTTTCAGTAATAGCTCGTGGTTCTAGAATTTCTTCCAGTTCTATTGCGCTCCCACTTATCTGATTTTCCAAAAATTCAGTTTCCAAGAAGTAGGCATGCGAGAAACAAAAACCTTTTGTTCCTCTTCGCAATAGAAGAAATATCCTTTGGAGTCCTTTGGATATCCCACAAACTTGCACTATACTGAGCGTGCCTCGAGCTTGTCCGCATGCTGCTTTTTGACAAAAGCTGGAGATCCCCATGTCTTAATATGCTTAAGATAGGGTTTCTTCCCACACCACATCTGATATGGTGTGGTAGGCACAGTCTTAGTTTGAACTCGGTTCAAAAGGTATGCAGCTGATTCTAGTGCATATCCCCAGAATGATCGCGGCAACTCAGCGCTACTCATCATGGAACGTACCATATCCAATAGGGTTCGGTTCCGTCTCTCCGATACACCGTTAAGTTGTTGAGTGTATGGAGGAGTAAGCTGAGAGAGAATTCCATTCTCTTTTAGGTAATCCAGGAACTCGGCACTCAAGTATTCACCACCTCGATCAGATCTTAGTGTCTTGATACTTTTGCTTGTTTGTTTTTCTACTTCATTATTGTATTCCTGGAACTTTCCAAAGGCTTCAGATTTATGTTTCATTAAGAAGACATATCCGTACCTTGAAAATTCATCCGTAAAAGTAATGAAGTAAGAATAACCGCTTCGCACATGTGTAGACATTGGACCGCACACATCACTGTGTACGAGTCCCAAGAGCTCGCTCGCTCTTACTCCGTGTCCAGTGAACGGAGTCTTCGTCATCTTTCCTTTGAGACAGGATTGACAAGTTGCATATGAATGATATTCGAACGGATCCAAATATCCTTCTGTATGTAACTTAGTCAACCTTCCGTCATTGATGTGACCCAGTCTACAATGCCATAAGAAAGCATGATTGATTTCTGGAGACTTTCTTTTGTGTGTATTGTGGACATTGAAAATCTATGGTTGGTTTAATACGTATATACTATTGCTTAATGTACCCGACCCAATCATAGCTTGATTATGGTGAATGTTCACAACATTGCTTACAAATGCAAATTCATAACCTTCTTTAGATAATAAAGTTACAGATATGATATTACAGGTTGCATTGGGT
The DNA here is from genome assembly GCA_030015575.1 of Agapanthus africanus. Lineage (NCBI taxonomy): Eukaryota > Viridiplantae > Streptophyta > Magnoliopsida > Asparagales > Amaryllidaceae > Agapanthus > Agapanthus africanus. The sequence continues at coordinate 253,057,864 of CM057337.1, read as the reverse complement.
ACAAAATAACAATCACGCAAAACCAAAACGTGTCCATCTGACAATCCCAGGTGATAGTCCCCCACGGACTCAGCATTCATGCTAGCTCCGTTTGCAACTCTGAGGGTCATATCACCTGCCTTCAAAACTCTACGCTTTCTCAGTGCCTGCAAAGAATTACAAATATGAGATCCTGATCCGGTATCTAATACCCAGGAAGTAGAGTTTATTGAAAGACAGTTTTCAATAACATACACATCTGAAGCCGAACCCTCAACTTGCTTCGGGTCCTGTTTTCTGGCCTTCCAAGCCCTGCAATCTTTTTTCCAGTGTCCACTCTTGTGACTGTAAAAGCACTCTTCCTTTCCCACAAGCTTTCCCACCACCTTTGTTGCTTTTGCCTTTCCCTTCGTTTCCACTTTACTAACACCGCCCCTTGGTTTAGTGGGGGTTTTCCTCTTCTTTCCCTTGGCTTTCACTTTGGACCTAGAAGAGGAAGGTCCTCCAACAAACAAAATGGATGTTTCCCTACCTTTCTGTAGGGTGCCCTCCGCACTCCTCAACATGTTCAGAAGTTCGGAAAGTTCAACCTCCTTTCCTTGCATGTTGAAGTTTAGGATAAACTGGGCGTAAGTGGAAGGAAGGGACTGGAGAATCAAGTCAATGTAGAGCTCATTTTCAAATGTGGTCCCTAGGTCCGCGAGCTCTTCAGTGTAGACAATCATCTTAAGCACGTGTTCCGCTACGGATGATCCGATGGCCAATCTCGCCGAAAACAACTTTTTCGAGACTTCGTATCTGGCGATACGGGATTGCTCTCCATACAGTTCTTTTGTATGAAGAAATATGGATTCTAGGTCTATATTCTCGTGCCTCCTCTGATTTTCATTATCCATAGAGGCAAGCACGAGGCACTTGGCCTTCGCGCAGTGGATCTCCAATGTCTTAAAGATTTCTATATCAGCGACGCTGGAGGTGGAACCTGGGATAGGGGGAGCTTTGGTGGTAAGCCAACTTGTTATAAGTGATTGCCATTTTGACATTCCTGAGCTAATCTTTGTAGTTTAGCCCTGTCAGTATGTTTTTATCTAATAGTAACTTAAGTCCGGTCATGTCGATTGGTCGCTGCAATTAGGAGAGAGAGAAGAAACACTTTAGCACGATGGTCTTGCAAGTTTAGAGTGGTTTTTAGTTTGCCTAAACAGGATGGCTCCCACTGTCTCTCTGTCACGACCCGCAAGGTACGGAACGCGACCGACACTTAAGTTACGAAACATCTCAAGGCGTCCGTAAAATAAGTAAGCCGAAGCCCAGAATACAAAACCCAATTAAGAATTAGAGTGAAGGAAAAACTATTTCTACTTAATGCACTTGTTTCATAAAGTCATATCAAGTCTCTTTTTTATGAAAAACAACTTCTTGTTCCCAAATTTCTGGCTAAATCTTCTTTGTAAAATAGTTCCCCAGCGGGTACAAAACAGGAATATGAATGAATAACATGGATATGGCATCCCCAAGCGTGAGCTAGCTCTTCTCCTCAAGGCGGTCACAAATCCCACGCAATATAAACTACAATGTGCAATAAAAGCATGAAAGCATAGGCAATATAACATGTCGGCTCAAGTGAGCTCGACCCCAAATATAACATATAATCCACAGGTCTCACAACCTCACCTCTAGGTCAATATACTATAATCCAAATAAGACTGGTACAGCTGAAAAAATAGTACCAGATGGAGTACTCTAGATACAATGAACATAAATAAGGTGGTACAAAATGATAACAACCCACCTATGAGCAAAAGCCTCGAGTCCAGGCAAAAAGAGCAAAAGAGGCAAAAGTTTCCGCCGCTACAGTGCTGACGGAACGGACTAGCAGAAAAGCTGTGGCACAACGGGGATGAGTTGCCAGCTCATGAGTAATAAATAACATCTACAAAGGCTATCGTATGCATGTACACAAGTATCCTAGCATCCCTAAACAGGTATGGCTATATGTACTAGCAGGTATGTATGTATCATCAGTGTACTAACAAGTATGTATGTAACATGGATGGAATAACAGGTATGTATGCCACATGAATATACTATCATATATGTATGCTATATGAGTCAACTCAAGATCTCATCATGTAGGTATAAGAATTGTCCCTTCTTTTGTTTTTGAAACTCTTTTTAAATATCAGCATAATATCCATGAAATCAATAAAATCCGTGTCCAGCAACGACACCCCAAAACTGTCTCAAATCTCATATATCCATGTCAAGTATCTCTGGCCTCAGCCATCCAGCTAATCCATATCAAATATCAATATCCCAATCCAGCGGCCACGGTAGGTATCCGCCGGATATCCGCCGTGCCAAATGAAGTTACCGGTAGGTAATCCGTCCCCTGCCTGGCTCAACGCCATCTCCTGCGATCTTCTTGCCCCGGGGTACCGTACCGGGCCCACCATGTACCCGAGATGGTTCATCCACCTCCTCGAAACGGGTCTCGAAAACCACAGCAAAACTCATGGTGGACGACACTTTACATCACTAGAAAACCGCAACTTTTATATTTTAAAAGGTTATAAGTTTGAAATCTTGCGGCTTTCCCCCGAAATCCAGAAATATCATAATTCTCATGAAATCATCATGAATGCATATGTCAATGATTATGAATGCATATGGTATCAATTTATAAAGTATGATTTATACTAGACATGAGCAAATGACATAGTGATACATATGCATGAGGATAGTAATTCTTATGATTTCATTTTAAATACTTATTGCAATATCACATTTCTAGGCAATTAACATGTTTCAGATTTATAGTTATCTAGTGTCGTGACATGGCAATTACCAGGGTGTGTGTGTCCACATGAATAGTGCTCATGCTGCATATAAACCTGGTAATGGTGCATGTATCCTATAATGAGTCTGCATATATGGAACATCATATAGATCCTAACTGCAGCAATTATCATGCAAGTATTCTTATCATAATGTCACAAGTAATATTAAGTCTACTATATCTATCGGACGACTCGTGCCATCCAAACGATCGTCCCCCGTAGATGTTAAATCTACTCACCCGTGATCCGTGCTAGGTGTGTCCGACCACCTGATTTCCTTTCTCCGCTGCGCTTGAAGTCCCCGCCGGCGAACCTAGAATTTACAAAAGTCACCATATAAGGAAAAATCCTGCAAAACACGATATATCGATAAAAAGGATACGCGTGCGTGAAACTAAACACGTGTGCATATGACACGACGCGAAGCGCATAACCCACCAGAACCTAAACTGACACGCTGTGTCGCGCAACGCGCCACAGAACCACGCGTATCACGCGCGTGTCGCACGAGACTTAAAAACATCGGAAACACGCAAATAGCTCCAGATTTTGATTCTGGGCCAAACTCGAAAAGTTGCAGGTACCAGAAGCATAACCTACCCAGAAGGACCCTACACCCAAAACCCCCATCCCCCACCCCCCACTCTGGCCGCAATTTGTGGCCAGAAAGAATAAATCGGCGGCAGAGAGGGGGAGGTGGGTCCCCGTGCTCTGTGTGTGTGTTTCTACTAGTCTCACCATGCTACAGTTTTCATAAGTCTGAAGGGCTCGGGTCAACAGCAGATCCAATAGAGGCTAAAAGTCACTAAAACTGCCAAATTACGCCAAGTCGGTAAATCGGGTAGCTTTTGTGAAGTCTGGGGCAATCCTCTGGTTAACTGGCCTCATCAGTACCTAAAAGGGCTATTCTAACTAACACTACCTTCACTTTTGCCAAAATTCCCTTAAATCACCCAAATCACTACTAAAGCATGAAATAAACACTAATTAAGCTAGATTACCATAATTTTAGCAATTTAAGACTATCCATCTAAATTTAACGACACTACTAGGCTAAAACAGACTAATTAACACCAAAAAGGTTCCATTAAGCTACAAGCACTCCAATGTAACTAGATCTAGCATCACTACACAATTCTAGTACTAAAATTTCGATAAAACACTAAACTAGCCAATCTAGCACATAATCTAAACAAATTGGAAAGAGTTTAGGAGTTATACCCCCTCGGAACCTTGCAACCAAGGAGAAGGAGAAGAAGGAGGGAGTAGGTGCTGCTGCTACAGCTCCTGGTGCTGCAACTAGGGCTAGAAGAGAGCTGGTCTGCACTTGCTGTTCTGAGGCAGAAGCAGCTGCTGTTGCTGTTGTTTGTGAAGGTGGGGCTGTTGCTATGGTGTTGGTTTGTGTGTTGGAACTGATATGGTGTGGTGTTGAGCTGAGGTGGAATGGTGCTGGGCTGAAAATGTCACTGGTTCAGTTGATGCTGCTGCTGAAGCTGAAACAGGTTTGGGGTGCTTGCTGTTTTGAAGTAGTAGCAGCAGCAGGGGGCTGGGGTGAAGTTGAGGGAAGGCTTGAGTGTTGGGAGGGGGTGTTATGTAAGGAGTTGGGACTGATGTAGCTGCTGCTGCTGCTGATGTTCTGATACAATGGCTGATGCTGATTTGTAGGCTGAATTGAGCTGGAAGTGGGCTGATGTGAGTGTGTGAGGGAGAGTTGTAAGGTTGGGGCTGCTTGTAATGATGTTAGGGGCTGAAGTGGCTGTTTGTGCAGCAGTTAAAGTGTTGCTTTGTGAAGAACTGATGCTGGAAAAGAGCTGAGAATGGCTTGATGATGGATCATCAGCTGCTGTAGCAGCAATATGGCTGTTTTGGGGTGGCTGATCTGTTGGTATATGGGCTGATTTTTGTTGTATGAGTGAGAGAGAGGTGAAAAAGGTTTGATGTGAGGTGATGAGACTTAACCTTAAACCATCATTCTCCCTTTCTCAACCAAAAGCCATCATGACACATTACATCCCTCTCAAGTCAACCTTAAAACTCTTTAAATACTCATGGTCAAAGCCAACCATCCTCAATTTAAACTAATTAGCTTTAACAAACCAATTAACTTAACCAAGGACCTAATCCACCATGGTTAACTTAAACCTGATTAACCCACAAGCTCAATTATGTGGCAACCCTTGTCTTAACCCTAGCTAATGTGCACAAGTGTGTGTGGTCGAGGTAAAATTCTATAAAATTAACCATAAAACCAGATAAATTATTAGAATCCCGTTTTGGTAAACTTTACCAAAAACCCCACATTAACACTTAATTACTACTAACCCTAAACTCAGGTGTTACAGGCTTCCCCCCTTAAGAAAATTCGTCCCCGAATTTTAAAACATGCAACTACGCGTACCTTCGAAATGATGATGGAATATTTTCCGCATCTCACCCTCGGCCTCCTAAGTGATCTCCTCACCATTCGGGTTGCACTAAAGAACCCTCACCGACGGCAGGACCTTTGATCGAAGTTTCTTCACCTTCCGATCTAATATCTCAACTGGTTGCACGGTGAACGAAAGGTCGGGCTCAAGCTGAACGGTCTGATGCTGAATCGTGTGGGAAGGGTCATGAAGATATCTGTGTAGTATCGACACTTGGAAGACGGGGTGAACGTCTGCAAAGCTGGGTGGAAGAGCCAAACGATATGCAACTGCGCCAACACGCTCGAGGATCTCGAAGGGACCTACGAATCTAGGGCTAAGCTTTCCCTTCCGCCCAAATCGCATCACACCCTTCATCGGAGAGACCCTCAGAAAAACATAATCGCCAACTGCGAACTCTAGTCTACGACGGCGCCTATCTGCATACGATTTCTGCCTGCTCTGAGCTGCTCTCATCCGGTCTCGAATCAACTGTACTTTCTCGGTCGTCTCCTGCACGATCTGTGGCCCAAAAATACTGCTCTCGCTCAGCTCGGTCCAACAGACGGGCGATCTACATCTCCTCCCATACAAAGTCTCGAAAGGTGCCATTTGGATAGTATCCTGGAAGCTGTTGTTATAGGAGAACTCCACTAGAGGTAAATGACGATCCCAGCTACCGCCGAAGTCCAAAACGCACGCTCTGAGCATGTCCTCGAGAGTCTGAATGGTCCGCTCTAACTGTCCGTCGGTCTGCGGATGAAACGCTGTGCTGAAGCTCAAACGAGTGCCTAAAGCCTCCTGGAGTCTCTGCCATAGTTGGCTGGTAAACTGGGTGCCTCGATCTGACTCGATACAGGTCGGTACGCCATGTAACCGCACGATCTCGTCAATGTAAATCTGGGCATACTGAGCAAAACTGAAAGTGGTCTTCACTGGCAGGAAGTGAGCCGCTTTCGTCAATCGATCCACGACCACCCAAATGGAGTCGTCCCCCGACTGGTCCTAGGTAGACCCACAACGAAGTCCATCGAAATCTGCTCCCATTTCCACTCCGGAATAGGCAAAGGCTGCAACTCTCCTGCTGGCCTCTGGTGCTCGGCCCTGACTTGCCGGCAGTCAGGCACCTTGATACGAAGTCAGTGACATCCCTCTTCATCCCGTCCCACCAATAGACATCTCTTAAGTCGCGGTACATTTTGGTGGGACCTGGGTGAACGCTGTATGTAGATCTATGCGCCTCCTCAAGAATCTCACGTCGCAGTCCCTCCGAATCTGGTACGCACAATCGAGTCCCAAATCGTAGTACTCCCTGATCGTCGATCATAAACTCGGAATCTCTGCCCTGCCTAATCCGCTGCATGATATCTGAAAGTCGATCATCACAGGGCTATGCCTCTCGAATGCGGTCCAGTAACTGCGGACGTGCATGAACATGCGCAAGCTGTCCCCCTGTCGGAGTGAACTCGAACTCAACTCGGCTGTCGCATAAAGTCTGCCAATCTACTGACGACTGCCTCTGCACTGCGCGCAAACAGGATAGACTACCCCCGGGCCTCCTGCTCAAAGCATCCTCCACTACATTCGCCTTGCCCGGGTGGTACAAGATCTCACAGTCATAGTCTTTCACCAGCTCCATCCAACGACGCTGTCTGAGGTTCAGGTCTCGCTGCTGAAATATATATTTTAAGCTCTTGTGGTCAGTGAATATCTGGCACGACTCGCCGTATAGGTAATGTCGCCATATCTTCAGTGCAAAGACCACTGCAGCCATCTCCAAATTATGAGTGGGGTAGTTCTGTTCGTGTTTCTTCAATTGCCGCGAAGCATACGCGATCACCTTGTCATGCTGCATCAATACGCATCCTAACCCTACCCGTGAAGCGTCACAATAAACCACGAATCCGCCTGATCCTGAAGGCAATGATAATACCGGCGCCGTAGTCAAACAAGCCCTGTAGCTGCTGAAAACTGTGCTCGCACTCCTCCGTCCAAACGAAAGGAACTCCCTTCCGGGTCAAACCGGTCAAAGCTGTAGCAATACGGGAGAAATCCTGAAAGAATCGCCTGTAGTAGCCCGCCAGGCCTAGAAAACTACGGATCTCCATAACCGATGTCGGTCTGGGCCACTGCTGAACCGCCTCAATCTTCTTCGGGTCCACACATATGCCATCTCTCGTAATCACGTGGCCCAAGAAACCAACGCTGTCCAGCCAGAAAGCACACTTGGAAAGTTTTGCGAAAAGCTGGTGCTCCCTCAAAGTCTGCAAAGTAATCCGCAAATGCTGCTCGTGCTCCTCTCGGCTCTGGGAATACACCAAAATATCGTCGATAAACACGATGATGAACAAGTCAAGATACGGCCTGAATGTACGGTTCATCAAATCCATAAATTCTGCGGGGGCGTTGGTGAGTTCGAACGATATCACCAGAAACTCATAGTGGCCATAGCGTGTACGGAAGGCTGTCTTCGGTATATCCTCCTGTCGGACTCGCAGCTGGTAGTATCCTGATCGTAAGTCGATCCTCGAAAAATAACCCGCACCCTGAAGCTGATCGAACAAATGATCAATGCGTGGCAACGGGTATCTGTTCCGCATGGTAACCTTGTTCAGCTGGCGGTAGTCGATACATAAGTGCAAACTTCCGTCCTTCTTGACAAACAGGACCGGAGCACCCCATGGAGAAATGTTGGGTCGAATAAGTCCTTTATCTAGCAAATCTTGCAGCTGAACCTTCAACTCTCTAAGTTCCGCCGGGGCCATCCGATAAGGCGGTATAGAAATAGGCCCCGAGCCGGGAATCAAATCAATACAGAATTCGACATCGCGCTCAGGCGGCAGTCCTGGCAGCTCATCAGGGAAAACATCGGGGAACTCGCATGCAATCGGAACCTGGTCCAATGGAACATCTGTAGCTCTAGTATCGCAAACATAGGCTAGAAATCCCCGACATCCCTTTCTCAACAGCTGATCAGCGCGAAGAGAAGAAATCAATATGTGAGGGGCGGCACCACGGTCCCCCTGCACAACAATAGCCGACTCGCCGGGAAAACAAAATCTAACTGTCTTCTCGCGGCAGTCCACCGACGCATAGCACGTGGCTAACCAATCCATGCCCAAAAGAACGTCGAAGTCCAACATCTCAAGAAGGATCAAGTCAACAGGTAACTCTTGCTCGCCAATACGAACGGTACAGGATCGGAACACGTGCCTAGCAACAAATGACTCTCCCACAGGAGTGGTCACAACAAGCGGCTGATCAAGCAAACCGGACTCTCTACCCAAACTCGGCACGAAGTGTGTGGAAACGTACAAATGCGCGGATCCAGGATCAAACAACACGTGTGCATCAACAGAACATACTGATAGGGTACCTGTAACGACGGCATTGGATGCCTGCGCATCCTGGGGTGTCAACGCAAAGACTCGGGCCTGACCTCCTCCGATAGCGGGCTGACCTCAGCCTCGGCCTCGGCCTCCTCGTCCTCTCTGGATCGGTCTGCCGCGTCCATGGCCTCTGGGTGCACCTAACTGGCGTGGAGCATCGCCTGTGGCAGGAAGTAGAGCTCTCTGAGGAGGGGGCGGTGATGGTGGTAGGGTCACATACGGAACTGTCGCCGCTCCCTGTCGTCTCACTGGACAATCCCTAATACGATGGTGCAGACTCCCGCACCTATAACATCCTGGCGACGACTGCTGTCCCTGTGTGTACGATCCATACAGCTGACCTCGTCCAAACCCTCTGCCGGCCCTATCTATCAGAAGGAATCTGGCATGCTGCCTCTGATCTGGCATGCCGGTACGAATCCTTTTCGGCCTGGGAACGGCCGAAGTCGCTGAAATACGTGCCTCCATCCGCAACGTCGTATCCATATCCGCCGAATAGGTATCGAAGTGCTGGGCGTCAATGGCAAGGAATATCTGGGCATCCAGTCCCTATATGAACCTCTTCACCCTCTTTGCTTCGGTATCCACCAGATACGGAGCATATCGGGACAACTGTGTAAACTGGACGTCATACTCAGACACCGTCATCCATGGTGTCTTGATCAAGGCCTCAAAACTTCGAGCTCTGGCGTCACGAATGCTCTCCGGAAGGAAACGGGCTAGAAAGACTGCTGTGAACTCGGTCCATGTCATGGGCGGTAGACCTGCAGCTCGACCTCTCAAAACTGACTCCCACCATATCTGTGCAATGCCCTCAAGTCGGAAACTCGTAAGCTCTACCCAGCGATCATCAAAACATCTGAGCGAACGGCAGATCCTGGCCAAGCTGTCAAGAAACGTCTGCGGGTCCTCTGCTGCATCAGTACCCGTGAAGACTGGAAGTCTCAGCCTCATGAACTCCTGTAGCGAAACTGGGATGGCCACGGTGGTAGTAGTAGGAGCAGGTATCATAGTAGTCTGGGATGTAGTAGGTACGTCCTCCGGCCTCGGCGCACGACCTGCCGCAACTAAGGATCCTACCATCTGACGTAGCTTCTGCATACTCCCCATCATCTGTCGCAGCTCCTCCATACCGTACTCAAGTCTATCCATACGGCCTGGGGAAGGTGGATCAGTCTGTCCAAGCGGCGTAAGCATACCACCCTGCTCAGTCCTAGTCTCGGACGAGCCAGCTCGAATCTCGTCTCGGGCGGTAGCCCTCTGCGCTCTGGTAGCCCTCTGCGGTATAGTGACTGGTACAGGAAACAGGACAATAAGAACGGTGCAATAGAATCGAAGGATACATGGAATTGAAGAAGGAATTTCAAGCAAGTATATCCTAAAGTCAACTAGGCGGAGTACCGCATCGCAAGTATGCCGCGGACATACGTACGCTACGCTATCCTGCTTAAGTCACTTACTCCATCTACTAAGGGCCATCCTACACTCGGAAAGGTGAAACCTATGGCTCTGATACCAACTTTGTCACGACCCGCAAGGTATGGAACGCGACCGGCACTTAAGTTACGAAACGTCTCAAGGCGTCCGTAAAATAAGTAAGCCGAAGCCCAGAATACAATACCCAATTAAGAATTAGAGTGAAGGAAAAACCATTTCTATTTAAAGCACTTGTTTCAGAAAGTCATATCAAGTCTCTTTTTTATGGAAAACAACTTCCTGTTCCCAAATTTCTGGCAAAATCTTCTTTGTAAAATAGTTCCCCAGCGGGTACAAAACAGGAATATGAATGAATAACATGAATATGGCATTCCCAAGCGGGAGCTAGCTCTTCGCCTCAAGGCGGTCACAAATCCCACGCAATATAAACTACAATGTGCAATAAAAGCATGAAAGCACAGGCAATATAACATGTCGGCTCAAGTGAGCTCGACCCCAAATATAACATATAATCAATAAGTATCACAACCTCACCTCTAGGTCAATATATAGTAATCCAAATAAGACTGGTACAGCTGAAAAAGTAGTACCGGATGGAGTACTCTAGATACAATGAACATAAATAAGGTGGTACAAAATAATAACAACCCACCTATGAGCAAAAGCCTCAAGTCCAGGCAAAAAGAGCAAAAGAGGCAAAAGTGTCCGCTGCTACAGTGCTAACGGAACGGACCTGCAGAAAAGCTGTGGCACAACGGGGGTGAGTTGCCAGCTCGTGAGTAATAAATAACATCTACAAAGGCTATCGTATGCATGTACACAAGTATCCTAGCATCCCTAAACAGGTATGGCTATATGTACTAGCAGCTATGTATGTATCATCAGTGTACTAACAAGTATGTATGTCACATTGATGGAATAACAGGTATGTATGCCACATGAATATACTATCATGTATGTATGCTATATGAGTCAACTCAAGATCTCATCATGTAGGTATAAGAACTGTTCCTTCTTTTGTTTTTGAAACTCTTTTTAAATATCAGCATAATATCCATGAAATCAATAAAATCCGTGTCCAGCAACGACACCCCAAAACTGTCTCAAATCTCATATATCCATGTCAAGTATCTCTGGCCTCAGCCGTCCAGCTGATCCATATCAAATATCAATATCCCAATTCAGCGGCCACGGTCGGTATCCTCTGGATATCCGCCGTGCCAAATGAAGTCACCGGTAGGTAATCCGTCCCCTGCCTGGCTCAACGCCATCTCCTGCGATCTTCTTTCCCCGGGGTACCGTACCGGGCCCACCATGTACCCGAGACGGTTCATCCACCTGCTCAAAACGGGTCTCGAAAACCACAGCAAAACTCATGGTGGAAGACACTTTACATCACTAGAAAGCCGCAACTTTTATATTTTAAAAGGTTATAAGTTTGAAATCTTGCGGCTTTCCCCCGAAATCCAGAAATATCATAAATCTCATGAAATCATCATGAATGCATATGTCAATGATTAGGAATGCATATAGTATCAATTTATAAAGTATGATTTATACTAGACATGAGCAAATGACATAGTGATACATATGCATGAGGATAGTAATTCTTATGATTTCATTTTAAATTCTTATTGCAACATCACATTTCTAGGCAATTAACATGTTTCAGATTTATGGTTATCTAGTGTCGTGACATGGAAATTACCAGGGTGTGTGTGTCCACATGAATAGTGCTCGTGCTGCATATAAACCTGGTAATGGTGCATGTGTCCTATAATGAGTCTGCGAATATGGAACATCATATAGATCCTAACTGCAGCAATTATCATGCAAGTATTCTTATCATAATGTCACAAGTAATATCAAGTCTACTATATCTATCGGGCGACTCGCGCCATCCAAACGATCGTCCCCCGTAGATGTTAAATCTACCCACCCATGATCCCGTGCTAGGTGTGTCCGACCACCTGCTTTCCTTTCTTCGCTGCGCTTGAAGTCCCCGCCGGCGAACCTAGAATTTACAAAAGTCACTATATAAGGAAAAATCCTGCAAAACGCGATATATAGATAAAAAGGATACGCGTGCGTGAAACTAAACACGTGTGCACACGACACGACGTGACGCGCACAACCCACCAGAACCTAAACTGACACGCTGTGTCACGCAGCGCGCCACAGAACCACGCGTATCACGCGCGTGTCGCACGAGACTTAAAAACATCGGAAACACGCAAATAGCTCCAGATTTTGCTTCTGGGCCAAACTTGAAAAGTTGCAGGTACCAGAAGCCTAACCTACCCAGAAGGACCCTACACCCAAAACCCCCACACCCCACCCCCCACTCTGGCCGCAATTTGCGGCCAGAAAGAATAAATCGGCGGCCGAGAGGGGGAGGTGGGTCCCCGTGCTCTGTGTGTGTGTTTCTACTAGTCTCACCATGCTACAGCTTTCACAATTTTAGTCTAAAGGGCTCGGGTCAACAGCAGATCCAATAGAGGCTAAAAGTCACTAAAACTGCCAAATTACGCCAAGTCGGTAAATCGGGTGTCTTTTGTGAAATCTGGGGCAATCCTCTGGTTAACTGGCCTCATTTGTACCTAAAAGGGCTATTCTAACTAACACTACCTTCAATTTTGCCAAAATTCCCTTAAATCACCCAAATCACTACTAAAGCATGAAATAAACACCAATTAAGCTAGATTACCATAATTTTAGCAATTTAAGGCTATCCATCTAAATTTAACGACACTACTAGGCTAAAACAGACTAATTAACACCAAAAAGGTTCCATTAAGCTACAAGCACTCCAATGTAACTAGATCTAGCATCACTACACAATTCTAGTACTAAAATTTCGATAAAACACTAAACTGGCCAATCTAGCACATAATCTACACAAATTGGAAAGAGTTTAGGAGTTATACCCCCTCGGAACCTTGCAACCAAGAAGAAGGAGAAGAAGGAGGGAGTAGGTGCTGCTGCTACAGCTCCTGGTGCTGCAACTAGGGCTAGAAGAGAGCTGGTCTGCACTTGCTGTTCTGAGGCAGAAGCAGCTGCTGTTGCTGTTGTTTGTGAAGGTGGGGCTGTTGCTATGGTGTTGGTTTGTGTGTTGGGACTGATATGGTGTGGTGTTGAGCTGAGGTGGTATGGTGCTGGGCTGAAAATGTCACTGGTTCAGCTGATGCTGCTGCTGAAGCTGAAACAGGTTTGGGGTGCTTGCTGTTTTGAAGTAGTAGTAGCAGCAGGGGGCTGGGGTGAAGTTGAGGGAAGGCTTGAGTGTTGGGAGGGGGTGTTATGTAAGGAGTTGGGACTGATGTAGCTGCTGCTGCTGCTGATGTTCTGATACAATGGCTGATGCTGATATGTAGGCTGAATTGAGTTGGAAGTGGGCTGATGTGAGTGTGTGAGAGAGTGTTGTAAGGTTGGGGTTGCTTGTAATGATGTTAGGGGCTGAAGTGGCTGTTTGTGCAGCAGTTAAAGTGTTGCTTTGTGAAGAACTGATGCTGGAAAAGAGCTGAGAATGGCTTGATGATGGATCATCAGCTGCTGTAGCAGTAATATGGCTGTTTTGGGGTGGCTGATCTGTTGGTATATGGGCTGATCTTTGTTGTATGAGTGAGAGAGAGGTGAAAAAGGTTTGAAGTGAGGTGATGAGACTTAACCTTAAACCATCATTCTCCCTTTCTCAACCAAAAGCCATCATGACACATCACATCCCTCTCAAGTCAACCTTAAAACTCTCTAAATACTCAAGGTCAAAGCCAACCATCCTCAATTTAAACTAATTAGCTTTAACAACCCAATTAACTTAACCAAGGACCTAACCCACCATCGTTAACTTAAACCTGATTAACCCACAAGCTCAATTATGTGGCAACCCTTGTCTTAACCCTAGCTAACGTGCACAAGTGTGTGTGGTCGAGATAAAATTCTACAAAAATAACCATAAAACCAGATAAATTATTAGAATCCCGTTTTGGTAAACTTTTTACCAAAAACCTCACATTAACACTTAATTACTACTAACCCTAAACTCTGGTGTTACACTCTCGAATCCCTCCTCAAACCATACAAGAAGAATTAGTCGGGATCAATCTCACCGTAAAATACTTGCTTAACTGTTCAGCCAAGCCAGTGTCGGTACTTCGAGGGAGGTTTTCCAACGCTTTTGCGAAGTTCGTTAATTTAAGAACCTCTTTTCCCTGGGGGCGTAGCCCCGCTTACACCTTTCTAGACACTTACTAGGTTTATAGCATTGATCGTCAAGTGAGAAATTTCCCAAGGAGTAGCATGTACTCACAGTAGGATCGGGATCCAAATATCATCGCGTGACAAAACTGAAGGAATCCTACCAGAATCATCACACTCCAAATGGTATGCAGCGCTAGCAAGTTTCAGTTTCTTTTGAAACTCCCGATGTGGATTTTTGCCCCATGCTCTTATGACCTTGACTTTGGCCAACAAATCATAAGTCACATGTCAAGTTCTACCCGTTATTCTCCAGGTTAATTTGAACCCACCCGTACCTATCCTTGACTTTGGCCAACAAGGCAGTACAACTGTCCCAAACCAATGCATCTATCTATACTACATATGAATACCCAATAGCTACCAAACACTGTGCCTTGACTTTGGCCAACAAACACAGCTTGAATACTATTGACTATCCATATGAAATGATGGAGGGCTACGAATGGTTTTGGCGAAACCGTGAACGTAGTGAACTTGATAAAATCGATGGACCGAGATAGCTTTTAAAAGGAGTGGTTCAAGCTCCGCGTTTAAAAGTTGGTTTTTTAAAAGAACCGAGTGGTTTCGAAAGTGTTCCAACGAGTTTACTTGGTTTATTTTCTTGCATTAATCTTAATGTGTCCCATCATTTAATCCTACCATTGCAGAAAACAATGAAAATATGACGTACGCTTATGCTATCCACATTCGCCACGGGGCCCCGTCATCACCCGTTAAGTTACTTAACTAACGACAGAGCGGGGGCTGGACTAGCGCAGATGCAAAACATAAGCAACGCCTAAATAGATATCATATATAGATATATACACATTCGTCAGATGCAATGATAGCTATTCCAGATCACAGATGAACATATTGGATATACTAAGAATTCGCGTTTCGTTCGAGCCTGTAACGAAAAGCGGATTACACGGTCGCGATGAATAGCCAATACCCCACCCTAGACCCCTACGGGTGCGGCAAACTACCCGCTAAGTACCCGAAGCGAAGCAACCTCCCTCAACAACGTGAGTAGGCCACTCGAGACTTCGAGATACCCGGTAGTTTGTGCACCCCACCTTGGGTCTATCCTAGGAGCAAAAACAGTAAAAAGAAATTATACAATGGCGGCTACAACCTCATCCCGGATGTGCGGCGATACAAAAAATATTACATCAAATTACATATTACATGAATTGAAAGATAAAGAAAACCCTCATCTCACAACCCCCCCGGCTATTCATCCGCGACAATCCAACGAATTCATATACACATACCATCAACATTACAGATCACAGATATGTATAACCCCTACTAATCGACGTATAGTGATTAGCAGACGTTCAATACATATATAACATCACAGATAGAACCCATTAGCCAAAGTCTACAGAAAATCGATCAAAACACGGATTTGTAACCACCTCAAAAACAAATTTTGTTCTCTGGAAATTCTGGGCAGAAACAAACCATCCTAAAAATCATAAAACACCAACATAAGAACACTACAGAGAGAAACGACCCACGGCCGAGTCAACTCGGCCGCTGATCCGCGCTGAGTTGGTCGATTCATTGGATCATTTTTCTTGGGTGTTCTATAAAAACCCTGAGCCGATTTTTAGAGTATGATTTATTATTTTTTGAACAGAAATGAAAATCGGCAGAAAGTTAGCATTTTCGCGGTGTTTTGCATTTTATTCTCCGATCGAAATTCTAAATACTTAGCTAATATGCTAGGGTGTGTTTAGCTAGGCTCTGATACCACTGTAAGTCCACGTTACCTCTCCCGGTTCTTTCGGGGTTGCGGAAATGGTGAAAACGATTTTAGGATTTAGGGTAACATGGACTAGAAAACCCGGATCTTTGCTAAACAACACACTAGAAACTAACATGAGCTTTACCTACTCGGTTAGGGGGTTATACCTTAACTTGAACTCCTTCTCTTCGACTCCTTGTGGTGGTCGGATGGTACTCCTCGTCGTCTTCTCTTGCCGAAGAAAGATCCACCCGAGGGCCTCTACCTTGAGCTCCTTCCTCAATCTTGAGGTAACTAAAGTGTTAGGTTTGCTAAACCTTCAACCTTAGAATGAGTAGAGAGTGGCTTTGGTGTTTTATCTCAAAGGAAATGGTTCTCAACTCATGAGAAGGATTTTCCTTGAGCTAGAGGAAGAGGAAGAGCAAAGGATGAGAGAGAATGAGAATGAGAGAATGATAATAGTTTTGCAACCATATGCAATATATGTGAATTAACAAATTAATAATATTAATCCAAAAATAAAAAGGTGATGGTAGGTTGGAAAGACCATTATCATTACACATTAAATGGGTTTTGCAAAGATCAAAGAGCAACTTTGCTTGAAATGATGATGGTCAAAGTTTCAGCCTTGGTCAACAAGTCAACATTGGTCAAAATGTCAACAACCCTAACCATAACTCAATTTCCTTTAATTAATATTATTAATTGATATTTCACATATTCATTAGGGTTTGGAAAAAGACAACTGTCAACTGTGCATACACACCCGTTCTAAAACTATGATGAGAATCTTCTGTCTCTGCCTCAGTCAACTGTGCATATACACCCGTATCCATGTTCCGAGGAACACGAATACAATGAGATAAAACTAACCCCAAAACATATACTAGGATCTGTCTTAAACCAAAGCCTGCTAGTAATAACTGTCCGGACATCAAACGTGCACAAGTGCGCGGATGTGAACGAACCCCGTCGCAAAACCATGCGACCTATACTCTGTTTTGCCCAAAGGTGAATAACCCTCTGTGTATGACTCTAAAGACTCGACACTACGCTGACAGTGGGTTTAACCAAAGACCGCAAGCGGCACTAGCTGTACATAACGGTCCCCAGGTAGATGCCGATAAGAAGACTGATGAGGTGAACCCATCCGAACTCCTACTAAGGGTGTCTGTGACAATCTACGTACAATCCGATCTGTTCGTCTGAGAATATCGCATGGCGGGCCTAGGAGGGTGGTAAACGTCAGTCCCCTAATAGCGGTACAAGTCATGCCAGAGTGTAGCCCAGAACACCCTGAGATATCATTGGAAACCTACCAGTATATCTCGCTATCGCTGGCCAGGGACTTTGTGTAATGGCTCTCCTAGACACAGCGCGATATCAACCCCCAATACTGGGAGAGACGAATCCTATCTTACCGTCACTGCCTCGAAGTGCTTCGGGACTGCACCCAACTACTACCTGTTTGCACGACTCCTTTGAGCCGTGGTAGGGTAGTAATTAAAGTACAGTGGGAACACACTCGAGGCAAAGTGACAGTGTCAAGTCAGCGGACTAAGCTGTACTCATCTCACCTGAGAACTGATAACTGATGATAAGTATATTACCAACCAACAGTTCCCGACGAGTCCTGTCCAGTGTACTCGTAACCTAACGAGCACCCGCATATTATCTCAACTACGACGTACTGATGGCTGTGGGACAGACCGTCTCCCCTGCTGGGATGAGAAGCGCATACGCTAGTCTACTCCGGAGTATCGATGCCCCGTCTCAATAATCCCACGACAAGGGACGTGTATATAATGATGTGCTTGTAGAATACCCAGCCCCCACGAGTGTGACTGCCATCACAACGCCGGTAATCAAGCAAAGATCCTAAGGGCTCCACTAATGTGTATATGTGATATACTAAAAGAAACACATGTACACATTAAAGCAGAGACAAACCAAGTAGCATACTACCATTTCGAGCAAGATTGTCTATACAACTGTGAATATCCCAAGCTTCCATCAAGTAATATACATACTAGTATGATACAGTAATGGCCTCTAGGGCATATACACTAACAGTGCTGCCTCTGATATACACTATCAATTGAGACCAACATGAGGCACTTGGCATTCGCAAAGTCTTTTTTCCTATGTCTTACGGATATCAACATCCGCGACGGTGGAAACTGGACCTGGGACGGCGAGGGCTTGTGTAGTAATGAAGTGGTCCAGCTTCTCTTAGTTAATAGACATCTGGACAAACCTTTGCTAGTCAATATAGTATAACTCAGTCATTTTGTAACACCCGAGTTCATTTATACCAATTCCAGTTCTCGTATTTCTTTATTCGTGAAATTCTTGATTTAACGTATGGTTGGTGCGAATGGTATTTTACACTTTACATTACATTCGACCCGACCCGCTTGCTTGAACCTGTTTGATTCTTATCTATAGATAACCTTGACTTGTTGTATGGACACGTGCATCTCATGTTTAGTACATACTGGTATTTTATCTTTTATCATATAACATTTTAGGTCTTGTAAAATAGATTAAAATTGCATTTCATAGCCTGCTTGTTACCCCTAACCCCGTGGTAGCATCCGCGCATCTTGTTCTCGTCCCGCTCAGTGAAACAGACGTATTTGGATGGCAACGCGCACGTACGTGCATCCGTTCTTGGGGGTATGCTTTTTCGTTACCTGAGACTTCATTTTGAAATTTGGAAGTCGCATATATTTTTCATATTTTAAATCTGAATTTTTAGACCAGAACCGGGCAAGTCTTGGAGTAAGTTTGTATTTTCCAAAATCTCAAAACGGACTAATATTATAATATCATATTCTCTAAAGTTTCTTTAACTAAAAAAATATATTTTTAACTTAAAATATATTTCTCTCTCTACCTCCGTTTCTTTCTCTCTCTCTCTCTCCTGACTCTCCCCCTCTCTCTCCGTTTCTCTCTCTCTCTCTCCTGACTTTCTCTCCCTCTCTCCGTTTCTCTCTCTCTCTCTCTCTCTCGCCTGACTCGCTCTCTCTCTGTCTCTCTCATCTCTCTCTCACTCTCTGTTTGTTTTTTTATATATGTTTTATTTCAAAAACCCTATACCAAACCCATATCTTCTCTTCTCAAAAATCTTTCTTCCTCATTTCTCCTCTAAACCCGAGACACCCGTCGTCATCGCCCCTTGCCGACTTCCCTGGTATATCAGGGCACCTATCCACTGTAAGATCTTTCCTCCTCCCTTTCTAAAGTGTTTCTTTTAATTAAATGTTCAATGTTCTTTTGTTCGCCGGAATCCGGTTGCGCCGTCGACGATCCCGACGACCCAGCAAGCATCTTTGACCCGTGTGATCCCGTTGTGCGTTGTCTGGATTCGTTTCGTGTACCGTGCGCGCGTCGTGACTTTTCCCGCCGACGTGTGACGTTCCGTATACCCGTATCGCGATCTGTCAAGGCAAGTGAAACTTGCTACATGCTATTCATAATATTTTTATACTTATTTATTTTATTTCATATTAAGCCTATAGATCGAATTTAAAGTCACGTGTTCCAAGTTAACAGTTCGATGTTCTGTTTATATCTTTTAGATTCGGAACTTGAAACATACCCGTTGCATTTTAGTTTACTATACCTAGTAACCACATCTGTATTTTAAATAACATAATAACTATTTACATAGTCTATAGTACTCTTTTATAGTTTTACCCTATTGGACACCTGTGTGCATCTTTAACCTGTTTTAGATACATTTGCATCCCTAAATCTTTTAACCCATAATAACAAGATTTAACAATCCATATTTGTTTAAGTGAATGATACTTAATGTTGGAACCATAACCCTAACTCAAATTGACAACCGTAAATCTATATAGTTTATTCTGTATCTATTTGCATATCATATTACATGTTCCAGTTTATTGTTCTGTTAGCATCCATACTTGTTTATTTATACCCATGCCTATGTTGGTTTGATTATGAGCACCCACATGACATCTTGTGCATCCTGACATGACTTGTTACACTTCCTACTTAACACGACATGGTACTGTGCACCTCTCGACGTGACATGATACCTATATACTATCTGGCTTGACCTGATGTACCATGGCTTTACCTGTTACCTGATCTTGTGCCTAATGCCAACAAACCTGACCTATTGTCCTTACGGACCGTTCCTGTTGTCTATCCAGACAAACCTGTACTTGCCTGATTCTGTGTTGGCATTAGCTCTAGATTATTTAATACCTGACTTCAATACATATGACTTGGGGGTATGGGGAAATCAATGATGAAACCTGACTTGTAACTCAACAGTTCTATACCTGTTCTGATCAGTCTTACGGGCTAGGCCAGCCCCGGAGTGATGCTACGGACATCACTCGTCATTACCTACCATCCTTTACTGCCTTGCGGCACGTCTCTGGCTCAGCCCGAGAGTCATAGACCGTGATCCCGGGCATGCACGGGATACTATTGAGTTACATCGATGATTCATGAAATTGATTTCAAAGACTTGAGAGTAGTTAACCCAATAGACCAGTTTAGATTACTCACTGCACACTACCCTTCACTGCCTTGATTTATATTGCTGTTGCACCTGCTTTGCTATTTATGATCATTCTTGCATGTCTTGCTACCCTGTTTATTTATTATTGTTTGATGTTATGACGCGCTGACGTCTGGGTTTTGGATGGCCCGGATTCTCTACCTTTGTTGCAGACTGATCAGGAGTATTGCCGCAGTTAGACCGAACGGTAGGGATCCGGTTGGTATCCAGTCTTACTTTCCAGGTGTTTATTTGATCCTTTGCTTCCGCATACTATATTATTTCTTGACTCTTTTACTCTGGCTTATGGACATATACTAGATAGTTAGTTTACTTTCCTGTTCTTGATATCTCTACAGCCGTAATGTGACCATGGAAGGATTTTTCCTATCCAAAGGTAGCATGGTTGGCTATGTCACGTGCCCATCTTAGCATACTCTGGGAAGCGGGGTGTGACATGGTTCTTTTGGTATTAGAGCCATAGGATATAGGTTAATCGAGTTTGATTCTTTTGTAGTTGGGTATTGGACCCAATAGACGAATCAGAATACTCGTGATTAGGAACATGTCCTGCCACCTTGTTATCGTGATTCTTGAATCATATCTTTCTTTTATCCTTCGTCTTGACGATATGCAAACAACTTTGCATCTCGGCTTGAAACCTTTTGGTTCTCTATTGTTTCTCCCTGTTCTTTGATTCTGATACTAGGATTTGGGCGACTTGAGTGGAGTTATGTAATTGTACCCATGAACTGCGGCATGGTTACAATGCGGTACTCTATTTAAGTAACTTGGAATTCTAGTTTTGATTCATTTCCTTGTTTTATGATCGTTATATATTAGCTTTCTTCTCTCGGTTTCATTGCTTACCAGTTCTTGTTTTATCGCCAGCTTGAATCATGTTTACCGTGCTTAATCCTCTTCAGTATCTTGACTTCGGATGAAGTCATCTCGGTATCTTACTTGTTCTTGTTTTCCCCGCATTAGGATTATTCAATTCTGGTGTATCCCATTGTTTGTTGTCGTCTTAGGAATGGATTTTTCGTAGCACATTCCATGCTCATATTGATTGTAAGGAAAGGAAAGTGATTCTCCAGATTCCCGGACATCTGGAGCTTGTTTTGCTGGAGGAAGCTGTTCTGTCGGGCCAGTCGAGTTTAGGCCTAGGCCGACAAACAATGTTCTTTCGTCAATGGAAGTCGATAAGAAAGGAGCTCTGGCTATAGTTCAAGAATTCATGGACGTGTTCGAAGACATCTCGAGTTTATCGCCAAAACGAGATGTGGAGTTTGCGATTGATCTTGTTTCTGGTGCAGCGCCAATCTCAAAGGCGTATTATCCAATGGCACCAGTGGAGTTGGAAGAAGTCAAGAACCAAGTTACTGAATTACTTGAGAAGGGTTGGATTCGCAGCAGTAACTCGCCTTGGGGAGCTCCAGTTCTTCTAGTAAAGAAGATGATGTCACAAGGAGAATGTGCATCGATTGTTGAGAATTAAACCGGGTGACTATTAAGAACAAGTACCCGATCCCTCGCGTTGGCGAATTGTTCGAGCTGCTTAGTGGCACGAGAGTATTCTCAAAGCTGGATTTACGATCCGAATATCATCAGGTCCAAGTTAAATCAGAAGATATTTGCAAGACTGCGTTCCGAACTCGGTATGGACATTACGAGTATTTAGAGATGCCCTTCAGAGTAACGAATGCACCGGCGAAATTTATGGACTTGATGAACCAAATCTCTTCACCATTCTTGGACCAGTTTATAGTGGTGTTCGTTGATGATATTCTGGTCTACTCAAAGGAGTATTGAAGAGCGTCCAGAATACTTGAAGATCACACTGCAGACATTGAGGCAAGAAAGATTGTATGCTAAGATGAGCAAGTGCGAGTTTTGGCTTGAAGAAGCGAAGTTTTTAGGCATGTCGTATCCGGTGATGGAATCGCCGTTGATCCCGAGAGGATTGCAGCAGTTCGAGATTTGCCGATTCCGAAGAATGTTGCGGAGATAAGAAGCTTTCTTGGACTTGCCGGGTTTTACAGGAGATTCGTGGAGAACTTTGCTCGTCTGGCAGAGCCTTTGACCAAGCTTATGCGCAAAGAAGTACCATTTATGTGGACGGACAAGTGTGCGTCAGCTTTTGAGGCGTTGAAGCAGAGGTTGATATCCGCACCTGTTTTAGCCGTACCAGACGGTTCCGAAGAATTGGTGATTCACAGCGAGGCATCTGGAAAAGGATTGGGATGTGTTTTGATGCAGCATGGGAAGGTTATAGCCTACGCATCGAGACAGTTGAAGACCCATGAGAAGAATTACCCAACTCATGACTCGGAGTTAGCAGCCGTGATTTTCGCTTTGAAGATTTGGAGACACTACTTATTGGGCGAAAGGGTCGAAGTATTTACCGATCACAAAAGCTTAAAGTATGTGTTCACGCAGAAGGAGCTTAATATGAGGCAGCGTAGATGATTGGAGCTGATGGCTGACTACGATCTTGATTTTAAGGACCATTCGGGGAAAGTTAATGTTGTGCCGGATGCGCTTAGTCGGTTGCCAGCAATTCAGATGTTGACTGCACAGAAGGAACTTATTAAAGACTTTCGAAGATTTGATTTAGAGATTGTGCTACCGCATTCTTCGAGACAGTTGTTGCAGCTGCAAGTACAGTCGTCGTTGATCGAGAATATTAAAGCAGCGCAATTGCAGGACCCAAGATTGCAAAAGTTTTGAGAACAGGTTGAAGCTGGAATTCGAACGGACTTACTGATCTATGAAGATGGTTCGTTGCGATATAGTAGCCATTTGTGTATGCCAAAAGGGAAATATTCGCGAAGAACTCATGAGAGAGGCGCACAGTTTAGCATATTCTATACATCCAGGAGGCACGAAGATGTACCGAGATATACGACAGCAATTCTGGTGGGAAGGCATGAAACGGGAGGTTGCCCGCTTTGTGGCAAAGTGCTTGGTGTGTCAGCAAGCTAAGGCTGAACATCAAAGGGTTGCTGGTTTATTGCAACCATTTCCGATTCCTCAATGAAGTGGGAACATATAACCATGGATTTCATGACGGCTTTACCGCGAAGTCCAAAAGGCAACAATGTAGTTTGGGTGATGGTTGATCGATTGACCAAGGCAGCTCATTTCATCCCATTTTGAGTTGGTCAATCAACAGAAGCTTTTGCAGAATGGTACATGCAGGAGATTGTAAGATTGCATGGAGTACCGGTGAGCATCGTGCCCGACCGTGACACTCGTTTCTTATCACATTTTTCACAGGAAAGTTTGAGGACTTGATTGAAGTTTAGCATAACTTATCATCCTCAAACAGATGGCCAGTCAGAGAGAGTGATCCAAACTCTTGAAGACATGTTGAGAGCTTGCATGTTAGACTTCAAGGGTTGATGGAAGGATCATCTACACTTGGTGGAGTTTTCTTACAACAACAGTTTCCAGGCGACTATTCAGATAGCTCCATTCGAAGCTTTATATGGTC
Source organism: Agapanthus africanus (assembly GCA_030015575.1). Taxonomy (NCBI): domain Eukaryota; kingdom Viridiplantae; phylum Streptophyta; class Magnoliopsida; order Asparagales; family Amaryllidaceae; genus Agapanthus; species Agapanthus africanus. Next base: position 253,033,786 of record CM057337.1, on the reverse strand, counting down.
GCAAGTGTCGTTCACCTGTTTGTTGGGATGATGTTGGAGAACGAAGATTGTTCGGACCGGATTTGATCGTGCAGACAGTTGAGAAGCTTAATACTATCCGGAGTCATATGAAAGCAACATAAGACCGACAGAAGAGTTGGGCAGATACATCGAGAAGACCTCTAGAGTTCGACACTGGTGATTTGGTATTCTTGAAGATATCACCGACTAGAGGGGTGATTCGTTTCGGAAATCGAGGAAAGCTCAGTCCCCGATTCGTTTGACCTTTTGAGATCTTGGAACGTGCTGGAGAAGTGGCTTGTCGTTTGGCATTACCGCAATCCTTGGCGAATGTTCATGACGTGTTTCATGTATCTCAACTCCATAAAAATGTTCGTGATGAAACACACGTGCTGGATCATTCGGAGCTGACCATCTGAGAAGATTTGATTCTTTTGAGGAACGACCGATGTCGATTTTGGATCGAAGGGGAAAAGGTTCTTAAGAACAAGGTTATCCCTCTTGTACTTGTTTCTTGGGGAAATCACTCGCATGGAGGATTAACTTGGGAACGAGAAGATAAAATCCGGCAGAGGTTTCCACATCTATTCTTGTAGTGTGTTGATTGTTTATCCTTCTTTGTTCTTGGAATTTCGAGGACGAAATTCTTTTGTCGTTGGGTATAATGTAACACCCGAGTTCATTTATACCAATTCCAGTTCTCGTATTTCTTTATTCGTGATATTCTTGATTTAACGTATGGTAGGTGCGAATGGTATTTTACACTTTACATTACATTCGACCCGACCCGCTTGCTTGAACCTGTTTGATTTTTATCTATAGATTACCCTGACTTGTTGCATGGACACGTGCATCTCATGTTTATTACATACTGGTATTTTATCTTTTATCATATAACATTTTAGGTCTTGTAAAATAAATTAAAATTGCATTTCATAGCCTGCTTGTTACCCCTAACCCCGTGGTAGCATCCGCGCATCTTGTTCTCGTCCCGTTCAGTGAAACGGACATGTTTGGATGGCTACGCGCACTTACGTGCATCCGTTATTGGGGGTATGCTTTTTCGTTACCTGAGGCTTCATTTTGAAATTTGGAAGTCGCATATATTTTTCATATTTTAAATCTGAATTTTTAGACCCGAACCGGGTATGTTTTGGTGTAAGTTGGTATTTGCCAAAATCTCAAAACGGTCTAATATTATAATATTATATTCTCTAAAGTTTCTTTAACTAAAAAAATATATTTTTAACTTAAAATCTATTGCTCTCCCTCTCTCTCCGTTTCTCTCTCTCTCTCTCTCCCTCTCTCTCTTGACTCTCTCTCACTCTCTCCGTTTCTCTCTCTCTCTCTCCTAACTTGCTCTCTCTCTGTCTCTCTCTTCTCTCTCTCGCTCTCTGTTTGTTTTTTTTATATACATTTTATTTCAAAATCCCTATACCAAACCCATATCTTCTATTCTCAAAAATCTTTCTTCCTCCTTTCTCCTCTAAACCCGAGACACCCGCCGTCATCGCCCCTTGCCAACTTCCCTGGTATATCAGGTCACCTATCCACTGTAAGATCTTTCCTCCTTCTCCCTTTCTAAAGTTTTCTTTTAATTAAATGTTCACTGTTCTTTTGTTCGCCGGAATCCGGGGGCGCCTTCGACGATCCCGACGACCCAGCAAGCATCTTTGACCCATGTGATCCCGTTGTGCGTTGTCTGGATTCGTTTCGTGTACCGTGCGCACGTCGCGACTTTTCCCGCCGACGTGTGACGTTCCGTATACCCGTATCGCGATCTATCAAGGCAAGTGAAACTTGCTACATACTATTCATAATATTTTTATACTTATTTATTTAATTTCATATTAAGCCTATAGATCGAATTTAAAGTCACGTGTTCCAAGTTAACAGTTCGATATTCCGTTTATATCTTTTAGATTCAGAACTTGAAACATACCCGTTGCATTTTAGTTTACTATACCTAGTAACCACATCTGTATTTTAAATAACATAATAACTATTTACATAGTCTATGGAACCCTTTTATAGTTTTACCCTATTGGACACCTGTGTGCATCTTTAACCTGTTTTAGATACATTTGCATCCCTAGATCTTTTAACCTATAATAACAAGATTTAACAATCCATATTTGTTTAAGTGAATGATACATAATGTTGGAACCATAACCCTAACTCAAATCGATAACCGTACATCTATAAAGTTTATTCTATACCTATTTGCATATCATATTACATATTCTAGTTTATTGTTCTGTTAGTACCCATGCTTGTTTATTTATACCCATGCCTATTTTGGTTTGATTATGAGCACCCACATGACATCTTGTGCATCCTGACATGACTTGTTACACTTCCTACTTGACACGACATGGTACTGTGCACCTCTCGACATGACATGATACCTATTTACTACCTGGCTTGACCTGATGTACCATGGCTTTACCTGTTACCTGATCTTGTGCCTAATGCCAACAAACCTGACCTGTTGTCCTTACAGACCGTTCCTGTTGTCTATCAAGAGAAACCTGTACTTGCCTGATCCTGTGTTGGCATTAGATCTAGATTATTTAATACCTGACTTGAATACATATGACTTGGGGGTATGAGGAAATCAATGATGAAATCTGACTTGTAACTCGACAGGTCTTTACCTGTTCTGATCATTCTTACGGGCTAGGCCAGCCCCGGAGTGATGCTACGGACATCACGCGTCATTACCTACCATCCTTTACTGCCTTGCGGCACGTCTCGGGTTCAGCCCGAGAGTCATAGACCGTGATCCCGGGCACGCACGGGATAGTATTGAGTTACATCGATGATTCATCAAATTGGTTTCAAAGACTTAAGAGTAGTTAACCCAATAGACCCGTTTAGATTACGCACTGCACACTACCCTTCACTGCCCTGATTTATATTGCCGTTGCACCTGCTTTGCCATTTATGTTCATTCTTGCATGTCTTGCTACCCTGTTTATATATTATTGCTTGATGTTATGACGCGCTGACGTCTGGGTTTTGCATGGCCCAGATTCTCTACCTTTGTTGCAGACTGATCAGGAGTATTGCCGTTGTTAGACCGAGCGGTAGGGATCCTGTTGGTATCCAGTCTTACTTTCCAGGTATTTATTTGATCCTTAGCTTCCGCATACTATATTATTTCTTGACTCTTTTACTCTGGCTTATGGACATATACGAGATAGTTAGTTTACTTTCCTGTTCTTGATATCTCTACAGCCGTAATGTGACTGTGGAAGGATTTTTCCTATTCACGGGTAGCATGGTTGGCTATGTCACGTGCCCATCTTAGCGTACTCTGGGAAGCGGGGCGTGACACATTTTATTATCTAACTGTAACCTAATCGGGTCACCTGGTCACTACAATTAGGAGAGAGAGAAGAAAACACTCAGTATGATGCTCTTGCAAGTTTAGAATGGTTTTTAATTTATCTAAACAGGATGGCTCCCACTGTTTCTCGAATCCTTCCTCAAACCATAAAAGAAGAATTAGTTAGGATTAATCTTACCGTAAAATACTTGCTTAACCTTTCATCCAGGCTAGTGTCGGTACATCGAGGGAGGTTTTACGACGCTTTCGCGAAGTTCCTAAATTAAATAACCTCTTTTCCTTGGAGGCGTAGCCTCGCTAACACTATTCTAGACACCTACTTGGTTTATAGCATTGATCGTTAAGTGAAAAATCTCCCGAGGAGTAGTGGATACTCACAGAAAGATCGGGATCCAAATATCATTGTGTGATTACCCTGAAGGAATCCTACCAACATTATCACACTCCAAATAGTATGTAGCACTATCAAGTTTCAGTTTCATTAGAAACTCCCGATGTGTATTTTTGCCCCATGCTCTTATTACCTTGACGAAGGCCAACATATCATAAGTCACATGTTGTACTTTGGTTGTCACACAGTTGTTTCTCCACACAGGATATGGATATAATATCTGACATTCTGGTTTCTAGATCTATGGTTTTTGATCTAGATTTGGGTAGTTTCCCAAAGTAGGCACTTTGACAGTATTCTAATAGTATTTTAGAATAGATGACTCCTGCCATGGTGGTGTACCTGCAGGTGATGGAGTCTCCCTCTCTAAAGGTGTCTTACAGACTAAAGGGGAGAGGTATGTGCATGATTGGCAGATCACTTGCTTAGGCAATTGAGTCAATCATGAGGTGTCAAGTACAACACCGGATGTTGTTTTTGCACTAGATGCAATAAGTTTATATTAATCCAATCGGGGAGAAACATTCGGAAGCAGTTTTAGAACATAAGTGGATGTTCTACGGATTTGATGACGGCAGCCTCCTTCGGAAGACAGTTATCATTCCAGGCTTCAAAGGTGATATGGATGACAGAGTGATTGTCAGAATTATAGTTTTCCCTCCGACGAGGGGCAATAGTTTGGACAGGTGGTCCAAGAGGATACTGTGGGAGGCACAGTGCTGGACACTGATTAGGTTCAGTTGACGATACAGTCTAAGAAGTTTGGATTTTGGAGTTCATTTATGAACTAGGTCCCATCAGATATCCAGACATATTCTAAGACAGGTATTACTCGATTCGGAAGATGGTTTTCTCCGCAAACTTGAGATTAAGAGAGACATAGAAAGAAACATCAGTGCGGATCCACTCATTGGGGCTATTTCTCGAACACAAGAGTTTTACAAACGAACTTTGTGAAACTGATTAATAGAGAAGTTGGGTGTTCGGTATCACACGGGCTGTGAGTATGCGACATCGCAATAATTAGCCTTAAGTGCAAGTGGGAGATTGTTGGTTATAGTGCCCTCAAAATCAATTATTGGATCGCAGGCACGTGATTGCAATGATTGAGAAGAACCTATACCGGTAGGACAGTCATACTCGAGATGATAGTATGCTATCTGGTTTGCCTTTATCAGTCGTGTACAGTTTTAGGTAACATGATCACTATTACACGTTGATAGAGCCCTTAGGATCCTGCTTGACTACCAACAGTATGATGGCGATCATATACGTGAGAGTTGGGTAGTCCATAAGCACATTCTTAAAAGTGGTCCCTAGTCGTAGGAGTTTCGAGACAGGGCATCGATACTCCGGAGTAGACTAGTGTATACAGTCGAGACCTCGACGAGGGGTGGTGGCCGGTCTCACAAGCCATTGGTGTAAGTTGGATCACCTAAGATGTATACAGGTGCTCATTGGGTTATGAGTACACCGGACAGGACTCACCGGGAACCTGCTAATTGGTATTATAACTAGCGTCAGATAGCAGTTCCCTGGTGACATGTATACAGGTTAGTTCATCGACCTGAGATCGTCATTTGTCTCGTGTAAGTTCCCACTGTGCTTTGATTTCCACCCTACCACGGCTCAAAGGAGTCGTGCAAACATGTTTTTTTTGGGTATAGTCCCGAGCCACATGGAAGCAAGTGAGCGGATCGGCAGGGGATTCGTCTCTCCCGGTATTGGGGGTGAGATCGCGTTATGTCTAGGAGAGCCATTACACAAAGCTCTCGGCCGAATCAGGAGATTTACTGGTAGGTACTCCAGTAGTATCTCAAGGTGTTATCGGCTACACTCTGACACGACTAATACCACTATTGGGAGTCTGATGTTACCATCCCCCTAGGCCCGATATACGATACTCATAGACGAACGGACCGGACTGTATGTATATTGTCACTGATAGGCTCAGTAGGGTTCCAGGATGAGTTCGCTCATCAGGCTTCTCTTTCGGTCAGTACATGGGCAGCCGTTACGAACAGCTAGTGCCGCTGACATGCTTTTGGTTAAACCCACTGCCAGGATACTGACGAGTCTTTAGAGTCCCCCACAGATAGTTTCCAGAGTTCGGGCGAAATGTTGTAGAGGCCGTATGGTTTTATGGCAGGGTTCGAAAATGCACGTGTGTTTGCGCACGTGTCATATTTCGAACAGATAATATTGGTGGGCTTTGGTTTAAGCCGGATCCAAGTATTATATTGAGTCGGAATATTTTAGTCTCTCGTATTTGTGTTCGGTCGGAATACGGATACAGGTGAGGGGTATTTTCGTAATCCGTTACGAGAATATTTTAGAAGATGTATTTCTTTTTTGATTAATCATTTTGGTTTAAATGATTAATTGGTTTTGGAAACAGTGACTCATTCTTTATGACTCATTACTTCTAGAATGATCACTAATGACTCATGTAATGAGTCATCTAGTGAGTCATTAAGAATTAATGTGTTTTGCTTTGTGAAGAGATATTTGAGGAGATATTTTCATTAGATATTTTCTTTGGTCTTTGATAAATAAACCTCATATATATCTATTCACATGAGAAGAAATATAACACAAGTTTATGAGCTTGATTTTCTTTTGCTCACTAGTGTTTCTTGAGTTCACCATTTCCAATCCTAAACAACTTCTTCTACCTCCACCCTACCCGTCTCATGTGATGAGAACCCTTGGGTGTTTGAGACAAAGTATTCTACTCGTTCTCTACTTCATCTTGGTCATCTCTTTTAGCAGACTTGATGACCGAGTTGCCTCGGTATAGAGGTGGGGGCCCATTTAAAGATCCGTTGACGTGGTGCCACTTCGATGAGGAGACGAGAGATCGAAGTTGCCGCAAGGAGCGTGGGATGATGGCTAAAGACCGAAGGACTTGGATCTATCGGTATAGCCTTTCTATCTCTTTACAGTTTGTTAGTTTAGCGTTAATGGCAAGATCCGGGTTATAATATGCGATAGCGCCAGTTATAAAAGTTTTTGTTCCGCGCTTGGCGTTAGAATGACTGCTGGGGCGCTACCGTAGACTTACACGCGATGCATATCCAAACCTACATCCCTAGACCCCTACGAGAGCGGCAAGCAACCCTACCAATTCTAGAGTTAGGAGACCCGGACTCGACAACTCGGGATGGTCTCCCACTGGACTCTAGAACCCGATTACTTATGCTCCTATCCTTGGGTCTATCCTAATGCGGAAAAGCAAATAATATACAACAATGGTCACATCATCCTCAACCCGGAAGTGCCCCAATAAAAGAATATTACATAGAATGAATATTATATGAATGAAAATAAAAACTCTCATCTTACATAAAAACCCCCAGCTATTCAAAATACGACGATCCAATACAACATATCACGGTAACACATAACATCACATGTCATCAACGTAAGTAAATATGCGTATCACAATTGTCGTTGACATATAGCAACGAAAACGGTGATACCCCACATATTACACTTACGGTCACAGAAAAGAAAATGATAAACTACAACATTTGGAATCCACAATTATCTTAGACATTATAAACCCAAAATATCACATACTTTGGATTTCATGCCTAACTATATGAATTCCACATATTGTATCATATTCCAGAAAAAGCTAGACGACGTTAAACATTCCGATCGAATTAACAAACACCCAAAATTTCCCAAAAAGCTCAACACGTGAGAGCGGTTTAAAAATACTCATCACATGCCACAGTACCAATGGACCAACCGTAAAAGGGTCAACCCTTGCCTCACCTATGGCGCCACGGAACTACCGCAAACCTTAAGGTTTAGCGGCGGTTCTTAAGGTAATAGAATCGAGTGAGGGTTTTATTCTTCTGGAGGGTCCACCGCATAACTTGCATGATATTTGAATGTTCTTTAACTCGGAAAAAATCCAACTCTTGGAAAATTTTCCGTCAAGGGTTAAAGTGGGTATTTGATATCCGTTCGAACTTTTTAACACCGTCTAAACAACCCGAAAAACTGTTAGAATTACAATTACGAAACACTCCGAGTAGCCTTTGTAGAAAGTTAACATCACATGCAAATTTAGCAAAAACAAACAACACCTGAAACACCAAAACCCAGAGTCTGGAACACAGTACAAATTTGAACACTTGACTCCACCAAAAAACCGAGTAGGCCGGTTTTATAGGCTATCTGGCCGGCCAAAATCTGAGGTCTGGGGCTAAATTTTGTATTGTGTTCATGCTGCATCTCATACAACATTCTACAGTTGTTTAAAAAAAAATTTCGATGATTTTAAAATTTCGACAGAATCTAGATTTGTGTATTGGGTGTTTCGGAGTTTTTTCGGTTACATAATTCTACATATATCATCTAAATAACTAGCTTGGCTCTTGATTGTTGAGTTTTTGCGTGTTCAAGTTTAGTTAATTACCGCAATCAAAACGGTTTCGCTTCTAGCTAGCCGGTTGAGTACGGGTCGTCCGCAGGGAGATGGGAATCTTTTTCTATATGCTTTAACGAGTTAAGTCCAAAAGTCCAGATTTGTTTGTGATTAACTAAGTGCTAAAATGATATATAAAGAGAGCTTGTTAGGGTTAGGATTAAGTTAGTTTGAGTTAGGAGTCGCTCACTTCTTTCGTTAACACTCTTAATATCGGTGTTACGGTAATCGGCAACAACGGGGATTAGCACGACTAGGAAGGAACTTGCGAGTATAAGCTAGGCTTTCCAACGCATAAGTTCTTCCTTTTGGTGCTTGTGCGTCCGTTCTTGGCTCTTAGCCTTAACCTCCGGTTAATTCAACCACAACCGGTCTCACTACGGAATCACCGCTATCATATAGGATAGGGTGCCGTAGGGAGCGGATTGTGGTTCAATTAACGGGAGTTCGATTTAAGATGTTGGGCAAGGAAAGAGTGAGAGAGATTTCCTTCTCTCAAACTTCCCTTATCCTACCCTAACAAGTATGGAAACTACACACCCATTACAAGAAGAACGAAAAATAAAACAAAGGAGGAAGATAGAAAGAAAGAGATTAGAAGATAACAACTAGCTATTTTCGACCACACCTTGACAAGGATCAAACGTAAGCATCATGGTTGTTTAAGGATAAAGGAAAAGAGAATAAGAAAGAAACAACAATAAATAACAACAACTAAATTATCAATTGAAGATTACAAGCAATTAACATAACAAGAGCAAGACAAGTAAATAACAAAAAGAACTTCTTTATTCATCATTCTTCACTCACAAAAGCTCACTACAAGTTTTTAATGGAGAAGAGATGAGAAGAGGAAGAAGAACAACAAGTATTTTAAAACCTAAAATACAAGGTTAAGCACCCTTGGCTTCACAAGGTTCTGGGCTATTTATAGGCTGGAAAATGAAAACCTAGGGCAACATTCAGAACTAAAATGGAATGACCAATCTGCCCCCAAAAACACTCCCTCTGAGGAGCCAGTACGGCCGCGTTTCCGCGGCCTAAGCATGCTACTGCCGCGGAAACGCGACCGTTTAGAGGAGTTGGCTCCTCGGATTTTGTATGCTGCCCTGGTCTTTTATTTCCTTCTGTCTGGTATATGTTTTTTCTGATAATCTCTTCACATTGCTTCCAGAATTTTGGTTGATCAAAAGGTGATTGGATGTGGATCTTTTTGTCATGATTTCCTCGAGCTCCGCATAGATTTCTTGGAATTGGTGTTGCCATTGTGCTTTGTGCATGAAGATGACAATCGATTTGCCATTTTGTCTCTTAACTGGTGTGTGGCAACATACGGATAGAGACGGAGACCCGTGTTTTATCTGTGATTGGCAGGAATCCGGATTTTGTCGTGCTTTTCCATGAATTTCATCGTTTAGAGCCGAGAATCTGTATCTTGCAATTGACTAGCAAACACAGCTCATGAGTACCTACCGATAAGCAATATGATAAAAATTGGGCGGTATAAAAATGCAAAAATCTGATATGAACAAATACCCCCAAACTTATCATTTGCTCGTCCAAAGCAAAGCCAATTTATTCACAAAAAATTTCCTAACCTCACTTTCGCAGGGAACGCGATTGCACTGAGCATGTGCAACAAGCCGTTAAACCTCTAGGTGTCCCTAGTAGGAGGAGTGTTGTCTCCTGAGGATTTTCAGCGGATACTACACACAAAATCTGGTCAAGCTAGTTTTGCAAAATAATTATGATTCAAACCCTAGGGTTTTGTCTCAGAATATAACAATTCTATTATCCTAAGTCTAGACTATCGAACCCTTATTTTTCACACCTCGCTTCTTATTTAACTACAGATTTTATATGTCTTTACGTGCAGTGCAAATAGTGTCGTTAAGTTTCCAGAAAGATCGATTAAAGTCATTATGTCACATAATAAAGCCCAGATAAATTTTTTAAAAAGGATCACATAAGTTTTATAAAGAGTTAAGCATTTTTCAAGTTTCGTTTTCCAGTAAGGTTTCAATTTCAGAATTTCTATCTTTCTTAACAGGAAATTAGGTCTTGTTTTTCACTCCACCTTTTTCTTGTTTTCATTTCATACACACCTCTGTGAACGTGCAATAGTCTTTATCATAGAATAAAACCTTCATATCTCCGCTAAATTTTTTATAAAAGCATGTCTTTTATCAAGATTATTCTCTCACAAAGAACCGTTAGGAATTTTAAGTCGGAGAGAACACTTGCTTGACTTTGTTTTAATCTGGACTTTCTAGGCTTCTTAGCGAGCTTTGGGCCAATGCACCCAAACCAGTTGGCTTTAGGGAATTAGGTGTAGAAACACCCCAGCGGAGTTAATTACTCAAGTTACCTAGGTCCAAAAACAAAAGACAGTTTGGCGTGAAAATCATGAAGATTCAATACGAACGGAGACATAACCGGCAGTTCAATTATTTTTTGGATAAAAGACGTGTTTAGTGGGTTCGATGTGTAATCATTCCAATCAAGTTCCAGATGGGTTGTTTTTCAGACTTAGTTCCAATTAAGGCATCAATAACATTCCTTCATATTCACTTCACTTCATAAACTATTCTTGATGTTACTTATTTCAGAACAAACCTATTTGATCCTTAGAAAATCATTTATCCATTTAAAAGTTTTTAGACATAAAAGACTTGTCATCTAATTTCCAAAACTCACAACAAGTGTAGTGTGATGTAAAGACGTATATCAGCTATAGTTAACTTCCAAGGAGAGTTATCTTTCAGGTTTTCAAAATCTAAAAATAAGATTTACTTATTCGTATCTCATCATACAAAACCGTCGAAATGTTGAATCAGAGTCCTCCCACTAGCTAACTTGACAAAAAAGATTTTACGTTTTTAGAAAATTTTCTGATTTTTATGGATTTTATGGAATTTAATATGCAGATGCAAAATATACATATGAATGCGAAGGTAAGAAATGCGTACCGAGCGTACCCCCAAACTTAAACCGGACAGTGTCCTCACTGTCATTGTATGGAGATATCATTTGAAGGGTCAAAATTGTCGGTTAGATATACAAAAATATATATATATTTTTTGTTTTTAAAGAAAAGAAAAAATAGCAAAAATGGAAAAGAATATCCACAAATATGTACAAAATGGTATATACATATCCCCAAACTTATTTGGAACAGTGTCTACTGTTCTTGGCTGGATAACCGAAGTTTGGTGGTAGGCAGAGGAAGATTATGCAGGGTAAATCGGCTCCTGTAAGAACAGGAGCTCCTTTGTTGGTTCGGCACTAAGGTACGGTTTAAGTCGGTGTCCATTTGCTTTGAAAAATGATCCGTCCTTTAGATTCTCCAAATCCACAGCGCCATGCGGATACACATTCCGCACAAAATACGGCCCTTTCCAGCGAGATCTGAGCTTTCCTGGATGGAAGTGTAGCCGGGTGTCGTAAAGCAGTACCTGTTGACCAGGTACGAATGTCTTGCGCAAAAGGTGTTTATCGTGAAACACCTTCGTTCGGTTCTTAACGACAACCGCGTTATCGTAAGCCTCATCCCTAAGCTCGCTTAATTCGTTCAACTGCAGCTTCCGATGGCTGCCCGTATCTTCGAGAGACAGATTCAGCTCCTTTATCACCCAAAATGCGCGATGCTCTATTTCGACAGGGAGGTGGCAAGCCTTTCCGTACACAAGCCGATAGGGAGACATGCCAAGATTGGTCTTATAAGCGGTTCGAAATGCCTAAAGGGCATCAGTCAGTTTCAGCGACCAATCTTTTCAGTTCTTGGAAACCGTCTTCTCCAGTATCTGCTTGATTTGCCGATTTGAAACTTCGGCCTGCCCACAGGTTTGGGGGTGGTAGGGCGTGGATAGCTTATGATTAATGGAATATTTCCGCATCAAGGCCTCGAAAGTCTTATTGCAGAAATGAGTTCCATTGTCGCTAATGATCGCTCGGGGGTGCCCAAAACGGGAGAAAATGTTTTATTTAAGAAACCTAACGACAACCTTGTTGTCGTTAGTCCGGCTGGGCACAGCCTCGACCCACTTAAATACGTAATCAACAGCGAGAAGGATGTACAAGTTCCCGAAAGAGCTGGGAAACGGCCCCATGAAATCCATCCCTCAAACATCGAAAATCTCCACAACCAAGAATGGTTGGAGCGGCATCTCGTTCCACTGGGATATCCGGCCCATGTGTTGGCACCAGGAGCAAGTCTTGCAATAGTCATGAGCGTCTTTGAAGAGTTGTGGCCAGTAGAAACCACATTGCAAGATCTTCTCAGCTGTCTTTCTGTGGCCAAAATGCCCGCCACACGCTTGATCGTGGCAAAACGACAGCACACTCTTGAATTCATCATCAGGGACACACCGACGAATAATCTGTTCGGGACAGTACTTGAACAGATAGGGTTCGTCCCAGTAAAAGTGTTTTACTTGGGATAAGAATCGAAGTCTGTCCTGACTTGACAATTCAGTCGGTAGTAACCTTGTGGCCAAATAGTTCACAATATCTGCGAACCAGGGTTCGCAAGATACTGTCAAGAGCAGTTCATCCGGGAAAACGTCATTGATCGGGATTTGAAGCGACGGCGAAGAAGAAAGTCGTGAGAGATGGTCGGCGACTACATTTTCACATCCTCTTTTGTCCTTGATGACAAGGTCAAACTCTTGAAGCAAGAGGATTTAACGTATTAGCCGAGATTTTGCATCTTTCTTCGCAAAAAGATGGCGCAGAGCAGAATGGTCTGTGTAGACAATGACTGGAGAGCCGATGAGGTAGGGCCTGAACTTTTCTAAAGTAAATACAACAGCCAAGAATTCCTTCTCAATTGTTGTATAATTGAGTTGGGCGTCGTTCAGGGTTCAGCTAGCATAATAGATTACGTGCGACATCTTGTTGATGTGTTGTCCAGGAACACCACCGATGGAAAAGTCGGATACATCGCACATAATCTCAAATGGGTGCGTCCAGTCAGGAGAAGAGAGAACGAGAGCAGAAGTGAGTGAGCTTTTTAATGACTCGAATGCAGTCACACAGCTCGAGTTGAAGTCGATTGGCACGTCCTTAGCCAGTAGAAGAGTCAAGGGCCTAGCAATCTTGCTAAAGTCCTTGATGAACCGTCTATAGAAACCGGCATGGCCAAGGAAGGCTCGGATATCTCTGAAGCAGTAGAATGAAATCAGAGTCGCATCGGGGAGGAGGGAGATTGGAAATGACTTCAATCTTTGCTTTATCTACCTCAATACCTTTTTGCGAGATGATATGTCCTAAGACAATACCATCGCGCACCATGAAGTGGAACTTCTTCCAGTTCAAAGTGAGATTCTTGTCCTTACACCGGGTAAGCACAGCGTCGAGATGCAGCAGACACTCGTCAAAGGAATCACCGAAAATCGAGAAATCGTCCGTGAAGATCTCCAAGAATTTTTCCACCATGTCTGAGAAGATTCCCATCATACACCGCTGGAAGATAGCGGGCGCATTGCATAACCCAAAGGGCATGCGACGATATACAAACGTGCCGAAAGGACAAGTGAAAGTGGTCTTGTCCTGGTCTTTTTCGGCGATAGGAATTTGATTATAGCCGGAGTAGCCATCAAGAAAGCAGTAGTACTCGTGTCCGGCCAATCGTTCAAGTATCTGGTCAATGAAAGGTAGCGGAAAGTGTTCTTTCCGCGTTGCGGCGTTGAGTTTTCTGTAATCGATGCATACTCGCCACCCAGTTTGGGTGCGAGTAGGGATTAACTCGTTCGCCTCGTTGGTTATGACCGTTATGCCTGACTTCTTGGGGACAACATGAATGGGGCTAACCCACTGGCTATAAGAGATATGGTAAATGGTACCACTATCTAGACATTTTACGATCTCCTTCTTCACAGCCTCCTTCATGACTGGGTTGAGTCGTCTTTGTGGATCCCTGGCTGGTTTGGCATCATCCATCAGATGAATGTGATGTTCAACGATCAGGGGACTAATCCCCTTGATGTCCGCCATGGACCAGCCAAAAGCTTGCCTATTGCTGTGCAAGACCGCAAGAAGGGCTTTCTCTTGCTCGGGAGCTAGAGAAGCCGAGATGATAACCGGGAGGGTCTCGTTCTCACCCAAGTAAGCGTACTTAAGGTGAGACGGCAAATGCTTGAGTTCGAGCGTTGGAGGTGAAACGATGGAAGGCAAGATTGGTAAAGAGGTCTCGAACTCAAAGGACTCCAGCAAAGGTTCAAAACGAGTGTAAGCGACCGAGTTGGATGGTTCAGGTAACTCATCCGGAAATTCGAAGAATTCAAACTCGGGTGGTGAGTGGCTAAGATCGTTCGAGAAAGTGAAACACTCGTAGTCATTGTCGGGCGCAGAAACAGCAGCCGGTTCGAAGAGGAACGCACTAGTGGCGTTAAGGTTATCGTGATCGAACAGAAACTCCTCGAATTCACACTCTTCTGGAGTGATCTCCTGGATCGAGCAAACGTCCAGTATATGAGCATTAGGTTCAGTGGGCTGATTCCCCAACCTAAAAATGTTGAGTTCAATCGTCATATTTCCAAAATATAGGTTCATCGAACCATTGCGACAATTGATCACAGCATTTGAGGTTGCAAGGAATGGGCGACCGAGTATCACCGGAATTTGATTCCGGGGGTTAGCTACAGGCTGTGTGTCTAATACAATGAAGTCAACAGGGAATATGAAGTCCCCAACCTTGATTAACATATCCTCTAGCTCACCCCTAAGATGGGTGATCGATCGGTCGGCCATTTGGAGAGTGCAGTGTGTGGGTTTCAGCTCTCCTACACCTAGTTGCTCATATACTGAGTACGGAAGCAGGTTAACACTGGCACCAAGATCTAATAGTGTGCGGTTGATGTTCTTATCCCCAATGGTAATAGAAATCGTAGGACAGCCAGGGTCCTTCCGTTTTTGCGGTAAAGATTGGTAAGAGCATCACTCACAGCACTAGCCAAGAAAACTTTCTTGGGTACCTGAGACTTCCTCTTTTTCGTGCATAAGTCCTTTAAGATTTTCGAGTAGGACGGGACTTTTTGGACAGCATCTAAAAGGGGAATGTTGATGTTAACCTGCTTAAACAACTCCAGAATCTTCTCCATTTGTGGATTTTGTTTGGTGGACTTCAACCGGTTTAGAAATGGAACGTTTTTAAAATTTGTTGAGTCCAATGCTGGAGGAGGAGATTGTGGAGTTGGAATGGATCCCAGAACTGGTGTTTTCGTGGAGTGAGAATTGGGTCCGTTTAGAGCAGAAGAAGAGGAAGGAGTGCCTTTTGAAGAATGGAGAATAGGCTCAGAAGACGAAGAAGCAGGAGAAGAAGAAGAAGAAGAAGCGGCAGCCGGGATGTCATCGTTGATCCGTGTGCCAATGTTGTTTTGCAGCATCCTTCCCGATCTCAATGTGGTCACGGCACTCACATTATGGTTCTGTTGTTCAAGAGCAACATGTACATTATGTGGGTGACCGGGAATTAGGAGTGGCTGGTACGGGAGCTTCCCCTTCTCTCGCTCGCTTAAGGCCGCATTCAGCTGTGCAATCTGGGCCTCGATGGTCTTGATGCTTTGCCCGTGAGCGGCAGTGTGTTGCACTAAGGACTGAGTGGAAGACTGGATGTTGGCGGTGGATTGTGCCGATTGTTTAACGAACGCCTCCAGACTTCGTTCGAGCGAGGAAACCTTATCGTTGTTTGACGAAACAAAGTTGTTTTGGGGAAAAGAATTGTTGGGTGCAAAGTTGTTCGTCTGATTTTGAAAAGGCTGGGGTTGGAAGGGCTGCTGAAATTATTGTTGAGTTTGTTGTTGCGCTTGTTGTTGCGGAGGAGGGGGCCTCTGGAAATTGTTGCCTTGGAATTGATGCTGATTCTGATTCCAGGCGAAATTGGGGTGGTTCCTCCAACCGGGATTGTAGGTGGAAGAGTATGGATCGTTTCTTGGTCTTTGCTGAAATGCAGCATTAACCTGATCCTGTCCTTGAGATAGAGAATTGTAAGGACACTCTTCGGTTAAATGAGAAGGATCGGAACAACTAGCACAAATGGTACGAAGGGGAAGAACAGGGGCAGGAGCAGGAGATGAAAATTTGCTCTCTATCGCTTCAAGTTTTCTCGTTATTGCAGCCATTTCAGCTTTCATCGCAATAGAGACATCAAGTTGGTGAATTCCTACCCTAGACTGACCGGTAGAAGTGGAAGTAGAAGAAGAAGAAGAAGTCGGTCTGGTGCTCTCCCATTGAAGCGTTTGTTCCGCAAGGTTGTCGAAGAATTGCCACGCTTCCTCGTCAGATTTCGATAGGAAGTGGCCCTGACAAATGGTTTCCAACAACTGCTTGGTTGTTGGGTTCAGGCCCTCGTATAAGGTTTGGCAAAGTTTCCATTTCTCGATACCATGGTGAGGGCATTGAACAAGAAGGTCTTTATACCGGTCAAAGAACTTCCAGAAGGGTTCAGAAGGAAGCTGAGAGAATTGGTTGATTTCGTTACGGATCCTTGCGATTTTATGATTCGGATAGAATTTCTTGAGAAACGCTTTAACAAACTCGTCCCAACTGGTTATGGAGTGGGAAGCGGTGCTATACGGCCATTTTTCAGCAAGATCGCACAAAGTGAACGGAATGACCCGTAGCCGTATAGCATCGTCCGACAGCTGGGTGGTTTTCATCATGGCACAAACGTTTTGAAATTTTTTGATGAAGATATAGGCATCTTCAGATTCAAGCCCATGAAATTTTGGAAGCATGTTAATGAAGTGGGGCTTAATTTCAAAATTATCCCCATTGGCCGGTGGAAGGGAAAGACAGGTGGGAAGTGCAGAATGGGTGGGATAGAAACGATCCTGGAGCGCGATTCGCTGCGGCGCTACAACAGGCGGTGGTGGTGTGTTATTCGTATCCATAAGAGGTCAAAACAATCCCGGAGGAGTCAAAGGGATGTTTGGATTAAATCCTGACATCGCGGAAGAAGAGGTTGGTGAAGGTGAAGGTGAGGATGTATGAACAGAATTCCGGTCAACGTCGGAGTTGGCCGACAAAGGTAAGGGTGAAAGAGGCGTGGACGGAGTTTCGACGTCTGAGTCGATCGCGTAGTCGGTAGCGACTAACGTAACGCGGACTAGACGGGCGCTAGAGTCCCGAGTCCAAGTGGACATACACTAAACGAGTTTAGTATAGTCAAAGCAGAGAAGGTGAGGGTAAGAAAACGTCAATGGAGAAGAACGATGGGTGGTGGGTGAAAAATGGGATTTTGGTGACAAAGGGCAAGTTTTTATAAAAGTCTTTGATTTTTTTCCCCTTTTTTTTAGAAAGAGCTTTACAGAAATATGTACGGACTTACGGTTTTAAGCAATCACAAACAAGATATGCACAATCACACCTAGATCTAGGGTCACCTAGGTCAGCTAGACAGCTCCTAACTGTTCCAAAGGGCTAGAAATAGGATCTTAAACCGTCTCTTCTCCGCCAATTGCGGCCAGGTAAGTACCAGGTAAGTGGGAGGCTCCCCACTACATTAGTAGTGGTCCTAATTAAGTAACCACTTGCCTTGGACACACTTGCCTAGACCCCGCAAAGTCAGGATAGGATAAACTGCCGATGCCTGTAACTAGTCCTCTGTCCTATTGAGCGCGAAGTCCTAAGGGCTGAGTCTAGTATTTTTTAATTAACAATGGTCAATGCATATGCTTTTTATGATTTCTGGGGTCCTGGAAAGAGTGATGAAATTCTCACCCAATCTGAATTGGTTTCAAACCCCTTAAGTCCGTATTAATAAATGATAAGCAGTAACAAATCAACTGCAATCAATTTTTTTATTTTTTAGCGCGGCGCAAAGAATCCTACACAAGAACAATTTATTGGAAGGGGGAAGAGAATTTGCGCAAAGAATGCTGCAGAAAACACAGTTTAGTGGAGTCCAGAGGAGTGGGGAGGAGAAAAGGAGGACTTACAGAAATTTTGGCACCCTGAAGACACTAACTGGCTGCGGTTCCGCGGCCTAAGCTATCTTATGCCGCAGTTCCGCGGCAATATGGTGGGCTTGGGCCTTCAGTTTTCTGGGTTGTGCTCTTTTGGGTGTCCTATTCCTGTTTGGAGCTCCCGAATTGTGATTTGCTCACTGGATCTGCTCCAGAATTTTATAGTAGACCGTTGGCTTCATCTTGATCCGTCGCTGTGTGGCCGTGAAATGTGGGTCTAACTTCCCACGTCTTTGGCACTGAACTCGAACTTCGTATTATCCTGCACACTTGCACAAAAACTAATCAAAAATAACAAGATAATTTTTTACAATGTATCCTTTTTTTCGGTTATATTTATATTCACAAATTAACCCGAAATTACACAAAGAAATAAACTACCGTCTCCCCGGCAACGGCGCCATTTGGTTGTTGAGTTTTTACGTGTTCAAGTTTAGTTAATTACCGCAATCAAAATGGTTTCGCTTGTAGCTAGCCGGTTGAGTACGGGTCGTCCGCAGGGAGATGGGAATCTTTTTCTATGTGCTTTAACGGGTTAAGTCCAAAAGTCCAGATTTGTTTGTGATTAACTAAGTGTTAAAATGATATGTAAAGAGTGCTTGTTAGGGTTAGGATTAGGTTAGTTTGAGTTAGGAGTCGCTCACTTCTTTCGTTGCCACTCTTAATATCGGTGTTACGGTAATCGGCAACAACGGGGATTAGCACGACTAGGAAGGAACTTGCGAGTATAAGCTAGGCTTTCGAACGCATAAGTTCTTCCTTTTGGTGCTTGTCCGTCCGTTCTTGGCTCTTAGCCTTAACCTCCGGTTAATTCAACCACAACCGGTCTCACTACGGAATCACCGCTATCATGTAGGATAGCGTGTCATAGGGAGCGGATTGTGGTTCAATTAACGGGAGTTCGATTTAAGATGTTAGGCAAGGAAAGAGTGAGAGAGATTTTCTTCTCTCAAACTTCTCTTATCCTACCCTAACAAGTATGGAAACTACTCACCCATTACAAGAAGAACGAAAAATAAAACTAAGGAGGAAGATAGAAAGAAAGAGATTAGAAGATAACAACTAGCTATTTGCGACCTCACCTTGGTAAGGATCAAACGTAAGCATCATGGTTGTTTAACAATAAAGGAAAAGAGAATAAGAAAGAAACAACAATAAATAACAACAACTAAATTATCAATTGAAGATTACAAGCAATTAACATAACAAGAGCAAGACAAGTATAATAACAAAAAGAACTTCTCTATTCATCATTCTTCACTCACAAAAGCTCACTACAAGTTTTTAATGGACAAGAGATGAGAAGAGGAAAAAGAACAAGTATTCTAAAACCTAAAATACAAGTTTAAGCACCTTTGGCTTCACAAGGTTTTGGGCTATTTATAGGCTGGAAAATGAAAACCTAGGGCAACATTCAGAACTAAAATGGAATGATCAATCTGCCCCCAAAAACACTCCCTCTGAGGAGCCAGTACGGCCGCGTTTCCGCGGCCTAAGCATGCTACTGCCGCGGAAACGCGGCCGTTTAGAGGAGTTGGCTCCTCGGATTTTGTGTGCTGCCCTGGTCTTTTATTTCCTTCTGTCTGGTATATGTTGTTTCTGATAATCTCTTCACATTGCTTCCAGAATTTTGGTTGATCAAAAGGTGATTGGATGTGGATCTTTTTGTCATGATTTCCTCGAGCTCCGCAGAGAATTCTTAGACTTGGTGTTGCCATTGTGCTTTGTTCATGAAGATGACAATTGATTTTCCATTTTGTCTCTTAACTGGTGTGTGGCAACATACGGATTGAGAGCGGAGACCCGTATTTTATCTTTGGTTGGCAGGAATCTGGATTTTGTCGTGCTTTTCTATGAATTTCATCGTTTAGACCCGAGAATCTGTATCCTGCAATTGACTAGCAAACACGGCTCAAGAGTACCTACTGATAAGCAATATGAAAAAAATTGGGCGGTATAAAAATGCAAAAATCTGATATGAACAGCTCTGATACCACTGTAGGATTGTTCGGCACGACAGCAAGGTTTCGGGAGGAATCGTCCATGCCATTTTCAAAAATTTGCCGTACAAAAAAATCCTAACCCTAGAATCTTAACTAAAGACTTAGACAAAACAATGTGTAAACTACTTTACAACTAAGTGAGTAGGGATTACAACCTTTGTAGTCCGGTCCTTCACTTCTATAGCTCCTTGTAGTGGTCTCTTCGCTGTGATCATTAAACTCCCGGACTCTTGAATGGCTCCACAAGAAGAAAGCAACGAGCTTGCACGAAGTCTTTGAGGCCAAAGATGATCTACGTCGAGGAGTCACTAACCCAAGCTACCTCTTCACTAATATGGAATTAGTGAAGCTAACACCCTATACTAAAGTGCTAATCTAGTAGAGGATGATGAAGTAGTATTTTTGCTCACTTTAAAATTAATTTTCTCACTCTTTTTCTTCTTCTCTCAAAAACCTAGAGAGCTCTCTCTTTCTCTTGATGAAGATGAACCAAATAAAAGATGAGAGAATTAATGGCAACTGTAGGTGAGTTTGTATCATATACTAACTTATGTAGAGACATAACCATGGCTAAGTGATAATGGATAGGTTAATAAATATCTTAGGTAAAAAAAATTAGTGGACTAAGTCAATGCATCCATAAGCTTCTATAAGCTTCATGCATGTGACTAATTTCCAACTAATTTAGATTTTCTTCAAATATTTAAACCTCATAATTATCATAAGCATGGTGTAAGTCTCATACACCCATGTAGTGTGTATCATCAAGCATGACACAAAAATATATATTAATATATATCACATATATACTTTATGCACACAAGTGAGAAAAAGAAATGTTTAAATGTGCTAATATTAGTTAATATAAATTAATAAATCAAATATATAATTATACACTAAATCATTAAATCAATACTTAATTTAATAATCTGGTTATATCTCACCGACTAATATTATTTGTATCAGCTTATCGAATCAACACTTGATTCGATAACCCGGCTATATCTCATATAACCGACCGATACTATATCGACTTATCGAATCAACACTTGATTCGATAACCCGGCTATATCTCATATAACCGATCGATATCTTATATCTCGAGAATAGAATACGGTATCACATACTTGTATTAATCTCGGTCCCGCACATATCACATATGTGCTCCTACTTCGTTTTTCCTAAGCCAGTGAAACCTCTGTGTAGGACTCTAAAGACTCGTTAATACGCCGGCAGTAGGTGATGATCACATCAAGCACCCACAAGCCGTCAGTGGTACTAGCTGGACGTAACGGCTACCCGGGTATTGAACGATCAGAAAATCATCAAGCAAGCCCGCTTTAACTCCTCCAAAAGCCTGTCAGTAACACTACCGTACAGTCCGGTCTCTTTGTCGGATATGTCGCATATCTAGTATAGGGGTGGTAAACGTCAGACCCTAATAACCGATAAGTCGTGCCGATGTGAGGCTCACAACGAGTCGAGAAACAGCTGATAACAATTATCAGTAAATCTCCGTATCAGCCCTGACCAGGGACTTTCCTGTTATAGCCAATCGAGCACAGCGCAACATCAACCCCCAATACCGGGAGAGACGAATCCCCTCCTACCGCTCATTGCCTCCATGCAATTCGGGACTGTGCCCAAAAGCCATCGTTTTGCACGTTCTCTTGAACGTGGTAAGGTGGAAATCAAAGCACAGTGGGAATCACACAAGATTCTATGACGATCTCGGGTCTACAGACTAACCTGTACCAGTGTTACCAGAGAACTGCTATCTGACGATAGGTATAATACCAACTAGGAGTTCTCGGTGAGTCCGTTCAGTGTACCCAGTCTCCACTGAGCACCCGTATACCATCTTTAATGTCAAACACCAATGGATGTGGGATCATCCATCACCCATCATATGGGTCAAGATGCATATACGCTAGTCTACTCTGGAATATCGATGCCCTGTCTCGATACACCCTCGACTAGGAACAATTTTAGGGTGTACTTGCGGACTACCGTTGGCTCCACTAGTATGATCTCGATCATAGTCCTGGTAGTCAAGTACACAATCTAAGGGCTTTATCCACATGTGAGAGCAAGACAGCATCACATATACAAGTCAACATGTCAAGATAAAGAGCAACCAGATAGCATACTATCATGTCGAGCAAGAAAGTCCTCTATATATATATCCAAGCATCCACTATAATATACATCACATGTAGAATAATGGCCTCTAGGGCATACATATAACTAACAGTTTGCTCGTCGGCTTCCTTTTCGCTCAATACTTAGGTAGCCGTTACGTACAACTAGTGTCGCTGACATTCTTGTGGTTAAACTCACTGCCATCGTATTGACGAGTCTTTAGAGTCCCACATAGAGGGTTTTCGTGCTTCGGGCGATACGATGTAGAGGTCGTATGGTTGTACGGCAGGGTTCGAGCATATACGTGCACTAGTGCACGGATCATGATTCGGACGAATAATACTAGTGGGCATTGGTTTAAGCCGGATCCTAGTATTATATTGTTGGATTATTTTCATCTCTTTGTATTCGTATTTTTCGGAATACAGATTGGGTATGTATATACGGATGAGGGGTATTTTTATAATTTATTACAAGTTACTTCTAGATGATGCCACCTTATTTTGGTTTTAACCTTTTTGGATTAAAAGGTTAATGAGGTGGAGGATGAGGGTTTTATTGCATTTGTTCAAGCATGACTCACTTGGTGACTCATGGGTGTGACTCATGGACACTATTGAGGCATGCATGATATTTTGGTAAGTGTTCTGAGATATTTGTGGACTTGGAGATATTTTCTTTAGTTTCTAGCATGCTTGATATCTCTCACAACACTTAGCCATTTTTCCTCACTTGAGATTTTTTTCCACACTCTCATTCTCAAGCTTCTTCTTCTACCACCACCCTACAAGGCTCATGTGTTGAGAAACCTAGGGCGTCTTGAGAAAAACTAATTCTTCATCACTCTCTACTTCTTCTAGGCTATTTAGTTTAGCGAACTAGGTACCCTAGTTTCCTCAGTTATGAGGTTGGAGCTCGCTTCATAAACTCTCAGGTGGATCATCTTCGATGGAGGGAGACCGAAGACCAAGCTTGTTCAAGGTGGCCTCTTGGAGCTTATGATGATGGTTAAAGACCGAAGGTCACGGATCAATTCGGTATAACCATTCTTAACTCTCTTTACATATTGTTAGTTTAAGGTTTATGGTAGATCCGGGTAGCGGATTGTGTTAGCACCAGTTTAGAATTTTTTCCGCAATCGGCCACGGTTTGATGGCCAGGGCGCTAGCATAACCCAACAATATTCGTATTTTGATATGAATACGGATATGCATATACGGGAATGTATTCTTGTATTTATAAAAGAACACATTCTAGAATGTGGACACCTTATTATGGATTTTCTATTTTGTTAAAAATAGAAATTTGTTGTAAACGCGAGGCATGGAGAAAGAATGGTGATGGAAATAGCTTTGTATTGGTTTAATGCATTTGTATGCACTATTCAAGTATGGCTATTATTTTCTATTTGGAAAAATACTTTGAACAAAATCATGCTAGCCATTTTCATTTTGGTTTAATTGTTTTCATTTCATCATTTGCTTTGTCGCTTGTCTTAGCTCCTCCTTCTTCTGACTCTCACTTACAGTCTAATGAGTTAAGAATCAAAGTGAGAAAGAGGTAGAAAAATACTTGTGTAAGTCGATGTCGCGCACCCCGCGTGTTCGCGGGGAGGCGGAATATGCAAAAAATAATTTTTCAAAGCTCGCAACACCGACTTGAACTCCAGGATCGATACTAAGCCGTAGGTAACAAACTACTATGAGGATTAACTACTCGGATAGAAGTTATACCTCACGATACCAAGTCCTTCGGGTCTTCATCGCTGTCCTCCACCTCGTCGTCAGCTCTAAGGATCGGAACGGATCGCAGCAACCTCGACGGCCTCCTCGAGTCAAAGACGATCCATCCGAGAGTCTATAGTCCGAGCTCCTATATCGAATATGAGATAACTATGACTTCTAGTTTGCTAAACTAGAAGGCCTAGATGGTGTAGAGTTAGAAGATAGAGTGATTTGTCTCTTGGAACCCTAGTATTCTCAACACATGAGAGGATTAGGGTTTAGAGGAGGAAGAAGGTCACTTGAGGAAGAGAGAGTGTTCTAGCTTAACTAAAGAAAAGACTTGGCTCATAACGTGTGAATAATAACCACACTTAATAAAATAGCAAGCATCCAAATATAAATATCAAGCATGCTTGATTCAAAATATCTAGTGTAATGATCACACCATGAGTCATGGCATGAGTCATGCCATGAGTCACCAAGAGCCATGTGCTATTCTTTTGTCAAGTAAACACCACATTTCCTCCACCTAATTGTTTTAATCCATTAAAGAATTAAAACCCTAATTAGGTTACCTTCTTCTAGAAGCTTTCCCGGATAATTACGAGAATGCCCATAATCCGTATATACATATCCGCATCCGCATTCCGAAGAACACGAATACAAAGAGATGAGACAATCCATCAATATAATAATAGGATCCGGCTTAAACCAAAGCCCACTAGTATTATCCGTCCGGTCATCACACGCGCACAAGTGCACATACGTAATCAAAGCCCTGCCATAAAACCAAACGGCCTCCACACCTTTTGCCCGGTGCAGAGTAACCCTCTATGTGGGACTCTAAAGACTCGACACTACGCTGGCAGTGGGTTTAACCACAAGCCGCAAGTGGTACTAGCTGCACGTAACAGCTAGCCAGGTATGTGTCGATAAGAAGGCCGATGAGCTAACTCATCCGAACACCTACTGAGCCTGTATGTGACAATCTCCGTACAGTCCGGTCTGTTCGTCTAAGAGTATCGCATATCGGGCCTAGGGAGCGGTAATCGTCAGACCCCTAATAGCGCAATAAGTCATGTCGGAGTATAGCCCAAAACACCCTGAGAAACTACTGGAGTACCTACAAGTAAATCTCGCTTGCCTTGGCCAAAGACTTTGTGTAATGGCCTTCCGAACACAGCGCGATATCAACCCCCAATACCGAAAGAGACGAATCCTATCTAACCGCCACTTCCTCCAAGTGCTTCGAGACTGCACTCAACTACTACCTGTTTGCATGACTCCTTTGAGCCGTGGCAGGGTAGTAATCAAAGTACAGTGGGAACACACTCGAGGCAAAGTAGCAGTGTCAAGTCGACGGACTAAGCTGTACTCATGTCACCTGGGAACTGCTACCTGACGATAGGTATAATACCCACCAACAGTTCCTGACGAGTCCTGTCCAGTGTACTCATAACCTAATGAGCACCTGCATACTATCTCCAGTATTATGTACTAATGGCTGTGGGACAGACCATCTCCCCTGCTGGGATGAGAAGCGTATACACTAGTCTACTGTAGAGTATCGATCCCCCTCTCGATAATCCTACGACTACGGACCTGTATAGGATGTTCTTATAGATTACCCAGCCTCCACTAGTGTGACTATGATCACAACGCTGGTAATCAAGCAAAGATCCTAAGTGCTCTACCAATATGTATAAGCGATATGCTAAGAAAACACATGCACACAATGAGGTAGAAACAAACGAGGTAGCATACTACCATTTTGAGCAAGACTGCTACTATATCCGTGTATATCCCAAGCTCCCATTAAGTAATATACAATCCAGTTTGATACAATAATGGCCTCCAGGGCATATATCACTAACAATCTCCCACTTGCACTTAGTCCATAAACTGGCATATCGCATACCGATGATCTGGAATAGCCTCTCGAACACTGTCTGAGGGATGGCTTCTGTGAGTGGATCTTCAGTGTTGTTCTCTGTATCTACTCTCCTCACCTCGATCTTCTAGAGATCAACGATCTCCCTGATCAGATGGTACAGTCTTAAGATATGACTGCATCTCTGATGGGACCTGGGTTCCTTCCCTAAAGCTATAGCGCCGTTTGTTGTTACAATACTAAAGTATTAGACCAACAATGGAAGGAGCCACCTGAAGTTAAGTTAAGAACTTCCTTATCCAGACTTCCTCTTTTGCGGCGTCTCATGCAGTGAACTACTCAGTTTCCATCGTCAAGTGTGCAACGGAGTCCTGCTTAGAGCTCTTCCAACAGACCGCCCTTCCATTGAGGGTAAATTCATAACACGACATGGACTTAGAGTAATTCTTATCACTCTGGAAGTTGGAGTCAGCAAAGGCCTCGATCTGGAGGTCCTTTTCCACCATACACCAAGAATATCTCCTTAGTCCTTCTCAGGCACTTGAGAATGTTCTTTATTGCTATCCAGTGTTTCTCCCCTGGGTTTGACTGATACCGGCTTACCATGCTAAGTGCGTAAGCAACATCTAGTCTTGTACACAACATCGCATACATTATATAGCCTACCGCAGAAGCGTAGGGTATAGATGTGATGCGAGCCCTTTCCAAATCAGTTTTTGGAGACATCTCTTTCGGTTCTATTGCTAACCAAAAAGGACTAATGGGAGCACAATCTTACTATAAATGCATGGTTCATCTGGATTTTTGATAAAGTCGAATTCTTTAACTATCTCATCAAAACAGATGTTCCAACTCCGCGATGCCTGCTTTAGTCCATAAATGGAATTAAGCATCTTTCACACTTTCCCGCTGCTCCCACTCTGATTGAAACCCTCTGGATGATCCATATAGACGCACTCTTCCAAATGTCCATTCAGAAAAGCGGTCACTACGTCCATTTGCCGGATCTGAAAATCTTAGAAGGCAGCAGTGGCAAGTAGGATCCAAATGGATTTGAGCATAAACACTAGAGAAAAGCTCTGATCATAGTACAAACCAGGTC
This sequence comes from Agapanthus africanus, assembly GCA_030015575.1. Lineage (NCBI taxonomy): Eukaryota > Viridiplantae > Streptophyta > Magnoliopsida > Asparagales > Amaryllidaceae > Agapanthus > Agapanthus africanus. Next base: position 253,006,775 of record CM057337.1, on the reverse strand, counting down.
TTTGACGAAAACCTTTTGCAACAACTCTAGCCTTATATGTTTCAACCTGTCCATCTACACAAATCTTCTTTCTGAAGATCCATTTGCAGCCTACGGGTTTTACCCTTTCTGGAGCAATGTTCAAAGTGCATACTTTGTTGGTATACATGGTGTTAGTGTACATGCCCTAGAGGCCATTACTGTATCATACAAGTTTGTATATTACTTAATGGAAGCTTGGGATATTCACAGTTGTATAGGCAGTCTTGCTCAAAATGGTAGTATGCTACTTGGTTCGTTTCTACTTCAATATGTGCATGTGTTTCTTTTAGCATATCGCTTATACATATTAGTGGAGCCCTTAAGTCTTTGCTTGATTACCAGTGTTGTGATGGCAGTCACACTAGTGGGGGCTGGGTAATCTACAAGTACATCCTTTTACAGGTCCCTAGTCGTAGGATTATCGAGACGGAGCATCGATACTCCGGAGTAGACTAGCGTATACGCTTGTCATCCCAGCAGGGGAGATGGTCTGTCCCACAGCCATTAGTACGTCGTACTGGAGATAGTATGCGGATGCTCGTTAAGTTACGAGTACACTGGATAGGACTCGTCGGGAACTGTTGGTTGGTACTATACCTATCGTCAGATAACAGTTCCCAGGTGACAGGAGTACAGCTTAGTCCGTCGACTTGATACTGCTACTTCGCCTCGAGTGTGTTCCCACTGTACTTTGATTACTACCCTACCACGGCTCAAAGGTGTCGTGCAAACAGGTAGTAGTTGGGTGCAGTCCCGAATCACTTGTTGGATGTAGCGGTTAGACAGGATTCGTCTCCCTCGGTATTGGGGGTTGATACTGTGTCTAGGAAAGCCGTTACATAAAGTCCCTGACCAGGGCAAGCGAGATTTACTGGTAATGTTTCCAGTAGTTTCTCAGGGTGTTCTGGGCTACACTCCGGCATGAATTGTACCGCTATTAGGGGCTGACGTTTACCGCCCCTCAGGCCCGACATGCGATATTCTTAGACGAACAGACCGGACTGTATGGAGATTTTCACATTCAGGCTCAGTAGGAGTTCAGATGGGTTTACCTCATCTGCCTTCTTATCGACATCTACCTGGGGACCATTATGTACAGCCAGTGCCGCTTGCGGTCTGTGGTTAAACCCACTGCCAGTATAGTGTCGAGTCTTTAGAGTCCCACACAGAGAGTTTCCCTGCACTGGGCAAAAGGTGTAGAGGTCGTATGGTTTTACGGCAGGGCTACGATCACTTACGTGCACTTGTGCGCGTATGATGTTCGGCGGATAATACTAGTGGGTTTTGGTTTAAACCGGATCCTAGTATTATATAGACGGATTAGTTTTGTCTTATGTGTATTCATGTTCTACGAAATACGGATGCGGGTGTGTATGCACGGTTGTGAGGAGCGAAGAAGGAGGTGTCTCATTAGGGTTTTGACCATTGACTTGGTCAAAACCAATATAAGGTGAGGAAAATGTTTATTAATCTTTTTAATGATAATTGTGTTTTGGCTAATTGGTTTGAACATTTGACCTTGCTTGACAATTTGACCTAGTTGACCATTGTTGACTTAGATATTTTGCAAGCACTAGAATCTTCTTATTCTTTTGGATTTATCTTTGAGATGATAATGGTCAAATCAAGGGTAGCCATCATAATTTATCATGATAAAAGATTACTAAATATATTTCTTATGGATGATTATCTCATTTTCTTTCTCTCTCATCAAAAAGAAAGCTCCCATGGTTCTTCTTCTTCCTCCTCTCTAGTTTTTTCTATAGCTCTCATGTGTTGAGAAAAATAGAAATAAAATAGACAAACAAATCCATCTTCTTCCTCTACATCACCTAGGACATCAAGCATAGCAAACTTGTTGCTCTAGTTATCTCGGCTTGGGGTGGAGCTCGGACTATAGACTCTTATGTGGATCGTCTTCGACTCTAGGAGGCTGCGGAGGTGACCAAGATCCGGATCGATCCTCGGAGCTCGCACGGATGAGGAGGACAGCGGAGAAAAGAACCGAAGGACTGTTTTCCTGAGGTATAATCTTTACAACACAGTAGATTAAACCTCCGTCATTCGTTAGTAATTGTTTGGCAAAGATCCTTTAGCTTTAGTCTATGTTGCTATGTAAGAAAGTTTCGATTTTTACTTGTTCCGCCTACGCTCTAGCTTGCGGGGTGAGCGGCATATACTTACAGTGGTATCAGAGCCTCGCTAAACCATAACTAACAGTTTAAACGTTGTGTTAAACTACGAAACCGAAACAACCCGAAAACAACGGACCCAAAAGTTATGTTTCTGTCTATTTTTTAATGCACTCTGAAAATTATTTAAAAAAGTGCAGAGTGTTATTTGAGCAGTAAAATGAGCACAGAACAAAAAACGGAGCATTTCCTCGAAGTTTAGGCCGGCCACATGGCCTGGAAAACCGGTGAGCTCGGTTTGGGCATGGAGGAAATGGTTTATTTTTCTAGTGTGGCTTTTTGACTTAAATCTTAGGTTTTAGGAGTTGTTTGCTTTCGCAAATTGGACTTTACTGAAAGTTATTCACTGTAGCACTGTGGGTGTTTCGAAGTCGTAACTTTAACGTCGTTTAATGTGCTGTGTTTGTGAAATGATATATGTACTGAACGTCTACTAATCGCTATACGTCGATTAGTGGGGGTTGTGCATATCTGTGATCTGTGATCTTGGTTTGTGGATATGAACTTGTTGGATCATCGTGATGAATAGCCAGGGATGTGAGATGAGGGTTTTCATTTTTCATTCAATGTAATATTTGTAATTTGATGTAATATTATTTTATGGTCGCACATCCGGGTTGAGGTTGTAGCCACCATTGTATATTATTTCTTTTACTGTTTTTGCTCCTAGGATAGACCCAAGGTGGGGTGCACAAACTACCAGGTACATTGAAGTGCTGAGTGGCCTACTCACATTGTTGAGGGAGGTTGCTTCACTTCGGGTATTTGGCGGGTAGTTTGCCGCACCCGTAGGGGTCTAGTGTGGGTTTTAGCTATTCATCACGACCGTGTAATCCGTCTTTCGTTGTAGGCTCAAACGAAGCGCGGATTCCTAGTATATCCAATGTGTTCATCTATGATTTGGAATGGTTATCATTGCATCTGACGAATGTATATATCTATATATGATATCTAGTAGGCATTGCTTATGTTTTGCATCCGCGCTAGTCCATCCCCCGCTCTGTCGTTAGTTAAGTAACCTAACGGGTGATGACGGGGCCCAGTGGAAAATGCGGATGGCATAAGTGTACGTCATATTTTTGTTGTTTTCTCTAATGGTAGGATTAATTGATGGGACGAATTATATTAATGCAAAGAAAACAAACCAAAGTTGAATCGTTGGAACAATAGCAAAACCACTCAGTTTTTTCAAAACAGCAAAACTTTTTAAAACGCGGAGCTTAAACCACTCCTTTTAAAAGCTATCAAGGTTCCTTCGATTATATCAAGTTCACTACGTTCACGGTTTCGCAAAAACCATTCGTAGCCCTCCATCATTTCATATGTATATTCAATAGTATTCAAGCTATGTTAGTTGTCCTTCGTCAAAGCATAGTGGTTGGTAGCTGTTGGGTGTTCATATGTAGCATAGATAGATGCGTTGGTTTGGGACAGTCGTATTACCTTGTTGACCTTCGTCAAGGGTATATACCGGTGGGTTCAAATTAACCTGGACAATGATGGGTAGAACTTGACATGTGACTTATGATTTGTTGACCTTCGTCAAGGTCATAAGAGCATGGGCAAAAATCCACATCGGGAGTTTCTAAGGAAATTGAAACTTGCTAGTGCTGCATACTATTTGGAGTTTGATAATGTTGGTAGGATTCCTTCAGCATTATCACACAATGATATTTGGATCCCGTTCCTACTGTGAGTATCCACTACTCATCGGGAGATTTTTCACTTAACGATCAATGCTATAAACTAAGTAGGTGTCTAGAACAGTGTTAGCGGGGCTACGCCTCCAGGGAAAAGAGTTTATTTAATTAAACAACTTCGCAAAAGCGTCGTAAAACCTCCCTCGAAGTACCGACACTAGCCTGGCTGAACGGTTAAGCAAGGATTGTATGGTGAGATTAATCCTGACTAATTCTTCTTTTATGGTTTGGGGAAGGATTCGAGAAGCAGTAGGAACCATCCTGTTTGGATAAATTAAAAACCAATCTAAACTTGAAAGAGCATCATGCTAAGTGTTTTCTTCTCTCTCTCTCTTAATTGCAGCGACCCAGTGACCAGACATAGGCTACATCTAGATAATAAAATAACTGAATCTGACTGTAATGACTGGTAAAGGTTTGTCCAGATGCCCATTACCCATGAAAAACTGGGACACCTCTTCACTAATCAAACCCCTGCCGCCTCAGGACCAGTTTCCATCGTCGCGGATACTGATATCCGTAAGACATCGGAAAAAGACTGTGGGAATGCCAAGTGCCTCGTGTTGCCCTCAGTTGATGGTGCATACCAGAGGCAGCATGAGAAGATGGACTTAGTTTCTGTCTTCCTCCATAACAAAGATTTATATGGAGAGCAATCTCGTATCGCAAGATATGAGATCTCGAACGAATTGCTTCAAGCGAGGTTGGCTGTCGGGTCATCTGTAGGGGACAACGTCCTTACAGAGACTAGCTATTTTGATGAGCTCACGGACCTGAAGACCACGTTGAAGAACGGGTCAAATACTGACTTGATTCTACGGCCTCTGCCCTCTACTTACACCCTGAAGGAAACCAGGGAAGTAGAGGGAAAGGGAAGGGCAAAAGTTTTGGGACTAGATATATGGAAGGAGGGACGTCCCTATTGTTATGGGAAAGGACATTGGCAGAAGAATTGCAGGGCTTTGGAAGCCAGTAGCCAGGATTCGAAGCATGTTGTGGCTTCGGCTTCGGGTGTGTTTGTAATAGAAAACTGTATGTTAATTAAATCTACTTCCTGGGTACTAGATACCGGATCAGGATCTCATATCTGTAATTCATTACAGGCTTTGAGAAACCGTAGAGTTATCAGGTTAGATGATAAGACTCTCAGGGTTGCTAACGGAATGAGCGTGGACGCTGAATCCGTATGGGAATATCACCTTGGATTGACAAGTGGGCAGATATTGACTCTACGTAACTGTTTGTATGTACCTAGTCTAGCTTGTAATATGATATCTGTATCCTTACTTTCTAAGGAAGGATATGATTTTACTTTTGTAAGCGATGTGGTCCACATCCACCTAAATCAAGTTCTGATTGGGTCAGCTACATGAGAAAACGAAATATACGTATTAAATCAAGCTCAGGTTTTCAGTCTCCAGAACACACTTAAAAGAAAGTTTCCGGAAACAAATCAGGCTTTCTTATGGCATTGTAGACGGGGTCACATCAATGAGACACAGTTAACGAAGTTACATAAAGAGGGATATTTGAATCCGTTCGAGTGTCAGTCTTAAGCTACTTGTGAATCTTTTCTTATGGGAAAGATGACAAAGACTCTATTCACTGGACACGGAGTAAGAGCGAGCGAGCTCTTGGGACTCATACACAGTGACGTGTGTGGTCCGATGTCTACACATGCGTGAAGTGGTTATTCATACTTCGTTACTTTTACGGATGATTTCTCTAGGTATGGACATGTCTTCCTGATGAAGCATAAATCTGAGACCTTTGAGAAATTCCAGGAAAACAAGAATGAAGTGGAAAAACAAACAGGCAAAAGTATCAAGACACTGAGATCTGATCGAGGTGGTGAATACTTGAGTGCCGAGTTTCTGGGCTACTAAAAAGAGAATGGAATTCTCTCTCAACTTACTCCTCCATACACACCACAACACAGAGGTGTATCGAAAAGGCAGAATCGAACCCTATTAGATATGGTTCGTTCCATGATGAGTAAGGCTGAGTTACTGCGATCTTTCTGGGGTTATGCACTAGAAACAGCTGCATATCTTTTGAACAAGGTTCCAACCAAGACTGTGCCTACCACACCATATCAGATGTGGAGTGGGAAGAAACCCTGTCTTAAGTATCTTAAGACATGGGGATGTCCAGCTTTTGTAAAGAAGCAGCATGCGGACAAGCTCGAGGCACACTCAGTACTGTGTAAGTTTGTGGGATACCCCAAGAACTCCAGGGGGTATCTTTTGTATTCCGCAGAGGAACAAAAGATTTTTCGTTTCTCAGCATCCCCACTTCTTGGAAACTGAATTTTTAGAAAATCAGATAAGTGGGAGTGCAATAGAACTGGAAGAAATTCCAGAACCGCAAGCTATTACTGAAAGCTTGCTAGAACCAGAGGTTTCAGAAGAACCGGACATTCCAGCGCCACTCCGCAAGAGTAGTAGGCAGTCTCATCCACCCAAGAGATATTACGGTTTTCTTATAGACGGGGATCGAGAGGATTGCATTATTGAAAATGATGAGCCTACTAGCTTCCAGCAAGCTATTCAGAGCGATGACTCAGTAAAATGGCAGGATGCAATGCGGACCGAGATGGAGTCCATATACACCAACAAAGTTTGGACTTTGGACATTGCTCCAGAAAGGGTAAAACCCGTAGGCTGCAAATGGATCTTCAGAAAGATGATTGGTGTAGATGGGCAGGTTGAAACCTATAAAGCTAGACTTGTTGCAAAGGGTTTTTGTCAAAGACCTGGTTTGGACTATAACGAAACCTTTTCTCCAGTGGCTATGCTCAAATCCATTCGGATTCTTCTTGCCATTGCTGCCTTCCACGATTATGAGATCTGGCAGATAGACGTAAAGACGGTTTTTCTAAATGGAAATTTGGAAGAGTACGTCTATATGGATCAGCCGAAGGGTTTCATTCAGAGTTGGAGCAGCGGTAAAGTGTGCAAGTTGCTTAAGTCCATTTATGGACTAAAGCAGGCATCGCGGAGTTGGAACATCTGCTTTGATGATACTATCAAAGAATTCAACTTTATCAAAAATCTAGATGAACCATGCATATATAGTAAGATTGTAGGGAGAACTGTTGTATTCCTCGTCTTGTACGTGGATGGCATTCTCTTGATAGGAAATGACATTCCTAACCTACAGTCAGTCAAAAGATTCTTGTCACAGAGGTTCTCCATGAAGGACCTGGGCAATGCCAACCACATTCTGGGGATCCAGATCTATCGTGATAGATCCAAGAGGATGTTGGGACTTTCGCAGTCCAGGTACATCGACACCATACTAAAACGATTCAGTATGGAAGACTCAAAGCGCGGTAACTTACCGGCTTGTCACAGAATCACCCTATCTAAAGAGATGTCTCCAAAGACTGATTTGGAAAGGGCTCGCATGTCATCTATACCCTACGCATCTGTGGTAGGCTCTATAATATATGCGATGTTGTGTACCAGACCAGATGTAGCATACGCACTGAGCGTTGTAAGACGGTATCAGTCTGACCCAGAAAGAAACACTGGATAGTAGTATAGAACAATCTCAAGTACCTGAGAAAGACTGAGGAGATGTTCTTTGTGTATGGCGGAAAAGACCTCCAGATCGAGGCCTTTGCTGACTCCAGCTTCCAGAGTAATAAAGATGACTCCAAGTCTATGTCGGGTTATGTCTTTACCCTCAATGGAAGAGCTGTTTGCTGGAATAGCTCCAAGCAGGAAACCGTTGTTGTTAGTTATGTATATGCCCTAGAGGCCATTGTTGTACATATGATGTATATTATAATGGATGCTTGGATATATATAGAGATGACTTTCGTGCTCGTCATGATAGTATGCTATTTGGTTTCATTTTATCTTAACATGTTGACTTGTATTGGTTTACTGTTTTACTCTCACATGTTGATAAAGCCCTTAGGATCTGTACTCGACTACTGGGACTATGATGAGATCATACTAGTGGGGCCGCGGTAGTCGATGAGTACATCCTATAACTGTTCCTAGTCGAGGGTATATCGAGACAGGGCATCGATACACCAGAGTAGACTAGCGTATACGCATCTTGACCCATATGATGGGTGATGGATGATCCCATATCCATCGGTGTTTGACATCAGAGATGGTGTACGGGTGCTCAGTAGAGACTGGGTACACTGGACGGACTCGCCGAGAACTCCCAGATGGTGATATACCACACGTCAGATGGCAGTTCTCCGGTGACACTGGTACAGGGTAGTCTGTAGACCCGAGATCGTCATAGAGTCTTGTGTGATTCCCACTGTGCTTTGATTTCCACCTTACCACGTCCAAGAGGGCATGCAAAACGGTGGCTTTTGGGTACAGTCCCGAATCACATGGAGGCAATGAGCGATAGGAGGGGATTCGTCTCTCCCGGTATAGGGAGTTGATGTTGTGCTGTGTTCGATTGGCTATAACTGGAAGTCCCTGGCCAGGGCTGATATAGAGATTTACTGGTAAGTGTAACTCGTAGTTTCTCGACCCGTTATGAGCCACACATCGACACGACTTATCGGTTACTGGGGTCTAACGTATACCACCCCTAGACTTGATATGCGACATATCAGACGAACAGACCGGACTGTACGGGAGTGTTACTGATTGGATTCACAGGAGAACGCACAGGCTAGCTTGTTGATCTTCTGATCGCTCAATACCTGGGTGGCTGTTACGTTTAGCTGACCGCTTGCAGCTTGTGGGTGTTTGATATGATCATCACCTGCTACCGGCGTATTGACGATTCTTTAGAGTCCTACACAGAGGTTTCTTGGCTCAGGCGAAACGGAGTAGAGGCACATATGTGATATGTGCAGGACCGAGAATAATGCGATATGGGATACCGTATTATATTCCCGCGATATTTAGTTATGAACCGGGTCATCGGATCAAGTGTTGATTCGATGAATCGGTACATGATATATTAGTCGGTAATATTCGATATAGCCGGATCGTCGGATCAAGTGTTGATTCGATGATTTAATGTATAATAATATATATGATATATTGTATTACATTATCTAATATTGGCTCGCTTTATTATTTCATTTTCTCACTGGATGATACATTGATATATATGCGATATATGTTAATTGTATTATTTTCTTTTGTTGCAAATATATAATATATATGTGATATATATTATTGTGACATGATATGATTAATTGTTAAACATGTTTAAGGATGATTAATTGAGGTTAGGGTTTGATTAGGGTTAGATGATTCATGCACCTTCTAGAAGCTTTTTTCTTTTGTCATTCTTAAGATATTTTAGGATGACACATTCTTAACCCAACCAAACCCTAACTCTAGTTTATTCTCTACTAAATCCTAGCCACTCATCCTTGACCATGGTTTATAAATCAATCATATAGTCTTCTTTCTATTCATCACAAAAGGATTAATCTTATTATTGATTTTCCATTATCATCTTCTTCTCTCTTGAAGAAAGCTTACTTGATTTTCTTTATGTGATGAATAAATATGAGAAAATGATTTAAAAAGAAAGAAAAATTACTACTCTCTCATCCTCATCTCATCTAGCCCATGAGATTAGTGTGTTCATCTCTTTAGAGTGAGAAAGCTTGAGTCTTTGCAACTTCGAGGTAGATCATCGGAGATTTGGAACACTTCAAGCTAGCATGGATCGTTCGAGTCGTGGAGCCTCTCAAGAGTCCGGGAGATCGTGGATCGCGGCAAAGGGACTTCTACTCGGAGCTTGTGAAGCGAAGAGCGGACTACAAAGGTTGTAATCCCTCACACTTAGATAAAAGTTATCATCTTGCATGTTAAACCCTAATAATCTAGCAAAGATCCCGGCTTTGGGTTGTTCGGCACATCTAAATTTTTATCCGGGCATGTTTGATGCCTTATGAACTTTCACAAGAGTGCCTAGGAACCCTACAATGGTATCAGAGACTAGCTAGAGCATTAGGCGAAGTGTTTACGAAGTTAAAACTCCGATCGAACCCGAAACGACAAAATATACCCCCTCTCTGGAAATTTTTTAAATTTTAGGATTTTTCTGAATTAAAAATATGTAAAAAAATCAGCAGGGAATTCTAAGAATTACCATAAAACTCGAGCCCCCAATTCGTCCAAACGGCGGCGGAACCGCGGCGCAAGCATGCTTGCGCGGCGGTTCCGCGGCGGATTAATGGATTGGCGACACGTGGTTTTTCTGGTAATTTCCGTAGGTACTTGTTGATGCTTCTGGGTATTTTTAATCTGTTTCAGGTGTTGAATATTCTGGGGTTTGTTTTGTAATAGTAGACTCGATCGGAAATTTTAAATTCGTATTTCTTTCCGGATATTTAGAAACTGTTAAACTATTTGAACGGATATCATTAACTCACTGTTTCCCGGTACGGCAAACATTCAAGTGTTGAAATTTTTTTCGGGTTTAAATCTTTCGGAAAAATTGTACAAGTTAAGCAGTGGACCCTCTAGAAGACAACAAACCTTAACTCGATTATGTGACCGTCTTGAACTGCCTTTTGAACCTTCGGGTTTGGGGCAGTACGGCGTGCCACATGTAAGGCGTTGGCTTGACCCTTCTACGGCTGGATCACTGGTACTTTGACATGTTCTGGGATTATTTGAACTCTGCTGAAGAGTTGAGCACTTTGGGAAATCTTGGGTATTTGATTATCTGTTCGGAAAGTTTAATACTGTCTATTTATCTGGAATGTGATACAATATGTGGAATTCATAGAGTTAGGCATGAAATGCGAAGTATGTGATATTTCGGATTTACGATATCTAAAGTGATTGTGGATTCCAAATGTTGTAGTTTTACACTTTCTTTTCTGTGACCATAAGTGTAATATGTGATATCGGCGGTTTCGTTGCTATATGTCAACGACAATTGGGATGCACATATTTACTTACGTTGATGATATGAGATATTATGTGTTGCTGTGATATGTTATATTGGATCGTCGCGTTCAGAATAGCCAGGGGTTTTATGTGAGATGAGGGTTTTTATTTTCATTCATGTAAAATTCATTTGTAATGTAATATTCTTTTATTTGGGGCACTTCCAGGTTGCGGTTGCTGTCACCAGTGTATATTATTTACTTTTCCGCATTAGGTAGACCCAAGGAGGGGAGCACAAGTAACCGGGTTCTAGGGTCCAATGGGAGGCCATCTCGAGGAGTCGAGACCGGGTCTCCTAACCCTAGAATTGGCAGTGTTACTTGCCGCTCTCGTAGGGGCCTTAGGATGTGGGTTTGGCTATTCGTCGCGACCGTGGAATCCGTGTTTTATACAGGCTCGTATTGAAAACACGGACATCCTAGTATATCCAATATTTCATATATGTTCTTCTGCTGCAATGTTCTGTGATGAGATCATATTACTGCCTGAGACGAATGCTTATACTATATATATATATATGCTTATATATAAATATTACTGCTTTCGTTTCTTCTGTGATGCTTAGGAAGCATAAGCTGATGGGATTTTTATTAATGAGATTAATAAAAGAAAAGAAACCTTAAGATGTTGTAGAATCAAAACTTTATAAAAAGGATAGCTACAGTTTTGCTTTGCACAGTGATATATATGATATATCCTGCACCTTATTCGATGGGGAAAGAGCCGACGATCCCTTCACCGGGAGTGACCTCTTTAGCGAAACTGGCAGATACTACAAAACGCGGTTTGTCTTTTGAATGCTTTTAGTGTTTTGCTTTGCACAGCGGTATATATGATATATCCTGCACCTTATTCGATGAGGAAAGGGCCGACGATCCCTTCACCGGGAGTGACCCCTTTAGCGAAACTAAGAAAAGCCTCAAAAACACTCCTTTTCAAAAACTACATGATTCTACAACGATATCAAGTTCAATAAGCTCAAGGTTTTCAGAAAAACCTGCGTAGCCCTCCGTCATTTTAGATAAGTAATATTTAGTATTCGTGCTACGGTAGTTTGGCATGCGTCAAGGCGTAGTGTACGGTAGCTGATTATTACTTATCTGCAGCATGAGATGCGATTGGATTAGGGTATTCGTACGGCGTTGTTTGGCATGCGTCAAGGGTCGTACGGATGGGTTTAATTCAATCACGAAATGTACGGGTTGAACTTGACTAGTGCACTATGGGTTGTTTGGCATGCGTCAAGGTCATAGCACACTAGGGGTAAAAGCTTTATCGGGAATTTCATGTGTTGAAATTTGCAATGAGATTGCATACCTTCTATGAGATGGTTGGATCCCGATACCCACTGCGAGTAAGAGTTACTCCTGGGAGAGTTTTACACAGGACAATTAGTCATTCAAGTAGGTGTCTAGAAAAGTGTTAACGGGGTTACGCCTCTGGGAAAACGAGATTTACTTTAATTAGGTCCGTGCAAAAGCACGGGGAACCTCCCTCAAAGTACCGACACTGATCTGGCTGAAAGATTGACGAAATTGTAGGGTGTAATTAATCCCGGCTAATCTTACCTTTTAGGGTTTTAAGGTAGATTTGATAAAAACAGTGGGAGACATCCTGATTAGATAAGATAATAACCAATCTAATCTTGCAAGAGCATACGCTAAAGTGTTTTCTTCTCTCTCTCTCCAGGTAGCGACCATGTCAGGCCATAATCAAGATAATAATATGGATGTATTGACTGAACCCAATTATTGTACTGAGCTAGGGAATGTTGGACCCGTTCTTTCTTATAAGAGTTATAAGACTGAACAGGAAATAGGAGAATATCTAGATTCTCACGCCGCCCAAAAGAACATACATGTTGATGCATCTTCTTCGGGTGTGTTAGTTATTGAGAACTGTTTCTCAGTTCACCCTACGTCCTGGGTATTAGATACCGGATCAGGATCCCATATATGTAAACAGTTACATGGGCTGCGAAAAGGTAGAGAACTAGGAAAAGGTGATCATTCCGTTCAAGTAGGAAACAGTGCAAGTATTGTAGCCAAAGCAGTTGGCGAATATCACCTTGTATTACCAAGTCGTAATACACTGATTCTAAATGAGTGCTATTATATACCGAACATGATGTGCAACATTATATCAGTTTCTTTATTGAGTAAAGAGGGATATAATTTTGTAGTACAGGATAATGTTATGAACATATTCCTAGATCAAAAGTTGATTGCATCAGGCTCGTTACATAATGGCATATTCATTCTAAATCAGAATACAGTGCTGAATATACAAAACACACACAAGAGGAAAAGTTCGGATATGAACGAATCCTACTTGTGGCATTGTAGACTTGGTCATATCAATGCGACACGACTGGCTAAGTTACATAAAGATGGTTATTTGAATCCGTTCGAATTATAATCTTATGATACTTGCCATTCATGTCTCAAAGGAAAAATGACCAAAGCTCCGTTTAGTGGACACGGAGAAAGAGTTACTGAACTCTTAGGACTAATACATAGTGATGTATGTGGTCCCATGTCTACGCATGCCAGGAACGGTTCTTCCTACTTCATTACATTCACTGACGATCTCTCTAGATTCGTACATGTGTTCCTGATGAAACACAAGTCTGAAGCTTTTGAGAAATTCAGAGAATATAAGCACGAAGTAGAGAACCAAACGGGCAAAAGTATTAAGATTCTTCGATCTGATCGAGGAGGTGAATACTTAAGCAATGAGTTCCTAGATTATCTAAAAGAGAATGGGATTCTCTCTCAGCTTACTCCTCCTTATACACCACAGCACAACGATGTTTCGGAGCGGAGGAATCGCACTCTATTAGATATGGTGCGCTCGATGATGAGTACAGCTGAGTTACCTATTTTCTTTTGGGGGTATGCTCTTGAGACGACCATAGACCTATTGAATAGAGTTCCTACCAAATCTGTGCCTACCACTTCATATGAGATATGGAAAGGGAAGAGACCACATCTTAATTACATTAAGATATGGGGTTGTCCGGCCTATGTCAGAAGACAAAATCCGGACAAACTCGAGGCAAGATCTGTCTTATGTAAGTTTGTAGGATATCCCAAAAACTCACAAGGGTATATCTTCTACCACCCCGAGGTACAAAAGGTGTTTGTTTCTCGACATGCCACTTTCTTAGAAAAAGGTTTTCTTATGAAACAGAATAACAGCATTGAGGTAGAACTGGAAGAGGTTCCAGCAACACAAACTATAACAGAAGACTTGGTTGAACCAGAGAATTCAGTAGTACCCGACGAACCCCAGCCTCTCCGCCGATCTAATAGGGTTTCTCGTCCATCTGAGAGATACTACGGTTTTCTCATTGATGGTGGAAGCGAGGATTGCATCATGGATGATGATGACCCGACTAGTTTCGAGCAGGCCATCACGAGTGGTGACTCTGTGAAATGGCTGGATGTAATGCGATCTGAGATGGAATCCAAGTACACCAATAAAGTATGAATTTTGGAAAATGCTCCTGAAGGGGTAAAACCCATTGGGAGCAAGTGGATTTTTAAAAGGAAATTTGGTGTAGATGGAAAAGTTGAGACTTTCAAAGCTAGACTTGTAGCAAAGGGTTTTCGTCAACGACCAGGTATGGACTATTGACGAAACCTTTTCTCCAGTGGCTATGCTTAAGTCCATCCTGTAAGTCCACGTTGCGACCCCCGGTTCTAACGGGGAGGCGGAAACGGTATAAAAATCAAATTTTAAGCGCAAGGGACAACATGGACTAAGCAAAGTCGGGATCTTTGACTAAACTAAAACTAGCAAACTTAGCTAAAGAGAGTTAGCTACTCGGATGGAGATGGTTATACCTAAACTTGTCTTGAACTCCTTCGTCTTCAAGCTCCGGTGGTGGTCCGATGGCTCCTTCTCGTCGTCTCCGTACGCCGAAGATAGATCCACTTGAAAGCTCCAACCTTTAGCTCCTTCTTCGTTCTTTGAAGAAACAAGTTCACTTGGTTTGCCAAACCTAGTGAACTAGAATGAGTAGAGAAGATTTAGAATGGGATTCTATCTATGGTTCTTGATTCTCAACACATGAGAGATATGAACCATAGAGTTAAGAGAGGGAGTAAGAGGATGAGGGTGAGAGCAAAGTGGAGAGCTCAAGAACAAGAGAGAGAATGAGCAAGAAAGAATGAGCAAGTATTTTGTCTCTCACCCTCTCATAATCCAAAGCAATGATAACTCATCATATTAACAAAAGTCTTATGTGATGGTTGAAGCAACCATAACCTTATCATGTCATGCACTCATTTTACTCAAATGAACAAGCAAGTAAAAGTCTTTGGCATGAAATGATAACCATGGTTATCATGATGGTCAACTAGTCAAGCCTAGTCAACCGGTCAACAAAGTCAACAAGTCAACAAAAGTCAACAAGTCAACAAGGTCAACAAAAGTCAACAACCAAGTCACCATAATACTTAATTAATATAATAGTTAATCGCATATCATATTCTCATTAGGGTTGAGCAAAAAGTCAAAAAGTCAACGGTCAACTGTCAACAACCTTAATGAGAATCCGCTGCCTCTGCCTCCCTGTCAACTGTGCATACACACCCGCATCCGCGTTCCGAGGAACACGAATGCAAACTGGATAAATCCAATCCCATAAGGTACACTAGGATCTGGCTTAAACCAAAGCCCGCTAGTGTAAACTGTCCGGACACTGTACGTGCACAAGTGCACGGATGTGACCGAACCCTGTCGCAAAACCATGCGACCTGTCGCAATACCATGCGACCTCTACTCTTTTGCCTAAAGGCGAAAAGCTTTCTGTGTGGGACTCTAAAGACTCGACACTACGCTGGCAGTGGGTTTAACCACAGACCGCAAGCGGCACTAGCTGTGCGTAACGGTCCCCAGGTAATGCCGACAAGAAGACCGACGAGGCGAAACCCATCTGAACTCCTACTGAGCCTGAGTGTGACATTCTCCGTACAGTCCGGTCTGTTCGTCTGATACATCGCATGGCGGGCCTAGGGGGCGGAAAACGTCAGTCCCCCAATAGCGGTACAAGTCGTGCCGGAGCGAAGCCCAAAACACCCTGAGATAACACTGGAAACCTACCAGTATATCTCGTTTGCCCTGGCCAGGGACTACTCGTGTAATGGCTCTCCTAGACACAGCGCGATGTCAACCCCCAATACCGGGAGAGACGAATCCTATCTAACCGTCACTGCCTCCAAGTGCTTCGGGACTGCACCCAACCACCACCTGTTTGCACGACTCCTTTGAGCCGTGGTAGGGTAGTGATCAAAGTACAGTGGGAACACACCCGAGGCGAAGTGACAGTGTCAAGTCAGCGGACTAAGCTGTACTCATGTCACCTGGGAACTGATAACTGACGATAGGTATAATACCAACTAGTCAGTTCCCGACGAGTCCTGTCCAGTGTACCCGTAACCTAACGAGCACCCGCATACTATCTCAAGTACGACGTACTGACGGCTGTGGGACAGACCGTCTCCCACACTGGGATGAGAAGCGCATGCGCTGGCCTACTCCGGAGTATCGATGCCCTGTCTCGATAGTCCTGCGACCAGGGACCTGCATAAGGATGTGCTTATAGATTACCCAGCCCCACTAGTGTGACGGCCATCACATCGCTGGTAATCAAGCAAAGATCCTAAGGGCTCCACTAATGTGTATAGGAGATATACAAAATATAAACACATGTACACATTGAAGTAGAAACAAACCAAGTAGCATACTACTATTTTGAGAAAGATTGTATATACAAGGTGAATATCCCAAGCATCCATTAAGTAATATACAAACCAGTATGATACAGTAATGGCCTCTAGGGCATATACACTAACAATCTCCCACTTGCACTAAGGCCATGTACAGGCGTATCGAAGACCTATCATCTCGATCAGCCGCTCGAACTGAGTCTGGGGCAGGGCCTTGGTGAATGGATCTGCAGTGTTATCTTCTGAAGCGACTCTCCGAACCTCGATCTCCTGGCGATCTACGATCTCCCTGATCAGGTGATACCGCCTCAAGATGTGCCTGGATCTCTGATGGGACCTGGGTTCCTTCGCTAAAGCTATAGCCCCGTTGTTGTCGCAATACAGAGGTATTGGATCAACAATGGACGGAACCACCTGAAGTTCTTTCAAGAACTTCCTCATCCAGACAGCTTCTTTTGCGGCATCAGATGCAGCGATGTATTCCGCTTCCATCGTCGAGTCTGCAACGGTTTCCTGTTTGGAACTCTTCCAACACACCGCCCCTCCATTGAGGGTAAAGACAAAACCCGATATGGACTTGGAATCATCCTTGTCACTCTGGAAGCTGGAGTCAGCAAAGGCCTCAATCTGGAGGTCTTTTCCGCTATACACCAAGAACATCTCTTTAGTCCTTCTCAGGTACTTGAGAATGTTCTTTACCGCTATCCAGTGTTTCTCCCCAGGGTTAGACTGATACCGGCTTACCACACTCAGTGCATAAGCTACATCCGGTCTGGTACACAACATCGCATACATTATAGAGCCTACCGCAGAAGCGTAGGGTATAATAGACATGCGATCCCTCTCCAAATCAGTCTTGGGAGACATCTCTTTAGAGAGGGTGATCCTGTGACAGGCCGGTAGGTTACCGCACTTGGAATCTTCCATACTGAACCTCTTCAGTATGGTGTCGATGTACCTGGACTGTGAAAGTCCTAATATCCTCTTGGATCTGTCACGGTAGATCCGGATACCCAGAATGTATGAGGCATCACCCAGGTCTTTCATGGAGAACCTGTGTGACAAGAACCCCTTGACAGATTGTAGCATAGGAATGTCATTTCCTATTAAGAGAATGTCATCCACGTACAAAACGAGGAATACTACAGTTCTCGCTACAAATCTACTATAGATGCATGGTTCATCTGGATTTTTGATAAAGCCAAATTCTTTGACCGTCTCATCAACGCAGATGTTCCAACTCTGCGACGCCTGCTTTAGTCCATAGATGGACTTAAGCAACTTGCACACCTTTCCGCTGCTCCCACTCTGAATGAAACCCTCTGGTTGGTCCATATAGACACACTCCTCTAAATTTCCATTTAGAAAAGCGGTCTTTACGTCCATTTGCCAGATCTCATAATCGTGGAAGGCAGCAATGGCAAGAAGGATCCGAATGGATTTCAGCATGGCTACTGGAGAAAAAGTTTCGTCATAGTCCAAGCCAGGTCTTTGACGGAAACCCTTTGCTACCAGCCTAGCTTTATAGGTCTCAACCTGTCCATCTACACCAATCTTCCTTTTGAAGATCCACTTGCATCCTACGGGTTTTACCCCGTCTGGAGCAATGTACAACGTCCATACCTTGTTGGTGTACATGGACTCCATTTCGGTCCGCATTGCATCCAGCCATTTCACTGAGTCAACGCTCTGAACGGCTTGCTGGAAGCTAGTAGGCTCATCATAATCTATGATGCAATCCTCTCTATCCCCGTCTATGAGAAAACCGCAGTATCTCTCGGGCGGATGAGACTGCCTACTACTCCTGCGGAGCGGCGTAGGAATGTCCTGTTCTGTTGAACCCTCTGGTTCCACTAACCTTTCAGTAATAGTCTGTGGTTCTGGAATTTCTTCCAGTTCCACTGCGCTCCCACTGTTTTCCTTTTCCAAGAACTGGTGTTCTAGGAAGTGGGCATTACGAGAAACAAGGACTTTTTGTTCCTCTGCGTAGTAGAAAAGATACCCCCTGGTGTTCTTTGGGTATCCCACAAACTTGCACAGTACTGAGCGTGCCTCGAGTTTGTCCGCATGCTGCTTTTTGACAAAAGCTGGACATCCCCAGATCTTCAGATATTGAAGATAGGGTTTCTTCCCACTCCACATTTCATATGGTGTAGTAGGCACGGTCTTAGTAGGAACTCGGTTCAAAAGGTATGCGGCTGATTCTAGCGCATACCCCCAGAATGATCGCGGCAACTCAGCGTTACTCATCATGGACCGCACCATATCCAATAGGGTGCGGTTCCGTCTCTCCGATACACCGTTATGTTGCGGGGTGTATGGAGGAGTAAGCTGAGAGAGAATTCCATTCTCTTTTAAATAGCCCAGGAACTCGGCACTTAAGTATTCTCCACCTCGATCCGATCTTAGAATCTTAATACTTTTGCCGGTCTGTTTCTCCACTTCATTCTTATACTCCTGGAATTTTCCAAAGGCCTCGGACTTATGTTTCATTAAGAAGACATAACCGTACCTTGAGAAGTCATCCGTAAAAGTAATGAAGTAAGAATGTCCGCTTCGGGCATGTGTAGACATTGGACCGCACACGTCACTGTGTACGAGTCCCAAGAGCTCGCTCGCTCTTACTCCATGTCCAGTAAACGGAGTCTTTGTCATCTTTCCATTGAGACAAGATTGACAAGTGGCATATGATTGATATTCGAACGCATTCAAATATCCTTCTGTATGTAACTTAGTCAACCTTCTCTCATTGATGTGACCCAATCTACAATGCCATAAGAAAGTCTGATTTATTTCTGGAGACTTTCTTTTGTGTGTATTATGGACATTAAAAATCTGTGGTTGGTTTAACACGTATATACCATTACTCAATGTACCTGACCCAATCAAAACTTGATTAAGGTGAATGTTTACAACATTACTTACAAACGCAAATTCATAACCTTCTTTAGAAACTAAAGATACAGAAATGATATTACAAGTTGCGTTGGGTACAAAAAAGCAATTACGCAAAACCAAAACATGTCCATCTGACATTCCCAGGTGATAGTCCCCCACGGCTTTAGCATCCATGCTAGCTCCGTTCGCAACTCTGAGGGTCATGTCACCTGCCTTCAAAACCCTACGGTTTCTCAACGCCTGCAAAGAATTACAGATATGAGATCCTGATCCGGTATCCAATACCCAGGAAGTAGAGTTTATTGAAAGACAGTTTTCAATAACATACACACCTGAAGCTGAAGCTGCAACCTGCTTCAATTCCTGTGTTCTGGCCTTCCAGGCCCTGCAATCATTCTTCCAGTGTCCTTTCTTATGACAATAGAAGCATTCTTCCTTATCCACAAGCTTCCCCGCTATCTTTGTTGCTTTACCTTTTCCCTTCGTATCCACTTTACTAACACCGCCCCTTGGTTTGGCGGGGGCCTTCTTCTTCTTTCCCTTGGCTTTCGCCTTGGACCTAGAAGAAGATGATCCTCCTACAAACAAAGTGGATGTTTCCCTACCTTTCTGTAGGGTGCCCTCTGCGCTCCTCAGCATGTTGAGGAGCTCTGAAAGTTCAACCTCTTTTTCTTGTAAGTTGAAGTTCAGTATAAACTGGGCGTAAGTGGAAGGAAGGGACTGGAGAACTATATCCGTATATAGCTCACTCTCCAATGTGATCCCTAGGTCAGCGAGCTCCTCAATGTAGCCGATCATCTTTAGCACGTGCTCGGCTACTGATGATCCGACGGCCATTCTTGTCGAAAACAACTTTTTCGACGCTTCGTATCTTGCGATACGTGATTGCTCTCCATACAGTTCTTTTGTATGGAGCAATATGGACTCCATGTCCATATTCTCATGCCTCCTCTGATGTTCGTTGTCCATCGAGGCAAGCAGGAGGCACTTGGCCTTCGCGCTATCAATCTCCCAAGTCTTGCGGATTTCCTTATCCGCGACACTGGAAGTTGGACCAGGGACAGGGGGAGCTTTGGTGGTAAGAAGATACCCCAGCTTGTCATAAGTGATTGCTATCTTGACATTCCTGAGCCAATCTTTGTAGTTTGGCCCTGTCAGTTTGTTTTTATCTAGGAGTAACTTAAGTCCAGTCATGTTGATTGGTCGCTGCAATTAGGAGAGAGAAGAAGAAACACTCAGCATGATGCTCTTGCAAGTTTAGAGTGGTTTTTAGTTTGTCTAAACAGGATGGCTCCCACTGTTTCTCGAATCCCTCCTCAAACCATAAAGGAAGAATTAGCCGGGATCAATCCCACCGTACAATACTTGCTTAACCGTTCAACCAGGCCGGTGTCGGTACTTCGAGGGAGGTTTTCCAACGCTTTCGCGAAGTTCCTTAATTAAAGAACCTCTTTTCCCTGGGGGCGTAGCCCCGCTAACACCTTTCTAGGCACCTACTAGGTTTATAGCATTGATCGTTAAGTGAGAAATTTCCCGAGGAGTAGCATATACTCACAGTAGGATCGGGATCCAAATATCATTGCGTGACGAAACTGAAGGAATCCTACCAGAATCATCACACTCCAAATGGTATGCAAATCTAGCAAGTTTCAGTACTTATGAAACTCCCGATGTGGATTTTTGCCCCATGCTCTTATGACCTTGGCGTGAGGTCAAAATGTCATAAGTCACATGTCAAGTTCGTCCCATCATTATCCAGGTTAATTTGAACCCACCCGTACATACCCTTGACGTAGGACAAAATGGCAGTACGACTGTCTCAAACCAACGCATTCTATCTATGCAACAGATAAATATCCGGCAGCTACCAATCACTATGCCTTGGCGTGAGGTCAAAATACATAGCTTGAATACTACCGAATATTTAACTGAAATGATGGAGGGCTACGGATGGTTTTGGCAAAACCGTGAACGTAGTGAACTTGATTTAGTCGATGGAACGAGATAGCTTTTAAATGGAGCGGCTCAAACTCCGTATTTTAAAAGTTTGTTTTTGAAAAGAACCGAGTGGTTTTCGAAAGTGTTCCAACGACTTTAACTTGGTTTATTATCTTGCATTAGTTCTTTTAATGCGTGATATTCTTGCATTAGTTCTTTTAATGCGTCCCATCATTTAATCCTACCATTGCAGAAAACAACCAAAATATGACGTACGCTTATGCCATTCGCATTCGCCACGGGGCCCCGTCATTACCCGTTAGGTTACTTAACTAACGACAGAGCGGGGGCTGGGCTAGCGTGTCTGTAAAACATAAGCAACGCCTAAATAATATCATATATAGATATACTGCAATGATAAACATTTCAGATCACAGATAAATACATTGGATATACTAGCAATCTGTAATTTGTACGAGCCTGTAACAAAAACAGATAACACGGTCGCGGTGAATAGCCAAAACCCCACCCAAGACCCCTACGGGTGCGGCAAACTACCCGCCAAGTACCCGAAGCGTAGCAACCTCCCTCATCTCCATGAGTAGGCCACTCGACACTTCGGCATACCCGGTAGTTTGTGCACCCCCTCCATGGGTCTATCCTAGGAGCAAAAACAGTAAAAAGAAATTATACAATGACGGCTACAACCCCGACCCGGTTGTGCGGCCATACAAATAATTATTACATCAATTTACAAATTTACATGAATTGCAAGAAAAGAAAACTCTCGTCTCACAACCCCCGGCTATTCACCCGCGACAATCCAACATATTTATATACACATTTCAGCACATTACAGATCATGTATAACCCCGACCAATCGACTTATAGCGATTAGCCGACGTTCAATACATGCAAACATCACAGATATAACCATCATAGTCAAAGTGCAGTGAAGTTCGGAAAAAATACGGAATTATAGGACCCCAAAAGGAAATTTCTTTTCTGGAAAATCTGGGCACATATAATATATTCCAAAAATCCCAAAACCAACACAGACACACACTGCACGAAAAACGATGCAGAGAAGACGACAAACCGCGGCGCTTCCGCGGCACATGCCTACCTCGTGCGGCGGAAGCGCGGCGGTTTGAACGAAACAGTGGACCGTTTTTCATGGGTGTTCACACAAAACCCTGAGCCGAATTTAGGAGTATAAAGTTTTTCATTTTGACCAGAAAAAATTTCAACAGAAACTCAGGTTTTGTAAAAGTTAGGTTTTTGGATTTTTTCCGGTTCCGAACTTCGTTACACTTTACTACCAAGCTAGTTTAAGTTTAGTTAGGCTCTGATACCACTGTAAGTCCACGTTGCGACCCCCGGTTCTAACGGGGAGGCGGAAACGGTATAAAAATCAAATTTTAAGCGCAAGGGGCAACATGGACTAAGCAAAGTCGGGATCTTTGACTAAACTAAAACTAGCAAACTTAGCTAAAGAGAGTTAGCTACTCGGATGGAGATGGTTATACCTAAACTTGTCTTGAACTCCTTCGTCTTCAAGCTCCGGTGGTGGTCCGATGGCTCCTTCTCGTCGTCTCCGTACGCCGAAGATAGATCCACTTGAAAGCTCCAACCTTTAGCTCCTTCTTCGTTCTTTGAAGAAACAAGTTCACTTGGTTTGCCAAACCTAGTGAACTAGAATGAGTAGAGAAGATTTAGAATGGGATTCTATCTATGGTTCTTGATTCTATACACATGAGAGATATGAACCATAGAGTTAAGAGAGGGAGTAAGAGGATGAGGGTGAGAGCAAAGTGGAGAGCTCAAGAACAAGAGAGAGAATGAGCAAGAAAGAATGAGCAAGTATTTTGTCTCTCACCCTCTCATAATCCAAAGCAATGATAACTCATCATATTAACAAAAGTCTTATGTGATGGTTGAAGCAACCATAACCTTATCATGTCATGCACTCATTTTACTCAAATGAACAAGCAAGTAAAAGTCTTTGGCATGAAATGATAACCATGGTTATCATGATGGTCAACTAGTCAAGCCTAGTCAACCGGTCAACAAAGTCAACAAGTCAACAAAAGTCAACAAGTCAACAAGGTCAACAAAAGTCAACAACCAAGTCACCATAATACTTAATTAATATAATAGTTAATCGCATATCATATTCTCATTAGGGTTGAGCAAAAAGTCAAAAAGTCAACGGTCAACTGTCAACAACCCTAATGAGAATCCGCTGCCTCTGCCTCCCTGTCAACTGTGCATACACACCCGCATCCGCGTTCCGAGGAACACGAATGCAAACTGGATAAATCCAATCCCATAAGGTACACTAGGATCTGGCTTAAACCAAAGCCCGCTAGTGTAAACTGTCCGGACACTGTACGTGCACAAGTGCACGGATGTGACCGAACCCTGTCGCAAAACCATGCGACCTGTCGCAATACCATGCGACCTCTACTCTTTTGCCTAAAGGCGAAAAGCTTTCTGTGTGGGACTCTAAAGACTCGACACTACGCTGGCAGTGGGTTTAACCACAGACCGCAAGCGGCACTAGCTGTGCGTAACGGTCCCCAGGTAATGCCGACAAGAAGACCGACGAGGCGAAACCCATCTGAACTCCTACTGAGCCTGAGTGTGACATTCTCCGTACAGTCCGGTCTGTTCGTCTGATACATCACATGGCGGGCCTAGGGGGCGGAAAACGTCAGTCCCCCAATAGCGGTACAAGTCGTGCCGGAGCGAAGCCCAAAACACCCTGAGATAACACTGGAAACCTACCAGTATATCTCGTTTGCCCTGGCCAGGGACTACTCGTGTAATGGCTCTCCTAGACACAGCGCGATGTCAACCCCCAATACCGGGAGAGACGAATCCTATCTAACCGTCACTGCCTCCAAGTGCTTCGGGACTGCACCCAACCACCACCTGTTTGCACGACTCCTTTGAGCCGTGGTAGGGTAGTGATCAAAGTACAGTGGGAACACACCCGAGGCGAAGTGACAGTGTCAAGTCAGCGGACTAAGCTGTACTCATGTCACCTGGGAACTGATAACTGACGATAGGTATAATACCAACTAGTCAGTTCCCGACGAGTCCTGTCCAGTGTACCCGTAACCTAACGAGCACCCGCATACTATCTCAAGTACGACGTACTGACGGCTGTGGGACAGACCGTCTCCCACACTGGGATGAGAAGCGCATGCGCTGGCCTACTCCGGAGTATCGATGCCCTGTCTCGATAGTCCTGCGACCAGGGACCTGCATAAGGATGTGCTTATAGATTACCCAGCCCCACTAGTGTGACGGCCATCACATCGCTGGTAATCAAGCAAAGATCCTAAAGGCTCCACTAATGTGTATAGGCGATATACAAAATATAAACACATGTACACATTGAAGTAGAAACAAACCAAGTAGCATACTACTATTTTGAGCAAGATTGTATATACAAGGTGAATATCCCAAGCATCCATTAAGTAATATACAAACCAGTATGATACAGTAATGGCCTCTAGGGCATATACACTAACACATCCGGATCTTACTTGCCATTGCTGCATACCATGACTACGAAATCTGGCAAATGGATGTTAAGACCGCCTTTCTAAACAGTGATTTAGAAGAGTGCGTGTACATGACTCAGCCAGAGGGCTTCGTAGATAGTGGGAGCAGCGGAAAGGTGTGCAAGCTGCTTAAATCCATTTATGGGTTAAAGCAAGCATCGCGGAGTTGGAACATCTGTTTTGATGTTGTAGTCAAAGAGTTTGACTTCATCAAAAATATAGATGAACCTTGTATCTATAAGAAGGTAGCAGAGGGTAAGGTTGTCTTCCTCGTATTGTACGTGGATGACATACTCTTGATAGGAAATGATATTCCTATGCTGCAATCAGTCAAGCTCTTCTTATCACAGAGATTCTCAATGAAAGATCTAGGTGATGCCTCCTGCGTATTGGGAATCATGATCTATAGAGATAGATCTAAACGGATACTGGGATTGTCCCAATCCAGGTACATTGACACCATACTAAAAAGGTTTAGTATGGAAGAATCCAAGCATGGGAACCAACCCACGATCTCTGGACTCACTCTCTCCAAAGAGATGTCTCCCAAGACTGATTTGGAGAGAGCTCGCATGCAAGGGATACCTTATGCTTCGGCCGTAGGCTCTATCATGTATGCGATGCTATGTACCAGACCCGATGTAGCATACTCACTAAGTGTAGTGAGTCGGTATCAAGCAGATCCTGGAGAGAGTCACTGGACAGCTGTGAAGAATATTCTCAAGTACTTACGAAGGACTAGGGAGATGTTCTTGGTGTATTGTAACGGAGAACTCCAGGTGGAGTCCTTTACCGATTCCAGCTTCCAAAGTGATAAGGACGACTCTAAGTCGCATTCGGGTTTTGTCTTTACCCTCAATGGAGGGGCGGTATGTTGGAAGAGTTCCAAACAGGATACCGTTGCAGACTCGACGATGGAGGCTGAATACATCGCTGCCAACGATGCTGCCAAGGAGGCTGTCTGGATAAAGAAGTTCATTAGTGAACTTGGTGTGGTTCCATCCATTGAGCATCCAATACCTCTGTATTGTGATAACAATGGAGCTGTGGCTTTAGCCAAGGAACCCAGGTCCCATCAAAAGTCCAGACATATTCTGAGGCGGTATCACCTGATCAGGGAGATAGTTGATCGCCGGGAGATCGAGGTCAGGAGAGTAGATACGAAGGACAACACTGCGGATCAATTCACGAAGGCTATTCCCCAGATACAGTTTGAGAGATTATTCGGGATGCTAGGTATGCGATACTACAGCAGCTGGCCTTAGTGCAAGTGGGAGATTGTTAGTTATGTATATGCCCTAGAGGCCATTGTTGTACATATGATGTATATTATAATGGATGCTTGGATATATATAGAGATGACTTTCCTGCTCGTCATGATAGTATGCTATTTGGTTTTACTTTATCTTAACATGTTGACTTTTATTGGTTTACTGTTTTACTCTCACATGTTGATAAAGCCCTTAGGATATGTACTCGACTACTGGGACTATGATGAGATCATACCAGTGGGGCCGCGGTAGTCGATGAGTACATCCTATAACTGTTCCTAGTCGAGGGTATATTGAGACAGGGCATCGATACACCAGAGTAGACTAGCGTATACGCATCTTGACCCATATGATAGGTGATGGATGATCCCATATCCATCGGTGTTTGACATCAGAGATGGTGTACGAGTGCTCAGTAGAGACTGGGTACACTGGACGGACTCGCCGAGAACTCCCAGATGGTGATATACCACACGTCAGATGGCAGTTCTCCGGTGACACTGGTACAGGGTAGTCTGTAGACCCGAGATCGTCATAGAGTCTTGTGTGATTCCCACTGTGCTTTGATTTCCACCTTACCACGTCCAAGAGGGCATGCAAAACGGTGGCTTTTGGGTACAGTCCCGAATCACATGGAGGCAATGAGCGATAGGAGGGAATTCGTCTCTCCCGGTATAGGGAGTTGATGTTGT
This sequence comes from Agapanthus africanus, assembly GCA_030015575.1. Classification (NCBI taxonomy): domain Eukaryota; kingdom Viridiplantae; phylum Streptophyta; class Magnoliopsida; order Asparagales; family Amaryllidaceae; genus Agapanthus; species Agapanthus africanus. The sequence continues at coordinate 252,979,851 of CM057337.1, read as the reverse complement.
GCTGTGTTCGATTGGCTATAACTGGAAGTCCCTGGCCAGGGCTGATATAGAGATTTACTGGTAAGTGTTACTAGTAGTTTCTCGACCCGTTATGAGCCACACATCGACACGACTTATCGGTTACTGGGGTCTGACGTATACCACCCCTAGACTTGATATGCGACATATCAGACGAACAGACCGGACTGTACGGGAGTGTTACTGATTGGATTCACAGGAGAACGCACAGGCTAGCTTGTTGATATTCTGATCGCTCAATACCTGGGTGGCTGTTACGTTTAGCTGACCGCTTGCAGCTTGTGGGTGTTTGATATGATCATCACCTGCTACCGGCGTATTGACGATTCTTTAGAGTCCTACACAGAGGTTTCTTGGCTCAGGCGAAACGGAGTAGAGGCACATATGTGATATGTGCAGGACCGAGAATAATGCGATATGGGATACCGTATTATATTCTCGCGATATTTAGTTATGAACCGGGTCATCGGATCAAGAGTTGATTCGATGAATCGGTACATGATATATTAGTCGGTAATATTCGATTTAGCCGGATTGTCGGATCAAGTGTTGATTCGATGATTTAATGTATAATAATATATATGATATATTGTATTACATTATCTAATATTGGCTCGTTTTATTATTTCATTTTCTCACTGGATGATACATTGATATATATGCGATATATGTTAATTGTATTATTTTCTTTTGTTGCAAATATATAATATATATGTGATATATATTATTGTGACATGATATGATTAATTGTTAAACATGTTTAAGGATGATTAATTGAGGTTAGGGTTTGATTAGGGTTAGATGCTTCATGCACCTTCTAGAAGCTTTTTTCTTTTGTCATTCTTAAGATATTTTAGGATGACACATTCTTAACCCAACCAAACCCTAACTCTAGTTTATTCTCTACTAAATCCTAGCCACTCATCCTTGACCATGGTTTATAAATCAATCATATAGTCTTCTTTCTATTCATCACAAAAGGATTAATCTTATTATTGATTTTCTATTATCATCTTCTTCTCTCTTGAAGAAAGCTTACTTGATTTTCTTTATGTGATGAATAAATATGAGAAAATGATTTAAAAAGAAAGCAAAATTACTACTCTCTCATCCTCATCTCATCTAGCCCATGAGATTAGTGTGTTCATCTCTTTAGAGTGAGAAAGCTTGAGTCTTTGCAACTTCGAGGTAGATCATCGGAGATTTGGAACACTTCAAGCTAGCATGGATCGTTCGAGTCGTGGAGCCTCTCATGAGTCCGGGAGATCGTGGATCGCGGCAAAGGGACTTCTACTCAGAGCTTGTGAAGCGAAGGAGCGGACTACAAAGGTTGTAATCCCTCACACTTAGATAAAAGTTATCATTTTGCATGTTAAACCCTAATAATCTAGCAAAGATCCCGGCTTTGGGTTGTTCGGCACGTCTAAATTTTTATCCGGGCATGTTTGATGCCTTATGAACTTTCACAAGAGTGCCTAGGAACCCTACAGTTGTTGACCCAGCGATGGAAGCAGAGTACATAGCTGCTTGCGATGCTGCAAAAGAAGTTGTCTGGATGAAGAAGTTCCTTATGGAGCTTCAGGTGGTTCCTACCATTGTTGATCCAATACCGCTGTATTGCGACAACAACGGCGCTATAGCCTTAGCGAAGGAACCCAGGTCCTATCAGAAGTCCAGGCACATCTTGAGGCGGTACCACCTGATCAGGGAGATCATAGATCGCCGGGAGATCGAGGTGAGGAGAGTAGATTCGGAGAATAACGCTGCAGATCCACTCACGAAGGCCATACCCTAGACTCAGTTAGAGCGGCTGATCGAGATGATAGATCTTCGATATGCCAGTACATGGCCCCAGTGCAAGTGGGAGATTGTTAGTGTATATGCCCTAGAGGCCATTACTGTATCATACTGGTTTGTATATTACTTAATGGAAGCTTGGGATATTCACAGTTATATAAACAGTCTTGCTCAAAATGGTAGTATGCTACCTGGTTTGTTTCTACTTCAATATGTGCATGTGTTTCTTTTAGCATATCGCTTATACATATTAGTGGAGCCCTTAGGATCTTTACTTGATTACCAGCATTGTGATGGCAGTCATACTAGTGGGGGCTGGGTAATCTACAAGCACATCCTTATACAGGTCCATAGTGGTAGGATTATCAAGACAGGGCATCATTACTCCGGAGTAGACTAGAGTATACGCTTCTCATCCCAGCAGGGGAGATGGTCTGTCCCACAGCCATTAGTACGTCGTACTGGAGATAGTATGCAGGTGCTCGTTAAGTTACGAGTGCACTGGACAGGATTCATCGGGAACTGTTGGTTGGTACTATACCTATCGTCAGATAACAGTTCCCAAGTGACAGGGGTACAGCTTAGTCCGTCGACTTGACACTGCTACTTCGCCTCGAGTGTGTTCCCACTATACTTTGATTACTACCCTACCACGGCTCAAAAGAGTCGTGCAAACAGGTAGTAGTTGGGTGCAGTCCCGAAGCACTTGGAGGCAGTAGCGGTTAGACAGGATTCGTCTCTCCCGGTATTGAGGGTTGATATCGCGCTGTGTCTAGGAGAGCCATTACATAAAGTCCCTGGCCAGGGCAAGCGAGATTTACTGGTAGTGTTTCCAGTAGTTTCTCAGGGTGTTCTGGGCTACACTCCGGCATGAATTGTACCGCTATTAGGGGTCTGACGTTTACCGCCCCCCAGGCCCGACATGCGATACTCTTAGACGAACAGACCGGACTGTATGGAGATTTTCACATTCAGGCTCAGTAGGAGCTCGGATGGGTTTACCTCATCGGCCTTCTTATCAACATCTACCTGGAGACCGTTACGCACAGCAAGTGCCGCTTTGCGGTCTGTGATTAAACGCACTGCCAGCGTAGTGTCGAGTCTTTAGAGTCCCACACAGAGAGTTTCCCTGAACTGGGCAAAAGGTGTAGAAGCCGTATGGTTTTACGGCAGGGCTACGATCACTTACGTGCACTTGTGCACGTATGATGTTCGGGCGGATAATACTAGTGGGCTTTGGTTTAAGCGGGATCCTAGTATTATATAGAAGGATTAATTTTGTCTTCTATGTATTCGTGTTCTACGGAATGTGGATGCGGGTGTGTATGCACGGTTGTGAGGAGCGAAGAAGGAGGTGTCTCATCAGGGTTTTGACCATGACTTCGTTAAAACCAATATGAGGTGAGGAAAATGTTTATTAATCTTTTTAATGATAATTGTGTTTTGGCAAATTGGTTTGACCATTTGACCTTGCTTGACAATTTGACCTAGTTGACCATTGTTGACTTAGATATTTTGCAAGCACTAAACTCTTCTTATACTTTTGGATTTATCTTTGAGATGATAATGGTCAAATCAAGGGTAGCCATCATAATTTATCATGATAAAAGATTACTAAATATTTTTCTAATGGATGATTATCTCATTTGCTTTCTCTCTCATCAAAAAGAAAGCTCCCATGGTTTTTCTTCTTTCTCTTCTCTAGTTTTTTTCTATAGCTCTCATGTGTTGAGAAAAATAGAAATAAAATAGATAAATAAATCCACCTTCTTCCTCTACATCACCTAGGAAATCAAGCATAGCAAACTTGTTGCCCTAGTTACCTCGGCTTGGGTTGGAGCTCGGACTATAGACTCTCGGGTGGATTGTCTTCGACTCTAGGAGGCCGCGGAGGTGACCATGATCCGGATCGATCCTCAGAGCTCGCACGGATGAGGAGGACAGCGGAGAAAAGAATCGAAGGACAGTTTTCATAAGGTATAATCTTTACAACACAGTAGATTAAACCTCTGTAGTTCGTTAGTAATGGTTTGGCAAAGATCCTTTAGCTTTAGTCTATGTTGCTATGTAAGAAAGTTTCGATTTTTACTTGTTCCGCCTCCTCGCTAGATTGCGGGGTGAGCGACATAGACTTACACATGGACTACATCTCTATCCGCATTGACATTTTTACCGAGTCACCACTCTGAATGGCTTTCTAGAAGCTAGTTGGCTCATCATTATAAATGATGCAATCCTCTCTATCCCCGTCTATAAGAAAACCATAGTATCTCTCGGGCGGATAAGACTGCCTACTAGTCCTGCGGATTGGCGCAGGGATGTCCTATTCTTTTGAAATCTCTGGTTCTACCATACTTTCAGTAATAGTCTGTGGTTCTGGAATTTCTTCCTGTTCTATTGCGCTCCCACTAGTCCTTTTTCAAAAAATTGATTTTCTAAAAAGTTAGGCATGACGAGGAACAAAAAACCATTTGTTCCTCTGCGTAATATAAAAGATACCCCCTGGAATTCTTTGGGTATCCCACAAACTTATACAGTACTGAATATAAAAGATACCCCTTGGAGTTCTTTATGCCTCGAACTTGTCCACATACTGTTTTTCGACAAAAGCTGGACATCCCTATATCTTCAGATACTGAAGATACGATTTCTTCCCACTCCACATCTGATATGGTGTGGCAGGCACTGTTATGGTAGGAACCTTATTCAATAGATATGCAGTTGATTCTAGCGCATAACCCAGAAGGATCAAGGCAACTCAGCGTTACTCATCATGGAACGAACCGTATCTAATAGGGTTCTGTTCCTCCTTTCCGATTTACCGTTGTGTTGTGGTGTGTATGGAGGAGTAAGCTGAGAGAGAATTCCATTCTCTTTTGGGTAACCCAGGAACTCGGCAATTAAGTATTCACCATATCAATCAGATCTCAGTGTCTTGAAACTTTTTCCTGTTTGTTTTTCCACTTCATTCTTATATTCTCGGAATACCTCGAAAGGCCTTCGATTTATGCTTCAACAAGAAGTCATGTCCTTACCAAGAGAAATCATCCTTAAAAGTAATGAAATAGGAATGACCACTTCGTGCATCTGTAGATATTGGACCACACACGTCGCTGTGTATGGGTCCTAAGAGCTCGCTCGCTCTTACTCCGTGTCCAGTGAACGGAGTCTTTGTCATCTTTCCTATGAGATAAGATTGACAAGTTGCATAAGACTGATATTCGAATGGATCCAAATATCCCTCTCTATGTAACTTCGACAACCGTGTTTCATTGATGTGACCCAGTCTACAATGCCATAAGAAAGCCATATTTAATTCTGGAGACTTTCTTTTAAGTGTGTTCTGGACGTTGAAAACTTGAGCTTGATTTAATACGTATATACCATCATCTAGTGTACCTGACCCAATCAGACTTTGATTTAGGTGGATGCGGACCATATCTCTTACAATGTAGACTAGGTACACACAAACAGTTATGTAGAATCAATATCTACCCACTTGTCAATTCTAGGTGATATACCTTATGGATACAGCGTCCGCGCTCATTCCGTTAGCAACCCTGAGAGTCATATCACCTGCCCTGATAACTCTACGGTTTCTCAAAGCCTGTAATAAATTACAGATATGAGATCTTGATCCGGTATCTAGTACCCTGGAAGTAGATTTAAATGACAGACTGTTTTCAATCAACATACCCGAAGTCGAAACCACAACGTGCTTCGGATCCTGGATTCTGGCTTTCCAAGCCCTGCATCCCTTCTACCAATGCCCTTTCCAGTGACAATAGGGAAACCCCTCCTTCCCTACTGTTTTCCCGAAACTTTTGCCATGTCCTTTCCTTCTACCTTACTGACACCGCCTATCGGCTTTGTGGATGTCTTCTTCTTCTCACCCTTGTCTTTCACCTTGGATCTGGAAGAGGAAGATTCCCTAATAAGCAGAGCGGGTGTCTCCCTGGTTTCTTTTAGGGTTCCCTAAAATGGAAGTATAACTTTCTTCCCCTGGGTGTAAGTAGGAGGTAGGGACTGTAGTATTAAGTAAGTACAAGACTCGTTCTCCAGCGTGGTCTCTAAGTCCGTAAGCTCATCAATATAGCTAGTCATCAGAAGGAAATGGTCTCCTACAGATGACCCGATAGCCAACCTCGCTTGAAGCAATTCCTTCGAGTTCTCATATCTTGCGATACGAGATTGCTCTCCAGATATTTCTTTGTTATGGAGGAAAATGGAAATTAAGTCCATCTTCTCGTGCTTGTAAGTCCACGTTACCTCTCCCGGTTCTTTCGAGGTTGCGGAAACGGTGAAAAACGATTTTAGGGTTTAGGGTAACATGGACTAGAAAACCCGGATCTTTGCTAAACAACACACTAGAAACTAACATGAGCTTTAACTACTAGGTTAGGGGGTTATACCTTAACTTGAACTCCTTCTCTTCGACTCCTTGTGGTGGTCGGATGGTACTCCTCGTCGCCTTCTCTTGCCGAAGAAAGATCCACCCGAGGGCCTCTACCTTGAGCTCCTTCCTCAATCTTGAGGTAACTAAAGTGTTAGGTTTGCTAAACCTTCAACCTTAGGATGAGTAGAGAGTGGCTTTGGTGTTTTATCTCAAAGGAAATGGTTCTCAACTCATGAGAGGGATTTTCCTTGAGCTAGAGGAAGAGGAAGAGCAAAGGATGGGAGAGAATGAGAATGAGTGAATGATAATAGTTTTGCAATCATATGAATATATGTGAATTAACAAATTAATAATATTAATCCAAAAAGAAAAAGGTGATGGTAGGTTGAAAAGACCATTATCATTTCACATTAAATGGGTTTTGTAAAGATCAAAGAGCATCTTTGCTTGAAATGATGATGGTCAAAGTTTCAACCTTAGTCAACAAGTCAACCTTGGTCAAAATGTCAACAACCTAACCATAACTCAATTTCCTTTAATTAATATTATTAATTGATATTTCACATATTCATTAGGGTTTGGAAAAAGACAACTGTCAACAGTGCATACACACCCGTTCCAAAACCCTAATCAGAATCCTCTGCCTCAGTCAACTGTGCATACACACTCGTATCCATGTTCCGAGGAACACGAATACAATGAGATAAAACTAATCCCAAAACATATACTAGGATCTGGCTTAAACCAAAGCCTGCTAGTAATAACTATCCGGACACCAAACGTGCACAAGTGCGCAGATGTGAACGAACCCCGTCGCAAAACCATGCGACCTCTACTCTGTTTTGCACAAAGGCGAATAACCCTCTGTGTGGAACTCTAAAGACTCGACACTACCCTGGCAGTGGGTTTAACCACAGACCGCAAGCGGCACTAGCTGTACGTAACGGTCCCCAGGTAGATGCCGATAAGAAGACTGATGAGGTGAACCCATCCGAACTCCTACTGAGCCTGTATGTGACAATCTCCGTACAGTCCGGTCTGTTCATCTGAGAATATCGCATGGCGGGCCTAGGGGGTGGTAAATGTCAGTCCCCTAATAGCGGTACAAGTCATGCCGGAGTGTAGCCCAGAACACCCTGAGATATCACTCGAAATCTACCAGTATATCTCGCTAGCCCTGGCCAGGGACTTTGTGTAATGGCTCTCCTAGACACAGCGCGATATCAACCCCTAATACCGGGAGAGACGAATCCTATCTAACCGTCACTTCCTCCAAGTGCTTCGGGACTGCACCCAACTACTACCTGTTTGCATGACTCCTTTGAGCCGTCGTAGGGTAGTAATCAAAGTACAGTGGGAACACACTCGAGGCGAAGTGACAGTGTCAAGTCAGCGGACTAAGCTGTACTCATGTCACCTGGGAACTGATAACTAACGATAGGTATAGTACCAACCAACAGTTCCCGATGAGTCCTGTCCAGTGTACTCGTAACCTAACAAGCACCCGCATACTATCTCAAGTACGACGTACTGACGGCTGTGGGACAGACCGTCTCCCCTTCTAGGATGAGAAGCGCATACGCTAGTCTACTCCGGAGTATCGATGCCCCGTCTCGATAATCCCACGACAAGGGACGTGTATATAAGGATGTGCTTGTAGATTACCCAGCCCCCACGAGTGTGACTGCCATCACAACGCTGGTAATCAAGCAAAGATCCTAAGGGCTCCACTAATGTGTATAGGTGATATACTAAAAGAAACACATGTACACATTAAAGCAGAGACAAACCAAGTAGCAAACTACTATTTCGAGCAAGATTGTCTATACAACTGTGAATATCCCAAGCTTCCATCAAGTAACATACATACTAGTATGATACAGTAATGGCCTCTAGGGTATATACACTAACAATCTCCCACTTGCACTAAGGCCATGTACTGGCGTATCGAAGACCTATCATCTCGATCAGCCGCTCGAACTGAGTCTGGGGTACGGCCTTCATGAGTGGATCTGCAGTGTTATCTTCTGAAGCAACCCTCCGAACCTCGATCTCCTGGCGATCCACGATCTCTCTGATCAGGTGATACCGCCTCAAGATGTGTCTGGATTTCTGATGGGACCTGGGTTCCTTCGCTAACGCTATAGCCCCGTTGTTGTCACAATACAGAGGTATAGGATCAACAATGGATGGAACCACCTGAAGTTCTTTCAAGAACTTTCTTACCCAGACGGCTTCTTTTGCGGCATCAGCAGCAGCGATATATTCCGCTTCCATCATCGAGTCAGCCACGGTTTCCTGTTTGGAACTCCTCCAACACACCGCCCCTCCATTGAGGGTAAAGACATATCCCGACATGGACTTGGAATCATCCTTGTCACTCTGGAAGCTGGAGTCAGCAAAGGCCTCGATCTGGAAGTCTTTTCCGCCATACACCAAGAACATCTCCTTAGTCCTTCTCAGGTACTTGAGAATGTTCTTTTAACGCTATCCAGTGCTTCTCCCAAGGGTTTGACTGATACCGGCTTAGCACACTCAGTGCATAAGCAACATCTGGTCTGGTACACAACATCGCATACATTATAGAGCCTACCGCCGAAGCGTAGGGTATAATAGACATGCGATCCCTTTCCAAATCAGTCTTGGAAGACATCTCTTTAGAGAGGGTGATCACGTGACAAGCCGGTAGATTACCGCGCTTGGAATCTTCCATACTGAATCTTTTCAGTATGGTGTCGATGTACCTGGACTGTGAAAGTCCTAATATCCTCTTGGATCTATCACAATGGATCCGGATCCCCAGAATGTAAGAGGCGTCACCCAGGTCTTTCCTGGAGAACCTGTGTGACAAGAACCCTTTGACAGATTGTAGCATAGGAATGTCATTACCTATCAAGAGAATGTCATCCACGTATAAAATGAGGAATACGACAGTTCTTGCTACAAATCTACTATAGATGCATGGTTCATCTGGATTTGTGATAAAGCCAAATTCTTTGACCGTCTCATCAAAACAGATGTTCCAACTCCGCGATGCCTGCTTTATTCTATAAATCGACTTAAGAAACTTGCACACCTTTCCGCTGCTCCCACTCTGAATGAAACCCTCTGGCTGGTCCATATAGACACACTCCTCTAAATTTCCATTTAGAAAAGCGGTCTTTACGTCCATCTGCCAAATCTCATAATCGTGGAAGGCAGCAATGGCAAGAAGGATCCGAATGGATTTAAGCATAGCCACTGGAGAAAAGGTTTCGTCATAGTCCAAACCAGGTCTTTGACAAAAACCCTTTGCAACAAGTCTAGCCATATAGGTCTCTACCTGTCCATCTATACCAATCTTCCTTTTGAAAATCCATTTGCATCCTGCGGGTTTTACCCCTTCTGTAGCAACGTCCAAAGTCCATACTTTGTTGGTGTACATGAACTCCATTTCGGTCCGCATTGCATCCAGCCATTTTACCGAGTCAACGCTCTGAATGGCCTGCTGAAAGCTAGTCGGCTCATCATTATCAATGATGCAATCCTCTCTATCCCCGTCTATGAGAAAACCGAAGTATCTCTCGGGCGGATGAGACTGCCTACAACTCCTGCGGAGCGGCATAAGAATGTCCTATTCTTTCGAACCCTCTGGTTCTACTAAGTTTTCAGTAATAGCTCGTGGTTCTAGAATTTCTTCCATTTCTATTGCTCTCCCACTTATCTGATTTTCCAAAAATTCAGTTTCCAAGAAGTAGGCATGACAAGAAACAAAAACCTTTTGTTCCTCTTCGCAATAGAAGAAATATCCCTTGGAGTCCTTTGGATATCCCACAAACTTGTACTATACTGAGCGTGCCTCGAGCTTGTCCGCATGCTGCTTTTTGACAAAAGCTGGACATCCCCATGTCTTAATATGCTTAAGATAGGGTTTCTTCCTATACCACATCTGATATGGTGTGGTAGGCACAGTCTTAGTTGGAACTCGGTTCAAAAGGTATGCAGCTGATTCTAGTGCATATCCCCAGAATGATCGCGGCAACTCAGCGCTACTCATCAAGGAACGTACCATATCCAATAGGGTTCGGTTCCGTCTCTCCGATACACCGTTATTTTGTGGAGTGTATGGAGGAGTAAGCTGAGAGAGAATTCCATTCTCTTTTAGGTAATCCAGGAACTCGGCACTCAAGTATTCACCACCTCGATCAGATCTTAGTGTCTTGATACTTTTGCATGTTTGTTTTTCTACTTCATTATTGTATTCCTGGAACTTTCCAAAGGCTTCAGATTTATGTTTCATTAAGAAGACATATCCGTACCTTGAAAAGTCATCCGTAAAAGTAATGAAGTAAGAATAACCGCTTCGCGCATGTGTAGACATTGGACCGCACACATCACTCTGTACGAGTCCCAAGAGCTCGCTCGCTCTTACTTCGTGTCCAGTGAACGGAGTCTTCGTCATCTTTCCTTTGAGACAGGATTGACAAGTTGCATATGTAAGGTTCCTAGGCACTCTAATGAGGTCTCACAAGGCATCAACCATGCCAATTTCAAATTTTTCCGGTGCCGAGAAACCCTAATACGGATCATTAACTAGAATTTTAGGCGAAAAATGCAACTAGTTAACAACTTAACTAAGTGATCGGAAATACAACCTTTGTAGATCCGGTTCTCCACCTCCATAGCTCCATGATGAAGTCCCCTCGCTGTCCAAATAGAATCCCGGGCTCTAGCGTCGGCTTCATCGGAGAAATGGGCGGGCTTGGTCGTCGGCTTCGATGCCGAAGATGATCTACGTCGAGGCATCACTAGATCAAGCTCCCACTTCACCAAGTCATGAAACTTGTGAAGAGAACACCATATACTACTTGGCAAGAGGTAGAGGATGAAGAAATAGGAGGTGGGTTCACTTTAGAATTGGATTTCTCACTCTTTTTCTCACTTTGCCATGGTTGGTAGCAAGCTTCTTCATGTGAAGAAGAAAAAGAAGATGAAAAGAATATTATGATAAGTTCATTAAAAAGGAAATGAAAAAGAATACTTATCATAATAATAACCATGGTCAAGTGTAGAGAATGAACTAGGGTTATGTGGAATGGTTAGGGTTAAACATGAGACAAAATGGTCACTTAGTCAAAGCTTCATGACGCTTCAAAATCAAACAAAATAAGCCACCATTTTCTTTCATTATCTTTTCCGTAAAGAAATAAATAAATAAATGAATAAATAAATAAAAGGAAAACCCTAACCATTACACAACCATGGTTTAATCTTTACACATACTCAAGTAAGCATGTATCATCAAACATGATACAATCAAGTGCACAAAAGTATATCACATATACAACTTGTGAACATCAAGTGATAAAATCCATTTAAAGTGAACCAATAATAGTTAATGCAAAGTAATATATCAAATATATAATTATGCATTAAATCATTAAATCAACACTTGATTTAACGATCCGGTCATATCGCATATAACCGACTAATATCCAATGTATCGGCTTATCGAATCAATCCTTGATTCGATAACCAGGTTATATCGCATACAACCATATCGGTACATTCATCGCGAGAATAGAATACGGTATCACATACACGCGTTATTCTCGGTCCCGCACATATCACATATGCGCTCCTATTCCATTTTGCTTGAGCCAGGAAACCTCTGTGTAGGACTCTAAAGACTCGTCAATACGCCGGTAGCAGATGATGATCATATCAAACACCCACAAGCCGCAAGCGGTCTGCTAAACGTAACGGCCACCCGGGTATTGAGCGATCAAAAGATCGACGAGCAAGCCCGCTCATACTCCTGTGAATCCAACCAGTAACACTTACCGTACAGTCCGGTCTCGTCGTCTGATATGTCGCATATCTCGCCTAGGGGTGGTAAACGTCAGACCCCAATAGCTCGATAAGTCGTGTCGATATGAGGTCTATAACAGTTCGAGAAACTAATGGTAACACTTACCAGTAAATCTCAGCAGCCCTGGCCAGGGATTTCCGGTTATAGCCAATCGAACACAGCGCAACATCAACTCCCTATACCGGGAGAGACGAATCCCCTCCTATCGCTCATTGCCTCCATGTGACTCGGGACTGTACCCAAAAGCCACCGTTTTGCACGCCCTCTTGGACGTGGTAAGGTGGAAATCAAAGCACAGTGGGAACCACACAAGACTCTATGACGATCTCGGGTCAACAGACTACTCTGTACCAGTGTCACAAGAGAACTGCCATCTGACGTATGGTATAATACCATCTGGGAGTTCTCGGCGAGTCCGTCCAGTGTACCCAGTCTCTACTGAGCACCCGTATATAATCTCTGATGTCAAACACCAATGGATATGGGATCATCCATCGCCCATCTGTATGGGTCGAGAAGGTATACGCTAGTCTACTCTGGTATATCGATGCCCCGTCTCGATACACCCACGACTAAGGACTTTGAAGGATGTACTTATGGACTACCATATCCCTACTAGTATGATCTGCATCATCATCCAGGTAGTCAAGTACACATCCTAAGGGCTTTACCAACATGTAACAGAGAGACAATCAGTGTACACGTTAAGGTAAAGGGTAACCAGATAGCATACTATCATGTCGAGCAAGAAAGTCCTCCCTATATATGTCCCAGCATCCACTACAATATACATCCTATGTATAGCAATGGCCTCTAGGGCATACATATAACTAACAATCTCCCACTTGCATAGGGCCATCTGATAGCAGTGGTTGTAGTATCTCATACTCAACCATCCCATAAAAGTCTCTCTCTGGGAATAGGCCTTCGTGAGTGGATCCGCCGTGTTGTCCTTTGAGTCTACTCTCCTAACCTCTATCTCTTAGAGATCAACCATCTCCATGATCATGTGATACTGCCTTAGAATATGTCTGGATCACTGATGGGACGGACGTTCCTTGGCATAAGCCACAACTCCATTGTCTCACAATGGTAGGAACGTAGTTCATCTCATGAACCAATATACACCCAAACAGCCTCTTTGGTAGCATCTTAAGTAGCGATGTATCCAGCCTTTATCGTCTAGTATGCCACGGTATCTAGCTTGGAACTCTTCCAGCATACCGTCCCTCCACTGAGGGAAAATACAATGCCTGTGACTGACATTCGGTCGTCTTTATCACCCTGGAACCCTTCCAGTGATTCTCCCCAGGATTGATTGATACCATCTCACTACAACTAGTGAGTATCCTAATATCCAATTAGATCTATCTCATAGATCCAAAACCCAGGATTTAGGAGGTATCACTTTGATCCTATATGGAGAATCCTTGTGATAAGCGGAGATTGACCGAGCGTAGCATAGGAAACTCCTTCCGTATCAAGGGTATGTTATCCACATACTCTACGAGGATCGTCACCATATTCCCTACTACCTTTTTGTTTATACAATGTTCATCTACCATTTTGATGATGTCAAACTCTTTGACTACTTCATCAAAATAGACGTTCCAACTCCGCGATGCCTGCTTTATCCTATAAAACATCTTGCACACGTTTCCGCTGCTCCCACTGTCTACGAGGCCCTCTGGCTGTGTCCTTATAGACGTTCTCTTCTAAAACATCATTTAGAAAAGCAGTCGTGGCACCCAACCGCCAGATATCGTAGTCATGGTATGTAGCCGTGGCAAGTAAGATCTGGATGGACTTAAGCATAGCCACATGAAAAGGTTTCATCATTATCCACGCCTGGTCGATGACGAAATGCTTTAACAAGTCTAGCTTTGAAAGTCTCAACTTTTCCATCTACACCAAGTAATCTTCTCAAGATATACTTGCTCCTGATGGGGATTTAACCCTTCAGATATAGCATCCAAAGTCCATACTTTTTTGGTGTACATGGATTCCATTTCAGATCGCTAAGCATCCAGCCATTCTTACAGAGTCCCTACTCTCGATGGCCTGCTCGAAGCTAGTTGGGTCATCATCTCATGATGCAATCCTCGCTCCCACTGTCATAGAGAAACCGAAGTATCTCTCAGGTGGGTGAGGAACCCTACTAGATCGGCGGAGAGGCTGAGGTTCGTTGGTAACTATTGAATCCTTTGGTTCTATCAAATCATTAGCTGCAGTTTGTATAGCTGGAACATTTCCAGTTCTACATAACAGATCTTGCCTCGAGCTTGTCCGGATTTTGCTTTTAGACATAGGCCGGACACCCCAAATCTTAACCAACTTAAGATATGGGCTCTTCCCTTATCATATCACATATGAAATAGTAGGCAACTGATTTGATTGGAACCCAATTCAATTGGTATGCAGCTTCTCAAGTGCATAACTCCCAAAAGCAAATAGGTAACTCAGTAGTACTCATCATAGAGCACACCTTATCATATAGGGTGAGATTGCTCCGCCCCGATATACCATCGTGCTATGGTGTATACGGAGGAGTAATGCTGAGAGAGAATCTCATTCTCCTTTAGAATAGTCCAGGAATTCCGTGCTCAAGTATTCTCCTCCTTGATCTCATCAAAGGACATAATACTTATACCCTCTATTGGTTCTCTACTTCTAGCTTATATTCTGTGAATATCTCAAAAGGTTCGGACTTATGTTTCAACAGGAACATATGTCTGAATCTTGAGAGATTATCAGAGAATGTAACGAAGTACAAAGAACCGGTCTTGGCATATGTAGACAGGGGACTTTACATACATCAACATGTATCATCCCAAGAGTTTACTAACTCTTTCTCTGTTTCCAGTAAACAGAGCTATGGTCATCGTATCTTTGTGACATGACTGGCAAGTTTCATAAGATGTAAATTCAAACAGATTTAAATATGCATCTAAATGTAACTTCAGCTAGTCAGGTCGCATTGATATGACCTAGTCTACAATACCTCAAGAAGGATCCGTTCATTTCTGAACTCTTCCCCTCGTGTGTGTTCTGTATACTAAGAACTGTAGTTTGATTTAGAACATTAATGCTTTTAGATAACGTGCCTGAACCGATCAACTTTTGATATAGGAAATGTTCAAAACATTATCCAACAATACAAAATTTTATCATTTCTTTACTAATAAAGAGACTGATATGATTTTTTATATCAGGTTCGGTATCTAATAACATTCGTTCAGAATCAATATATTGGTAATACAGGGTGACAGTGATCAACAGAATTGGCTGCAACACTTGCCCCGTTTTCTGTCTCATGAAACATATCACCCGTTCTCAGTTTTTCTACCTTTCTGTAGCCCATGTAACGTATTACATTTGCGGGATCCTGATCCGGTATCACATACCCAGGACGTAAAGGATACTGAGAAACAGTTCTATATAATGAACACACCCGAAGATGATGCATCAGCATGCACTCTCTTCGTTTGGGCGGCACGGGAATTCTGTTAATCCCCAAATTCCTGCTCGGTCTTATAACAATTATAAGTTGGAGCGGGACCAACGTTCCCCAGCTCAGTATAACAAGCGGGTTCGGTCAATATTCCGTATTATTATCTTGATTAAGGCGTGATATGGTCGCTAACTGGAGAGAGAGAGAAGAAAACACTCAGCGTGCGCTCTTTCAAGAATAGATTGGTTATTATTTTATCTAATCAGGATGGCTCCCACCGTTTTTATCAAACCTTCCTTCAAACCCTAAAAGGAAAGACTAGCCGGGATTAATTACACACTACAAGTTCGCCAATCTTTCAGCCAGGCCAGTGTCGGTACTTTGAGGGAGGTCCCCCGTGCTTTCGCACGAACCTAATTAATGTAAACCTCGTTTTCCCAGAGGCGTAACCTCGTTAACACCTTTCTAGACACCTACTTGATCGGCTAATTGTAATGTGTAAAACTCTCCCAGGATTAACTCTTACTCGCAGCGGGTATCGGGATCCAACTATCTCATAGAAGGTATGCAATCTCATTGCAAATTTCAACACTTGAAATTCCCGATAATATTTTGCCCCAAACGATCTATGACCTTGACAAGGTCAATAAACCATAGACCGTAAGTCAAGTTCAACCCGTCATTTCTTGATTGAATCAAACCCACCCGCACGACCCTTGACAAGGACAACAAGGCCGTACGACTACCCTAACCCAATCTGCATCATATGCATAAGCAGATAAATACTGGTTAGCTACCGCACACTGCGTCTTGACAAGGTCAACAAACGCTGCACGAATACTAAACAGGACTTATCTGAAATGACGGAGGGCTACGACAGGTTTTTCTGAAAACATATTGCGTAATTAACTTGATATCTTTGTAGAATCAAATAATTTTAAAAATGGAGTGCTTTTGAGGCTTTTCTAGTTTTGCTAAAAGAGTCACTCCCGGTGAAGGGATCGTCGGTCCTTTCCTCGTCGAATGAGGTGCGGGATATATCATATATATCACTGTGCAAAGCAAAAACAATAGAAGCAATCAAAAGACAAACCGATGGTTGTAGCATCTGCCAGTTACTGCTAAAGGAGTCACTCCCTGTGAAGGGATCTAGGTCCTTTCCTTATCGAATAAGGTGTAGGATATATCATATATACCGCTGTGCAAAGCAAGAACTGTAGCTACCTGTTTTCTTTTGAAATTCGATTCTACAACATCTTCAGGTTTCTTTTATTTCATTAAACACATTAATGAAGTCACATCATTTAAGTACCTAAACATCACAGATAAATACGACGTACACTTATGCCATCCGCATTCGCCTCGATGTCCCCTCGTGCACCGTTAGGTTAGGCAACTAACGGCAGAGCAGGGCAGGGCTAGCGCGGGTGTAAAACATAAGTAACATCTATATAATATATCATATATACTATATACAGTATCCATCACAGAACATATCACATGATCACATCACAGATATCGCAGCAGAAGAATCATATGAAATATTGGATATACTAGGACGTCCGTGTTTTGAATACGAGCCAGTATAAAACACGGATTCCACGGTCGTGATGAATAGCCAAACCCACACCCCTAGACCCCTACGAGAGCGGCAAGCAACCCTACCAATTCTAGGGTTAGGAGACCCGGACTCGACTCCTCGAGTTGGTCTCCCACTGGACCCCAGAACCCGGTTACTTGCGCTCCCCTCCTTGGGTCTATCCTAGTGCGGAAAAGTAAATAATATACAAACCGTGACATCTTCCGCAACCTGGAAGTGCCCCAATAAAAGAATATTACAAACAAGTTTTTACATGAATGAAAATGAAAAACACTCATCTCACATAAAAACCCCCAGCTATTCAAACACGACGATCCAATATAACATATCCAGCAACACATAACATCACATGTCATCAACGTAAGTAAATATGCGCATCCCAATTGTCGTTGACATATAGCAACGAAACCGACGATATCACATATTACACTTACGGTCACAGAAAAAGAAAGTGTAAAACTACAACAGTTGGAATCCGCAATCTGCATAGACATCGCATGCCTAATCAAATGAATACCTTAGACATCACATGCCTAACAATTATAAACCCCGCATTTTAGTCTCATTATCGAAAACTCTTTTCAATATCAAGTCGGGGAATTCAACAGGATTCCCGATGTTCTGATCGAATGCTCGTCACAAATTTTAGTCGACGGCCGCACCCCCGACGCCGTCGACGAAGTGCACCAAGGCGGAACACCGCTGCCGCGAGCACCCGAACGGATGCTTTCGGCGACGGGGTTCTCCTACAGTCACTTGGTCGGGGCTATGGAGTGAGGCTGTCTATTAAGTTTACCCGGCGAGTATCCGCGTACGCTACGTGATTGCGACGGACTTTTGATCACATCAAAATTCCGTGGCAACCGATCAAGTGAGACTAAAGTGCTATGTTTATAACATTCATTCAGTTATCTCATAACTACTTGTGAATTCCAATTGTTGTATCACATTCCGGATAAGTAGAAAATGTTAAACTTTCCGATCGAACAATCGAACACCCAAGTTTTCCCGATACAGCTCAACTCATGAAATAAGTTCAAAGACATTCACTTCATGTCTTAGTACCAACGGTCCAGCCGTAGAAGGGTCAAGCCAACGCCTCACATGTGGCACGCCGTACTGCCCCAAACCCTAAGGTTCAAAGGGCAGTTCAAGACGGTCACATAATCGAGTTAAGGTTTGTTGTCTTCTAGAGGGTCCATCGCGTTACTTGCACTACTTAGAACGTCTTTAAAACATGGAAAGATCCAACACTTGAAAATTTCCCGATAGGGTAAAAATTAGGTATTTATATCCAGTCGAACTTTTTAACATATTCTAAAATTATCCGGAAAACCACATAGATAAAATTAGACAATCCGATCGAAACACCGAGTCCCCAATACAACCCAGAAAATTCATCTCTTGAATAAATATTAAAAATTCCCAGGAAAACCAGCACTGCAAAGTAGGAGTTACTGTGCAAAATTCATTGAACAATGAGACATTACGGCCACGGAACCGCCGCACAAGCCATGCTTGTGCCGCGGAACCACGGCGGTTTGATGGATTTATGCTATCGAATTTCACAGTAATTCTTACAATCTCCTGCTGAATTTTCTGCATATTTTTAATCCTTAAAAATCCCAGTTTTCAGAAATTGTACAGAGAGCATTTTTTGGGTTAGGGTTTCGGTTCGATCGGACTTCTAACATCGTCTACGCATCGCCTAAGGCTCTAGCTAGACTCTGATACCACTGTAGGGTTCCTAGGCACTCTAATGAGGTCTCACAAGGTATCAACCATGCCAATTTCAAATTTTTCCGGTGCCGAGAAACCCTAATACGGATCGTTAACTAGAATTTAGGCGAAAGATGCAACTAGTTAACACCTTAACTAAGTGATCGGAAATACAACCTTTGTAGATCCGGTTCTCCACCTCCATAGCTCCATGATGAAGTCCCCTCGCTGTCCAAATAGAATCCCGGGCTCTAGCGTCGGCTTCATCGAGAAATGGGCGGGCTTGATCGTCGGCTTCGATGCCGAAGATGATCTACGTCGAGGCATCACTAGATCAAGCTCCCACTTCACCAAGTCATGAAACTTGTGAAGAGAACACGCTATACTACTTGGCAAGAGGTAGAGGATGAAGAAATAGGAGGTGGGTTCACTTTAGAATTGGATTTCTCACTCTTTTTCTCACTTTGCCATTGTTGATAGCAAGATTCTTCATGTGAAGAAGAAGAAGATGATGAAAAGAATATTATGATAAGTTCATTAAAAAGGAAATGAAAAAGAATACTTATCATAATAATAACCATGGTCAAGTGTAGAGAATGAACTAGGGTTATGTGGAATGGTTAGCGTTAAACATGAGACAAAATGGTCACTTAGTCAAAGCTTCATGAAGCTTCAAAGTCAAACAAAATAAGCCACCATTTTCTTTCATTATCTTTTCCATAAAGAAATAAATAAATAAATAAATAAATAAAAGGAAAACCCCAACCATTACACAACCATGGTTTAATCTTTACACATACTCAAGTAAGCATGTATCATCAAACATGATACAATCAAGTGCACAAAAGTATATCACATATACAACTTGTGAACTTCAAGTGAGAAAATCCATTTAAAGTGAACCAATACTAGTTAATGCAAAGTAATATATCAAATATATAATTATGCATTAAATCATTAAATCAACACTTGATTTAACGATCCGGTCATATCGCATATAACCGACTAATATCCAATGTATCGGCTTATCGAATCAATCCTTGATTCGATAACCAGGTCATATCGCATACAACCATATCGATACATTCATCGCGAGAATAGAATATGGTATCACATACACGCATTATTCTCGGTCCCGCACATATCTCATATGCGCTCCTATTCCATTTTGCTTGAGCCAGGAAACCTCTGTGTAGAACTCTAAAGACTCGTCAATACGCCGGTAACAGATGATGATCATATCAAACTCCCACATGCCGCAAGCGGCCTGCTAAATGTAACGGCCACCCGGGTATTGAGCGATCAGAAGATCGACGAGCAAGCCCGCTCATACTCCTGTGAATCCAACCAGTAACACTTACCGTACAGTCCGGTCTCGTCGTCTGATATGTCGTATATCTCGCCTAGGGGTGGTAAACGTCAGATCCCAATAGCTCGATAAGTCGTGTCGATATGAGGTCTATAACAGTTCGAGAAACTACTGGTAACACTTACCGGTAAATCTCAGCAACCCTGGCCAGGGATATCCGGTTATAGCCAATCGAACACAGCGCAACATCAACTCCCTATACCGGGAGAGACGAATCCCCTCCTATCGCTCATTGCCTTGATGTGACTCGGGACTATACCCAAAAACCACCGTTTTGCACGCCCTCTTGGACGTGGTAAGGTGGAAATCAAAGCACAGTGGGAACCACACAAGACTCTATGACGATCTCGGGTCAACAGACTACTCTGTACCAGTGTCACCAGAGAACTGCCATCTGACGTAAGGTATAATACCATCTGGGAGTTCTCCGCGAGTCCGTCCAGTGTACCCAGTCTCTACTGAGCACCCGTATATCATCTCTGATGTCAAACACCAATGGATATAGGATCATCCATCGCCCATCTGTATGGGTCGAGAAGGTATACGCTAGTCCACTCTGGTATATCGATGCCCCGTCTCGATACACCCACGACTAAGGACTTTGAAGGATGTAATTATGGACTACCATATCCCCACTAGTATGATCCGCATCATAGTCCAGGTAGTCAAGTACACATCCTAAAGGCTTTACCAACATGTAACAGAGAGACAATCAGTGTACACGTTAAGGTAAAGGGTAACCAGATAGCATACTATCATGTCGAGCAAGAAAGTCCTCCCTATATATGTCCCAGCATCCACTACAATATACATCCTATGTATAGCAATGGCCTTTAGGGCATACATATAACTAACAGCATATGAATGATATTCGAACGGATCCAAATATCCTTCTGTATGTAACTTAGTCAACCTTCTCTCATTGATGTGACCCAGTTTACAATGCCATAAGAAAGCATGATTGATTTCTGGAGACTTTCTTTTGTGTGTATTCTGGACATTGAAAATCTGTGGTTGGTTTAATACGTATATGCCATTGCATAATGTACCCGACCCAATCATAGCTTGATTAAGGTGAATGTTCACAACATTGCTTACAAATGCAAATTCATAACCTTCTTTAGATAATAAAGATACAGATATGATATTACAGGTTGCATTGGGTACAAAATAACAATCACGCAAAACCAAAACGTGTCCATCTGACAATCCCAGGTGATAGTCCCCCACGGACTCAACATTCATGCTAGCTCCGTTTGCAACTCTGAGGGTCATATCACCTGTCTTCAAAACCCTACGCTTTCTTAGTGCCTGCAAAGAATTACAAATATGAGATCCTGATCCGGTATCCAATACCCAGGAAGTAGAGTTTATTGAAAGACTGTTTTCAATAACATACACACCTGAAGCCGAAGCCACAACTTTCTTCGGGTCCTGGTTTCTGGCCTTCCAAGCCCTGCAATCTTTTTTCCAGTGTCCACTCTTGTGACAGTAAAAGCACTCTTCCTTTCCCACAAGCTTTCCCACTACCTTTGTTGCTTTTGCCTTTCCATTCGTTTCCACTTTACTAACACCGCCCCTTGGTTTGGAGGGGGTTTTCCTCTTCTTTCCCTTGGCTCTCACTTTGGACCTAGAAGAGGAAGGTCCTCCAACAAACAAAATGGATGTTTCCCTACCTTTCTGTAGGGTGACCTCCGCACTCCTCAACATGTTCAGAAGATCGGAAAATTCAACCTCCTTTCCTTGCATGTTGAAGTTTAGGATAAACTGGGCTTAAGTGGAAGGAAGGGACTGGAGAATCAAGTCAATGTAGAGCTCATTCTCCAATGTGGTCCCTAGGTCCGCGAGCTCTTCAATGTAGACAATCATCTTAAGCACGTGTTCCACTACGGATGATCCGATGGCCAATCTCGCCGAAAACAACTTTTTCGAGACTTCGTATCTGGCGATACAGGATTGCTCTCCATACAGTTCTTTTGTATGAAGAAATATGGATTCTAGGTCCGTATTCTCGTGCCTCCTCTGATGTTCATTGTCCATAGAGGTAAGCACGAGGCACTTGGCCTTCACGCAGTTGATCTCCAATGTCTTACGGATTTCTATATCCGCGACGCTGGAGGTGGGACCTGGGACAGGGGGAGCTTTGGTGGTAAGGAGATACCCCAACTTGTCATAAGTGATTGCCATTTTGATATTCCTGAGCCAATCTTTGTAGTTTGGCCCTGTCAGTATGTTTTTATCTAATAGTAACTTAAGTCCGGACATGTCGATTGGTCGCTGCAATTAGGAGAGAGAGAAGAAACACTTTAGCACGATGCTCTTGCAAGTTTAGAGTGGTTTTTAGTTTGCCTAAACAGGATGGCTCCCACTTTCTCTCTGTCACGACCCGCAAGGCACGGAACGCGACCGGCACTTAAGTTACGAAACATCTCAAGACGTCCATAAAATATGTAAGCCGAAGCCCAGAATACAAAACCCAATTAAGAATTAGAGTGAAGGAAAAACCATTTCTACTTAAAGCACTTGTTTCATAAAGTCATATCAGGTCTCTTTTTTAAGAAAAACAACTTCCTGTTGCCAAATCTTCTTTGTAAAATAGTTCCCCAGCGGGTACAAAACAGGAATATGAATGAATAACATGAATATGGCATCCCCAAGCGGGAGCTAGCACTTCGCCTCAAGGCCGTCACAAATCCCACGCAATATAAACTACAATGTGCAATAAAAGCAAGAAAGCACCGGCAATATAACATGTCGACTCAAGTGAGCTCGACCCCAAATATAACATATAATCCACAAGTCTCACAACCTCACCTCTTGGTCAATATACAGTTATCCAAATAAGACTGGTACAGCTGACAAAGTAGTAGGAGATGGAGTACTCTAGATACAAGGAACATAAATAAGGTGGTACAAAATGATAACAACCCACCTATGAGCAAAAGCCTCGAGTCCAGGCAAAAAGAGCAAAAGAGGCAAAAGTGTCCGCCGCTACAGTGCTGACGGAACGGACCTGCAGAAAAGCTGTGGCCCAACGGGGGTGAGTTGCCAGCTCGTGAGTAATAAATAACATCTACAAAGGCTATCGTATGCATGTACACAAGTATCCTAGCATCCCTAAACAGGTATGGCTATATGTACTAGTAGGTATGTATGTATCATCAGTGTAGTAACAAGTATGTATGTCACATGGATGGAATAACAGGTATGTATGCCACATGAATATACTATCATGTATGTATGCTATATGAGTCAACTCAAGATCTCAACAAGTAGGTATAAGAATTGTTCCTTCTTTTGTTTTTGAAACTCTTTTTAAATATCAGCATAATATCCATGAAATCAATAAAATCCGTGTCCAGCAACGACACCCCAAAACTGTCTCAAATCTCATATATCCATGTCAAGTATCTCTGGCATTAGCCGTCCAGCTGATCCATATCAAATATCAATATCCCAATCCAGCGGCCACGGTCGGTATCCTCTGGATATCCGCCGTGCCAAATGAAGTTACCGGTAGGTAATCCGTCCCCTGCCAGGCTCAACGCCATCTCCTGCGATCTTCATGCCCCGGGGTACCGTACCGGGCCCACCATGTACCCGAGACGGTTCATCCACCTCCTCGAAACGGGTCTCAAAAACCACAGCAAAACTCATGGTGGACGACACTTTACATCACTAGAAAACCGCAACTTTTATATTTTAAAAGGTTATAAGTTTGAAATCTTGCGGCTTTCCCCCGAAATCCAGAAATATCATAAATCTCATGAAATCATTATGAATGCATATGTCAATGATTATGAATGCATATGGTATCAATTTATAAAGTATGATTTATACTAGACATGAGCAAATGACATAGTGATACATATGCATGAGGATAGTAATTCTTATGATTTCATATTAAATACTTATTGCAATATCACATTTCTAGGCAATTAACATGTTTCAGATTTATAGTTATCTAGTGTCGTGACATTGCAATTACCAGGGTGTGTGTGTCCACATGAATAGTACTCGTGCTGCATATAAACCTGGTAATGGTGCATGTGTCCTATAATGTGTCTGCGTATATGGAACATCATATAGATCTTAACTGCAGCAATTATCATGCAAGTATTTTTATCATAATGTCACAAGTAATATCAAGTCTACTATATCTATTGGGCGACTCGCTCCATCCAAACGATCATCCCCCGTAGATGTTAAATCTACTCACCCGTGATCCCGTGCTAGGTGTGTCCGACCACCTGCTTTCCTTTCTCCGCTGCGCTTGAAGTCCCCGCCGGCGAACCTAGAATTTACAAAAGTCACCATATAAGGAAAAATCCTGCAAAACGCGATATATCGATAAAAAGGATACGCGTGCGTGAAACTAAACACGTGTGCACATGACACGACGCGACGCGCACAACCCACCAGAACCTAAACTGACACGCTGTGTCGCGTAGCGCGCTACAGAACCACGCGTATCACGCGCGTGTCGCACGAGACTTAAAAACATCGGAAACACGCAAATAGCTCCAGATTTTGCTTCTGGGCCAAACTTGAAAAGTTGCAGGTACCAGAAGCCTAACCTACCCAGAAGGACCCTACACCCAAAACCCCCACCCCCCACCCCCCACTCTGGCAGTAATTTGCGGCCAGAAAGAATATATCGGCGGCCGAGAGGGGGAGATGGGTCCCCATGCTCTGTGTGTGTTTCTACTAGTCTCACCATGCTACAGTTTTCATAATTTTAGTCTGAAGGGCTCGGGTCAACAGCAGATCCAATAGAGGCTAAAAGTCACTAAAACTGCCAAATTAGGCCAAGTCGGTAAATCGGGTGTCTTTTGTGAAATCTGGGGCAATCCTTTGGTTAACTGGCCTCATCAGTACCTAAAAGGGCTATTCTAACTAACACTACCTTCACTTTTTCCAAAATTCCCTTAAATCACCCAAATCACTACTAAAGCATGAAATAAACACTCATTAAGCTAGATTATCGTAATTTTAGCAATTTAAGGCTATCCATCTAAATTTAACGACACTACTAGGCTAAAACAGACTAATTAACACCAAAAAGGTTCCATTAAGCTACAAGCACTCCAATGTAACTAGATCTAGCATCACTACACAATTCTAGTACTAAAATTTCGATAAAACACTAAACTAGCCAATCAAGCACATAATCTACACAAATTGGAAAGAGTTTAGGAGTTATACCCCCTAGGAACCTTGCAACCAAGGAGAAGGAGAAGAAGGAGGGAGTAGGTGCTGCTGCTACAGCTCCTGGTGCTGCAACTAGGGCTAGAAGAGAGCTGGTCTGCACTTGCTGTTCTGAGGCAGAAGCAGCTGCTATTGTTGTGGTTTGTGAAGGTGGGGCTGTTGCTATGGTGTTAGTTTGTGCGTTGGGACTGATATGGTGTGGTGTTGAGCTGAGGTGGTATGGTGCTGGGCTGAAAATGTCACTGGTTCAGCTGATGCTGCTGCTGAAGCTGAAACAGGTTTGGGGTGCTTGCTGTTTTGAAGTAGTAGCAGCAGCAGGGGGCTGGGGTGAAGTTGAGGGAAGGCTTGAGTGTTGGGAGGGGGTGTTATGTAAGGAGTTGGGACTGATGTAGCTGCTGCTGCTGATGTTCTGGTACAATGGTTGATGCTGATTTGTAGGCTGAATTGAGCTGGAAGTGGGCTGATGTGAGTGTGTGAGAGAGAGTTGTAAGGTTGGGGCTGCTTGTAATGATGTTAGGGGCTGAAGTCGATGTTTGTGCAGCAGTTAAAATGTTGCTTTGTGAAGAACTGATGCTGGAAAAGAGATGAGAATGGCTTGATGATGGATCATCAGCTGCTGTAGCAGCAATATGGCTGTTTTGGGGTGGCTGATCTGTTGGTATATGGGCTGATCTTTGTTGTATGAGTGAGAGAGAGGTGAAAAAGGTTTGAAGTGAGGTGATGAGACTTAACCTTAAACCATCATTCTCCCTTTCTCAACCAAAAGCCATCATGACACATCACATCCCTCTCAAGTCAACCTTAAAACTCTCTAAATACTCATGGTCAAAGCCAACCATCCTCAATTTAAACTAATTAGCTTTAACAACCTAATTAACTTAACCAAGGACCTAACCCACCATGGTTAACTTAAACATGATTAACCCACAAGCTCAATTATGTGGCAACCCTTGTCTTAACCCTAGCTAACATGCACAAGTGTGTGTGGTCGAGATAAAATTCTACAAAAATAACCATAAAACCAGATAAATTATTAGAATCCCGTTTTGGTAAACTTTTTATCAAAAACCCCACATTAACACTTAATTACTACTAACCCTAAACTCAGGTGTTACAGTCTTCCCCCCTTAAGAAAATTCGTCCCCGAATTTTAAAATATGCAACTACATGTACCTTCAAAAAGATGAGGGAATTTCTTCCGCATCTCTCCCTCGGCCTCCCAAGTGATCTCCTCACCATTCGGGTTGCGCCAAAGAACCCTCACCGACGGCAGGACCTTTGATCGAAGTTTCTTCACCTTCCGATCTAATATCTCAATTGGCTGCACGGTGAACGAAATCTTGGGCTCAAGCTGAACGGTCTGATGCTGAATCGTGTGGGAAGGGTTATGAAGATATCTGCGTAGCATCGACACGTGGAAGACGGGGTGAACGTCTGCAAAGCTGGGTGGAAGAGCCAAACGATATGCAACTGCGCCAACACGCTCGAGGATCTCGAAGGGACCTACGAATCTAGGGCTAAGCTTTCCCTTCTGCCCAAATCGCATCACACCCTTCATCGGAGAGACCCTCAGAAAAACATGATCGCCAATTGCGAACTCTAGTCTATGACGGCGCCTGTCTGCATACGATTTATGCCTGCTCTGAGCTGCTCTCATCCGGTCTCGAATCAACTGTACTTTCTTGGTCGTCTCCTGCACGATCTGTGGCCCAAAAATACTGCTCTCGCTCAGCTCGGTCCAACAGACGGGCGATCTACATCTCCTCCTATACAAAGCTTCGAAAGGTGCCATTTGGATAGTATCCTGGAAGCTGTTGTTATAGGAGAACTCCACTAGAGGTAAATGACGATCCCAGCTACCGCCGAAATCCAAAACACACGCTCTGAGCATGTCCTCGAGAGTCTGAATGGTCCGCACCGACTGTCCGTCGGTCTGCGGATGAAACGCTGTGCTGAAGCTCAAACGAGTGCCCAAAGCCTCCTAGAGCCTCTGCCATAGTTGGCTGGTAAACTGGGTGCCTCGATCTGACACGATACAGGTCGGTACGCCATGTAACCGCACGATCTCGTCAATGTAAATCTGGGCATACTGAGCAAAACTGAAAGTGGTCTTCACTGGCAGAAAGTGAGCCGCTTTCGTCAATCGATCCACGATCACCCAAATGGAGTCGTACCCCAGACTGGTCCTAGGTAGACCCACAACGAAGTCCATCGAAATCAGCTCCCATTTCCACTCCGGAATGGGCAAAGGCTGCAACTCTCTTGCTAGCCTCTGGTGCTCGGCCTTGACTTGCTGACAAGTCAGGCACCTTGATACGAAGTCGGTGACATCCCTCTTCATCCCGTCCTACCAATAGACATCTCTTAAGTCGCGGTACATTTTGGTGGAACCTGGGTGAACGCTGTATGTAGATCTATGCGCCTCCTCAAGAATCTCACGTCGCAGTCCCTCCGAATCTGGTACGCACAATCGAGTCCCAAATCGTGGTACTCCCTGATCGTCGATCATAAACTCGGAATCTCTTCCCTGCCTAATCCGCTCCATGATATCTGAAAGTCGGTCATCACTGGGCTGTGCCTCTCGAATGCGGTCGAGTAACTGCGGACGTGCATGAACATGCGCAAGCTGTCCCCCTGTCGGAGTGAACTCGAACTCAACTCGGCTGTCGCATAAAGTCTGCCAATCTGCTGACGACTGCCTCTGCACTGCGCGCAAACAGGATAGACTACCCCCGGGGCCTCCTGCTCAAAGCATCCGCCGCTATATTCGCCTTGCCCGGGTGGTACAAGATCTCACAGTCATAGTCTTTCACCAGCTCCATCCAACAACGCTGTCTGAGGTTCCGGTCTCGCTGCTGAAATATATATTTTAAGCTCTTGTGGTCAGTGAATATCTGGCACGACACGTCGTATAGGTAATGTCGCCATATCTTCAGTGCAAAGACCACTGCAGCATCTCCAAATCATGAGTGGGGTAGTTCTGTTCGTGTTTCTTTAATTGCCGCGAAGCATACGCGATCACCCTGTCATGCTGCATCAATACGCATCCTAACCCTACCCGTGAAGCGTTACAATAAACCACGAATCCGCCTGATCCTGAAGGCAATGATAATACAGACGCCGTAGTCAAACAAGTCCGTAGCTGCTGAAAACTGTGCTCGCACTCCTCCGTCCAAACGAAAGGAACTCCCTTCCGGGTCAAACCGGTCAAAGGTGCAGCAATACGGGAGATATCCTGAACGAATCGCCTGTAGTAGCCCGCCAGGCCTAGAAAACTATGGATCTCCATAACCGATGTCGGTCTGGGCCACTACTGAACATCCTCAATCTTCTTCGGGTCCATACATATGCCATCTCTCGTAATCACGTGGCCCAAGAAACCAACGTTGTCCAGCAAGAAAGCACACTTGGAAAGTTTTGCGAAAAGCTGGTGCTCCCTCAAAGTCTGCAAAGTAATCCACAAATGCTGCTCGTGCTCCTCTCGGCTCCGGGAATACACCAAAATATCGTCGATAAACACGATGATGAACAAGTCAAGATACGGCCTGAATGTACGGTTCATCAAATCCATAAATGTTGCGGGGGCGTTGGTGAGTCCGAACGACATCACCAGAAACTCATAGTGGCCATAGCGTGTACGGAAGGCTGTCTTCGGTATATCCTCCTGTCGGACTCGCAGCTGGTGGTATCCTTATCGTAAGTCGATCCTCGAAAAATAACCCGCACCCTGAAGCTGATCGAACAAATAATCAATGCGTAGCAACGGGTATCTGTTCCGCACGGTAACCTTGTTCAGCTGGCGGTAGTCGATACATAAGCGCAAACTTCCGTACTTCTTCTTGACAAACAGGACCGGAGCACCCCATGGAGAAACGCTAGGTCGAATAAGTCCCTTATCTAGCAAATCTTGCAGCTGAACCTTCAACTCTCTAAGTTCCGCCGGGGCCATCCGATAAGGCGTTATAGAAATAGGCCCCGAGCCGGGAATCAAATCAATACAGAATTCGACATCGCGCTCAGGCGGCAATCCTGGCAGCTCATCAGGGAAGACATCGGGGAACTCGCATGCAATCGGAACCTGGTCCAATGGAACATCTGTAGCTCTAGTATCGCAAACATAGGCTAGAAATCCCCGACATCCCTTTCTCAACAGCTGATCAGCGCGAATAGAAGAAATCAATATGTGAGGGGCGGCACCACGGTCCCCCTGCACAACAAAAGCCGACTCGCCGGGAAAACAAAATCTAACTGTCTTCTCGCGGCAGTCCACCGACGCATAGCACGTGGCTAACCAATCCATGCCCAAAAGAACGTCGAAGTCCAACATCTCAAGAAGGATCAAGTCGACAGGCAGCTCTCGCTCGCCAATATGAACGGTACAGGATCGGAACACGTGCCTAGCAACAAATGACTCTCCCACAGGAGTAGTCACAACAAGCAGCTGATCAAGCAAACCGGACTCTCTACCCAAACTCGGCACGAAGTGTGTGGAAACGTACGAATGCGTGGATCCGGGATCAAACAACACGTGTGCATCAACAGAACATACTGATAGGGTACCTGTCACGACGGCATTGGATGCCTGCGCATCCTGGGGTGTCAACGCAAAGACTCGGGCCTGACCTCCTCCAATAGCGGGCTGGCCTCGGCCTCGGCCTCTGCCTCCTCGTCCTCTCTGGATCGGTCCGCCGCGTCCACGGCCTCTGGGTGCACCTAACTGGCGTGGAGCATCGCCTGTGGCAGGAAGTAGAGGTCTCTGAGGAGGGGGCGGTGATGGTGGTAAGGTCACATGCGGAACTTTCGCCACTCCCTGTCGTCTCACTGGACAATCCCTAATACGATGGTGCAGACTCCCGCACCTATAACATCTTGGCGACGACTGCTGTCCCTGTGTGTACGATCCATACAGCTGACCTCGTCCAAACCCTCTGCCGGCCCTATCTCTCGGAAGGAATCGGGCATGCTGCCTCTGATCTGGCGTGCCGGTACAAATCCTTTTCGGCCAGGGAACGGCCGAAGTCGCTGAAATACGTGCCACCATCCGCAACGCCGTATCCATAGCGGCCGAATAGGTATCGAAGTGCTAGGCGCCAATGGCAAGAAATAGCTGGGCATCCAGCCCCTGTATGAACCTCTTCAGCCTCTTTGCTTCGGTATCCACCAGATACGGAGCATATCGGGACAACTGTGTAAACTGGACGTCATACTCAGACACCGTCATCCCTGGGGTCTTGATCAAGGCCTCAAAACTACGAGCTCTGGCGTCACGAACGCTCTCCGGAAGGAAACGGGCTAGAAAGACTGCTGTGAACTCGGTCCATGTCATGGGCGGTAGACCTGCAGCTCGACCTCTTAAAACTGACTCCCACTATATCTGTACAATGCCCTCAAGTCGGAAACTCGTAAGCTCTACCCAACGATCATCAGAACATCTCAACGAACGGCAGATCCTAGCCAAGCTGTCAAGGAACGTCTGCGGGTCCTCTGCTGCATCAGTACCCGTGAAGACTGGAGGTCTCAGCCTTATGAACTCCTGTAGCGAAACCGGGATGGCCACAGTGGTAGTAGTAGGAGCAGGTATCATAGTAGTCTGGGATGTAGTAGGTACGTCCTCCGGCCTCGGCGCACGACCTGCCGCAACTGAGGATCCTACCATCTGACGTAGCTTCTGCATACTCCCCATCATCTGTCGCAGCTCCTCCATACCGGACTCAAGTCTATCCATACGGACTGGGGAAGGTGGATCAGTCTGTCCCTGGGCGTAGGCATACCACCTGCTCAGTCCTAGTCTCGGACGAGCCAGCTCGAATCTCGTCTCGGGCGGCAGCCCTCTGCGCTCTGGTAGCCCTCTGCGGCATAGTGACTGGTACAGGAAACAGGACAATGAGAACGGTGCAATAGAATCGAAGGATACACGGAATTGAAGAAGGAATTTCAAGCAAGTATATCCTAAAGTCACCTAGGCGGAGTACCGCATCGCAAGTATGCCGCGGACATACGTATGTTACGCTACCCTGCTTAAGTCACTTACTCCATCTACTAAGGGTCATCCTACACTCGGAAAGGTGAAACCTATGGCTCTGATACCAACTTTGTCATGACCTGCAAGGTACGGAACGCGACCGGCACTTAAGTTATGAAACGTCTCAAGGCGTCCGTAAAATAAGTAAGCCGAAGCCCAGAATACAAAACCCAATTAATAATTAGAGTGAAGGAAAAACCATTTCTACTTAAAGCACTTGTTTCATAAAGTCATATCAAGTCTCTTTTTTATGAAAAACAACTTCCTGTTCCTAAATTTCTGGCAAAATCTTCTTTGTAAAATAGTTCCCCAGCGGGTACAAAACAAGAATATGAATGAATAACATGAATATGGCATCCCTAAGTGGGAGCAAGCACTTCGCCTCAAGGCGGTCACAAATCCCACGCAATATAAACTACAATGTGCAATAAAAGCATGAAAGCACAGGCAATATAACATGTCGGCTCAAGTGAGCTCGACCCCAAATATAACATATAATCCACAAGTCTCACAACCTCACCTCTAGGTCAATATATAGTAATCAAAATAAGACTGGTACAGCTGAAAAAATAGTAGCAGATGGAGTACTCTAGATACAATGAACATAAATAAGGTGGTACAAAATGATAACAACCACCTATGAGCAAAAGCCTCGAGTCCAGGCAAAAAGAGCAAAAGAGGCAAAAGTGTCCACCGCTACAGTGCTGATGGAACGGACCTGCAGAAAAGCTGTGGCACAACGGGGGTGAGTTGCCAGCTCGTGAGTAATAAATAACATCTACAAAGGCTATCGTATGCATGTACACAAGTATCCTAGCATCCCTAAACAGGTATGGCTATATGTACTAGCAGGTATATATGTATCATCAGTGTACTAACAAGTATGTATGTCACATGGATGGAATAACAGGTATGTATGCCACATGAATATACTATCATGTATGTATGCTATATGAGTCAACTCAAGATCTTATCATGTAGGTATAAGAATTGTTCCTTCTTTTGTTTTTGAAACTCTTTTTAAATATCAGCATAATATCCATGAAATCAATAAAATCCGTGTCCAGCAACGACACCCCAAAACTGTCTCAAATCTCATATATCCATGTCAACTATCTTTGGCCTCAGCCGTCCAGCTGATCCATATCTAATATCAATATCCCAATTCAGCGGCCACGGTCGGTATCCTCTGGATATCCGCCGTGCCAAATGAAGTCACCGGTAGGTAATCCGTCCCCTGCCAGGCTCAACGCCATCTCCTGCGATCTTCTTGCCCCGGGGTACCGTACCGGGCCCACCATATACCCGAGACGGTTCATCCACCTCCTCGAAACGGGTCTCGAAAACCACAGCAAAACTCATGGTGGACGACACTTTACATCACTAGAAAACCGCAACTTTTATATTTTAAAAGGTTATAAGTTTGAAATCTTGCGGCTTTCCCCCGAAATCCAGAAATATCATAAATCTCATGAAATCATCATGAATGCATATGTCAATGATTATGAATGCATATGGTATCAATTTATAAAGTATGATTTATACTAGACATGAGCAAATTACATAGTGATACATATGCATGAGGATAGTAATTCTTATGATTTCATTTTAAATACTTATTGCAATATCACATTTCTAGGAAATTAACATGTTTCAGATTTAAGGTTATCTAGTGTCATGACATGGCAATTACCAGGGTGTGTGTGTCCATATGAATAGTGCTTTTGCTGCATATAAACCTGGTAATGGTGCATGTGTCCGACCACCTGCTTTCCTTTCTCCGCTGCGCTTGAAGTCCCCGCCGGCGAACCTAGAATTTACAAAAGTCGCCATATAAGGAAAAATCCTGCAAAACGCGATATATAGATAAAAAGGATACGCGTGCGTGAAACTAAACATGTGTGCACACGATACGACGCGACGCGCACAACCCACCAGAACCTAAACTGACAAGCTGTGTCGCGCAGCGCGCCACAGAACCACGCGTATCACGCGCGTGTCGCACGAGACTTAAAAACATCGGAAACACGCAAATAGCTCCGGATTTTGCTTCTGGGCCAAACTTGGAAAGTTGCAGGTACCAGAAGCCTAACCTACCCAAAAAGACCCTACACCCAAAACCCCCACACCCCACCCCCCACTCTGGCCGCAGTTTGCAGCCAAAAAGAATAAATCGGCGGCCGAGAGGGGGAGGTGGGTCCCCGTGCTCTCTGTGTGTGTGTTTCTACTAGTCTCACCATGCTACAGTTTTCACAATTTTAGTCTGAAGGGCTCGGGTCAACAGCAGATCTAATAGAGGCTAAAAGTCACTAAAACTGCCAAATTACGCCAAGTCGGTAAATCGGGTGTCTTTTGTGAAATCTGGGGCAATCCTCTGGTTAACTGGCCTCATCAGTACCTAAAAGGGCTATTCTAACTAACACTACCTTCACTTTTGCCAAAATTCCCTTAAATCACTCAAATCACCACTAAAGCATGAAATAAATTCTAATTAAGCTAGATTATCATAATTTTAGCAATTTAAGGTTATCCATCTAAATTTAACGACACTACTAGGCTAAAACAGACTAATTAACACCAAAAAGGTTCCATTAAGCTACAAGCACTCCAATGTAACTAGATCTAGCATCACTTCACTGTCACGACCCGAAAGTACGGAACATGACCGGCACTTAAACTACGAACGTCTCGAGGCGTACGTAATCTAAGTAAACCGAAAACCCAGAAATCCAAACCAAGAAAAGTAGTAGAGTGAAGGAAAACCAATTTAAATCAAGTAGTTTTAATAGCATAAGCTGAATTATGCGGGTTTCTAAAAACATCAAAATTTTACTGAAAATTTCGGCAGAGTCTCCTTTGTAAATATTGGCTCCCAAACGGGATACAACATGAATAGTATACGAAATCATTAAAAAGGTATCACCAAGCGGGAGCTAGCTCTTCGTCAATCGACGGCCACAACCACACACGCAATATAATATACAACGCCAACGGCGAGGATCAAAACTCAAAAGGAAACTCAAAACCACCAGAAATATAACGAGCGACTCTAAGGTCGAAAGAATAAACAACACTGGTCTCTATCTCAATAAATACATGTTTGGTTGATGGAATTTACTAGATACAACGGAATAATATTATACAAGGTAATATGATGGGTACGATACAAGAAAAACCCACCTACTAACAAGTCACCCGAATGAAACTGAGCCAACAAGCCGTAATTAAACCTGTACGGCAAAACCTGCAAGAAACTGGGGCACAACGGGGGTGAGTTGCCAACTCGTGAATAGAAAAACATCTACGCACAGAAATCGCATAAATAACGCAATCCTAGGTCAATGATCATAATATATCCTCAAAAATGTATATAACATGCAGCCTATAACAATGGCTAGGGTAAATATCTAACCCGAGTGTAAACTCGTGTGCCCGTGTCAGTGCCTCAGGTGGCAATATATCATATGAATGAGGTATGCATGCATGAAAACAGAATACATGTAAATGAAGACACTGTTTTCATAAATTAGTGAGATTTCCTTCATATTTTTAAACTGAGGTATCATAAATGAAATCAGTATCAACAGTGTCTAGCATCGACACAAAACATAAATCTCACTGTCTCGAAATATCAATGTCTCAATCTCAATATCTTGGGCGCCATCAGTCCAGACCGGCCCCTACCATCCATCTCAAGACCACGACGGTATCCTCCGGATATCCGACACGTCGGGTAATATCACCGGTAGATAGTGCTCTCCTGCCAGGCTCACATCGTCATCATCACACGCTTCTTGCCCCGGGGTACCTTACCGGGTCCACCATTTACCCGAAACGGTTCATCCGTCTCCTCGAATCGGGTCTCGAAATCCATCAGCAAACTCATGGTGGACGACTCATACCTCATGGGAAAACCGCACTTTATTTTAAAAAGAGAGAAATCAGTTCATATAAGTTTTTGCAGTTTTCCTCCAAATCCAGAAAAACTCATGGAAATCCGAATCCAAAATCTCAATAACACGTAAAATAGTGAATATATGCATGAGAATCCATGAATGCGGCATAACAATGAATAACAGTATGCAAGAAGTAGCAGGTAATAACTACAATGTCTAAACTAACATATAGGGCAAGTACACTAATATCATGTCTAACTATTAGCTAACAGGCTATGTCAAGCAATAATATTTTCTAAGGTGTACGTGACATGGCAATTACCGATGAAGATGTGTGTGAGCCGGCATTTAAGTGTACGTGGTACATACGCATCATCGGTAATGGTGCTGGTGTCCTAACAGCATGATATCAATAATGGAGTATGAAGCATAAAATAAGCATGCGATGCGAAGCGGACCGCAAAAATGAGCGGGAGCTGAAAACTAGACACAACTATAACTAATCTGCATTAATCTAATATAAGTCCTACAAATGGTGCCTTTTGAAATAACATGAATCATGGGGTTTTGAAAATAGGGACAACGGTGTTTTTATGAAAAGTTACGTCTTTTGAAATATCCGTAGGATCCCTTGGGCTGTCTTTTAAAATACCCACGATTCGTTAGTTTTTGAAATAGGTAAGAATCGAATCTAATCTAACAACTAACTAACTAAAGGGCTAAGCTAACAAGCTGGACTACAGGTAAGGAAACCGCCTAACATCTGAGTCGATACATATACATACCTGTATATGTATAGTCGGTGATCCCGCCTCAATAATATCATATCCGATACCATATCTATAATCAGGCATCCCAAGTCAAGAGTGCGGATCAATCATCAATATAGCTCGTAAGTAAATCCGTCGTACGGCATCCCAATCTGGGTACGGGTCAATATCACATTCATCATACTATTCACCTGGTATCCTCTTTATCAAATATCATGATCGCGGTACTGATCTACGTCTAGTACCATACTGATACCACCTACGTATGCATGGACGTGTGTGAAACACTACGTCAAGGACCCGCTACAACGTCATGTCGTATCTAAGATACGAACCCTGCTATATCACCGATCTCATGGCCTCAAATCAAATCTCATCGACTCAGCTCAATCCCAAGTATCATCCTCAATCCGTATGTGAACACATAGTCCCATACCCATGTGAACACATAACCATAAAGAATCCCATGAGCACATAACAATAGGAAAGTATGCAAGTATGTATGTGTGTATGTGTAGTGCAACACTACCCTAGGGTTCGCAACGCTAAAATAATCCAACACACCAATATCCATCTTAAACATCGTTATTAATCCCAAATAACAGATAATAATTGTTGGTGTGTATACGCATCCGTATACACCAGACTGCGGGGGTGCTATACGCCATCCACCCGACTTCTCCCCGTAGATATAAATCTACTCACCTGGTCCTCGCTAGCCGGTGCCGACATCGCCACGCGCTTGCTTGTCGTCTCGAAGTCCACATGGGGTACCTACATATCATAACGCACCGTATCATATTAAAACTAAATTCGAAATCGAAACGGCATACGAAAATCAAATCGGCTCGCGTATCACGCATAGGTCCAAACCTATCGCCTACGCATGCAAGAATAGTCAAACCAACCCTCGATGTCGATGTACAAACGTCAAACCATCGAGAAAAATCTAATCACACTCATTTGCACATTCACGAACACTAATTTTAATATAAACTAGGTTAAAACTCACAAAACCCCCAATTTCACTTAAAAAGTCATTTTTCCGAAAATCTAGCGAGCACAAGTCGCCGTTTTTGTACAAAACATGATGTTTAAATCAATGTAGCGGCCAATATACTTATTAAATATCTTAAATAAGTCATAGAAAAAATTTCCGGAATTTAATCTCATTAAATTCCAAAAACCCTAATATTCTAGTTTACAAAATACCCTTTTTAACAATTTCATAGCAAAAATGCACAAACTACAATTTAGGTTGGATTTCCATGAACTAAAGTGTTAAACTACACTTAATAAAGTTAATAATACTATGAAACCATAACTAGATTTTTAAACCTAATTATTAGACTAATTATAAAAACCTAGTTAGCAATTAGCAAAGTTATCACAATTTTAAATTAACAAATTAGTAAATAGCAACTAACTTAGATTTTGCATACAACCACATGTTAATCTCCTCATTACACCCATAACCAATTGATAAAAACCTCACATGATCACAAACCCTAATCATTAATTCAAAACCCTTCTCTTGAATTTCAATTCAAGCACCTAGAACTAATTAAAAAAAACCTAATTAAGCTAACATGAAACAATCAACACAATTTAAGAAAAGGTTAGAATTTATACCTCATGATCAAGAGATCAAACATGAAATTCAAAGCCTCTAAAATGCCAACTTGCTCCCTAGATCCATACAAGAATAGCTAATGAAAAATGGGTAGGAGTTAGATTTGAGTTTTGGTTTAATTTTTGATGGAAATTTGATGGATTTTGAAGACTTTTTGATGAGGAAAAGAAAGGGGGAAAATTGGGGCTGCACAAAAGGGTGGCTCGGCTGAAAATGGAGGGGAGAGGAGAGAGAGGGAGGTGAGGAAAATAGTCCAAGTCAAGGCATAAAGTCAAAGGTCCAACTCATTTTACAATTTCCTTTCATTTCCTTTGTTTTCTTTCTTTTCTTTGCTTTGAAATTCAAGTAGGGAAAAAGATGGGGGCTGCTGAATTCAGCCAAGGGGAGAAGTGAATGGGGGTGCGTGGGTGTGTGTACGGGTGTGGGGTGATGAAAAATGATAAATATAATACCCCAAACATCCATTTACGCTAAAAAAAAGCCTTTTTTCTTCAATAATTTCTAAACCGTTTTGGCAAATGATTTCGTTCCAAAAACCACATGATAAAATTTTATTTAATGTTTTATGATGCAAAAAATTTGTTTCTACTCATTCTAATTTGTAATTTTCCCTAATTAAATGTATTAGTGACGGCTTAAAATAATAATAAAATAATATTTTTTTCAGAAAATTTGAAATTTCACCAGCAGCTCAATAAACACCAAATAATAGCAATTACATAGCTAGAATATGTATATTTAATTTTTATAATAAGATATTTGTATTTTGACTTCTTACAGAAAACCCCCTTATTTTACCGATTTTTTTCGAAATTTCACCGAAACGATTTTCAAAACTTACAATCTTCCCCTCTTAAAGAAATTTGGTCCCCAAATTTAAATTCAAACTCCCCCAAATACTAAAACATCTAAGAAAACCCATCAAGTCGTCGGGGCTCCGAAATTGTAAATACATAAAACAAATCGTAGCGCAGCGCATGCGCTTGAAAAATGAGCATATAACTCAAATCAAAACTCCGTCAAGTATCCCGCAATCTTCGGAGTCATGGAGAAGACATCAATGCCAAATCCAAAATGAAAATCAATATGATATAACTCGAAACTATACATGTAAACATCGAATCTATATCTGTAAGTATCTGAAGAAAATGCATGCCAATCTCTTTAAGTTGCTGTGCAACGCGTATAACACTGCACAGTGGCGGACATCTATCATAAGAAAATAACTATATACATATATACCTTTGTTTGAAATGTACGTTCCGCCGTTTTGGAAACAATTTAGAAGGGTTTCTTTGTTTTAAACATTTCGTGTCATATCAGACACGTAGGTAAATACTAAGGCTATAGCTCGCTTTTTGGAAATCCCTTCAATAACTATCAATGCATGCAAAAATATATTCAGGTACTGTCCTCTGACTAGTCCTGCTCAGTACGAAAACACATAGCAATATCATAAAAACGTACTGCTCTATACGAAATCAATCCCAAAATATGCACATGAATGCTACGTGCGTCTGGTGCGCACGGAAATCAAAATCCATGAATGTGCCATACATGCGCACAGAAACAACATCTAAGTGCATCGAGTGTGCACGAAACATCTGTCGTAGGCAACATGTGTGCCTGACAGCAAAATCAGGTTCATCTGACATGCACGAAAAATTCTCGATTTAGTGCCTCTGGTGTGCACCAAAATCACCCTTCAAAACCTGCGCCCAACATGCGCGAAAATCCAAATCAGGTGCATCCATCGTGCACAAAATCATGAAATCCAATATCAAGCGCCGAACGTGCACAAAATCAATCAGGTGCACAAGGTGCACAAAACAAATATCGAGTATCACAATCGAAATCGAAGTCCGGTGCATCTGAGTGCACAAAAGGCGTATCACTACACTGCAAGCATATATAAACTATACAGAGTGCGGGAACGAAATCATGTGCGTGCATACGCACAAAATCAACTCAAATGCCTAAAACCGTAAAATCACAAACATGTGAAACCCAAGCACGAAAACGATATCAAGTGCAACACTGTGTAAAGATCGTAAATCCTCAATCATCAAAATCAAATCAGGCGAATAAATCACCCAAAACATCGAAATCAATAATGGCGGAATAGTACCGCTCAAGCGCATCCTCTAAGAAACTCGGGCCAATTGACGCGGTCACTAGTGGGACGTCTCGTCGATGATCATGAACTCTGGCCTGCTGGTGTGCGTAACAATGACCACTCCTGGGTCAAGGTCTTCACTATGAATTACCAATCTCTCGGTCCATCGGCTCATCGGCCCTGTCAGGTGTGCCAACGGGGATGATCCCGTTCTGGCACTTCTCTGGTCATCTCTCGGTCAATCATCGCGACCACTCGTAAGACAGCATATCACTGGCGTCGGCCTCTGGCTCTCTGAATGTACGTGACACGTCTGATCCTGGGTTCAAGTACCATTGCAGCAGTGTCCTGGAAGGAATCCTGCTCACGGTCTCTTCCATGTCTCGTCTCTGCCAACTGTCCGTAAGTCATCGTCCTTTCCTATATCTGCATCTTGCTCTGGAACGACTGCATACTCATCGCGACTCCTTCTGGAAGGTAAATCCAAGTACTCTGCCTCGGCATGCGTATCGCATCTCTGATGTCGGCAGAGGGGAACGTCATCATATCCAGATCTTATACGAACCTCTTACTCCATTTTTCTCTAATGTCGACCGCTTCGGACTCGTCTCGTCGTGGCTGCATGGACTGAGCTCAAACGGCTATCCTCGTATCTGGAGTCTCCCAAGAATGCATCTCACCACCTAGCATCCGATTGAAGTCGAACCATTCGATCGATTCGTCGAAACCTCATAATCCCCCAAGAGCTCAACATCTTGGTACAGTTTAATAGTATCGAATATATATACCACAGCATCGGTGGTCCAGCCGTAGAAGGGCAAACCTAAGCCTCACTAATGGCGCCGTAGAACTGCCGCAAACCCGAAGGTTCAAAGGCTTCCACACGGTCATTAAGTCAAGTTAGGGTTTCATTCTTCTAGAGGGACCATAGAATTGCCCGCAAGTCTTTCCGAATACTTTAAACTTGGAATAATAGGTTTCCGACATTCGATCGTCTCTGTCGACCCTCACGTCTCTGCGTGAAGTCGTCTCTAGCTGGAATCAATCTATCTGATGACCTCGCATCGGGGTAAGCGAACGATCCACACGTTCTAGTCATTCTTCCTTGGTGACTAGCGGCCTTCTATAATCTCTTAGTACAACCTCGTACTGCAATAGCACCCACATCTGGGGCGATATCTCGTCGTTCACAGCAAAAACTGGTTCGCTCATCTGCACGCTGAACCGTGCCTCAATCACTTCAATGGTCATCTAAGTATGGCTTGCCTCTACCGGTGGCTCAATCCTCCGGTGCTAATCTGCACATCCGAGCAATCTCATAAAGGCGATCCGCCAAACGCTCGTGGCGCGGAAACACAGTAAAAAGACACATCTCTGCAATCGTGTGTCGCCGGAATTTCGCCCTGGTCAGTCCTCGTTCGTGACGAGCTTGTGCTGACCGCAACTCTAACCATAGCTCTCCCTGCCCGTAACCGTAGCAGCAAAACCAAACTGGTACCGATGAGGCTAGATCAGGAAGGAATATAATACTGAACAAGGAAATGTACATCCTAAGGCTTCATAAGTGGAGTGGCGTGTCGTAAATATGCCGCGGAACATACCAACGGTACGTCACTCTACTTTAGTCACCTATTCCATCAACCAAGGGTCATCCTACGTTCCGAAGGTAAAACCTAACGCTCTGATACCAACTTTGTCACGACCCGAAAGTACGGAACATGACCGGCACTTAAACTACGAACGTCTCGAGGCGTACGTAATCTAAGTAAACCGAAAACCCAGAAATCCAAACCAAGAAAAGTAGTAGAGTGAAGGAAAACCAATTTAAATCAAGTAGTTTTAATAGCATAAGCTGAATTATGCGGGTTTCTAAAAACATCAAAATTTTACTAAAAATTTCGGCAGAGTCTCCTTTGTAAATATTGGCTCCCAAACGGGATACAACATGAATAGTATACGAAATCTATAAAAGGGCATCCCCAAGCGGGAGCTAGCACTTCGTCAATCGACGGCCAAAACCACACAAGCAATATAATATACAACGCCAACGGCGAGGATCAAAACTCAAAAGGAAACTCAAAACCACCAGAAATATAACGAGCGACTCTAAGGTCGAAAGAATAAACAACACTGGTCTCTATCTCAATAAACACATGTTTGGTTGATGGAATTTACTAGATACAACGGAATAATAATATACAAGGTAATATGATGGGTACGATACAAGAAAAACCCACCTACTAGCAAGTCACCCGAATGAAACTGAGCCCGCAAGCCGTAATTAAACCTGTACGGCAAAACCTGCAAGAAACTGGGGCACAACGGGGGTGAGTTGCCAACTTGTGAATAGAAAAACATCTACGCACAGAAATCGCGTAAATAACGCAATCCTAGGTCAATGATCATAATATATCCTCAAAAATGTATATAACATGCAGCCTATAACAATGGCTAGGGTAAATATCTAACCCGAGTGTAAACTCATGTGCCCGTGTCAGTGCCTCAGGTAGCAATATATCATATGAATGAGGTATGCAAGCATGAAAACAGAATACATGTAAATGAAGACACTGTTTTCATAAATTAGTAAGATTTCCTTCGTATTTTTAAACTGAGGTATCATAAATGAAATCAGTATCAACAGTGTCTAGCATCGACACAAAACATAAATCTCACTGTCTCGAAATATCAATGTCTCAATCTCAATATCTAGGGCGCCATCAGTCCAGACCGGCCCCTACCATCCATCTCAAGACCACGACGGTATCCTCCGGATATCCGACGCGTCGGGTAATATCACCGGTAGGTAGTGCTCCCCTGCCAGGCTCACATCGTCATCATCACGCGCTTCTTGCCCCGGGGTACCTTACCGGGTCCACCATGTACCCGAAACGGTTCATCCGTCTCCTCGAATCGGGTCTCGAAATCCATCAGCAAACTCATGGTGGACGACTCACCTCATGGGAAAACCGCACTTTATTTTAAAAAGAGAGAAATCAGTTCATATAAGTTTTTGCGGTTTTCCTCCAAATCCAGAAAAACTCATGGAAATCCGAATCCAAAATCTCAATAACACGTAAAATAGTGAATATATGCATGAGAATCCATGAATGCGGCATAACAATGAATAACAGTATGCAAGAAGTAGCAGGTAATAACTATAATGTCTAAACTAACATATCGGGCAAGTACACTAATATCATGTCTAACTATTAGCTAACAGGCTATGTCAAGCAATAATATTTTCTAAGGTGTACGTGACATGGCAATTACCGATGAAGATGTGTGTGAGCCGGCAATTAAGTGTACGTGGTACATACGCATCATCGGTAATGGTGCTGGTGTCCTAACAGCATGATATCAATAATGGAGTATGAAG
Organism: Agapanthus africanus; assembly: GCA_030015575.1. Lineage (NCBI taxonomy): Eukaryota > Viridiplantae > Streptophyta > Magnoliopsida > Asparagales > Amaryllidaceae > Agapanthus > Agapanthus africanus. The sequence goes on along the minus strand of CM057337.1, from coordinate 252,936,626 downwards.
CATAAAATAAGCATGCGATGCGAAGCGGACCACAAAAATGAGCGGGAGCTGAAAACTAGACGCAACTATAACTAATCTGCATTAATCTAATATAAGTCCTACAAATGGTGCCTTTTGAAATAACACGAATCATGGGGTTTTGAAAATAGGGACTACGGTGTTTTTATGAAAAGATACGTCTTTTGAAATATCCGTAGGATCCCTTGGGCTGTCTTTTAAAATACCCACGATTTGTTAGTTTTTGAAATAGGTAAGAATCGAATCTAATCTAACAACTAACTAACTAAAGGGCTAAGCTAACAAGCTGGACTACAGGTAAGGAAACCGCCTAACATCTGAGTCGATACATATACATACCTGTATATGTATAGTCGGTGATCCCGCCTCAATAATATCATATCCGATACCATATCTATAATCAGGCATCCCAAGTCAAGAGTGCGGATCAATCATCAATATAGCTCGTACGTAAATCCGTCGTACGGCATCCCAATCTGGGTACGGGTCAATATCACATTCATCATACTATTCACCTGGTATCCTCTTTATCAAATATCATGATCGCGGTACTGATCTACGTCTAGTACCATACTGATACCGCCTACGTATGCATGGACGTGTGTGAAACACTACGTCAAGGACCCGCTACAACGTCATGTCGTATCTAAGATACGAACCCTGCTATATCACCGATCTCACGGCCTCAAATCAAATCTCATCGACTCAGCTCAATCCCAAGTATCATCCTCAATCCGTATGTGAACACATAGTCCCATACCCATGTGAACACATAACCATAAAGAATCCCATGAGCACATAACAATAGGAAAGTATGCAAGTATGTATGTGTGTATGTGTAGTGCAACACTACCCTAGGGTTCGCAATGCTAAAATAATCCAACACACCAATATCCATCTTAAACATCGTTATTAATCCCAAATAACAGATAATAATTATTGGTGTGTATACGCATCCGTATACACCACCACGGACTGCGGGGGTGCTATACGCCATCCACCCGAATTCTCCCCGTAGATATAAATCTACTCACCTGGTCCTCGCTAGCCGGTGCCGACGTCGCCACGCGCTTGCTTGTCGTCTCGAAGTCCACATGGGGTACCTACATATCATAACGCACCGTATCGCATTAAAACTAAATTTCAAATCGAAACGGCATACGAAAATCAAATCGGCACGCGTATCACGCATAGGTCCAAACCTATCGCCTACGCATGCAAGAATAGTCAAACCAACCCTCGATGTCGATGTACAAACGTCAAACCATTGAGAAAAATCCAATCACACTCATTTGCACATTCACGAACACTAATTTTAATATAAACTAGGTTAAAACTCACAAAAAGCCCAATTTCACTTAAAAAGTAATTTTTCCGAAAATCTAGCAAGCACAATTCGCCGTTTTTGTGCAAAACATGATGTTTAAATGAATGTAGCGGCCAATATATTTATTAAATATCTTAAATAAGTCATAGAAAAAATTTCCGGAATTTAATCTCATTAAATTCCAAAAACCCTAATATTCTAGTTTACAAAATACACTTTTTAACAATTTCATAGCAAAAATGCACAAACTACAATTTAGGTTGGATTTCCATGAACTAAAGTGTTAAACTACACATAATAAAGTTAATAATACTATGAAACCATAATTAGATTTTTAAACCTAATTATTAGACTAATTATAAAAACCTAGTTAGCAATTAGCAAAGTTATCACAATTTTAAATTAACAAATTAGTAAATAGCAACAAACTTAGATTTTGCATACAACCACATGTTAATCTCCTCATTACACCCATAACCAATTGATAAAAACCTCACTTGATCACAAACCCTAATCATTAATTCAAAACCCTTCTCTTGAATTTCAATTCAAGCACCTAGAACTAATTAAAAAAAACTTAATTAAGCTAACATGAAACAATCAACACAATTTAAGAAAAGGTTAGAATTTATACCTCATGATCAAGAGATCAAACATGAAATTCAAAGCCTCTAAAATGCCAACTTGCTCCCTAGATCCATGCAAGAATAGCTAATGAAAAATGGGTAGGAGTTAGATTTGAGTTTTGGTTTAATTTTTGATGGAAATTTGATGGATTTTGAAGACTTTTTGATGAGGAAAAGAGAGGGGTAAAATTAGGGCTGCACAAAGGGGGGCCTCGGCTGAAAATGGAGGGGAGAGGAGAGAGAGGGAGGTGAGGAAAATAGTCCAAGTCAAGGCATAAAGTCAAAGGTCCAACTCATTTTACAATTTCCTTTCATTTCCTTTGTTTTCTTTCTTTTCTTTTCTTTGAAATTCAAGTGGGGAAAAAGATGGGGGCTGCTGAATTCAGCCAAGGGAAGAAGTGAATGGGGGTGCATGGGTGTGGGTACGGGTGTGGGGTGATGAAAAATGATAAATATAATACCCCAAACATCCATTTACGCTAAAAAAAGCCTTTTTTCTTCAATAATTTCTAAACCGTTTTGGCAAATGATTTCGTTCCAAAAACCACATGATAAAATTTTATTTAATGTTTTATGATGCACAAAATTTGTTTCAACTCATTCCAATTTGTAATTTTCCCTAATTAAATGTATTAGTGACGGCTTAAAATAATAATAAAATAATATTTTTTTTCAGAAAATTTGAAATTTCACTAGCGGCTCAATAAACACCAAATAATAGCAATTACATAGCTAGAATATGTATATTTAATTTTTATAATAAGATATTTGTATTTTGACTTTTTACAGAAAACCCCCTTATTTTACCGTTTTTTTCGAAATTTCACCGATACGATTTTCAAAACGTTACATACACAATTCTAGTACTAAAATTTCGATAAAACACTAAACTAGCCAATCAAGCACATAATCTACACAAATTGGAAAGAGTTTAGGAGTTATACCCCCTAGGAACCTTGTAACCAAGAAGAAGGAGAAGAAGGAGGGAGTAGGTGCTGCTGCTACAGCTCCTGGTGCTGCAACTAGGGCTAGAAGAGAGCTGGTCTGCACTTGCTGTTCTGAGGCAGAAGCAGCTGCTGTTGCTGTTGTTTGTGAAGGTGGGGCTGTTGCTATAGTGTTGGTTTGTGTGTTGGGACTGATATGATGTGGTGTTGAGCTGAGGTGGTATGGTGCTGGGCTGAAAATGTCACTGGTTCAGCTGATGCTGCTGCTGAAGCTGAAACAGGTTTGGGGTGCTTGCTGTTTTGAAGTAGCAGCAGCAGCAGGGGGCTGGGGTGAGGTTGAGGGAAGGCTTGAGTGTTGGGAGGGGGTGTTATGTAAGGAGTTGGGACTGATGTAGCTGCTGCTGCTGATGTTCTGATACAATGGCTGATGCTGATTTGTAGGCTGAATTGAGCTGGAATTGGGCTGATGTGAGTGTGTGAGAGAGAGTTGTAAGGTTGGGGCTGCTTGTAATGATGTTAGGGGCTGAAGTCGCTGTTTGTGCAGCAGTTAAAGTGTTGCTTTGTGAAGAACTGATGCTGGAAAAGAGCTGAGAATGGCTTGATGATGGATCATCAGCTGCTGTAGCAGCAATATGGCTGTTTTGGGATGGCTGATCTGTTGGTATATGGGCTGATCTTTGTTGTTTGATTGAGAGAGAGGTGAAAAAGATTTGAAGTGAGGTGATGAGACTTAACCTTAAACCATTATTCTCCCTTTCTCAACCAAAAGCCATCATGACACATCATATCCCTCTCAAGTCAACCTTAAAACTCTCTAAATACTCATGGTCAAACCCAACCATCCTCAATTTAAACTAATTAGCTTTAACGACCCAATTAACTTAACCAAGGACCTAACCCACCATGGTTAACTTAAACATGATTAACCCACAAGCTCAATTATGTGGCAACCCTTGTCTTAACCCTAGCTAACGTGCACAAGTGTGTGTGGTCGAGAAAAAATTCTACAAAAATAACCATAAAACCAGATAAATTATTAGAATCCCGTTTTGGTAAACTTTTTACCAAAAACCCCACATTAACACTTTATTACTACTAACCCTAAACTCAGGTGTTACACTCTCGAATCCCTCCTCAAACCATAAAGGAAGAATTAGTCGGGATCAATCTCACCGTAAAATACTTGCTTAACTGTTCAGCCAGGCCAGTGTCGGTACTTTGAGGGAGGTTTTCCAACGCTTTCGTTGAGTTCCTTAATTTAAGAACCTCTTTTCCCTGGGGGCGTAGCCCCGCTAACACCTTTCTAGACACTTACTAGGTTTATAGCATTGATCATCAAGTGAGAAATTTCCCAAGGAGTAGCATGTACTCACAGTAGGATCGGGATCCAAATATCATCGCGTGACAAAACTGAAGAAATTCTACCAGAATCATCACACTCCAAATGGTATGCAGCGCTAGCAAGTTTCAGTTTCTTTTAAACTCCCGATGTGGATTTTTGCCCCATGCTCTTATGACCTTGACTTTGGCCAACAAATCATATGTCACATGTCAAGTTCTACCCGTCATTCTCTAGGTTAATTTGAACCCACCCGTACCTATCCTTGACTTTGGCCAACAAGGCAGTACAACTGTCCCAAACCAACGCATCTATCTATACTACATATGAATACCCAATAGCTACCAAACACTGTGCCTTGACTTTGGCCAACAAACACAGCTTGAATACTATTGACTATCCATATGAAATGACGGAAGGCTACGAATGGTTTTGGTGAAACCGTGAACGTAGTGAACTTGATATAATCGATGGAACGAGATAGCTTTTAAAAGGAGTGGTTCAAGCTCCGCGTTTAAAAGTTGGTTTTTTAAAAGAACCGAGTGGTTTTGAAAGTGTTCCAACGACTTTACTTGGTTTATTTTCTTGCATTAATCTTAATGTGTCCCATCATTTAATCCTACCATTGCAGAAAACAACGAAAATATGACGTACGCTTATGCCATCCACATTCGCCACGCGGCCTCGTCATCACCCGTTAGGTTACTTAACTAACGACAGAGCGGGGGCTGGACTAGCGCGGATGCAAAACATATGAAACGCCCAAATAGATATCATATATAGATATATACACATTCGTCAGATGCAATGATAGCTATTCCAGATCACAGATGAACATATTGGATATGCTAGGAATCCGCGTTTCGTTCGAGCCTGTAACGAAAAGCAGATTATACGGTCGCGATGAATAGCCAATACCCCACCCTAGACCCCTACGGGTGCGGCAAACTACCCGCCATGTACCCGAAACAAAGCAACCTCCCTAAACAACGTGAGTAGGCTACTCGACACTTCGAGATACCCGGTAGTTTGTGCACCCCACCTTGGGTCTATCCTAGGAGCAAAAACAGTAAAAAGAAATTATACAATGGCGGCTACAACCTCATCCCGGATGTGCGGCCATACAAAAAATATTACATCAAATTACATATTACATGAATTGAAAGATAAAGAAAACCCTAATCTCACAACCCCCCCGGCTATTCATCCGCGACAATCCAACGAATTCATATACACATACCATCAACATTACAGATCACAGATATGTATAACCCCCACTAATCGACGTATAGCGATTAGCAAACGTTCAATACATATATAACATCACAGATGTAACCCATTAGCCAAAGTCTACAGAAAATCGATCAAAACACGGATTTGTAACCACCCCAAAAACAAATTTTGTTCTCTGGAAATTCTGGGCAGAAACAAACCATCCTAAAAATCACAAAACACCAACATAAGAACACTGCAGGAAAAACGACCCACGGCCGAGTTAACTCGGCCGCGGATCCGTGTTGAGTTGGTCGACTCACTGGATTTTTTTTCTTGGGTGTTCTATAAAAACCCTGAGCCGATTTTTAGAGTATGATTTATTATTTTTTGAACAGAAATGAAAATCGGCAGAAAGTTAGCATTTTCGGGGTGTTTTGCTTTTTTTTCTCCGATCGAAATTCTAAATACTTTGCTAATATGCTAGGGTGTGTTTTGCTAGGCTCTGATACCACTGTAAGTCCACGTTACCTCTCCCGGTTCTTTCGGGTTTGCCGAAATGGTGAAAAGCGATTTTACGGTTTAGGGTAGCATGGACTAGAAAACCTGGATCTTTGCTAAACAACACACTAGAAACTAACATGAGCTTTACCTACTCGGTTAGGGGGTTATACCTTAACTTGAACTCCTTCTCTTCGACTCCTTGTAGTGGTCGGATGGTACTCCTCGTCGCCTTCTCTTACCGAAGTAAGATCCACCCGAGGGCCTCTACCTTGAGCTCCTTCCTCAATCTTGAGGTAACTAAAGTGTTAGGTTTGCTAAACCTTCAACCTTAGGATGAATAGAGAGTGGGTTTGGTGTTTTATCTCAAAGGAAATGGTTCTCAACTCATGAGAAGGATTTTCCTTGAGCTAGAGGAAGAGGAAGAGCAAAGGATGAGAGAGAATGAGAATGAGAGAATGATAATAGTTTTGCAACCATATGCAATATATGTGAATTACCAAATTAATAATATTAATCCAAAAAGAAAAAGGTGATGGTAGGTTGAAAAGACCATTAACATTACACATTAAATGGGTTTTGCAAAGATCAAAGAGCATCTTTGTTTGAAATGATGATGGTCAAAGTTTCAACCTTGGTCAACAAGTCAACCTTGGTCAAAATGTCAACAACCCTAACCATAACTCAATTTCCTTTAATTAATATTATTAATTGATATTTCACATATTCATTAGGGTTTGAAAAAAGACAACTGTCAACTGTGCATACACACCCGTTCCAAAACCCTAATGAGAATCTTCAGCCTCTGCCTCAGTCAACTGTGCATATACACCCGTATCCATGTTCCGAGGAACACGAATACAATGAGATAAAACTAACCACAAAACATATACTAGGATCTGGCTTAAACCAAAGCCTGCTAGTAATAACTGTCCGGACACCAAACGTGCACAATTGCGCGGATGTGAACGAACCCCGTCGTAAAACCATGCGACCTCTACTCTGTTTTGCCTAAAGGCGAATAACCCTCTGTGTATGACTCTAAAGACTCGACACTACGTTGACAATGGGTTTAACCACAGACCGCAAGCGGCACTACCTGTACGTAACGGTCCCCGGGTAGATGCCGATAAGAAGACTGATAAGGTGAACCCATCCAAACTCCTACTGAGGCTGTATGTGACAATCTCCGTACAGTCCGGTCTGTTCGTCTAAGAATATCTCCTGGCGGGCCTGGGGGGTGGTAAACGTCAGTCCCCTAATAGCGGTACAAGTCATGCCAGAGTGTAGCCCAGAACACCCTGAGATATTATTGGAAACCTACCAGTATATCTCGCTAGCGCTGGCCAGGGACTTTGTGTAATGGCTCTCCTAGACACAGCGCGATATCAACCCCCAATACTGGGAGAGACGAATCCTATCTAACCGTCACTGCCTCCAAGTGCTTCGGTACTGCACCCAACTACTACCTGTTTGCACGACTCCTTTGAGCCGTGGTAGGGTAGTAACAGTGGGAACACACTCGAGGCAAAGTGACAGTGTCAAGTCAGCGGACTAAGCTGTACTCATGTCACCTGAGAACTGATAACTGATGATAAGTATAGTACCAACCAACAGTTCCCGACGAGTCATGTCCAGTGTACTCGTAACCTAACGAGCACCCGCATTCTATCTCAACTACGACGTACTGACAGCTGTGGGACAGACCGTCTCCCCTGCTGGGATGAGAAGCGCATACGCTAGTCTACTCCGGAGTATCGATGCCCCGTCTTGATAATCCTACGACAAGGGACGTGTATATAAGGATGTGCTTGTAGATTACCCAGCCCCCACGAGTGTGACTGCCATCACAACGCTAGTAATCAAGTAAAGATCCTAAGGGCTCCACTAATGTGTATAGGTGATATACTAAAAGAAACACATGTACACATTAAAGCAGAGACAAACCAAGTAGCATACTACCATTTCGAGCAAGATTGTCTATACAACTGTGAATATCCCAAGCTTCCATCAAGTAATATACATACTAGTATGATACAGTAATGGCCTCTAGGGCATATACACTAACAATGCTGCCTCTGGTATACACTATCAATTGAGACCAACATGAGGCACTTGGCATTCGCAAAGTCCTTTTTCCTATGTCTTACGGATATCAACATCCGCGACGGTGGAAACTGGAGCTGGGACGGCGGGGGCTTGAGTAGTAATGAAGTGGTCCAGCTTGTCTTATGTAATGGACATCTGGACAAACCTTTGCAAGTCAATATAGTATAACTCAGTCATTTTGTAACACCCGAGTTCATTTATACCAATTCCAGTTCTCGTATTTCTTTATTCGTGATATTCTTGATTTAACGTATGGTGGGTGCGAATGGTATTTTACACTTTACATTACATTCGACCCGACCCGCTTGCTTGAACCTGTTTGATTCTTATCTATAGATAACCTTGACTTGTTGTATGGACATGTGCATCTCATGTTTAGTACATACTGGTATTTTATCTTTTATCATATAACATTTTAGGTCTTGTAAAATAAATTAAAATTGCATTTCATAGCCTGCTTGTTACCCCTATCCCCGTGGTAGCATCCGCGCATCTTGTTCTCGTCCCGCTCAGTGAAACAGACGTATTTGGATGGCAACGCGCACGTACGTGCATCCATTCTTGGGGGTATGCTTTTTCGTTACCTGAGACTTCATTTTGAAATTTGGAAGGCGCATATATTTTTCATATTTAAAATCTGAATTTTTAGACCAGAACCGGGCATGTTTTGGAGTAAGTTTGTATTTTCCAAAATCTCAAAACGGACTAATATTATAATATTATATTCTCTAAAATTTCTTTAACTAAAAAAATATATTTTTAACTTAAAATCTATTTCTCTCTCTATCTCCGTTTCTCTCTCTCCTGACTCTCTCTCCCTCTCTCCGTTTCTCTCTCTCTCTCTCTCCTGACTCGCTCTCTCTGTCTCTTTCTTCTCTCTCTAACTCTCTGATTGTTTTTTTATATATGTTTATTTCAAAAACCCTATACCAAACCCATATCTTCTCTTCTCAAAAATCTTTCTTCCTCATTTCTCCTCTAAACCCGAGACACCCGTCGTCAACGCCCCTTGCCGACTTCCCTGGTATATCAGCGCACCTATCCACTGTAAGATCTTTCCTCCTCCCTTTCTAAAGTTTTTCTTTTAATTAAATGTTCGCTGTTCTTTTGTTCGCCGGAATCTGGTCGCGCCGTCGATGATCCCGACGACCCAGCAAGCATCTTTGACCCGTGTGATCCCGTTGTGTGTTGTCTGGATTCATTTCATGTACCGTGCGCACTTCGCGACTTTTCCCGCCGATGTGTGACGTTCCGTATACCCGTATCGCGATTTGTCAAGGCAAGTGAAACTTGCTACATGCTATTCATAATATTTTTATACTTATTTATTTAATTTCATATTAAGCCTATAGATCGAATTTAAAGTCACGTGTTCCAAGTTAACAGTTCGATATTCCGTTTATATCTTTTAGATTCAGAACTTGAAACATACCCGTTGCATTTTAGTTTACTATACCTACTAACCACATCTGTATTTTAAAAAAACATAATAACTATTTACATAGTCTATGGTACTCTTTTATAGTTTCACCCTATTGGACACCCGTGTGCATCTTTAACCTGTTTTAGATACATTTGTATCCCTAAATCTTTTAACCCATAATAACAAGATTTAACAATCCATATTTGTTTAAGTGAATGATACTTAATATTGGAACCATAACCCTAACTCAAATCGATAACCGTAAATCTATATAGTTTATTCTGTATCTATTTGCATATCATATTACATGTTCCAGTTTATTGTTCTGTTAGCACCCATACTTGTTTATTTATACCCATGCCTATGTTGGTTTGATTATGAGCACCCACATGACATCTTGTGCATCCTGACGTGACTTGTTACACTTCCTACTTGACACGACATGGTACTGTGCACCTCTCGACATGACATGATACCTATATACTACCTGGCTTGACCTGATGTACCACGGCTTTACCTGTTACCTGATCTTGTGCCTAATGCCAACAAACCTGACCTATTGTCCTTACGGACCGTTCCTGTTGTCTATCCCGACAAACCTGTACTTTCCTGATCCTGTGTTGGCATTAGCTCTAGATTATTTAATACCTGACTTGAATACATATGACTTGGGGGTATGGGGAAATCAATGATGAAACCTGAATTGTAACTCGACAATTCTATACCTGTTCTGATCAGTCTTACGGGCTGGGCCAGCCCCGGAGTGATGCTACGGACATCACTCGTCATTACCTACCATCCTTTACGGCCTTGCGGCACATCTCGGGTTCAGCCCGAGAGTCATAGACCGTGATCCCGGGCACGCACGGGATACTATTGAGTTACATCGATGATTCATCAAATTGATTTCAAAGACTTGAGAGTCGTTAACCCAATAGACCAGTTTAGATTACTCACTGCATACTACTCTTCACTGCCCTGATTTATATTGCTGTTGCACCTGCTTTGCCATTTATGATCATTCTTGCATGTCTTGCTACCCTTTTTATATTTTATTGTTTGATGTTATGACGCGCTGACGTTTGGGTTTTGCATGGTCCAGATTCTCTACCTTTGTTGCAGACTGATCAGGAGTATTGCCGCTGTTAAACCGAGCGGTAGGGATCCGGTTGGTATCCAGTCTTACTTTCCAGGTGTTTATTTGATCCTTTGCTTCCGCATACTATATTATTTCTTGACTCTTTTACTCTGGCTTATGGACATGTACTAGATAGTTAGTTTACTTTCCTGTTCTTGATATCTCTACAGCCGTAATGTGACCGTGGAAGGATTTTTCCTATCCACAGGTAGCATGGTTGGCTATGTCACGTGCCCATCTTAGCGTACTCTGGGAAGCGGGGTGTGACATGGTTCTTTTGGTATCAGAGCCATAGGATATAGGTTAATCGAGTTTGATTCTTTTGTAGTTGGGTATTGGACCCAATAGACGAATCAGAATACTCGTGATTAGGAACATGTCCTGCCACCTTGTTATCGTGATTCTTGAATCATATCTTTCTTTTATCCTTCGTCTTGACGATATGCAAACAACTTTGTATCTCGGCTTGAAACCTTTTGGTTCTCTATTGTTTCTCCATGTTCTTTGATTCTGATACTAGGATTTGGACGACTTGAGTGGAGTTATATAATTGTACCCATGAACTGCAGCATGGTTACAATGCGGTACTCTATTTAAGTAACTTGGAATTCTAGTTTTGATTCATTTCCTTGTTTTATGATCGTTATATATTAGCTTTCTTCCCTCGGTTTCATTGCTTACCAGTTCTTGTTTTATCGCCAGCTTGAATCATGTTTACCGTGCTTAATCCTCTTCAGTATCTTGACTTCGGATGATGTCATCTCGGTATCTTACTTGTTCTTGTTTTCCCCGCATTAGGATTATTTAATTCTGGTGTATCCCTTTGTTTGTTGTTGTCTTGGGAATGGATTTTTCATGGCACTTTCCATGCTCATATTGATTATAAGGAAAGGAAAGTGATTCTCCAGATTCCCGGACATCCGGAGCTTGTTTTGCTGGAGGAAGCTGTTCTGTCGGGCCAGTCGAGTTTAGGCCTAGGCCGACAAACAATGTTCTTTCGTCGATGGAAGTCGATAAGAAAGAAGCGCTGGCTATAGTTCGAGAATTCATGGACGTGTTCGAAGACATCTCGGGTTTATCGCCAAAACGAGATGTGGAGTTTGCGATTGATCTTGTTTCTGGTGCAGCGCCAATCTCAAAAGCGTATTATCCAATGGCACCAGTGGCGTTGGAAGAAGTCAAGAAGCAAGTTACTGAATTACTTGAGAAGGGTTGGATTCGCAGCAGTAACTCGCCTTAGGGAGCTCCAGTTCTTCTAGTAAAGAAGATGATGTCACAAGGAGGATGTGCATCGATTGTTGAGAATTAAACCGGGTGACTATTAAGAACAAGTACCCGATCCCTCACGTTGGCGAATTGTTCGAGCTGCTTAGTAGCGCGGGGGTATTCTCGAAGCTGGATTTGCGATCCGGATATCATCATGTCCGAGTTAAATCAAAAGATATTTGCAAGACTGCGTTCCGAACTCGGTAAGGACATTACGAGTATTTAGTGATGCCCTTCAGAGTAACGAATGCACCGGCGAAATTTATGGACTTGATGAACCAAATCTCTTCACCATTCTTGGACCAGTTTATAGTGGTGTTCGTTGATGATATTCTGGTCTACTCAAAGGAGTATTGAAGAGCGTGCAGAATACTTGAAGATCGCACTGCAGACATTGAGGCAAGAAAGATTGTATGCTAAGATGAGCAAGTGCGAGTTTTGGCTTGAAGAAGCTAAGTTTTTGGGCATGTCGTATCCGGTGATGGAATCGCCGTTGATCCCGAGAGGATTGCAGCAGTAAGAGATTTGCCGATTCCGAAGAATGTTGCGGAGATAAGAAGCTTTCTTGGACTTGCCGGGTTTTACAGGAGATTCGTGGAGAACTTTGCTCGTCTGGCAGAGCCTTTGACCAAGCTTATGTGCAAAGAAGTACCATTTATGTGGACGGACAAGTGTGCGTCATCTTTTGAGGCGTTGAAGCAGAGATTGATAATCGCACCTATTTTAGCCGTACCATACGGTTCCGAAGAATTGGTGATTCACAGCGAGGCATCTGGAAAAGGATTGGGATGTGTTTTGATGCAGCATGGGAAGATTATAGCCTACGCATCGAGACAGTTGAAGACCCATGAGAAGAATTACCCAACTCATGACTCGGAGTTAGCAGCTGTGATTTTCGCTTTGAAGATTTGGAGACACTACTTATTGGGCGAAAGGGTCGAAGTATTTACCGATCACAAAAGCTTGAAGTATGTGTTCACGAAGAAGGAGCTTAATATGAGGCAGCGTAGATGGTTGGAGCTGATGGCTGACTACGATCTTGATTTTAAGTACCATCCAGGGAAAGTTAATGTTGTGCCGGATGCGCTTAGTCGGTTGCCAGTAATTCAGATGTTGACTGCACAGAAGGAACTTATTAAAGACTTTCGAAGATTTGATTTAGAGATTGTGCTACCGCATTCTTCGAGACAGCTGTTGCAGCTGCAAGTATAGTCGTCGTTGATCAAGAATATTAAAGCAGCGCAATTGCAGGACCCAAGATTGCAAAAGTTTTGAGAACAGGTTGAAGCTGGACTTTGAACGGACTTACTGATCCATGAAGATGGTTCGTTGCGATATGGTAGCCATTTGTGTATGCCAAAAGGGAAATATTCGCGAAGAACTCATGAGAGAGGCGCACAGTTCAGCATATTCTGTACATCCAGGAGGCACGAAGATGTACCGAGATATACGACAGCAATTCTGGTGGGAAGGCATGAAACGGGAGGTTGCCCGCTTTGTGGCAAAGTGCTTGGTGTGTCAGCAAGTTAAGGCTGAACATCAAAGGGTTGCTGGTTTATTGCAACCACTTCCGATTCCTCAATGAAGTGGGAACATATAACCATGGATTTCATGACGGCTTTACCGCGAAGTCCAAAAGGCAACAATGCAGTTTGGGTGATGGTTGATCGATTGACCAAGGCAGCTCATTTCATCCCAGTTCGAGTTGGTCAATCAACAGAAGCTTTGGCAGAATGGTACATGCAGGAGATTGTAAGATTGCATGGAGTACCGATGAGCATCGTGGCCGACCGTGACACTCGTTTCTTATCACATTTTTGGAGGAGCTTACAGGAAAGTTTGGGGACTTGATTGAAGTTTATCATAACTTACCATCCTCAAACAGATGGCCAGTCAGAGAGAGTGATCCAAACTCTTGAAGGCATGTTGAGAGCTTGCATGTTAGGCTTCAAGGGTTGATGGAAGGATCATCTACACTTGGTGGAGTTTTCTTACAACAACAGTTTCCAGGCGACTATTCAGATAGCTCCATTCGAAGCTTTATATGGTCGCAAGTGTCGTTCACCTGTTTGTTGGGACGATGTTGGAGAACGAAGATTGTTCGGACCGGATTTGATCGTGCAAACAGTTGAGAAGGTTAATACTATCCGGAGTCATATGAAACCAACACAAGACCGACAGAAGAGTTGGGCAGATACATCGAGAAGACCTCTAGAGTTCGACGCTGGTGATTTGGTATTCTTGAAGATATCACCGACTAGAGGGGTGATTCGTTTCGGAAATCAAGGAAAGCTCAGTCCCCGATTCGTTGGACCTTTTGAGATCTTGGAACGTGCTGGAGAAGTGGCTTGTCGTTTGGCATTACCGCAATCCTTGGTGAGTGTTCATGACGTGTTTCATGTATCTCAACTCCATAAAAATGTTCGTGATGAAACACACGTGCTGGATCATTCGGAGATGACCATCCGAGAAGATTTGATTCTTTTGAGGGACAACCGATGTCGATTTTGGATCGAAGGGGAAAAGGTTCTTAAGAACAAGGTTATCCCTTTTGTACTTGTTTCTTGGGGAAATCACTCGCATGGAGGATCAACTTGGGAACGAGAAGATGAAATCCGGCAGAGGTTTCCACATCTATTCTTGTAGTGTGTTGATTGTTTATCCTTCCTTGTTCTTGGAATTTCGAGGACGAAATTCTTTTGTAGTTGGGTATAATGTAACACCCGAGTTCATTTATACCGATTCCAGTTCTCGTATTTCTTTATTCGTGATATTCTTGATTTAACGTATGGTGGGTGCGAATGGTATTTTACACTTTACATTACATTCGTCCCGACCCGCTTTCTTGAACCTGTTTGATTCTTATCTATAGATTACCTTGACTTGTTGCATGGACACGTGCATCTCATGTTTAGTACATACTAGTATTTTATCTTTTATCATATAACATTTTAGGTCTTGTAAAATAAATTAAAATTACATTTCATAGCCTGCTTGTTACCCCTAACCCCATGGTAGCATCCGCGCATCTTGTTCTCGTCCCGTTCAGTGAAACGGACGTGTTTGGATGGCTACGCGCAGTTACGTGCATCCGTTATTGGGGGTATGCTTTTTCGTTACCTGAGACTTCATTTTGAAATTTGGAAGTCGCATATATTTTTCATATTTTAAATCTGAATTTTTAGACCCGAATCGGGTATGTTTTGGAGTAAGTTTGTATTTGCCAAAATCTCAAAACGGACTAATATTATAATATTATATTCTCTAAAGTTTCTTTAACAAAAAAAATATATTTTTAACTTAAAATCTATTTCTCTCCCTCTCTCTCCGTTTTCTCTCTCTCTCCTGACTCTCTCCCTCTCTCTCCGTTTCTCTCTCCCTCTCTCTCTCTCTCTCATGACTTGCTTTCTCTCTGTCTCTCTCTTCTCTCTCTCGCTCTCTGTTTGTTTTTTTATATATGTTTTATTTCAAAATCCCTATACCAAACCCATACCTTCTCTTCTCAAAAATCTTTCTTCCTCCTTTCTCCTCTAAACCCGAGACACCCGTTGTCATCGCCCCTTGCCAACTTCCCTGGTATATCAGGGCACCTATCCACTGTAAGATCTTTCCTCCTTCTTCCTTTCTAAAGTTTTTCTTTTAATTAAATGTTCACTGTTCTTTTGTTCGCCGGAATCCGGTCGCGCCTTCGACGATCCCGACGACCCAGCAAGCATCTTTGACCCATGTGATCTCGTTGTGCGTTGTCTGGATTCATTTCATATACCGTGCACACGTCGCGACTTTTCCCGCCGACGTATGACGTTCCGTATACCCGTATCGCGATCTGTCAAGGCAAGTGAAACTTGCTATATACTATTCATAATATTTTTATACTTATTTATTTAATTTCATATTAAGCCTATAGATCGAATTTAAAGTCACGTGTTCCAAGTTAACAGTTTGATGTTCCGTTTATATCTTTTAGATTCAGAACTTGAAACATACCCGTTGCATTTTAGTTTACTATACCTAGTAACCACATCTGTATTTTAAATAACATAATAACTATTTACATAGTCTATGGTACCCTTTTATAGTTTTACCCTATTGGACACCTGTGTGCATCTTTAACCTGTTTTAGATACATTTGCATCCCTAAATCTTTTAACCCGTAATAACAAGATTTAACAATCCATATTTGTTTAAGTGAATGATACTTAATGTTGGAACCATAAGCCTAACTCAAATCGATAACCGTACATCTATAAAGTTTATTCTATACCTATTTGCATATCATATTACATGTTCTAGTTTATTGTTCTGTTAGTACCCATGCTTGTTTATTTATACCCATCCCTATGTTGGTTTGATTATGAGCATCCACATGACATCTTGTGCATCCTGACATGACTTGTTACACTTCCTACTTGACACGACATGGTACTGTGCACCTCTCGACATGACATGATACCTATATACTACCTGGCTTGACCTGATGTACCATGGCTTTACCTGTTACCTGATCTTGTGCCTAATGCCAACAAACCTGACCTGTTGTCCTTACAGACCATTCCTGTTGTCTATCCAGACAAACCTGTACTTGCATGATCCTGTGTTGGCATTAGCTTTAGATTATTTAATACCTGACTTGAATACATATGACTTAGGGGTATGGGGAAATCAATGATGAAATCTGACTTGTAACTCGACAGGTCTGTACCTGTTCTGATTATTCTTACGGGCTAGGCCAGCCCCGGAGTGATCCTACGGACATCACTCGTCATTACCTACCATCCTTTACTGCCTTGCGGCACGTCTCGGGTTCAGCCCGAGAGTCATAGACCGTGATCCCGGGCATGCACGGGATACTATTGAGTTACATCGATGATTCATCAAATTGGTTTCAAAGACTTAAGAGTAGTTAACCCAATAGACCAGTTTAGATTACGCACTGCACACTATCCTTCACTGCCCTGATTTATATTGTTGTTGCACCTGCTTGCTATTTATGTTCATTCTTGCATGTCTTACTACCCTGTTTATATATTATTGCTTGATGTTATGACGCGCTGACGTCTGGGTTTTGCATGGCCCAGATTC
Source organism: Agapanthus africanus (assembly GCA_030015575.1). Taxonomy (NCBI): domain Eukaryota; kingdom Viridiplantae; phylum Streptophyta; class Magnoliopsida; order Asparagales; family Amaryllidaceae; genus Agapanthus; species Agapanthus africanus. Next base: position 252,919,641 of record CM057337.1, on the reverse strand, counting down.
TCTACCTTTGTTGCAGACTGATCAGGAGTATTGCCGTTGTTAGACCGAGTGGTAGGGATCCTGTTGGTATCCAGTCTTACTTTCCAGTTGTTTATTTGATCCTTAGCTTCCGCATACTATATTATTTCTTGACTCTTTTACTCTGGCTTATGGACATGTACTAGATAGTTAGTTTACTTTCCTGTTCTTGATATCTCTACAGCCGTAATGTGACTGTGGAAGTATTTTTCCTATCCACAGGTAGCATGGTTGGCTATGTCACGTGCCCATCTTAGCGTACTCTGGGAAGCAGGGCGTGACACATTTTATTATCTAACTGTAACCTAATCTGGTCACTTGGTCACTATAATTAGGAGAGAGAGAAGAAAATACTCAGTATTATGCTCTCGCAAGTTTAGAATGGTTTTTAATTTATCTAAACAGGATGGCTCCCACTGTTTCTCAAATTCTTCCTCAAACCATAAAAGAAGAATTAGTTAGGATTAATCTTACCGTACAATACTTGCTTAACCTTTCATCCAGGCTAATGTCGGTACATCGAGGGAGGTTTTACGACGCTTTCGCGAAGTTCCTAAATTAAATAACCTCTTTTCCTTGGAGGCGTAGCCTCGCTAACACTATTCTAGACACCTACTTGGTTTTTATCATTCATCGTTAAGTGAAAAGTCTCCTGAGGAGTAGCGGATACTCACAGAAAGATCGGGATCCAAATATCATTGTGTGATTATCCTGAAGGAATCCTACCAACATTATCACACTCCAAATGGTATGTAGCACTATCAAATTTCAGTTTCATTAGAAACTCCCGATGTGTATTTTTGCCCCATGCTCTTATTACCTTGACGAAGGCCAACATATCATAAGTCACATGTCAAGTTCTCCCCGTCATTGTCCAGGTTAATTTGAACCCACCCGTACATACCCTTGATTAAGGCCAAAATAGCAATATGACTGTTCCAAACCAACGCATCTATCTATTGTTGGCTATAGTTCCCACAAGTCAATTATTGGATCGTAGGCACATGATTGCAATGATTGAGGGATGACCTATACCGGTAGAACAGTCTTACTCGAGATGATAGTATGCTATCTGGTTTGTCTTTATCATCGGGTACATGCTTCAGGTGACATTACAGATTACTATTACATGTTGATAGATCCCATAGGATTCTTGCTTGACTACCAGCAGTATGTTGGCGATCATATACGTAAGAGTTGGGTGGTCTATAAGCACATCCTTAAAGTGCCCCTAGTCGTGGGAGTTTCGAGACTGGGCATCGATACTCCATGATTAGACAAGTGTATACGGATCGAGACCCCGACGATGGGCGATGGACGGTATCATAAGTCATTGGTGTCAGTTGGTTCACCTAAAATAGTATACATCTGCTCATTGGGTTATAAGTACACCGGACGGACTCGCCGGGAACATGCTAGTTGGTATTATACCTATTATCAGATAGCAGTTCCCTGGTGACATGTGTACAGGTTAGTCTATCGACCTGAGATCCTCATTTGTCTCGTGTGAGTTCCCACTATGCTTTGATTACTATCCTACCACCGCTCAAATGAGTCGTTCAAACAGGTGTAATTTGGGTGCAGTCCCGAACCACATGGAGGCAGTGAGCGGATCGTCAGGGGATTCATCTCTCTCGGTATTAGGGGTTGATATCGCGTTGTGTTTGGAGTGTAAGTCGACGTTAGACACCCCACATGATGCGCGGAGGCGGAATAGGTAAAACAATCAGTTTGTTTAAACTAACATCGACTAATTTTACGGATCTTTGCTAAACCCTAACTAACAACCTATATAGAAGTGATTAGCTACTATGATAGATGATTATAACTAATGAATCAGGTCCTTCTTGTTCTCTTTGTTCACCTCCTCGACGGCCTCCTCGATGTGATAGAAGATCCACCCGAGAGCTACTCCTCCAAGCTTAACCTTTCACTTGAGGTAACTAGGTGACTATGAGTGCTAATCAAGGTTACCTAGCGGATATAGAAGAGGATTAGGGATCTATTAGTCTTGCTAACCCTTGGATCTCAACACAAAAGAGGTTAGGGTTTGTTCTTTGAAGAGAGAGAGCTTGAGGAGAGAGAAGGTGAGAGTGAGAATGAATATGAATAATATCTCATTTTTGAATATATGAAGCATAATAATTATTAAATGAATAATCAAATGATAATATCAACCATGCTTCATTTAATCACTTTGTGTGAATCATCTCATGAGTCATTAAGCAATAAATGCTTCATTGACTCCTTTGTATGAATCACACCATGAATCATTAATCCATTTAATGCAAATTCCACCTAAGCCTCCAACTCATCAATCTTCTAGAAGCTTCTCAACTAATTACGAGAATACCCCTCCCATCCGTGAAAACACGGAAATACTGAGACTGTATAAATCCAATAATCCAATACTAGAATCTGGTTTAAACCAAAGCCTGCTAGTATAAACTATCCGAACATCGCATGTGCGTAAAAACACGTATGTGTCCGAACCCTGTCGTAAAACTATACGACCTCTATATCGTTTCGCCTGAAGCAGGGAAACTCTCTGTGTGGGACTCTAAAGACTCGACACTACGCTGGCAGTGGGTTTAACTACAGGCCGCAAGCGGTACTAGCTGTACGTAATGGTCCCCAGGTAGATATCGATAAGAAGGCGATGAGGAAACCCATCCGAACTCCTACTAAGCCTCATGGGACAATCTCCGTACAGTCCGGTCTGTTCGTCTAGGACTATCGCATATCGGGCCTAAGGGGCGACAAGCGTCAGTCCCCTGAAGGCGGTATAAGTCGTGTCGGAGTGTAGCCCATTACACCTTGAGAAGCTACTAGAATTCCTACCTGTAAATATCGTTTGCCCTGGCCTGGGACTTTGCGTAATGGCTCTCCAAACACAGCGCGATATCAACTCCCAATACCAGGAGAGACGAATCATGTCTAACCGCCACTACCTCCAAGAGCTTCGGGACTGCACCCAACTGCTACTTGTTTGCATGACTCCTTTGAGCCGTGGTAGGGTAGCAATCTAAGAACAGTGGGACACACTCGAAGCGAAGCAGCAGTGTCAAGTCTGCGGACTATGCTGTACTCATGTCACCTGGGAACTGTTAACTGACGACGGGTATAATATCAACCAACAGTTCCCTGGGAGTCCTATCCGGTGTACCCGTAACCCAACGAGCACCTATATACTATCTCCAGTACAACGTATTGATGGCTGTGGGACAGACCATCTCCCCAACTGGGATGAGAAGCGTACACACTAGTCTACTCCGGAGTATCGATGCCCTGTCTCGATAATCCTACGACTAGGAGCCTGAAAAAGGATGTGCTTGTAGACTACCCAGCCCCCACTAGTGTGACTGCCATCACAACGCTGGTAGTCAAGCAAGATCCTAAGGGCTCTATCAATATGTATACACATATTAAGATAGATATAAACCAAGTAACATACTACCATGTTTAGCAAGACTGTTAATATAACTGTGAATATCCCAAGCTTCCATTATGTAATATACAAGCTAGTATGATACAATAATGGCCCTTAGGGCATATACACTAACAATCTCCCACTTGCACTAGGGCTATGTACTGGCGTATCGAAGACCTAACATCTCGAATAGCCTCTCAAACTGAGTCTGGGGCAAGACCTTTGTGAATGGATCTACAGTGTTCTCCTCTGTAGCAATCCTCCGAACCTCGATCTCCTGGTGATCCACGATCTCTCTGATCAGGTGATACCGCCTCAAGATGTGTCTGGATTTTTGATGGGACCTGGGTTCCTTCGCTAACGCTATAGCCCCGTTTTTGTCACAATACAAAGGTATTGGATCAACAATGGATGGAACCACCTGAAGTTCTTTCAAGAACTTCCTTATCCAGACGGCTTCTTTTGCGGCATCAGCAGCAGCGATATATTCCTCTTCCATTGTCGAGTCAGCCACGGTTTCCTGTTTGGAACTCCTCCAACACACCGCCCCTCCATTGAGGGTAAAGACATATCCCGACATGGACCTGGAATCATCCTTGTCACTCTGGAAGCTGGAGTCAGCAAAAGCCTCGATTTTGAGGTCTTTTCCGTCGTAAACCAAGAACATATCCTTAGTCCTTCTCAGGTACTTGAGAATGTTCTTTACTGCTATCCAGTGCTTCTCCCCTGGGTCTGACAGATACCGGCTTACCACGCTCAGTGCGTAAGCTACATCTGGTCTGGTGCACAACATCACATACATTATAGAGCCTACCGCAGAAGCGTAGGGTATAACTGACATGCGATCCTTTTCCAAATCATTCTTGGGAGACATCTCTTTGGAGAGTGTGATTCCGTGACAAGCCGGTAAACTACCGTGCTTAGAATCTTCCATACTGAATCTTTTCAGTATAGTGTTGATATACCTGGACTGCGAAAGTCCCAACATCCTGTTGGATCTGTCACGACAGATCCGGATCCCCAGAATGTAAGAGGCATCACCCAGGTCATTCATGGAGAACCTGTGTGACAAGAATCCTTTGACAGATTGTAGCATAGGAATGTCATTTCCTATCAAGATAATGTCATCCACGTACAAGATGAGCAATACGACAGTTCGTGCTACAATTTTACTATATATACATGGTTCATCTGGATTTTTGATAAAGTCATATTCTTTGACCGTTTCATCAAAACAGATGTTCCAACTCTGCGATACCTGCTTTAGTCCATAAATGGACTTAAGCAACTTGCACACTTTCCCGCTGCTCCCACTCTGATTGAAACCTTCTGGCTGATCCATATAGACGCACTCTTCTAAATTACCATTTAGAAAAGCCGTCTTTACGTCCATCTGCCAGATCTTATTATCTTGGAAGGTGGCAATGGCAAGAAGGATACGAATGGATTTGAGCATAGCCACTGGAGAAAAAGTTTCGTCATAGTCCAAATCAGGTCTTTGACGAAAACCCTTTGCAACAAGTCTAGCCTTATAGGTTTCCACATGTCCATCTACACTAATCTTTTTCTTGATGATCTACTTGCATTCTATAGGTTTTACCCCATCTGGAGCAAAGTCCAAAGTCCATACTTTGTTGGTGTACATGGAATCCATTTCGTTCCGCATTGCATCCAGCCATCTTACTGAGTCGCCGCTCTGGATGGCCTCGTGGAAGCTAGTAGGTTCATCATTATCAATGATGCAATCTTCTCTATCCCCGTCTATGAGAAAACCGTAGTATCTCTCAGACGGATGAGACGGCCTACTACTCCTGCGGAGGGGTGTGGGAATGTTCTGTTCTTCTTGAACTTCTAGTTCTACCAAACTTTCAGTAGTAGTTTGTGGTTCTGGAATTTCTTCCAGTCTATTGCGCTCCCACTTGTTTCCTATTCTAAAAACTGCTGTTCTAGAAAATGGGCATTACGAGAAACAAAAACCTTTTGTTCCTCTGCGTAATAGAAGAAATACCCCTTGAAGTTCTTTGGATATCCCACAAACTGACACTGCACAGATCGTGCCTCGAGTTTGTCCGCATGCTGCTTTTTAACAAAAGCTGTACATCCCCATATTTTCAGATACTGAAGATAGGGTTTCTTCCCACTCCACATCTGATATGGTGTGGTAGGAACAGTCTTGGTAGGATCCCTGTTCAAAAGATATGCAGCTGATTCTAGCGCATAAGCCCAGAAATATCGCGGTAACTCAGCATTACTCATCATGGAACGTACAATATCCAATAGGGTTCGGTTCCGTCTTTCCGATACACCGTTATGCTGTGGAGTGTATGGAGGAGTAAGCTGAGAGAGAATTGCTTTCTCTTTTTGGTAACCCAGGAACTCGGTACTTAAGTATTCACCACCTCGATCAGATCTCAGTGTCTTGATACTTTTGCCGGTTTGGTTTTCTACTTCATTCTTATATTCTTGGAATTTCTCAAAAGCCTCGGATTTATGTTTCATCAAGAAAATGAATCCGTACCTAGAGTAATCATCCGTAAAAGTAATGAAATAAGAAAAACTACCTCTTGCATTTGTAAATATTGGACCACATACATCGCTGTGTATGAGTCCTAAGAGCTCGCTCGCTCTTACTGCATATCCAGTGAATGGAGTCTTTATCATCTTTCCTTTGAGACATGATTGACAAGTGGCATAAGATTGATATTCGAGCGGATCCAAATATCCTTCTCTATGTAACTTAGTTAACCTTGTCTCATTGATGTAACCTAGACTACAATGCCATAAAAAAGCCTGATTTATATCAGGAGACTTTCTTTTTAGTGTGTTCTGGACATTGAAAATCTGTAATTGGTTTAACACATATATACCGTTATCTAGTATACCGGACCCAATCAAACCATGATTAAGGTGGATGTTAACAACATCGCTTACAAACGTGAAATCATAACCTTCTTTTGATAACAACGATACTGATATGATATTACACGTTAAACTGGGTACACAAAAACAGTTATGCAAAACCAAAATATGTCCACTCGTCAATCCAAAGTGATAATCCCCTATGGACACAGCACCCACGCTAGCTCCGTTAGCCACCTGGAGGGTCATATCACCAATCTTCAGCACTATACGGTTTCTCAGTGCCTGCAATGAATTGCATATATGAGATCCTGATCCGGTATCCAATACCCAGGAAGTAGAGTTGATTGACAGACAATTTTCAATTACAAACACACCTGAAGTCAAAGCCACAGCTTGCTTCGGTTCCTGGTTGTTGGCAATCCAAGCTTTGCAATCTTTCTTCCAATGGACTTTCCTACGACAGTGGAAGCACTCGTCCTTTGCCACTACTGGCACCGCAACCTTCGCCTTTCCCTTAGCTCCCACCTTACCAACACCTCCTCTTGGTTTGGTAGCGGCCTTCTTCTTCCTTCTTTTGGCCCTAGGCTTGGACCCGGAAGAGGAAGCACCGCGAACAAACATAGCGGGTGTTTCCCTTGCCTTCTGCAAGGTACCCTCTACACTCTTCAACATGTTAAGGAGTTCTGGAAGTTCAACTTCTTTTCCTTGAATGTTGAAATTCAGAATAAACCGGGTGTAGGTGGACGGAAGGGACCGAAGAACCAAGTCTGTATATAGCTCGTTCTCCAAAGTCGTCCCGAGGTCCGCGAGCTCTTCTATATAGCCAATCATCTTGAGGACATGTTCTCCTAGAGATGATCCGAAGGCCAGCCTCGACTGAAACAAGTTCTTCAAGGTCTCGTATCTAGCTATACGAGATTGCTCTCTATACAGTTTCTTAGTGTGGAGAATTATGGACTCAAGATCCATATTCTCGTGCCTCCTGTGATGTTCATTATTCATAGTGGCAAGCACGATGCATTTGGCCTTCGCACAATCTAACTCCCAGGTCTTGTGGATTTCCCTATCCGCAATACTGGATTCTGGACCAGGGACAGCAGGTGCCTTAGCAGTAAGGACATACCCTAATTTGTCATAAGTCAAAGCCATCTTGACATTCCGGAAACAATCTTTATAGTTTGGCCCTGTCAGAATATTTTTATCTAATAGGAATTTAAGGCCTGTCATGTTCTGGGTCGCTGCAATTGAGAGAGAGAGGGAACACTTTATCATGATTCTCTTGCAAGTTTAGAGTGGTTTTTAGTTTATCTAAACTGGATGGCTCCCACTGTTTCTCGAATCCCTCCTCAAACCAAAAAGGAAAAACTAGTCAGGACTATTCTCACTGTACAATACTTGCTTAACCGTTCAGCCAGGCCGGTGTCGGTACTTCGAGGGAGGTTTTTCGACACTTTCGCGAAGTTCGTTAATTAAATAACCTCTTTTCTCTGGGGGCGCAACCCCGCTGACACCTTTTCTCGACACCTACTTGGTTTATAGCATTGATCGTTAAGTGACGAATCTTCTGATGAGTAGCGGATACTCACAGTAGGATCGGGATCCAAATATCATCGTGTGATAAAGCTGAAGGAATCCTACCAAAATTATCACACTCCAAATACTATGCAACTCTTTGCAAATTTCAGTTTCTTTAGAAATTCCCGATATAAATTTCTGCCCCATGCTCTTATGACCTTGGCGTTGGTCAAAATGTCATAAGTCACATGTTAAGTTCTACCCATCATTATCTTGTTAATTTGAACCCATCCGTACATACCCCTGACATTGGCTAAATGATAGTACGACTGTCCCAAACTAACTCATCTATCTATGCAACAAATGAATACCCAGCAGCTACCAAACACTATGCCTTGGCGTTGGTCAAAATACATAGCTTGAATACTACTGAATACCCAAAAGAAATCATGGAGGGCTATGAATGGTTTTGGCGAAACCGTGAACGTAGTGAACTTGATATGATCGAAGGAACCTGATAGATTTTAAAAGGAGTGGTTAAAGCTCCGCAATTTAAAAAATATCTTCTGTTTTAAAATAACCGAGTGGTTTCTTTTAAACTGTTCCAACGATTCAATTTTGGTTTATTTTCTTTGCATTAATATAATGCGTCCCATCAATTAACATATCATTACAGAAAACAACAAAAATACAACGTCCTCTTATGCCATCCGCATTCTCCTCTGGGCCCTGTCATTCACCCGCTAGGTTACTTAACTAACGACAAAGCGGGGGCTGGGCTAGCACGGGTGTAAAACATAAGTGACGTCTAATAAATTTCATATATAGATATTGTATATTCGTCAGACGCAATAATAGGCATTCCAGATCACAGATGAACATATTGGATTTTCTACGAATCCACATTCCTTTTGAGCCTGCAAAGAAAAATGGATTACACAGTCGTGATGAATAGCCAAAACCCCACCCTAGACCCCTACGGGTACGGCAAACTACCCGCCAAGTGCCCGAAGTGAAGCGGTCTCCCTCAACAATGTGAGTAGGCCACTAAACACTTCAAAGTACGCGGTAGTTTGTGCACCCCATCGTGGGCCTATCCTAGGAGCAGCAAACAGTAAATGAAATAATACAACGGTGACTGCAACCTCAACCCGGATGTGCCCCGCAAAATAATATTACAATAATTTACAAATTTACATTTGAATGAAAGAAACACTCGTCTCACATCCCCGGCTATCCATTCACGACAATCCAACAAGTTCATTATCACAAACCAGTAAAAACCATTACAGAAATGTGCAACCCTCTGCTAACCGACATACTAGCAGTTAGGAGAGGTTTACGAACACATTAAACAAATCACAGATATATTCAAGTTAGCCAAACATCTTAGAATTTCGATCAAGCAAACACTAACGATTCTACTCTAAACAATTCTCTATGCACATGAAACCTGAGCAGAAACAAAACATCCCAGAAAATACAACATCAACACAGAAGAGTTACTGGGAAAATTTGGACTGACTCGGCTTCAACTCGGCCGCGGTCCCGCGCCAGATCGCTTGGATCGGCCGCGGTTCCGTGGCGGTTTGGCCGAGTCACGATCCTAAATTTCTCCAGTAATCTTATAATTCCCTGCTTGTATTTTTAAGGGTCCGTGAAAAATTTTTAGACCCCGTTTTAAAATCGGCAGAAACTAGGTTAAAATGATGTTTTTTCGGGTTCGTTTTGCGATCGAATTTCTAACGACTTTGCTAACAAGTTAGTTACGGTTTAGCGAGGCTCTGATACTAATGTAAGTCGACGTTAGACACCCCATATGATACGTGGAGGCGGAATAGGTAAAACAATCAGTTTGTTTAAACTAACATCGACTAACTTTACGGATCTTTGCTAAACCCTAACTAACAACCTATATAGAAGTGATTAGCTACTATGATAGATGATTATACCTAATGAATCAAGTCCTTCTTGTTCTCTTTGTTCACCTCCTCGATGTGATATAAGATCCACCCGAGAGCTACTTCTCCAAGCTTAACCTCTCACTTGAGGTAACTAGGTGACTATGAGTGCTAATCAAGGTTACCTAGAGGATATATAAGAGAATTAGGGATCTATTAGTCTTGCTAACCCTTGGATCTCAACACATGAGAGGTTAGGGTTAGTTCTTTAAAGAGAGAGAGCTTGAGGAGAGAGAAGGTGAGAGTAAGAATGAATATGAATAATATCTCATTTGTGAATATATGAAGCATAATAATTATTAAATGAATAATCAAATGATAATATCAACCTTGCTTCATTTAATCACTTTGTGTGAATCATCTCATGAGTCATTAAGCAATAAATGCTTCATTAACTCCTTTGTATGAATCACACCATGAGTCATTAATCCATTTAATGCAAATTCCACCTAAGCCACCAACTCGTCAATCTTCTAGAAGCTTCTCGACAAATTACGAGAATGCCCCTCCCGTCCGTGAAAACACGGAAACACTGAGACTGTATAAATCCAATAATCCAATACTAGAATCTGGCTTAAACCAAAGCCTGCTAGTATGAACTGTCCGAACATCGTACGTGCGTAAAAACACGTATGTGCCCGAAGCCTGTCGTAAAACCATACGACCTCTATATCGTTTCGCCTGAAGCAGGGAAACTCTCTGTGTGGGACTCTAAAGACTCGACACTACGCTGGCACTGGGTTTAACCACAGGCCGCAAGCGGTACTAGCTGTATGTAACGGTCCCAAGGAAGATATCGATAAGAAGGCCGATGAGGAAACCCATCCGAACTCCTACTGAGCCTGATGTGACAATCTCTATACAGTCCAGTCTGTTCGTCTAGTACTATCGCATATCGGGCCTAGGGGGCGGCAAGCGTCAGTCCCCTAAAGGCGGTATAAGTCGTGTCAGAGTGCAGCCCATTATACCTTGAGAAGCTACTGGAAATCCTACCAGCAAATCTCGTTTGCCCTGGCCAGGGACTTTGCATAATGGCTATTTAAACAAAGTGCGATATCAACTCCCAATACCGGGAGAGACGAATCATGTCTAACCGCCACTGCCTCCAAGTGCTTCGGGACTGCACCAAACTGCTACATGTTTGCACGACTCCTTTGAGCCGTGGTAGGGTAGCAATCTAAGAACAGTGGGAACACACTCGAGACGAAGCAGCAGTGTCAAGTCTGCGGACTATGCTGTACTCATGTCACCTGGGAACTGTTAACTGACGACGGGTATAATACCAACCAACAGTTCCATGTGAGTCCTGTCCGGTATACCCGTAACCCAACGAGCACCTGTATACTATCTCCAGTACAACGTACTGATGGCTGTGGGACAGACCATCTCCCCAACTGGGATGAGAAGCGTACACACTAGTCTACTCCGGAGTATCGATGCCCTGTCTTGATAATCCTACGACTAGGGACCTAAAAAAGGATGTGCTTGTAGACTACCCAGCCCCCACTAGTGTGACTGCCATCACAACGCCGGTAGTCAAGCAAGATCCTAAGGGCTCTATCAATATGTATACATATATTAAGATAGATATAAACCAAGTAGAATACTACCATGTTTAGCAAGACTGTTAATATAACTGTGAATATCCCAAGCTTCCATTAAGTAATATACAAGCGAGCATGATACAATAATGGCCCGTAGGCCATATACACTAACATGGAGAGCCATTACACAAAGCCCTTGGCCAAGGCAAGTGATATTTACTGGTAGGTATACCAGTAATTTCTCAGGGTGTTCTGGGCTACACTCCGACATGACTTATACCGTTATTAGGGGTCTGAGGTTTACCATCCTCCTAGGCCCGATATGCGATACTCATAGACGAACGGACAGGACTGTATGGATATTGTCACTGTCAGGCTCGGTACGGTTCCAGGTTGAGTTCACTCGTCGGTTTTCCTTTCGCTCAGTACCTGGGCAGCCGTTACGTACAGCTAGTTCTACTGACGTGCTAGTGGTTAAACCCACTGCCAGCGTATTGACGAGTCTTTAGAGTCCCACACAGAGAGTTTCCCAAGTTCGGGAGAAACGTTGTAGAGGCCGTATGGTTTTATGGCAGGGTTCGATCATATACGTGCACTTGTGCACGGATCATGATCGGACGGATAATACTAGTGGGTTTTGGTTTAAGCCGGATCCTAGTATTATATTGTTGGATTATTTTTGTCTCGTTGTATTCGTATTCAGTCGGAATACGGATGCAGGTATGTATATACAGATGAGGGGTATTCTTGTAATCCGTTACGAGTTTATTTTGAAGATGTCATTCTCTTTTTCATTAAACATTTTAGTTAATGTTTATTATATGTTAAAATGTGTGAAGTTAAGTTTTGGTTTGTTAGTGTGAGTTTTGGTTTTGTGCATCGATGGTGCATGTGCTCACTTGCGACTCATGGTATGGGGTCTTGTGTGCATTGATGGCTTGAGGAAAGTAAGAGATATTTTTGTGCTATAGATTTTCTTCACTTGCTCAAATCAAACACAAGCACAACACTCACAACTCACTTAAAAGGAAAGACAATAGATGTTTTCTTGGTTGGTTTTTCTTGTGCCAAAAATTGAGCTCACTCATTTTCTTCACTTGGCAACTTCTTCACCTCCACTCATTCCATCTCATATGTTGAGAATCATTGAGTGTATTGAGACAAGTTGATCACACACTCTCTACTTCACATTAGGAATCTAGGCTAGCAAACTTGATGCCCGAGTTTCTTCGGTTTAGAAGCAGGAGCCCATATAAAGAACCCTCGACATGGATCCTCTTCGACGAGGGAGACCGGAGAGCGAACTTCGTCGGGGCAGCTGCGACAAGCTTGGGTTGGAGATTGAAGACCGAAGGACACGGATCGATCGGTATAATCTCTTAAACCATTTTACAGTTACTAGTATAGGGTTAATGGCACGATCCGGGATTTATGGTTACGTTAGCGCCAGTTTTAAATGTTTTTGTTCCTCGTTTGGCCACGGATTGACGGCCGGGGCGCTGGCGTAGCCTTACATGGTATCAGAGCCAGGTTATTAACCATATACTAGTTGGTTTAGACAATGTTAAAGTATCAAAACCGAGACAACCCCAAACAATACCCACTGCATTCCAGGTTCTGTCGATTTTCTAAGTGTCTTCAAACAAATTTTTAGTAACTGCAGAAGACTACTGACCTGACCACCAGACCACAGACCAAATACGGGCCAATTCCACCTATAAAAAAACGGCCACAATGCCGAGGAGGCCGGCCTCATCAGGGAGTTTGGACTTCGTATTTGGGTGCTGGTCTGGTTTCTAGAATGTTGGTTTAGTGATATTGTTTGTTTAGCTCAGTTTTGATATGGTTTTATATAGTTGTTTCGGGCTATTCGGGGTTATTTCGAACTCGATATTTTCTAACATTGTTTAAAGTTTACAGTACTTACATTACTATCTGTGACCGTGAATGTCATTTGAGTGGTACAACTTGTCTAATCGCTATAGTTCTTTTAGACGGGTTTGTGAAATTGGCATTCACGTTGATGTTCTGTGTAATGTGGTGATGTTGCGGATTTTTCGTGGTGGATAGCTTGGGTACAATGTTAGTGCTGTTTAGTTTTATTTGTACATTTGATATCACGGGGCAAGCGTCCGACTTATGGACTGCCGTCACTGCCTGTTTGTATATTATTCTTTTAGGGCACGGCCGGGTTGAGGTCGATATCATGGATGTACATATTTTCTTTTCTGTACGAAGATTACCCCACAGTGGAGTGCACGGATAATTGGGTTCTAGAGGGCAACGGGTCTGCATCTCATGGCGTTGAGAAAGAGGGTGCCTCACTCTAGAATTGGCGGGCTATTCGCCGCAATCGTAGGGGGTACAGGTTGACCCAAGGTGGGGTGCTCAAGTTACCGGATTTCGTAAAGTGCCGGGTGGCCCATTCACTTTACTGAAGGGGGCTGCCTCACTTCTGGTTTTGGCGGATAACTTGCCGCACTCGTAGCGGTCTAGGTTTACATTGTACAGGCTATCCACACGACCCAGGGAACATCGGGATTCACTTGTGGCTCAAAAGGAACCCGGGGCTCCCAGATTATCTGTATTGTTCTGTGATGCTTATTAATTATCTGTGATGTTGCATTTATCACGCCTGGAGTGATTGATATATATTGCTATATATATACTAGTAGATGTTGTATATATTTTACACCCGCGCTAGTCCAGTCCCCACTCTGTCGTTAGTTAAATAACCTAACGGATGATGACGGGACCTAGTGGCGAATGCGGATGGCATATACGTACATCATATTTTCGTTCTTTTGTGGTGTGATTAATTGATGGGACTGCGTTGATTCGGATCAATGCAAGGAAAACAAACCTATTCGATGTCGTTGGAACAATTTTAAAAAGCTGTTATTATAAGGACGTTTTTATTTTGTTTTGCACAGTGGTATTCGGTTATGAATATCCAGTACCTCATTCGACGACGCAAGGGCCGAGATCCCTTCATCGGGTGTGACCCCTTGGGCAGAGGTTTGCGTCAGGTTAATAACTTCATTATATTCGATTACCTTTTGCTTTGCATCGTGGTATTCATTTGGAATATCCCGCACCTCATTCTACGGGGAAAGAGCCGAGATCCCTTCACCGGGAGTGGCCTCTTTAGCAAAGGTTTTCGCCACTATATATTTGTAAAAAGCTATCCGATTCCTTCAACGATATCAAGTTCATTAAGTTAAAGGTTTTTCGCCAAAAACCATTCGTAGCCCTCCGTCATTTCAGACGGGTAGCACTTAATATTCATGCTATGTATGTTGGCCTTCGTCAAGGCATAGTGTATGGTAGCTATTTGTTACCTTTCTGTTGCATAAATAGATGTGTTGGTTTGGGACAGTCATACTACTATTCTGTCCTTCGTCAAGGATATGTACGGGTAGGTTCAAATTAACCTGGATAATGATGGGTAGAACTTGACATGTGACTTATGATATGTTGGCCTTCATCAAGATCATAAGAGCATGGGGTAAAAATCACATCGGGAGTTTCAAACATACAGCAAACTTGCCAGGCATGCGCATACCTTCTGGAGTGTGATAACGTGGGTGGATTCCATCAGGTTATCATGCGATGATAGTTGGATCTCGATACCCACTGATGAGTTGGTTTACTCCTCGGGTGATTTTAGATAATCCCGACTAATTTTTCTTTCAGGTTTGGAGGGGAATTTGAGGATACAGTTGGAGACATCCTGATTAGATAAAGTGATTGACCATTCAGATCTAGGTTAGAGTGCACGCTGAGTGTTTCTTTTCTCTCTCTCTTTCGCAGCGACCATGACCTGACCCTAGACTATAACTCAGTAACCAAGTTAATCGGACCTTCTAAAAACACTGGCTTTTGGATTGTCACAGTTGCATACTTCATTGCTACTCCTACTTTTACCTTTTGCTTTTCTCCGTAACATTCTGTATCACTACGAAGATCCCATTTTCATTGGATATGACTATCTTATAGTTACATACGAACTCGAAGAAACTTGTTTCAGATTCGAGGATGGTTTCCGGTTCTGGAGAAATTAAATAGGACTATTCAGTTGTCTTTTTCTTTTACTTTCACTCAGGTTGTGAAGGCTCCTAGGATTGGGACGGGGTACACCTATTGCGCTTATTGGATATTCTTCTTCCAAACAATAGACAGGTGTCGAAAGGTAGGGAAAAAAGAAAACCAATTAGCTCAAGTGTGGTGTACAGAAGGTAATAAGTAAAGACAAATAAAGGGATTAGAAAGAGGGCAAAGTAAATTGCAACTGTTATCATTTACGACCAAACCAAGTATTTCATCGCCACTCCTATTTCACCTTTGTATTTCTACAGAACACCCCGTATCACTACGGAGATCCACAGTTATTGTATACTCCATCGTATGGTTATATACGAACTCGAAGGAACTTGTTCCAGTTCGAGGATGGATTCTGGTTCAGGCAAAATAGAATAAGGATTATTCAGTTGTCTTTTATCTTTACCTTCTCTCAGGTTGCGAGTACTCCTAGGATTATGAGAGTACACCTATTATACTTAATGGATAGTCTTCTTCCAAACCATAGGCTGGTGCCGAACGGTAGGGAAGGAAGAAAACAATTTAGCCTAAGGGTGGTGTACAGAAGGTAATGAGTAAAGACAAATAAAGGGATTTGGACAGATGGTATGGAAATATACGGTTACAGTCATGAATCTGGCTAATGGAAGAGGCATTACTAGGAATACCCGGATACCCTTTCGAAACATTTTAATGTGTCAGTTTCATTGTCCGTTGTCAATTAAAAACTGATTTCCTAATTAGATCCTTACTTCAGGGTATGTATTTACCAGGTTTGATTCTCACATCTGTATGGTTTTACAGATGAAGAGTGGGAGCAAGTTATTGGGAATTAGGTGATCATCCTCATTATATCGGAATTCGTTGTAATTGATGATATTTGAGGAAATCACCTGGGGTTTTGCCTGACAGCAAATTTTTGGTTTTGAATATCTGTTGTTATGCACCAATTTCAAACTGATATATCTATACGTTTATTTTATAAAGTGAGATATAACTTTTTGAAATTATTTCCATGACATTTAGCCATATCAGTTGATGGTTAGGTAAGGAGCATTAAACAGCGGTGTAATTCTTCTTAACCATAGTACAGTTTTCAACCTACGACGTACAGGGTTTGAGTTATTCAACTCAGAGGACTTATACAAAGTATTGTATGTTGTCCAGTATTCATTAGGACAGAAGGGTTGGTCCTCATACTATATTATGTTTACTTGTGACTTCTCCAGTTTTACACAAGTATTTCGTAAAAATACAAGGTCAAAGTTTTGAGAAGTTATAGGTACAAGAGTAAAGTAAAGAACCACGTATTGCAAGTATCAGGATTCTTCAAGGTGTTCGAAGATGCAGATACTTATGTTTGGTATTCAGTTGATAGTAATAGTTTTGAGAAACTTGTTTCTCTTTCAGGTTACTCATATCTGGATGCTCTCCATGTTGAGTAATGCTGATCGGCCTCTTTCCATTTGGTTGACATGCACTGGAGACATCTGCATGATTTGAATCTGGTTTCAATTAAATCAGTGCATCTGTTTCTATATTGAATATAGAATGGTTCATATCTTAACGATGTTAAGGTATATGGAGTTGTACGGCTTATGCTTAAAACCAGACTTTAGATAACTCAAGGCACGTTTCAGTAATGGAAGTTTTTAGGTTTTCCCAAGCTATGACGAGGGTTAACTTTCTAGTATATGGAAGATCAATAGAAATATTATTCTTGACTCGCCACAGTAAAATGGACTTTTTCAAAAAAACAGTAGTGGGAGTATGGAAGAACTGGAAGAGATTCCAGAACCATAAACGATCACTGAAAATTTAATAGGACAAAAAAATTCAATAAGGTTTGACATTCCATTAGCCACTCCGCAGATATGGTGGGTAACCTCTAACGCCCAAGAGGTACTTTGGTATTCTCAAATACGGTGACAGGGAGGCTCTTGTTTACCCAGACTTGACACTACTGTTGTTCCAGGCTATGAGACCCGGCAGGAGGATGAGCGTAGCGTCGTTCTAAACTAGCTTTAGAAGTGCATGTGTATATGACTCTGCCAGAGGGTTGTCGTAGTCAGTGGGAGCAGCGGAAGCATGGTGGACAAGTAGCTTACGTCTATTTATAGACTAAAGAAGATATAGCGGAGATAGATTATCTATTTTTTATGTGACAGTCTTGGGCTTTGAATTCATCAGAATAGGAGATGGATTTGTTAAGAAGGTTGTAGGGTGGTATGACCTGGTATTTAGATGACCTACACTTTGTAGGAAGTGAAATTACTATACAACGATCGGTTATACTGTGGTTGTCACATAGCGGTTTCTCCATATAGGATATGGATATTATATTAAGCATTCTGGTTACTAGATCTATGGTTTTAGATCTAGATTTGGGTAGTGTCCCAATCTGGATACTTAGACAGTATTCTAAAAGTATTTTAGAATGGATGGCTTCTGGAATGGCGGTGTACCTGCAGGTGAAAGAGTCACCCTCTCTAAAGGTGTCTTACAGACTAAAGAGGAGAGGGAGGTGCATGATTGGCATATCATTTGCTTAGGCAATTGAGTCAATCATGAGTTGTCAAGTACCATACCAAATGTTATTTTTGCATAAGATGCAATAAGTTCATATATTGATCCAATCTTGGAGAAACGTTCGGAAGCAGTTTATGAATATAAGTGGATGTTCTAGGGATTTGATAACGGCCACCTCCTTCGGGAGACGGTTATCATTTCAGGCTTCCAAGGTGACCTGGATGACAGAGTGACTGTCAGAGTAATAGTTTTCCCTGTAACAAGGGGTAGTAGTTTGGACAGGTGGTCCAAGCGGATAATGAGGGAGGCAGGACGCAGGATAATGATTAAATTCAGTTGACGATACAGTCTAAGAAGTTTGCTGGATTTGGAGTTCATTTGTGACCAGGGTTCCATCAGATATCCAGACACATTCTAAGGCAGGTATTGCTCATTTCCGGATATGGCTTTATCCGCGAACTTGAGATAAAGAGAGACATAGAAAGAAACATCAGAGTTGATCCACTCACTGAGGCTATTTCTCGAACGTAAGAGTTTCACAAACAGGCTTTGTGAGACTGATCAGTAGAGAAGTTGGGTGTTCGGTATCACACGGGCTGTGAGTATGCGACATCGCAATAAGTAGCCTTAAGTGCAAGTGGGAGATTGTTGGCTTTAGTGCCCTCAAGTCAATTATTAAATCGCGGGCACGTGATTGCAATGATTGAGGGAGGACCTATACCAGTAGAACAGTCTTACTCGAGATGATAGTATTCTATCTGGTTTGTCTTTATCATCGTGTACATGCTTCAGGTGACATTACAGATCAATATTACATGTTGATTGATCCCACAGGATTCTTGAATGACTACCAACAGTATGTTGGCGATCATATACATGAGAGTTAGGTGGTCTATAAGCACATCCTTAAAGTGTCCCTAGTCGTGGGAGTTTCGAGACTGGGCATCGATACTCCATGATTAGACTAGTGTATACGGATCGAGACCCCGACGAGGAGCGATAGCCGGTATCACAAGCTATTTGTGTCAGTTGGTTCACCTAAGATAGTATACAGGTGCTCATTGGGTTATGAGTACACCGGACGGACTCGCCGGGAACATGCTAGTTGGTATTTTATCTGTTGTCAGATAGCAGTTCCCTGGTGACATGTGTACAGGTTAGTCTATCGACCTGAGATCTTCATTTGTCTCTTGTGAGTTCCCACTATGCTTTGATTACTACCCTACCACGGCTCAAAGGAGTCGTTCAAACAGGTTTTAGTTGGGTACAGCCCCGAGCCACCTGGAGGCAGTGAGCGGATCGTTAGGGGATTCGTCTCTCCCGGTATTGGGGGTTGATATCGCGCTGTGTTTGGAGAGCCATTACACAAAGTCCTTGGCCAAGGCAAGTAAGATTTACTGGTAGGTATTCCAGTAGTTTCTCAGGGTGTTCTGGGCTACACTCCGACACGACTTATACCGCTATTAGGGGTCTGACGTTTACCATCCCCTTACGCCCGATATGTGATACTCATAGATGAACGGACCGGACTGTACGGGTATTGTCACTGTCATGCTCAGTAGGGTTCCAGGATGAGTTCACTCGTCGGCCTCCCTTTCGCTCAGTACATGGGCAGCCGTTACGTACAGCTAGTGCCACTGACGTGCTTGTGGTTAAACCCACTGCCGGCGTATCGACGAGTCTTTAGAGTCCCACACAGAGAATTTCCCAAGTTCGGTCGAAACGTTGTAGAGGCCGTATGGTTTTATGGCAGGGTTCGATCATATACGTGCACTTGTGCACGGATCATGATTGGACGGATAATACTAGTGGGCTTTGGTTTAAGCCGGATCCTAGAATTATATTGTTGGATTATTTTTGTCTCGTTGTATTTGTATTCAGTCGGAATATGGACGTAGGTATGTATATACAGATGAGAGGTATTCTTGTAATCCGTTACGAGTTTTGGTTTGTGAGTGTGAGTTTTGGTTTTGTGCATTGATGGTGCATGTGCTTACTTGTGACTCTTGGTATGGGGTCTTGTTTGCATTGATGGCTTGAGGCCAGTGTGAGATATTTTTGTGCTATAGATTTTCTTCACTTGCTCAAATCAAACACAAGCACAACACTCACAACTCACTTAAAAGGAAAAACAACAGATGTTTTCTTGGTTGGTTTTTCTTGTGCCAAAACATGAGCTCACTCATTTTCTTCACTTGGCAACTTCTTCACCTCCACTCATTCCATCTCATGTGTTGAGAATCATTGAGTGTATTGAGACAAGTTGATCACACACTCTCTCTACTTCCCCTTGGGCATCTAGGCTAGCAAACTTGATGCCCGAGTTTCTTCGGTTTAGAAGCGGGAGGCCGTATAAAAACCCTCAACGTGGATCCTCTTCGACGAGCGAGACCGGAGAGCGAACTTCGTCGGGGCAGCCGCGACAAGCTTGGGTCGGAGATTGAAGACCGAAGGACATGGATCGATCGGTATAATCTCTTAAACCATTTTACAGTTTACTAGTATAGGGTTAATGGCACGGTCCAGGATTTACGGTTACGTTAGTGCCAGTTTTAAATGTTTTTGTTCCGCGTTTGGCCTCGGATTGACGGCCGGGGCGCTGGCGTAGTCTTACATGGTATCAAAGCCAGGTTATTAACCATATACTAGTTGGTTTAGACAATGTTAAAGTATCAAAACCGAAATAACCCCAAACAATAACCACTGCATTCCAGGTTCTGTCGATTTTCTAGGTGTCTTCAAAATTTTTTTTAGTAACTGCAGAAGACTACTGACCTGACCATTAGACAACAGAACAAATACGAGCCAATTCCACCTATAAAAAACCGGCCACAATGCCGAGGAGGCCGGCCTCATCAGGGAGTTTGGACTTCGTATTTGGGTGCTGGTCTGGTCTCTAGAATGTTGGTTTAGTGGTATTGTTTGTTTAGCCCAGTTTTGATATGGTTTTATCTAGTTGTTTCGGCCTATTCGGGGTTATTTCGAACTCGATATTTTCTAACATTGTTTAAAGTTTATAGTACTTACATTACTATCTGCGACCGTGAATGTCATTTGAGCGGTACAACTTGTCTAATCGCTATAGTTCTTTTAGACGAGTTTGCGAACTTGACATACACGTTGATGTTCTGTGCTGTGCTGTGATGTTGCGGATTTATCGTGGTGGATAGCTTGGGTACAATGTTAGTACACTTTAGTTTTATTTGTACATTTGATATCGTGGGGCGAGCGTCCGACTTGTGGACTGCCGTCACTGCCTATTTGTATATTATTCTTTTAGGGCACGGCCGGGTTGAGTTCGATGTCATCGATGTACAAATTTTCTTTTCTGTACGAAGATTACCCCTCGGTGGAATGCACAGATAGTCGGTTTCTGGAGGGCAACGGGTCTGCATCTCACGGCGTTGAGAAGGAGGGGGCCTCACTCTAGAATTGGCGGGCTATTCGCCACAATTATACGGGGTACAGGTTGACCCAAGGTAGGTTGCTCAAGTTATCGGATTCCGTGAAGTGCCGGGTAGCCCATTCACTTTGCTGAAGGGGCCTGCCTCACTTCTGGTTTTGGCGGGTAACTTGTCGCGCTCGTAGGGATCTAGGTTTTCATTGCACAGGCTATCCACACGACCCGGGGAACGTCGGGTTTCACTTGTGGCTCAAAGGAAACCCGTGGCTCCCAGATTATCTGTATTGCTCTGTGATGCTTATTACTTATCTGTGATGTTGCATTTATCACGCCTGTAGCGATTGATATATATTAGTATATATATACTAGTAGATATTGTATATGTTTTACACCCGCGCTAGTCCAGTCCCCGCTATGTCGTTAGTTAAATAACCTAATGGGTGATGACGGGACCCAGTGGCGAATGCGGATGGCATATACGTACATCATATTCTCGTTCTTTTGTGGTGTGATTAATTGATGGGACTGCGTTGATTCAGATCAATGTAAGGAAACAAACCTATTCGATGTTGTTGGAACAATTTTAAAAAGCTGTTATTACAAGGACGTTTTTCTTTTGTTTTGCACAGTGGTATTCGGTTAAGAATATCCAGCTCATCATTCGATGAAGCAAGGGCCGAGATCCCTTCATCGGGAGTGACCCCTTGGGCAGAGGTTTGTGTCAGGGTAATAACTTCACTATAGTCGATTACTTTTTGCATTGCATCGCGGTATTCAGTTGGAATATCCCGCACCTCATTCTACGGGGAAAGAGCCGAGATCCCTTCACAGGGAGTGACCTCTTTAGCAAAGGTTTTCGCCACTATATATTTGTAAAATGCTATCCGGTTCCTTCAACGATATCAAGTTCATTACGTTAAAGGTTTTTCGCCAAAAACCATTCGTAACCCTCCATCATTTCAGACTGGTAGCACTTAGTATTCATTCTATGTATGTTGGCCTTCGTCAAGGCATACTGTATGGTTGCTATTTGTTACCTTTCTGTTGCATAGATAGATGCGTTGATTTGGGACAGTCGTACTACTATTTTGGACTTCGCCAAGGGTATATATGGATGGGTTCAAATTAACCTGGATAATGACGGATAGAACTTGACATTTGACTTATGATATGTTGGCCTTCGTCAAGGTCATAAGAGCATGGGGTAAAAATCACATCTGGAGTTTCAAACATACAGCAAACTTTCCAGGCATGTGCATACCTTCTGGAGACATGAGTGGATTCTATCAGGTTATCATGTGATGATAGTTGGATCCCGATGCCTACTGATGAGTTGGATTACTCCTCGGGTGATTTTAGATGATCCCGACTAATTCTTCTTTCAGGTTTGGAGGAGAATTTGAGGATACAGTGGGAGACATCCTGATTAGATAAAGTGATTGACCATTCTGATCTAGGTTAGAGTGCACGCTGAGTGTTTCTTTTCTCTCTCTCTCTTTGGCAGCGACCATGACTTGACCCTAGACTATAACTTAGTAACCAAGTCAATCGTACCTTTTAAAAACACTGGCTTTTGGATTGTCAGAGTTGCATACTTCATTGCTACTCCTACTTTTACCCTTTGCTTTTCTCCGTAACATTCTGTATCAATACGAAGATCCCATTTTCATTGGATATGACCATCGTATAGTTACAAACGAACTCGAAGAAACTTGTTTCAGATTCGATGATGGTTTCCTGTTCTGGAGAAATTGAATAGGACAATTCAGTTGTCTTTTCTTTTTACTTTCTCTCAGATTGTGAGGGCTCCTACGATTAGGAGAGGGTACACCTATTGCACTTATTGGATAGTCTACTTCCAAACCATAGGCAGGTGCCGAAAGGTAGGGAAAAAAGAAAACCAATTAGCCTAATTGTGGTGTACAGACGGTAATAAGTAAAGACAAATAAAGAGATTAGAAAGAGGACAAAGTAAATTGCAACTGCTATCATTTACGACCAAAATAAGTATTTCATCGCCTCTTCTATTTCACCTTTGTATTTCTCCAGAACACCCCGTATCCCTACGGAGATCCACAGTTATTGGATACTTCGTCGTATAGTTATATACGAACTCCAAGGAACTTGTTCCAGTTCGAGGATGGATTCTGGTTCAGGAGAAATTGAATAAGGATTTATTCAGTTGTCTTTTATCTTTACCTTCTCTCAGGTTGCGAGTACTCCTAGGATTAGGAGAGTACACCTATTATTCTTATTGGATAGTCTTCTTCCAAACCATAGGCCGGTGCCGAACGGTAGGGAAGGAAGAAAACCATTTAGCCTAAGAGTGGTGTACAGAAGGTAATGAGTAAAGACACATAAAGGGATTTGGAGAGATGGCAAGGAAATATACGATTACAGTCATGAATCTGGTTAATGGAAGAGGCATTACTAAGAATACCCGGATACCCTTTCGAAACATTTTAATGTTTTAGTTTCACTGTCCGTTGTCAATTGAAAACTGATCTCCCAATTAGATCCTTGCTCCAGGGTATGTATTTACCAGGTTTGATTCTCACATCTGTATGGTTTTACAGATG
This sequence comes from Agapanthus africanus, assembly GCA_030015575.1. NCBI lineage: Eukaryota > Viridiplantae > Streptophyta > Magnoliopsida > Asparagales > Amaryllidaceae > Agapanthus > Agapanthus africanus. The sequence goes on along the minus strand of CM057337.1, from coordinate 252,895,720 downwards.
AAGAGTGGGAGCAAGTTATTGGGAATTAGGTGATCATCCTCATTATATCGTAATTCGTTGTAATTGGTGATATTTGAGGAAATCACCTGGGTTTTTCCTGACGGCAAATTTTTGGTTTTGAATATCCGTTGTTATGCATGAATTTCAAACTGATATATCTGTATGTTTATTTTATAAAGTGAGATATAACTTTTTGAAACTATTTCCATGACATTTACCTATATCAGTTGATGGTTAGGTATGGAGCATTAAACAGCGGTGTAATTCTTCTTAACCATAGTACAGTTTTCAACCTACGACGCACAGGGTTTGTGTTATTCAACTCAGGGGACTTGTACAAAGTATTGTATGTTGTCCAGTGTTCATTAGGACAGAGGGGTTGGTCATCGTACTATATTCTGTTTACTTGTGACTTCTCCAATTTTAGATAAGTATTTCGTAGAAATACAAGGTCTATGTTTTGAGAAGTTATAGGTACAAAAGTAAAGTAGAGAATCACGTGTTGCAAGTATCAGGATTCTTGAAGGTGATCGAAAATGTAGATACTTGTGTTTGGTATTCAGTTGATAGTAATAGTTTTGAGAAACTTGTTTCTCTTTCAGGTTACTCATATCTAGATGCTCTCCAAGTTGAGTAATGCTGATCGGCCTCTTTCCATTTGGTTGACATGCACTAGAGACAGCTGCATGATTTGAATCTGGTTTCATTTAAATCAGTGCATCTGTTTCTATATTGTATATAGAATGGTTCATATCTTAACGATGTTAAGGTATATGGCGTTGTACGGCTTATGCATAAAACCAGACTCTAGATAACTCAAGGCACGTTTCAGTAATGGCAGATTTTGGGTTTTCCCAAGCTATGACGAGGGTTAACTTTCTACCATATGGAAGATCAATATAAATATTGTTCTTGACTCGCCATAGTAAAATGGACTTTTTCAGAAAACAGTAGTGGGAGTATGGAAGAACTGGAAAAGATTCCAGAACCACAAACGATCACTGAAAATTTAATAGGACAAAAAGATTCAATCAGGTTCGACATTCCATTAGCCACTCCGTAGATATGGTTGGTAACCTCAGGCGCCCGAGTGGTACTTCGGTATTCTTAAAGACGGTGACAGAGAGGTTCTTGTTTACCCAGATTTGACACTACTGTTGTTCCAGGCTATGAGACCCGGCAGGAGGATGAGTATAGCGTCGTTCTAAACTTATTGTAGAAGTGCAAGTGTATATGACTCTGCCAGAGAGTTGTCATAGTCAGTTGGAGAAGTGGAAGCATAGTGGACAAGTAGCTTACGTCTATTTATAGACTAAAGCAGATATAGCGGAGATAGATCATCTATTTTTTATATGACAGTCATGGGCTTTGACTTCATCCGAATAGGAGATAGATCTGTTAAGAAGGTAGTAGGGTAGCATGTCCTGGTATTTAGATGACATACACTTTGTAGGAAGTTAAATTTCTATACTATGATTGGTTATACTGTGGTTGTCACACAGTGGTTTCTCCATATAGGATATGGATATTATATTAAGCATTCTAGTAACTAGATCTATGGTTTTAGATCTAGATTTTGGTAGTGTCCCAATCTGGGTACTTACACAGTATTCTAAAATTATTTTAGAATGGATGGCTCCTGGAATGGTGGTGTACCTGCAGGTGAAGGAGTCACCCTTTCTAAAGGTGTCTTACAGACTAAAGAGGAAAGGGAGATGCTTGATTGGCATAACATTTGCTTAGGCAATTGAGTCAATCATGAGATGTCAAGTACCACACCAGATGTTATTTTTGCACAAGTTGCAATAAGTTCATATATTGATCCAATCCTGGTGAAACGTTCGGAAGCAGTTTATGAACATAAGTGGATGTTCTAGGGATTTGATAACGGCAGCCTCCTTCAGGAGACGGTTATCATTTCAGGCTTCCAAGGTGACCTGGATGACAGAGTGACTGTCAGAGTTATAGTTTTCCCTCTTACAAGGGGCAGTAGTTTGGACAGGTGGTCCAAGCGGATACTGAGGGAGGCAGGACACAGGATACTGAATAAATTCAGTTGACGATACAGTCTAAGAAGTTTGCTGGATTTTGAGTTCATTTGTGACCTGGGTCCTATCAGATATACAGACATATTCTAAGACAGATATTGCTCATTTCCGGAGATGGCTTTCTCCTCGAACTTAAGATAAAGAGAGACATAGAAAGAAACATCAGAGTGGATCCACTCACTGCGGCTATTTCCCGAACGCAAGAGTTTCACAAACAGGCTTTGTGAGACTGATCAGTAGAGAAGTTGGGTGTTCAGTATCACACGGGCTGTGAGTATGCGACATCGCAATAATTAGCCTTAAGTGCAAGTGGGAGATTGGTTGCTATAATGCCCTCAAGTCAATTATTGGATCGCAGACACGTGATTGTAATGATTGAGGGAGGACCTATACCGGTAGAACAGTCTTACTCGAGATGATAGTATGCTATCTGGTTTGTCTTTATCATCGTGTATATGCTTCAGGTGACACTAAAGATCACTATTACATGTTGATAGATCCCATAGGAGTCTTGCTTGACTACCAGCAGTATGTTGGCGATCATATACGTGAGAGTTGGGTGGTCTATAAGCATATCTTTAAAGTGTCCCTAGTCGTGGGAGAGACTGGGCATCGATACTCCATGATTAGACTGGTGTATACGGATCGAGACCCCGACGAGGGGTGATGTCCGGTATCATAAGCTATTAGTGTCAGTTGGTTCACCTAAGATAGTATACAGATGCTCATTGGGTTATGAGTACACCGGACGGACTCGCCGGGAACATGCTAGTTGGTATTATACCTATTGTCAGATAGCAGTTCCTTAGTGACATTTGTACAGGTTAGTCTATCGACCTGAGATCGTCATTTGTCTCATGTGAGTTCCCACTATGCTTTGATTACTACCCTACCACCGCTCAAAGGAGTCGTGCAAATAGGTTTTAGTTGGTTACAGTCCCGAGCCACATGAAAGCAGAGAACTGATCGTCAGCGGATTCGTCTCTCCCGGTATTGGGGGTTGATATCACCCTATGTTTGGAGAGCCATTACACAATATCCTTGGCCAAGGCAAGTGAGATTTACTGGTATGTATTCCAATAGTTTCTCAGGGTGTTCTGGGCTACACTCCGACACGACTTATACCGCTATTAGGGGACTGACGTTTACCATCCCCTAGGCCCGATATGCGATACTCATAGACGAACGGACCGGACTGTACGGATATTGTCACTGTCAGGCTTAGTTGGGTTCCAGGATGAGTTCGCTCGCCGGCATCCCTTTCGCTCAATATCCGGGCAGCCGTTACGTACAGCTAGTACCACTGACGTACTTGTGGTTAAACCCACTGCCGGCGTATCGACGAGTCTTTAGAGTCCCACACAGAGAGTTTCCCAAGTTCGGGCGAAATGTTGTAAAGGCCGTATGGTTTTATGGCTGGGTTCGATCATATACGTGCACTTGAGCACGGATCATGATCGGACGGATAATACTAGTGGGCTTTGGTTTAAGCCGGATCCTAGTATTATATTGTTGGATTATTTTCGTCTCGTTGTATTCGTATTAATACGCATGCAAGTATGTATATACAGATGAGGGGTATTCTTATAATCCGTTACGAGTTTATTTTAAAGATGTCATTCTCTTTTTCATTAAACATTTTAGTTAATGTTTATTATATGTTAAAATGTGTGAAGTTAAGTTTTGGTTTGTGAGTGTGAGTTTTGGTTTTGTGCATTGATGGTGCATGTGCTCACTTGTAACTCATGGTATGGGGTCTTGTGTGCATTGATGGCTTGATGAAAGTGGGAGATATTTTTTGCTATAGATTTTCTTCACTTGCTCAAATCAAACACAAGCACAACACTCACAACTCACTTAAAAGAAAAAACAACAGTTGTTTTCTTGGTTGGTTTTTCTTGTGCCAAAACTTGAGCTCACACATTTTCTTCACTTGGCAACTTCTTCACCTCCACTCATTCCATCTCATGTGTTGAGAATCATTGAATGTATTGAGACAAGTTGATCACACACTCTCTCTACTTCACGTTGGGCATCTAGGCTAGCAAACTTGATGCCCGAGTTACTTTGGTTTAGAAGCGGGAGGCCGTATAAAGAACCCTCGACGTGGATCCTCTTCGACGAGGGAGACCGGAGAGCGAACTTCGTCGGGGCAGCCGCGACAAGCTTGGATCGGATATTGAAGACCAAAGGACACGGATCGATCGGTATAATCTCTTAAACCATTTTTACAGTTTTCTAATATAGGGTTAATGGCACGATCCGGGATTTAGGGTTATGTTAGCGCCATTTTTAAAAGTTTTGTTCCGCGTTTGGCCTCGGATTGACGGCCGGGGTGCCGGCGTAGTCTTACATTTATGCTACAGATGAATACCCTGCTGCTACCAATCACTATGCCTTGGCGAAGGGCAGAATACATAGCTTGAATACTACTGAATATTCAACTGAAATGACGGAGGGCTACGAATTGTTTTGGCGAAACTATGAACGTAGTGAAATTGATATAATCGAAGGAACCTGATAGCTTTTAAATGGAGTGGTTTAAGCTCCGCATTTAAAAGTCTCCTGTTTAAAAAAAACGAGTGGTTTTAAAATTTGTTCCAACGGTTCAGCTTTTGTTTGTTTGTTTTGCATTAACGTAATGCAGTCCCTGTTAGTTGTATGTATGCCCTAGAGGCCAGTATTGTACAGATGATGTATTTTATATTGGATGCTTGGACATATATAGAGATGACTTTCTTGCTCGATATGATAGTATGCTATCTGGTTGCTCTTTATCTTAACATGTACACTTATCTCTTTAAGCTGTCTTATAGTTACATGTTGGTAAAGCCCTTAGGATGTGTACTTGACTACCTGGACTATGATGCAGATCATACTAGTGGGGACATGGTAGTCCATAGGTACATCCTTCAAGGTCCTTAGTCGTGGGTGTATCGAGACGGGGCATTGATTTACCAGTGTAGACTAGCGTATACGCTTCTAGACCCATGAGATGGGCGATGGATGATCCCATATCCATTGGTGTTTGACATCAGAGATGATATACGGATGCTCATTGGAGACTGGGTACACTGGACGGACTCGCCGAGAACTCCCAGATGGTATTATAGCACACGTCAGATGGTAGTTCTCAGGTGACACTTGTGCAGGTTAGTCTGTAGACCCGAGATCGTCATAGAGTCTTGTGTGATTCCCACTGTGCTTTGATCTCCACCTTACCACGTCCATGAGGGCGTGCAAAACGGTGGTTTTTGGGCACAGTCCCAAGTCACATGGAGGCAATGAGCGATAGGAGGGGTTTCGTCTCTCCCGGTATTGGGGGTTGATGTTGCGCTGTGCTCGATTGGCCGTAACAGGGAAGTCCCTGGCCAGGGCCGATCTGAGATTTGCTGGTAAGTGTTACCAGTAGTTTCTCGACCCGTTATGAGCCTCACATCGGCACGACTTATCGGTTATTGGGGTCTGACGTTTACCACCCCTAGACTTGACATGCGACATATCAGACGAACAGACCGGACTGTACGGTAAGTGTTACTGGTTGGATTCACAGGAGTGTGAGCGGGCTTGCTCGTCGATCTTCTGATCGCTCAATACCCGGATGGCCGTTACGTTTAGCAGACCGCTTGCGTCTTGTGGGTGCTTGATATGATCATCATCTACTGCCGGCGTATTGACGAGTCTTTGGAGTCCTACACAGAGGTTTCCTGGCTCAAGCGAAACGAAATAGGAGCGCATATGAGATATGTGCGGGACCGAGAATAATGCGTGTATGTGATACCGTATTTCATTCTCGCGATGAATGTTTCGATTGGTTGTATGCGATATAACCTAGTTATCGAATCATTGATTTGATAAATCAATACATTGAATACTAGTCGGTTATGTGCGACATGACCGGATCATTGAATCAAGTGTTGATTTAATGATTTAGTGTATAATTATATATTTGATATATTACTTTGCATTAACTAGTATTGGTTCATTTTAAAAGGATTTTCTCACTTGTTGTGCACATTGTATATGTGATATATTTTTGTGTGCACTTGATTGTATCATGTTTGATGATACATGCTAACTTGAGTTTGTGTAAAGATTAAACCATGGTTATATGAATGGTTAGGGTTTTGTTTACTTATTCATTTATTTATTTTGATTATTGATTTTGGAAAAGAAAATGGAAATGGTGGCTTTTCTTGTTTCTTTCATGAAGCTTCATGAATGGTTGAAACCTTGACCATTTTTGTTTTCTTCTCTTAACCTAACCATTCACCTAACCCTAGTTTACTCTCTACACTTGACCATAGTTAGTATATGATAAGTATTCATATTATTTTCTTTTTTAATCCAAGACTTATCATATTCTATCTTCATCTTCTTCCTCTTGAACAAGAAGAAAAGCTTACTAGCTTTAATGGCACCCTGAGTAAATTAGTGAGAAATCCAATTCTAAAGTGAACCCACCTCCTATTTCTTCATCCTCTACCTCTTGCCAAGTAGTATAGGGTGTTTTCTTCATAAGTTTCACGACTTGGTGAAGTTGGAGCTTGATCTTGTGTAGCCTCGACGTAGATCATCTTCGGCATCGCAGCCGACGACTAGTCCGCTCATTTCTCCGATGAAGCCGATGCGAGAGTCCGAGATCCGACATGGACAGCGAGGGGATGTCTACGTGGAGCTAAGAAAGTGGAGAACCGGATCTACAAAGGTTGTAGCCTGTTTCTATTAGTTAAAATGTTAACTAGTTTCACTTTTCGCCTAAACTATAGTCAACGAATCCGTATTAGGGTTTCTCGGCACTTGTAAAATTTGAAAATGGCATGGTTGATGCCTTGTGAGACTTCATTAGCGTGCCTAGGAACCCTACAGTGGTATCAGAGCCTAGATAGACCCTTAGGCGAAGCCTAGACGACGTTTGAAATCCGAACGAACATCGATACCATAACTTTGCATGCTCTCTGGATTTTTTTCAAAAACTGGGTTTTTTCCAGATTAAAAATTCTTAAAAAATTCAGCAGGAAATTCTAAGAATTACGGTGCAAAATTTTCCAAAAGATACCTCCAAAGCGCGGCGGAACCGCGGCAGAAGCCTGGCTTCTGCGGCGGTTCCGCGGCCATCTTGTGACGTCAGCCTTCCAATTTTGCATAGTAATCTGTTATTTGAGGTGCTGAGTTTTCTGGGATTTTTTAATCTGTACTCAAGAGTTGAGTTTTCTGGGGTGTTTTGGAGCCTCGTAGATTCGATCGGATTATCAAACTTTGTCTATGTGTTTTTCCGGATAATTTAAGAATATGTTGAAAAGTTCGACCGGATGTAAATACCCAATCTTTCCCCTGCCGGAATATTTCCAAGTGTTGTATTTTTCTGTGGTTTAAGGACGTTTCAAGTAGTGCAAGTAACGCGATGGTCCCTCTAGAAGACAACAAACCTTAACTCGATTATGTGACCGTCTTGAACTTCCCTTTTAACCTTAGGGTTTGGGGCAGTACGGCGTGCCACATGTGAGGCGTTGGCTTGACCCTTCTACGGCTGGACCGTTGGTACTGAGGCATGAAGTGAATGTCTTTGAACTTATTTCATGTGTTGAACGGTTTCGGGAAAACTTGGGTGTTCGAATGTTCGATAGGAAAGTTTGATATTTTCTATTTATCCGGAATGGGATACAATAATATGAATTCACAAACAGTTATGAGATAACTGGATGAATGTTATAAATCTAGTGGTTTAGTCTCACTTGATATTGAAAAGAGTTTTCGATTATTGGCCTAAAATGCGGGGTTTATAATTGTTAGGCATGTGATGTCTAAGAATTTCATTTGATTAGGCATGCGATGTCTAAAAAGGTTGCGGATTCCAACTGTTGTAGTTTTACACTTTCTTTTCTGTGACCGTAAGTGTAATATGTGATATCGCCGGTTTCGTTGCTATATGTCAACAACAATTGGGATGCGCATATTTACTTACGTTGATGACATGTGATGTTATGTGTTGCTGGATATGTTATATTGGATCGTCGTGTTTGAATAGCCGGGGGTTTTTATGTGAGATGGGTGTTTTTCATTTTCATTCATGTAAAAACTTGTATGTAATATTCTTTTATTTGGGGCACTTCCAGGTTGCGGAAGATTTCACCGTTGATGTATATTATTTACTTTTCCGCATTAGGATAGACCCAAGGAGGGGAGCACAAGTAACCGGGTTCTAGGGTCCAGTGGGAGACCATCTCGAGGAGTCGAGTCCGGGTCTCCTAACCCTAGAATTCGTAGGGTTGCTTGCCGCTCTCGTAGGGGTCTAGGGGTGTGGGATTGGCTATTCATCACGACCGTGGAATCCGTGTTTTATACTGGCTCGTATTAAAAACACGGACGTCCTAGTATATCCAATATTTCATATGATTTTTTCTGCTGCGATATCTGTGATGTGATCATTTGATATGTTCTGATGTATACAGTATATAGTATATATGATATACTATATAGATGTTACTTATGTTTTGCACCCGCACTAGCCCTGCCCTGCTCTGTCGTTAGTTACCTAACCTAACGGTGCACGAGGGGACATCGAGGCGAATGCGGATGGCATAAGTGTACGTCGTATTTATCTGTGATGTTTAGGTAACTTAAATGATGGGACTTCATTAATGTGATTAATGAAAGAAAAGAAACCTAAAAGATGTTGTAGAATCAAATTTTAAATAAAAAGGGTAGCTACAGTTTTGCTTTGCATAGTGGTATATATGATATACCCTACACCTTATTCGATGAGGAAAGGGCCGAGATCCCTTCACCGGGAGTGACCCCTTTAGCAATAACTTTCAGATGCTACACACTCGGTTTGACTTTTGATTGCTTCTATAGTTTCTGCTTTGCACAGTGATATATATGATATATCCTGCATCTCATTCGACGAGGAAAGGGCCGACGATCCCTTCACCGGGAGTGACCCCTTTAGCAAAACTAGAAAATCCTCAAAACCACTCCATTTCAAAACTTCATTCGATTCTACAACGATATCGAGTTCATTACGCAATAGGTTTTCAGATAAACCTGTCGTAGCCCTCCGTCATTTCAGATAAATCCTACTTAGTATTCGTGCTACGTTTGTTGGCCTGTGTCAAGGCGTAGTGTGCGGTAGCTAACTAGTATTTATCTGTTAACGCATGTGATGCAGATTGGATTAGGGTAGTCGTGCGACTTTGTTGCCCAGCGTCAAGGGTCGTACGGGTGGGTTTAATTCAATCAAGAAATGACGGGTTGAACTTGACAAGCGCACTATGGTTTGTTGGCCTGCGTCAAGGTCATAGCACGCTAGGGGCAAAATATTATCGGGAATTTCAAGTGTTGAAATTTGCAATGAGATTGCATACCTTCTATGAGATAGTTGGATCCCGATACCCACTGCGAGTAAGTGTTACTCCTGGGAGAGTTTTACACATTACAATTAACCGATCAAGTAGGTGTCTAGAAAGGTGTCAACGGGGTTACGCCTCTGGGAAAACGAGGTTTACTTTAATTAGGTCCGTACGAAAGCACGGGGAACCTCCCTCAAAGTACCGACACTGGCCTGGATGAAAGATTGGCGAAGTTGTAGGGTGTAATTAATCCCGACTAGTCTTTCCTTTTAGGGTTTGAAGGAAGATTTGATAAAAACCAGTGGGAGCCATCCTGATTAGATAAGATAATAACCAATCTGATCTTGCAAGAGTATACGCTAAAGTGTTTTCTTCTCTCTCTCTCCAAGTAGCGACCATGTCATGCCCTAATCAAGATAATAATATGGATGTATTGACTGAACCCGCATGTTATACTGTGCTGGGGAACGTTGGTTCCGTTCTTTCTTATAAGAGTTATGGGAATGAACAGGACATAGGGGAATACCAGGATTCCCAAGCCACCCGAATGAAGAAAGTACATGTTGATGCATTTTCTTCGGGTGTGTTCGTTACAGAGAACTGTTTCTCCATCTGCCCTGTGTCCTGGGTATTAGATACCGGGTCAGGATCCCATATATGTAATCAGTTACATGGGCTCAGGAAAGATAGAGAACTTGGAGAAGGTGATAAAGACATTAGAGTTGGAAATGGTGCAATTGTTGCAGCTAAGACTGTCGGGGAATATCACCTTGCATTACCTACTGGTAATACATTGGTTCTGAACGAATGCTATTACATGCCGAACCTGATATGCAACATTATATCGGTTTCTTTGTTGAGTAAAGTGGGATATAATTTTGTATTACATGATAATGTTATGAACATTTTCCGTAACCAAAAGTTGGTTGGATCAGGCACGTTGTGCAATGGCATTTATGTTCTAAATCAATCAACAGTTCTGAGCATAACAAACACACACAAGAGGAAGAGTTCTGAACTAAACGAATCCTTCTTGTGGCATTGTAGACTCGGTCACATCAATGCGACACGACTGGCTAAGTTGCAAAGGATGGATATTTGAAACCATTCGAATTTTCATCTTATGACACTTGCCAGTCATGTCTCAAAGGCAAGATGACCAAAACTCCGTTTACGGGACACGGAGAAAGAGTTACTGAACTCTTAGGACTGATACATAGTGATGTATGCGGTCCTATGTCTACACATGCCTGGGATGGTTCTTTATACTTCATTACATTCGCTGACGATCTCTCTAGGTTCGGGTTTGTGTTCCTGATGAAACACAAATCAGAAGCTTTTGAGAAATTTAGAGAATATAAACAGGAAGTTGAGAACCAAACCGGAAAAAGTATTAAAATCCTACGATCTGATCGAGGAGGTGAATACTTGAGCAATGAATTCCTGGACTTCCTAAAAGAGAATGGGATTCTCTCTCAGCTGACTCCTCCATATACACCACAGCACAACGGTGTATCAGAACGGAGGAACCGCACCCTATTAGATATTGTGCGCTCTATGATGAGCCCAGCTGAGTTACCTATTTCCTTCTGGGGATATACACTGGAAACAGCTGCAGACCTTTTGAATATGGTTCCCACCAAAACCGTGCCAACCACTCCATATGAGATATGGAAAGAAAAGAGACCATGTCTTAATTATATTAAGATATGGGGTTGTCCGGCATATGTAAAAACGCAAAATCCGGACAAACTCGCGGCAAGGTCCGTTCTGTGTAAGTTTATTGGATATCCCAAACATTCGCGCGGGTATATCTTCTACCACACCGAGGAACAAAAGGTGTTTGTTTCTCGACATTCCACCTTTTTAGAAAAGGAATTTCTTGATAAAGAGATTAGTGGCAAGGAGGTAGAACTGGAAGAGGTTCCAGCAATACAGACTACGACAGAAGACTTGGTTGAACCATAGGATTCAATAGTTCCTGATGAACCTCAGCCTCTCCGCCGATCTAATAGGGTTCCTCGCCAACCTGTGAGATACTACGGTTTTCTCATGGATGGTGGCAGCGAGGATTGCATCATGGAGGATGATGACCCAACTAGCTTCGAGCAGGCCATCACGAGTGGGGACTCAGTGAAATGGCTGGATGCTATGCGGTCCGAGATGGAATCCATGTACACCAACAAAGTATGGACTTTGGAAGTTGCTCCTGAAGGGGTAAAACCCATTGGGAGCAAATGGATCTTCAAGAAAAAACTTGGTGTAGATGGGAAAGTGGAGACTTTCAAAGCTAGACTTGTTGCAAAGGGTTTTCGTCAAAGACCAGGTGTGGACTATGACGAAACCTTTTCACCAGTGGCTATGCTTAAATCCATCCGGATCATGCTTGCCATCGCTGCATATCATGACTACGAAATATGGAAAATGGATGTTAAGACCGCCTTTCTAAATGGTGATTTAGAAGAGTGCGTGTACATGACTCAGCCAGAGGACTTCGTAGACAGTGGGAGCAGCGGGAAGGTGTGCAAGTTGCTTAAATCCATTTATGGATTAAATCAAGCATCGTGGAGTTGGAACATCTGCTTTGACGTCGTTATCAAAGAGTTTGATTTCGTCAAAAACCCAGATGAACCTTGTATTTAAAAGAAGGTGGCAGAGAGTAAGGTAGTCTTCCTCGTATTGTACGTGGACGACATACTCTTGATAGGAAATGATATTCCTATGCTGCAATCGGTCAAGCTCTTCTTATCACAAAGATTCTCAATGAAAGATCTTGGTGATGCCTCATGCATATTGGGAATCAGGATCTATAGAGATAGATCCAAACGGATATTGGGATTGTCCCAATCCAAGTACATTGACACCATTCTAAAGAGGTTTAGTATGGAAGAATCCAAGCGTGAGGACTTGCCTACGATCTCTGGAGTCACTCTCTCCAAAGAGATGTCTCCCAAGACTGATTTGGAGAGAGCTCGCACGCAAGGGATACCCTATGCTTCGGCTGTAGGCTCTATCATGCACGCGATGCTATGTACCAAACCCGATGTTTCATACTCACTAGGTGTAGTGAGCAGGTATCAACCTGATCCTGGCGAGAGTCACTGGACAGCTGTGAAGAGCATTCTCAAGTACTTGCGAAGGACTAAAGAGATGCTCTTGGTGTATGGTAACGGAGAACTCCAAGTAGAGTCCTTTACCGATTTGAGCTTCCAGAGTGATAAGGACGACTCTAAGTCGCAATCGAGATTTGTCTTTACCCTTTACGGAGGGGCGGTTAGCTGGAAGAGTTCCAAGCAGGAAACCATAGCAGATTCGACGATGGAGGCTGAATACATCGCTGTCAACGATGCTGCTAAAGAGGATGTCTGGATCAAGAAGTTCATTACCGAACTTAGTGTGGTTCCATCCATTGAGCATCCAATACCTTTGTATTGCGATAATAATGGAGCGGTGGCTTTGGCCAAGGAACCCAGGTCCCATCAGCGATCCAGGCATATTCTAAGGCGGTATCACCGGATCCGGGAGATAGTTGATCGCCGGGAGATCGAGGTCAGGAGGGTTGACACGAAGAACAACACGGCGGATCCACTCACGAAGGCCATTCCCCAGATACAGTTTGAGAGACTCTTCGAGATGCTCGGTATGCGATACTACAGCAGCTGGCCCTAGTGCAAGTGGGAGATTGTTAGTTGTATGTATGCCCTAGAGGCTAGTATTATACAGATGATGTATTTTATATTGGATGCTTGGACATATATAGAGATGACTTTCTTGCTCGATATGATAGTATGCTATCTGGTTGCTCTTTATCTTAACATGTACACTTGTCTCTTTAAACTGTCTTATAGTTACATGTTGGTAAAGCCCTTAGGATGTGTACTTGACTACCTGGACTATGATGCAGATCATACTAGTGGGGACATGGTAGTCCATAGGTACATCCTTCAAGGTCCCTAGTCGTGGGTGTATCGAGATGGGGCATTGATATACCAGTGTAGACTAGCGTATACGCTTCTCGACCCATGAGATGGGCGATGGATGATCCCATATCCATTGGTGTTTGACATCAGAGATGATATATGGGTGCTCATTGGAGACTGGGTACACTGGGCGGACTCGCCGAGAAATCCCAGATGGTATTATACCTCACGTCAGATGGCAGTTCTCAGGTGACACTTGTGCAGGTTAGTCTGTAGACCCGAGATCGTCATAGAGTCTTGTGTGATTCCCACTGTGCTTTGATCTCCACCTTACCACGTCCATGAGGGCGTGCAAAACGGTGGTTTTTTGGCACAGTCCCGAGTCACATGGAGGCAATGAGCGATAGGAGGGGTTTCGTCTCTCCCGGTATTGGGGGTTGATGTTGTGCTGTGCTCGATTGGCCGTAACAGGGAAGTCCCTGGCCAGGGCTGATCTGAGATTTGCTGGTAAGTGTTACCAGTAGTTTCTCGACCCGTTATGAGCCTCACATCGGCACGACTTATCGGTTATTGGGGTCTGACGTTTACCACCCCTAGACTTGATATGCGACATATCAGACGAACAGACCGGACTGTACGGTAAGTGTTACTAGTTGGATTCACAGGAGTGTGAGCGGGCTTGCTCGTCGATCTTCTGATCGCTCAATACCCGGGTGGCCGTTACGTTTAGCATACCGCTTGCGGCTTGTGGGTGCTTGATATGATCATCATCTGCTGCCGGCGTATTGACGAGTCTTTAGAGTCCTACACAGAGGTTTCTTGGCTCAAGCGAAACGAAATAGGAGCGCATATGAGATATGTGCGGTACCGAGAATAATGCGTGTATATGATACCGTATTTCATTCTCGCGATGAATGTTTCGATTGGTTGTATGCGATATAACCTAGTTATCGAATCATTGATTCGATAAATCGATACATTGAATACTAGTCGGTTATGTGCGACATGACCGGATCATTGAATCAAGTGTTGATTTAATGATTTAATGTATAATTATATATTTGATATATTACTTTGCATTAACTAGTATTGGTTCATTTTAAAAGGATTTTCTCACTTGTTGTGCACATTGTATATGTGATATATTTTTGTGCGCACTTGATTGTATCATGTTTGATGATACATGCTAACTTGAGTTTGTGTAAAGATTAAACCATGGTTATATGAATGGTTAGGGTTTTGTTTACTTATTCATTTATTTATTTTGATTATTGATTTTGCAAAAGAAAATGGAAATGGTGGTTTTTCTTGTTTCTTTCATGAAGCTTCATGAATGGTTGAAACCTTGACCATTTTTGTTTTCTTCTCTTAACCTAACCATTCACCTAACCCTAGTTTACTTTCTACACTTGACCATAGTTAGTATATGATAAGTATTAATATTATTTTCTTTTTTAATCCAAGACTTATCATATTCTATCTTCATCTTCTTCCTCTTGAACAAGAAGAAAAGCTTACTAGCTTTAATGGCACCTTGAGTAAATTAGTGAGAAATCCAATTCTAAAGTGAACCCACCTCCTATTTCTTCATCCTCTACCTTTTGCCAAGTAGTATAGGGTGTTTTCTTCACAAGTTTCATGACTTGGTGAAGTTGGAGCTTGATCTTGTGTAGCCTCGACGTAGATCATCTTCGGCATCGCAGCCGACGACTAGTCCGCTCATTTCTCCGATGAAGCCGATGCGAGAGTCCGAGATCCGACATGGACAGTGAGGGGATGTCTACGTAGAGCTAAGGAAGTGGAGAACCGGATCTATAAAGGTTGTAGCCTCTTTCTATTAGTTAAAATGTTAACTAGTTTCACTTTTCGCCTAAACTCTAGTCAACGAATCCGTATTAGGGTTTATCGGCACTTGTAAAATTTGAAAATGGCATGGTTGATGCCTTGTGAGAGTTCATTAGCGTGCCTAGGAACCCTACAGTGGTATCAGAGCCTAGCTAGACCCTTAGGCGAAGCCTAGACGACGTTTGAAATCCGAACGAACATCGAAACCCTAACTTTGCATACTCTCTGGATTTTTTCAAAAACTGGGTTTTTTCCAGATTAAAAATTCTTTAAAAATTCAGCAGGAAATTCTAAGAATTACGGTGCAAAATTTTCCAAAAGATACCTCCAAAGCGCGGCGGAACCGCGGCAGAATCCTGGCTTCTGCGGCGGTTCCGCGGCCATCTGATGACGTCAGCCTTCCAATTTTGCACAGTAATCTGTTATTTGAGGTGCTGAGTTTTCTGGGATTTTTTAATCTGTACTCAAGAGTTGAGTTTTCTGGGGTGTTTGGGAGCCTCGTAGATTCGATCGGATTATCAAAATTTGTCTATGTGTTTTTTCGGATAATTTAATAATATGTTGAAAAGTTCGACCGGATGTAAATACCCAATCTTTCCCCTGCCGGAATATTTCCAAGTGTTGGATTTTTCTGTGGTTTAAGGACGTTCCAAGTAGTGCAAGTAACGCGATGGTCCCTCTAGAAGACAACAAACCTTAACTCGATTATGTAATCGTCTTGAACTGCCCTTTGAACATTAGGATTTGGGGCAGTACGGCGTGCCAAATGTGAGGCGTTGGCTTGACCCTTCTACGGCTGGACCGTTGGTACTGAGGCATGAAGTGAATGTCTTTGAACTTATTTCATGTGTTGAATGGTTTCGGGAAAACTTGGGTGTTCGAATGTTCGATCGGAAAGTTTGATATTTTCTATTTATCCAGAATGGGATACAATAATTGGAATTCACAAACAGTTATGAGATAACTGGATGAATGTTATAAATCTAGCGGTTTAGTCTCACTTGATTTTGGAAAGATTTTTCGATAATGGGACTAAAATGCGGGGTTTATAATTGTTAGGCATGTGATGTCTAAGAATTTCATTTGATTAGGCATGCGATGTCTAAAAAGGTTGCGGATTCCAACTGTTGTAGTTTTACACTTTCTTTTCTGTGACCGTAAGTGTAATATGTGATATCGCCGATTTCGTTGCTATATGTCAACAACAATTGGGATGCGCATATTTACTTACGTTGATGACATGTGATGTTATGTGTTGCTGGATAAGTTATATTGGATCGTCGTGTTTGAATAGCCGGGGGTTTTTATGTGAGATGAGTGTTTTTCATTTTCATTCATGTAAAAACTTGTATGTAATATTCTTTTATTTGGGGCACTTCCAGGTTGCGGAAGATGTCACCGTTGATGTATATTATTTACTTTTCCGCATTAGGATAGACCCAAGGAGGGGAGCATAAGTAACCGGGTTCTAGGGTCCAGTGGGAGACCATCTCGAGGAGTCGAGTCCGGGTCTCCTAACCCTAGAATTCGTAGGGTTGCTTGCCGCTCTCATAGGGGTCTAGGGGTGTGGGATTGGCTATTCATCACGACCGTGGAATCCGTGTTTTATACTGGCTCGTATTAAAAACACGGACGTCCTAGTATATCCAATATTTCATATGATTTTTTCTGCTGCGATATCTGTGATGTGATCATTTGATATGTTCTGATGGATACAGTATATAGTATATATGATATATTATATAGACGTTGCTTATGTTTTGCACCCGCACTAGCCCTGCCCTGCTCTGTCGTTAGTTACCTAACCTAACGGTGCACGAGGGGACATCGAGGCGAATGTGGATGGCATAAGTGTACGTCGTATTTATCTGTGATGTTTAGGTAACTTAAATGATGGGACTTCATTAATGTGATTAATGAAATAAAAGAAACCTAAAAGATGTTGTAGAATCAAATTTTAAATAAAAAGGGTAGCTACAGTTTTGCTTTGCATAGTGGTATATATGATATACCCTGCACCTTATTCGATGAGGAAAGGGCCGAGATTCCTTCACCTGGAGTGACCCCTTTAGCAATAACTTTCAGATGCTACACACTCGGTTTGACTTTTGATTGCTTCTATAGTTTCTGCTTTGCACAGTGATATATATGATATATCCTGCACCTCATTCGACGAGGAAAGGGCCGACGATCCCTTCACCGGGAGTGACCCCTTTAGCAAAACTAGAAAAGCCTCAAAACCACTCCATTTCAAAACTTCATTCGATTCTACAACGATATCGAGTTCATTACGCAATAGGTTTTCAGATAAACCTGTCGTAGCCCTCCGTCATTTCAGATAAATCCTACTTAGTATTCGTGCTACGTTTGTTGGCCTGCGTCAAGGCGTAGTGTGCGGTAGCTAACTAGTATTTATCTGTTAATGCATGTGATGCAGATTGGATTAGGGTAGTCATGCGACTTTGTTGGCCTGCGTCAAGGGTCGTACGGGTGGGTTTAATTCAATCAAGAAATGACGGGTTGAACTTGACTAGCGCACTATGGTTTGTTGGCCTGCGTCAAGGTCATAGCACGCTAGGGGCAAAATATTATCGGGAATTTCAAGTGTTGAAATTTGCAATGAGATTGCATACCTTCTATGAGATAGTTGGATCCCGATACCCACTGCGAGTAAGTGTTACTCCTGGGAGAGTTTTACACATTAAAATTAACCGATCAAGTAGGTGTCTAGAAAGGTGTCAACGGGGTTACGCCTCTGGGAAAACGAGGTTTACTTTAATTAGGTCCGTACGAAAGCATGGGGAACCTCCCTCAAAGTACCGACACTGGCCTGGCTGAAAGATTGGCGAAGTTGTAGGGTGTAATTAATCCCGGCTAGTCTTTCCTTTTAGGGTTTGAAGGAAGATTTGATAAAAAACAATAGGAGCCATCCTGATTAGATAAGATAATAACCAATCTGATCTTGCAAGAGCATACGCTAAAGTGTTTTCTTCTCTCTCTCTCCAGGTAGCGACCATGTCATGCCCTAATCAAGATAATAATATGGATGTATTGACTGAACCTCTATGTTATACTGTGCTGGGGAACGTTGGTTCCGTTCTTTCTTATAAGAGTTATAGGAATGAACAGGACATAGGGGAATACCCGGATTCCCAAGCCACCCGAATGAAGAAAGTTCATGTTGATGCATTTTCTTCGGGTGTGTTCGTTACAGAGAACCGTTTCTCCATCTGCCCTACGTCCTGGGTATTAGATACTGGGTCAGGATCCCATATATGTAATCAGTTACATGGGCTCAGGAAAGGTAGAGAACTTGGAGAAGGTGATAAAGACATTAGAGTTGGAAATGGTGCAATTGTTGCAGCTAAGACTGTCGGGGAATATCACCTTGCATTACCTACTGGTAATACATTGGTTCTGAACGAATGCTATTACATGTCGAACCTGATATGCAACATTATATCGGTTTCTTTGTTGAGTAAAGAGGGATATAATTTTGTATTACAGGATAATGTTATGAACATTTTCCATAACCAAAAGTTGGTTGGATCGGGCACGTTGTGCAATGGCATTTATGTTCTAAATCAATCAACAGTTCTGAGCATAACAAACACACAAAAGAGTAAGAGTTCTGAACTGAACGAATCCTTCTTGTGGCATTGTAGACTCGGTCACATCAATGCGACACGACTGGCCAAGTTGCATAAGGATGGATATTTGAAACCATTCGAATTTTCATCTTATGACACTTGCCAGTCATGTCTCAAAGGCAAGATGACCAAAACTCCGTTTACGGGACACGGAGAAAGAGTTACTGAACTCTTAGGACTGATACATAGTGATGTATGCGGTCCTATGTCTACACATGTCAGGGATGGTTCTTCATACTTCATTACATTCACTGACGATCTCTCTAGGTTCGGGCATGTGTTCCTGATGAAACACAAATCAGAAGCTTTTGAGAAATTTAGAGAATATAAACAAGAAGTTGAGAACCAAACCGGAAAAAGTATTAAAATCCTACGATCTGATCGAGGAGGTGAATACATGAGCAATGAATTCCTGGACTTCCTAAAAGAGAATGGGATTCTCTCTCAGCTGACTCCTCCATATACACCACAGCACAACGGTGTATCAGAACGGAGGAACCGCACCCTATTAGATATGGTGCGCTCTATGATGAGCACAGCTGAATTACCTATTTCCTTATAGGGATATGCACTGGAAACAGCTGCAGACCTATTGAATATGGTTCCCACCAAAACCGTGCCAACCACTCCATATGAGATATGGAAAGAAAAAGACCATGTCTTAATTATATTAAGATATGGGGTTGTCCGGCATATGTAAAAATGCAAAATCCGGACAAACTCGCGGCAAGGTCCATTCTCTGTAAGTTTATTGGATATCCCAAAATTCGCGCGGGTATATCTTCTACCACACCGAGGAACAAAAGGTGTTTGTTTCTCGACATGCCACCTTTTTAGAAAAGGAATTTCTTGATAAAGAGATTAGTGGCAAGGAGGTAGAACTGGAAGAGGTTCCAGCAATACAGACTACGACATAAGACTTGGTTAAACCAGAGGATTCAGTAGTTCCTGATGAACCTCAGCCTCTCCGCCGATCTAGTAGGGTTCCTCGCCAACCAGTGAGATACTACGGTTTTCTCATGGATGGTGGCAGCGAGGATTGCATCATGGAGGATGATGACCCAACTAGCTTCGAGCAGGCCATCACGAGTGGGGACTCAGTGAAATGGCTGGATGCTATGCGGTCCGAGATGGAATCCATGTACACCAACAAAGTATGGCCTTTGGAAGTTGCTCCTGAAGGGGTAAAACCCATTGGGAGCAAATGGATCTTCAAGAAAAAACTTGGTGTAGATGGGAAAGTGGAGACTTTCAAAGCTAGACTTGTTGCAAAGGGTTTTCGTCAAAGACCAGGTGTGGACTATGACGAAACCTTTTCTCCAGTGGCTATGCTTAAATCCATCCGGATCATGCTTGCCATCGCTGCATATCATGACTACGAAATCTGGCAAATGGATGTTAAGACTGCCTTTCTAAATGGTGATTTAGAAGAGTGCGTGTACATGACTCAGCCAGAGGGCTTCGTAGACAGTGGGAGCAGCGGGAAGGTGTGCAAGCTGCTTAAATCCATTTATGGATTAAAGCAAGCATCGCGGAGTTAGAACATCTGCTTTGACGTCGTTATCAAAGAGTTTGATTTCGTCAGAAACCCAGATTAACCTTGTATTTACAAGAAGGTGGCAGAGAGTAAGGTAGTCTTCCTCGTATTGTACGTGGACGACATACTCTTGATAGGAAATGATATTCCTATGCTGCAATCGGTCAAGCTCTTCTTATCACAAAGATTCTCAATGAAAGATCTTGGTGATGCCTCATGCATATTGGGAATCAGGATCTATAGAGATAGATCCAAACGGATATTGGGATTGTCCCAATCCAAGTACATTGACACCATACTAAAGATGTTTAGTATGGAAGAATCCAAGCGTGGGAACTTGCCCACGATCTCTGGAGTCACTCTCTCCAAAGTGATGTCTCCCAAGACTGATTTGGAGAGAGCTCGTATGCAAGAGATACCGTATGCTTCGGCTGTAGGCTCTATCATGTACGCGATGCTATGTACCAGACCCGATATTGCATACTCACTAAGTGTAGTGAGCAGGTATCAAGCTGATCCTGGAGAGAGTCACTGGACAGCTGTGAAGAGCATTCTCAAGTACTTGCGAAGGACTAAAGAGATGCTCTTGGTGTATGGTAACGGAGAACTCCAAGTGGAGTCCTTTACCGATTCGAGCTTCCAGAGTGATAAGGACGACTCTAAGTCGCAGTCGAGATTTGTCTTTACCCTTTACGGAGGGGCGGTTAGCTGGAAGAGTTCCAAGCAGGAAACCGTGGCAAATTCGACGATGGAGGCTGAATACATCGCTGCCAACGATGCTGCTAAAGAGGCTGTCTGGATCAAGAAGTTCATTACCGAACTTAGTGTGGTTCCATCCATTGAGCATCCAATACCTTTGTATTGCGATAACAATGGAGCGGTGGCTTTGGCTAAGGAACCCAGGTCCCATCAGCGATCCAGGCATATTCTAAGGCGGTATCACCTGATCTGGGAGATAGTTGATCGCCGGGAGATCGAGATCAGGAGGGTTGACACGAAGAACAACACGGCGGATCCACTCACGAAGGCCATTCCCCAGATGCAGTTTGAGAGACTCTTCGGGATGCTCGGTATGCGATACTACAGCAGCTGGCCCTAGTGCAAGTGGGAGATTGTTAGTTGTATGTATGCCCTAGAGGCCAGTATTGTACAGATGATGTATTTTATATTGGATGCTTGGACATATATAGAGATGACTTTCTTGCTCGATATGATAGTATGCTATCTGGTTGCTCTTTATCTTAACATGTACACTTGTCTCTTTAAACTGTCTTATAGTTACATGTTGGTAAAGCCCTTAGGATGTGTACTTGACTACCTGGACTATGATGCAGATCATACTAGTGGGGACATAGTAGTCCATAGGTACATCCTTCAAGGTCCCTAGTCGTGGGTGTATCGAGACGGGGCATTGATATACCAGTGTAGACTAGCGTATACGCTTCTCGACCCATGAGATGGGCGATGGATGATCCTATATCCATTGGTGTTTGACACCAGAGATGATATACGGGTGCTCATTGGAGACTGGGTATACTGGACGGACTCGCCGAGAACTCCCAGATGGTATTATACCTCACGTCAGATGGCAGTTCTCAGGTGACACTTGTGCAGGTTAGTCTGTAGACCCGAGATCGTCATAGAGTCTTGTGTGATTCCCACTGTGCTTTGATCTCCACCTTACCACGCCCATGAGGGCGTGCAAAACGGTGGTTTTTGGGCACAGTCCCGAGTCACATGGAGGCAATGAGCGATAGGAGGGGTTTCGTCTCTCCCGGTTATTGGGGGTTGATGTTGCGCTGTGCTCGATTGGCCGTAACAGGGAAGTCCCTGGCCAGGGCTGATCTGAGATTTGCTGGTAAGTGTTACCAGTAGTTTCTCGACCCGTTATGAGACTCACATCGGCACGACTTATCAGTTATTGGGGTCTGACGTTTACCACCCCTAGACTTGATATGCGACATATCAGACGAACAGACCGGACTGTACGGTAAGTGTTACTAGTTGGATTCACAGGAGTGTGAGCGGGCTTGCTCGTCGATCTTCTGATCGCTCAATACCCGGGTGGCCGTTACGTTTAGCAGACCGCTTGCGGCTTGTGGGTGCTTGATATGATCATCATCTGCTGCCGGCGTATTGACGAGTCTTTAGAGTCCTACACAGAGGTTTCCTGGCTCAAGCGAAACGAAATAGGAGCGCATATGAGATATGTGCGGTACCGAGAATAATGCGTGTATGTGATACCGTATTTCATTCTCACGATGAATGTTTCGATTGGTTGTATGCGATATAACCTAGTTATCGAATCATTGATTCGATAAATCGATACATTGAATACTAGTCGGTTATGTGCGACATGACCGGATCATTGAATCAAGTGTTGATTTAATGATTTAATGTATAATTATATATTTGATATATTACTTTGCATTAACTAGTATTGGTTCATTTTAAAGGATTTTCTCACTTGTTGTGCACATTGTATATGTGATATATTTTTGTGTGCACTTGATTGTATCATGTTTGATGATACATGCTAACTTGAGTTTGCGTAAAGATTAAACCATGGTTAGGGTTTTGTTTACTTATTCATTTATTTATTTTGATTATTGATTTTGGAAAAGAAAATGGAACTGGTGGCTTTTCTTGTTTCTTTCATGAAGCTTCATGAATGGTTGATACCTTGACCATTTTTGTTTTCTTCTCTTAACCTAACCATTCACCTAACCCTAGTTTACTCTCTACACTTGACCATAGTTAGTATATGATAAGTATTCATATTATTTTCTTTTTTAATCCAAGACTTATCATATTCTATCTTCATCTTCTTCCTCTTGAACAAGAAGAAAAGCTTACTAGCTTTAATGGCACCTTGAGTAAATTAGTGAGAAATCCAATTCTAAAGTGAACCCATCTCTTATTTCTTCATCCTCTACCTCTTGCCAAGTAGTATAGGGTGTTTTCATCACAAGTTTCACGACTTTGTGAAGTTGGAGCTTGATCTTGTGTAGCCTCGACGTAGATCATCTTCGGCATCGCAGCCGACGACTAGTCCGCTCATTTCTCCGATGAAGCCGATGCGAGAGTCCGAGATCCGACATGGACAGCGAGGGGATGTCTACGTGGAGCTAAGGAAGTGGAGAACCGGATATACAAAGGTTGTAGCCTCTTTCTATTAGTTAAAATGTTAACTAGTTTCACTTTTCGCCTAAACTCTAGTCAACGAATCCGTATTAGGGTTTCTCGGCACTTGTAAAATTTGAAAATGGCATGGTTGATACCTTGTGAGACTTCATTAGCGTGCCTAGGAACCCTACAGTCCCATCATTAACACCTATCATCACAGAAAAATAAGAAAATACCACGTCCACTTATGCCATCCACATTCGCCATGGGGCCCGTCTAACACCGTTAGGTTACTTAACTAACGCCAGAGCGAGGGCTGGACTAGCGCGGATGCAAAACATAAGTAACATCTACTATATTGCATATATATAATAAACATTCGTCTAACGCAATAATAGGCATTTCAGATCACAGATGAACATATTGGATATACTAGGAATTCCGCATTTCGTTTAAGCCTGTAACGAAAGACGGATTCCACAGTCATGATGAATAGCCAAACCCTACCCCAGACCCCTACGGATGCGGCAAACTACTCGCCAAATACCCGAAGTGAACCCACATCCCTCATCAAAGTGAGTAGGCCACTCGGCACTTCAAAGTAGTCGATAATTTGTCCACCCCACCTTGGGTCTATCCTAGGAGCAGAAAACAGTAAAAGAAATAATACAATGGTGGCTACAATCTCAACCCGGATGTGCCCCGCAAAATAATATTACATCACTTTACATATTTACATTGAATGAAAGAATGAAAAACCCTCATCTCACATCCCCCGGCTATTCATCCACGACGATCCAATAAAGTTCATATACACAAACCAACAAGAACAGCAACACAGATATGAGCAACCCCGACTAATCGACGTATAGAAATTTGTCGATGTTTCCAAACACATATATCACAACTTAAAATTTTAAACGACGTTAAACTACGACTTCGAAACACTCCGTATTACCACAGTAAAAAGATAATAGTATATCCAAAATTGGCAAAAATAAACAACACCTGAGACCATAGATCCAAGCAACTAGAACACAGACCAAAATTCAAAGCTTTTCACCACAAAAAAAGGTGACACCCGGATTTTTGCTAATGTTGCCAGTCCATAACAGGTGAAAGAGCCTAATTTTTTGTGTGTGTTCATCTCACAAGAAGTGGAGCACTCTACAATTGTTTAAAAAAATTTTAGAGGCTCGGGAAAATTTGACAGAAACTTGGATTTAGATTTCGATGTTTCGGAGTTATTTCGGTTTCGTAGATTTTCACTTCGTCTAAACTGTTAGCTATGGTTTAGTAGGCTCTGATACCACTATAAGTCGATGTCGCGTACCCCGCGTGTTCGCGGGGAGGCGGAATATGCAAAAAACGATTTTTCAAAGCTCGCAACACCGTCTTGAACTCCAGGATCGTTACTAAACCGTAGCTAACTAACCACTATAAGGTTTAACTACTCGGATAGAAGTTATACCTCATGATACCAAGTCCTTCGGGTCTTCATCACTGTCCTCCACCTCATCGTCAGCTCCAAGGATCGGAACGGATCGCAGCAACCTCAACGGCCTCCTCGAGTCAAAGACGATCCACCGGAGAGTCTATAGTCTGAGCTCCTATCTCGAATTTGAGATAACTATGACTTCTAGTTCGCTAAAGTAGAAGTCCTAGATGGTGTAGAGTGAGAAGATGGAGTGATTTGTCTCTTGGAACCCTAGAATTCTCAACACATGAGAGGATTAGGGTTTAGAGGAAGAAGGTCACTTGAAGAAGAGAGAGTGTTCTAGCTTAACTAAAGAAAAGACTTAGCTCATAACTTGTGAATAATAACCACACTTAATAAAATATCAAGCATCCAAATATAAATATCAAGCATGCTTGATTCAAAATATCTAGTGTAATGATCACACCATGAGTCATGCCATGAGTCACCAAGAGCCATGTGCTATTCTTTTGTCAAGTAAACACCTCATTTCCTCCACCTAATTGTTTTAATCCATTAAAGAATCAAAACCCTAATTAGGTTACCCTATTCTAGAAGCTTTCCCGGATAATTACGAGAATGCCCCTCAACCGTATATACATATCCACATCCGCATTCCGAAGAACTCGAATACAAAGAGAAGAAACAATCCATCAATATAATAATAGGATCCGGTTTAAACCAAAACACACTAGTATTATCTGCCCGATCATCACACACGCACAAGTGCACGTACGTGGTCGAAGCCCTGCCATAAAACTATACGGCCTCTACACCTTTTGCCCGATGCAGGGAAACCCTCTATGTGGGACTTTAAAGACTCGACACTACGCTGGCAGTGGATTTAACCGCAAGCGGTACTAGCTGCACATAATGGCTACCCAGGTATGTGTCAATAAGAAGGCCGATGCGGTAACTCATCCGAACTCCTACTGAGCCTGTATGTGACAATCTCCGTACAGTCCGGTCTGTTCGTCTAAGAGTATCGCATATCGGGCCTAGAGGCGGTAATCGCCAGACCCCTAATAGCGCAATAAGTCGTGTCGGAGTATAGCCCAAAACACCCTGAGAAACTACTGGAGTACCTATAAGTAAATCTCGCTTGCCTTGGCCAAGGACTTTGTGTAATGGCCTTCCGAACACAGCGCGATATCAACCCCCAATACCGGGAGAGACGAATCCTATCTAACCGCCACTGCCTCCAAGTGCTTCAGGACTGCACCCAACTACTACCTATTTGCACGACTCCTTTAAACCATGGTAGGGTAGTAATCAAAGTACAGTGGGAACACACTCGAGGCGAAGTAGTAGTATCAAGTCGACAGACTAAGCTGTACTCATGTCACCTGGGAACTGCTACCCGACGATAGGTATAATACCTATCAACAGTTCACGATGAGTCATGTCCAGTGTACTCATAACCTAATGAGCACCTTCATACTATCTCCAGTATTACGTACTAATGGCTATGGGACAGACCATCTCTCCTGCTAGGATGAGAAGCGTATACAATAGTCTACTGTGGAGTATCGATGCCCCTCTCTATAATCCTACGACTAGGGACCTGTATAGGATGTGCTTATAGATTACCCAGTCCCCACTTGTGTGACTACCATCACAACGCTGGTAATCATGCAAAGATCCTAAGGGCTCTACTAATATGTATAAATTATATGCTAAGAAAACACATGCACACATTGAGGTAGAAACAAACCAAGTAGCATACTACCATTTCGAGTAAGACTGTTACTATATCCGTGTATATCCCAAGCTCCCATTAAGTAATATACAATTCAGTATGATACAATAATGGCCTCTAGGGCATATATCACTAACAACTTGAACACTTTACCAAATCTCTAAGCACTCTAGATTAGCAACCTAAGGTCATTAGTTGCTCCACATGATTATTTGTGTAGAGCTAGATCCTTGAACCAAATCCCTCCAGTGGATCATCTTCGACAAAGGGAAGACCGGCTACAAGCTCGATCCTGCCGCCTCAAGGAGCTAAAGAGGAGGATTAGAAGACCCGAAGGACTTGATCTCTTTGGTATAATCTTTTCATAGAAACTAAAATATATTAGTAGTTTTCTAGTTTAAGTGTTTGGTTAAGATTCTAGGGTTTAAGTTTCTAGCACCTCTCGAATATTCGTTTTTCATTCCGCATATGCCGCACTTGTAGCGGCAAGGACGCTCAAAACTATAACATATTATACCAGCCGGTTTAATAGCCGGAATATCAAGTCAAGTGTTGACTTGATAAACGTATAAATGATGCGATTTCTATTATAGTGTATATAATACACCCACTCTCTACAGTATATGATACTGAGAAGATATTGATTGCATTTTGTGTATGTGATACATGATGTGTACATGTATGGGATACATGTGCTAATACTTATATATATATATATATATATATTCCTACTATTTTATATTATGTATAAATAAATGTGCGTGCGCACATATGTATGTATGTAAATGTGTGTGTGTGTGTGTATTATTTATTATACTTAATTTATGGTGGGCCCCATCCTCTCTCTTATGTTTTTCACACACACATGAGAGAGGGAGTGGGAGAGTGACTCATGTAATATTATTATGACATGGAGGGATAAAAGTGGATGAGGAGATTAATTCATTTTTAACAAACCATCAAAAACATCATCTTCTTCCTCTTGTAAAGAAATCTTGAGCTCTCTTGAAAATGGCAAGTGTTTCCTTGGTGAGATAGTGGAAAAAGTAGAGAGTACCCAATAATCGCATCGGTTTCC
Organism: Agapanthus africanus; assembly: GCA_030015575.1. NCBI lineage: Eukaryota > Viridiplantae > Streptophyta > Magnoliopsida > Asparagales > Amaryllidaceae > Agapanthus > Agapanthus africanus. The sequence continues at coordinate 252,867,988 of CM057337.1, read as the reverse complement.
CCTATGCTTAGCAAGCCTCTGGAGGAAGTTTCACCGACCGGTGAAGGAGTTGGAGTTCGGGTAGCTCGCTTTCAACGCGAATCATCTACGCTGAGCTGGTCGGCATTCTGACGCATCTGGGAGCTCACGGAGTCTAGACGGGGTCTTCTGGGATCTGCCGGACACGCTACAAAGGTTGTAGCTCCCTTGACTTTTCTCTTTATTCTTTTCTTGTTTCCACATTGTATTGTATTTGATGATCTTAGTGATAGATTGGGGTTATACTTTGTAAAATTGCTGTTTTTCAAATTCCGCCGCAGCTGTGATTGTCATGACCCTAACCCCTATCCGCTTACATGATATCAGTGCCAAATCAAATAATTGCAATTGGTTTTGTGGTCATTTGAATTTGCAAAACGTTATTACAAAACAAAATAGTTTCTGTTGAAAAACTGTCCCAAACTAGTAACTATTTTTTGCAAATAACTCGCGTCCCGGGGCTCTCGGTTCAGACCATGAGCCCCGTGGTGGCGCAGGAGTGAGCCCAGGGTTTTCCCTAGGGGCTTGGATGGGCTCCCACACCCAAGACCATCACGAAATGGTCTTGGTGTGGCACTAGGACCTCAAGCGTGCAGCTGTATGCTTGCTGTCCCAGCAGCCAACCCATGGCCATAATTTTGTAGCCATAGGTTGGAGCCCCCACCAAATTCCCCCGGGGCCTCATGGGTCATGCTCGAGATTCCCCCCTGATGTCTCTGGAAGTTTTTAGGTTGTTTGGATTTCGATTCATGTAAGAAATGGTGGTGTTTTGGGGACGGGGCTGATCCTGAATTTCAGTTTTTGGAAATTCGATTTCGGCTTTGTGGGTTTTGGAATTTGTTGGCCATGGGTTCCGTATTGACACGGTTAAAAAAATTAACCTTATTAATGCGATGGCTTATGTGATATGCGGTGTTTAACATCGCCGAATTGATGTAATCAATTCGACGGGGTTGCACATGTGAGTATGATATGTTCTATGTTAAAGTTTATTTGGAGTGGATTAGATTGTCGCGAATGAATAGCCTCGTGCATGCTGTGTGATGTGGTTTTCATTTCATTTATGTTATAGCCAAATGCATTTTCTTTTATTCGGGACGAGCGGTTGACATGTGGACGTCGTTTCCTCTTATTGTATTATTATTTGTCAGGACTCGACCAGGCCGCGATCGATGTTAACATTGTATTAATACTTGTTTTAGGATTACCTCACGGAGAAGCACACAGGAAGCCGTGTTCTAGATTGCAGTGGGTGACCATCTCAAGGAGTTAAGACCGGGTCACTCGATTCTATAATTGGCGGGCTGCTTGTCGTGCTTGAAGGGGGTTAGGATAGACCCGCGGAGGAGTGCTCAAGTCATCATATTCGAGAAAGTGCCGGGTGGCCCCATCATGGTGATGATGCCGGGTTGCCTCGTTTCTTAGATTAGCGGATGATTTGCCGCACTCGTCGGGGTCTACTTTTGGCTACGCATGAGCTACTCATGTGACCAGAAAATTTCTTGTATCGTTTGTGGCATGAACGAAACGTGAGATTTCTAGGTAATCCGACCATTCCAACTCTGTGATGTTGTTTTTCTGCATGCTGTAGTGTGATTATTTGCGTGTGATGATATATTTATATATGTGATATATAGTATATATAATAAATGCTATATATGTTTTGCATCCGCGCCCACCCTGCCTCCGCCTTGCCGTAAATTAAGTAACTTTATGGTGAAGACCCGGAGCCCATGGCGAATGCGGAGAGCGTATATATGCATTCTATTTTTCCTTTTCATACTTTTTCTGTAATGTTAGTGTGAGAAGGATAATTCTAGATAATGTGATTATCTAATGATGGGATTGTATTAATTGGATTAATACAAAGTAAAATAAACCTATACCTTGTAGGAACCAAATTTTTCTAAAAAGGAAATTTTAGTCGATTCTTTTGCTTTGCATCGTGGTATTCGGTTAGGAATGTCCTGCACCTCATTAGATGAAGAAAGAGCCTTGATCCCGTCACTGGGACTTTACTCTTGGGTAAAAGTTTGTGTCACTAAAATTGTTTTTGTAGCCGTATTCTTTTGCTTTGCGTCATGATATCCGGTTAGGAATATCCTACACCTCATTCGATGAGGAAAGAGTCTAGATCCCTTCACGGGGATTTCACTCTTGAGCAAAAGTCTACACGACTACAAACTTTGAAAACTATTCGGTTCCTACATTGAGATCAAGTTCATTGCGTTGATGGTTTTATTCAAAATCAACCATAGCCCTCTGTCATTTCAGGAAGTAGAGTACTTAATATTCATGCTACATTTGTTGAATGTGTCAAGGCATAATGTACGGTAGCTAAGTGATGTCTTCCTGCTTGCATGTTGATGTGATTGGTTAGGACAGTCGTTTAACCTGTTAGGAATATGTATGCCCTAGAGGCCATTACTGTATATTATGGTGGATGCTTGGACATATATATAGAGGACTTTCTTGCTCGACATGATAGTATACTATCTGGTTGCTCTTTATCTTAACATGTACACTTGTTTTAATTTACTATCTCATTGATACATGTTGATAAAGCCCTTAGGATGTTTGCTTGACTTCCAGGACTATGATGCAGATCATACTAATGGGGGCTTATGTAGCCGCAAGTACATCCTTTAACAGTTCCTAGTCGAGAGGTTATCGAGACAGGGCATCGATATTCCAGAGTAAACTAGTGTGTACGTTTCTTGACCCTATGTAGAGCGATGGTTGATCCCATAACCATTAGTGTTTGACATCAAAGATTGTACATAGGTGCTCATTAGAGAATGGGTACAACGAATAGGACTCGCCGAGAACTCCTAGATGGTACCATATCTATCGTCAGATAGTAGTTCTTAAGTGACACTTATACAGGTTAGTCTGTAAACCAAAGATCATTATAGTGTCTTGTGTGGTTCCCACTGTGCTTTGATTTCCTCCCTACCACGGCTCAAAGGAGTCATGCAAATAGGTGGATTTTGGGTACAGTCCCGAGTCACATGGAAGAAGTGAGCGATAAGAGGGGTTTCGTCTCTCCTTTATTGGGAGTTGATGTTGCGCTATACTCGATTGGCTATAACAGCAAGTCCTTGGCCAGGGCTGATGAGATTTACTGAAAAGTGTTATCAGTAGTTTCTCGAAAGGTTATAGGTCACACATCGGCATGACTTATCAAGATATTGGAGTCTCACAATTCAACCCCCCAGACTCGATATATGACATATCAGAAGAAAAGACCGGACTGTATATGGCGTTATGCGTCTGGGCTAGTGATGACTTGACTTGTCGCATATTCTATTTCATATTTAGAATTGCGCATTCAACCTACTGCTTTGTTAATTGTTGTGCTTGGACTAGTATCCTTAAGACACTACACTATTATTGACGGCTCATGTTGCACTGTAACACCTTAGGATGTGATTAGTGGATAATTACACTTTAATATGTGGTTTTTAATAAAAAGTTTACCAAAACAATTTTCAAACATTTTATCAAAATTAATGAATATTTTACTAGAATTTATTTAGGCTTGCACACACATGTGCATGTAAACTAGGGTTAAATTAGGGTTAGACTATGATTAGCAACCATGGTGGACTAACCATTTGTATTAAGCTAAGTTAAAATTTTAATTAAGTGTTTTGGGTTTGTTTTTTTTTAAATGGAAAATGATTAGTGTTGGGTTGACTTGGAGAGAGAGAGAGAGAGAGAGAGGGGGTATCATGGCTTGAGCCATGCTCTCATTTAATGAGGAGAGAGAGGGGGGTTGACTCTCTCATACCTCTCATTGCCTTGTTTTCTTTTGCTACACTCAATTTTTTCTCACATCTCTCTCACTCTCACTCACACACACAAGTAGCAGCAGCAGAAGAAGCAGCAGCAGCAGAAGGTGCAGCAGCAAGCAACAGCAACAACAACAAGCAGCAGCAGCAACAGCATCAGCACCATTATCAGCAGCAGCAGTGCAACACCTCCTCCTCCTCTTCTTCTTCCTCTTCTTCCTGCACACTAAGACCAAGAGAGTGAGGTATAATTCTTGGCCAACTCTCTTTTCCTTGCTAGACTTATGTGTTAATTAGCTTCGATTAGGGTAAATAGGAGATTTAGTGCTAGAAATGGTGATTTATGTGGAGTTTTGGCCAAGTGATGATTTTGGTGGTTAGCCTAGCTTAACTATGTGTTATTAGGCCCTTTTAACTGAGGTTTAAACCCGGATTTCACTAAAATACCATAGGGTTTCATTTAGTGCGAAATATAACGTTTTAATGTAAAATTAGACATTTCTGTAATCAGCTGTTGATCCGGTTACTTCAAAGAAAAACTGAGAAAACTGGGGCATGCACACTAGACCTAGACCACACACACAAAGCACTAACCCCTAGTTCCGCACCCAGGCTGCCAATTTATTCGTTATGGCCGCAATTTGCGGCCAGATATGCGAGTTAGGTTCTGGGGTTGGGTCTAGGGTAGTCTGCTGTGTATTTAAGTAGTTTGGCATATGCAACTTTTCACATTTGTGCTCGAGTCAAAATCTGGATCGATATATCGTTTTTCCAATACGTTTAGTTTGCGCAACACGTATGATACATGAGTGGGTTCTGTGTTCCAGCGTGTCGCGACGTGTCGGGGTAGTTTCAGACGTGTATACACACGTTTTAGCATATCGGACACATGCGCGTTTAGTTCGCGACGCGAGTTTCTCGTTTAATTTCGATATCGCATTTTCATAGGATTTTTGCTTATGTGGATTCTTTGTGTAAATTCTAGGTACGCAGGAGGGTACGTCGAACTCCACAAAGAAGGGGAAGCAGGTGGTCGGCTATGCTTAGCACGAGACCAGGTGAGTAGATTTAACATCTACGGGGAAATCGCCCGTATGGCGTTAAGCTTCAGGGCGTGATAGGACATTTTAGTCGTATATATTTATATGTACTATTGTAGCATACCATCTTCTGTTGCATATAGAATGGTAGTTATATAACACTGCACTGTCACTGACAGTTCAAGCTGCACGAGCACTATTTGTATGTTACACTCACACCGTTAGTGATTGCCATGACTCTCGCACTATAGGATTGCTACGAATTATATATCGTTTTGATTACCGCATCATTGATGATTGTTATGACTTTGTCGCATATCGGCATATATATACCTATATTGATATCTTCATACTTGCGCACATGCACACTGTATATTCATACTAGTGCACACATATATTGATATCTTCATACTTGCGCACATGCACACTATATATTCATACTGGTGCATACCTATATTGATATCTTCATACTTGCGCACATGCACACTGTATATTCGTACTGGTGCACACCTATATTGATATCTTCATACTTGCGCACATGCACACTGTATATTCGTACTGGTGCACACATATATTGATATCTTCATACTTGCGCACATGCACACTATATATTCATACTGGTGCACACGTATATTGATATCTTCATACTTGCGCACATGCACACTATATATTCATACCAGTGCACACATATATTGATATTTTCATACTTGCGTATATGCACACTATATATTCATACTGGTGCACACATATATTGATATCTTCATACTTGCGCACAAGCACACTGTATGTTCATACTAGTGCACACATATATTGATATTTCCATACTTGCGTACATGCACACTGTATATTCATACTAGTGCATATATACATTGGCACACTGTATATTCATACTAGTGCATATATACATTGGCACACTCATATTCGCATATATATCCATTTGGAAATCCAAACATATATACGTACATATGTTACACATATGGATGATATTGACTTGTTTCAAAAATATAAGGACCGCATGAGATATTTTCAAAACTGGATCCTTTTTAAAAGAGCGGTTTTCCCTTTTTACTCTTAGTGTCATACGACACATTGCATGGATTTACGCATTGAGTTTGGATTTATGGGATTTCTGAATTTGAGAACCGTGATATTATTTTAAGAAAATACGCACTGTTTTAAAACCCAGTTTCTCTTGATATGATATTTCAGTGTGTCCACCATGAGTTTTCTCGTTCCCAAAGAGCTTGTGTGAGTATACCCGATTCAAGGAGTGGTAGGCACCGATTGCGGGTACATGGTGGACCCGGTATGGTACCCCAGGGCAAGAAGACTCGTATTGTTAGACGGTGAGCCTGGCAGAGGGACTACTACCCACCGGTGATTGGTTAAACCTGGCGGTCATCCGGAGGATACTGACCACAGCTGAGAGATGGATACGGGCCGACCCGAACTGCCGGGGCCGAGGGCCGATTCCGCAGACGGAGCCCGTGGGCCGATCCGGACTGACGGAGCCCGATACATGAGGATTTGCATGTCGATACTAGACACGATGATTTTATGATATTTCGAGTGCCGATGTTGGGCACTCATGATTCTATGAGATTTACAGGATTCGAGGGCCGATTAGAGTGACGGCGCCTGAGTTGTTACTGGGATTTTGGGTGTATTGATGGACACCGGTTATTTTTCCACGTTGACATTCCGTGTAGATGTTATTTATTCCCATACTCAGCATTCAGTGTTTTGCATCTCATCCTGTATCTGTAGTAGCTGGTAGAGTACTTTTGCACGATTATTGTATACCTTGCTCATCCTATATAGATGTTATTAGATTGCACATGCCATGCATGATTATCGCATACCCTGCTCATCATATAGAGATATTATTATATCGCACTTCTTGCATGATTATTGCGCATCCAGCTCATCATATAGATGTTATCTGTTGGCATAGGTTAGAGTATCGCAGTACGTGCATACTCGCGATTACCTTTATATGTTATCTACTATTCACGAGTTGGCAACTCACCTCCGTTGTGCCACTGTGTTGCAGGTTGCCCCTAAGAGTAGTCGTGGCAGGCTGCTTTCTTGCATCTTTTGATACGGATACCACTGCAGTTGGCGTATAAGCCCTTTTGCTGATAGGTGGGTTTTTGCGGTGTCTATTTTTTTTCCAGTTGTATACACTGTTGTATCTAGTACTCTCCATCTACTATTCATGTATTGACTTAGAGGCCGTTTGTGAGGACGATATATATTATTTTGTACTCTGGTGTCGAGCTCATTGTGAGCCGACTTTATTTATGTAGTTTTATCTTTCATGATACTTGTTTTCACTTATATTGCTCATTTCTTTGCTACAGCATCGTATATTATCATTGTGGTAATTGTTTCCGCCGTTGGGCGTGATTTGGATGCTTTATTCTTATTGTATATCATTTTACTCAGATCTTGTCTTATACCCGATTTCGGGGCTGGTTTTTACAAAGGAAATGCTGCCAAAATTTTTAAGATAATAACTTGAACTTTAAAGAATTCTACTAAACTACTTAAGGTTTTCTAAATATTTTAAACTAATGTTCTTTTCACTAACTTTTATAATGGTTTTGATTTTTGGGTTTCGGCTTACTTAGTCCCGTTACGCTTATAGACGTTACGTGGTTAAGTGCCGGTCACGGGCCGAACTTTGGGTCGTGACAAAGTTGGTATCAGAGCGTAGCTTTTACCTTCGGAGTGAAGGATAACCTTGGTATGATGGAGTAGGTAGCTGAAGCAGAGTGGCGTAGCGTGTGTATGTTCCACGGCATACTCATGACACGGTACTCCGCCTAAGCGACCTTAGGATTTATTGATCGAAATTCCTTCATGATGATATACATTCTTGTGATTCGATTTCCATATCCTCATCGAATCCTACTTTCTATTCAGCCATTATGCCGCCAAAGACTACGTGGGCGCAGAGAGCGGACGCGAGAGCCGAGATTCAAGTTGACTCGTCTGAGACGAGGACTGACCCGGGTAGTACACCCGTTGTACCAGAGCAGACTGTTCCTCCTTCGACAGATCAGATCGCTATGCTAGGGGCCGGTATGCAGGAGATGCGCAAAATGATAGGGTCGTTAGTCGAGACGCTTCGAGCACAGCGACCAGAGGTAGTTCCATCCGTTACGGGGACCGCGATGGTACCTACAGTGTAGGCAGTTGCCCCTGCAGCCACGGAGGTTATTATAGTATCGCTATTAGAGTTTATGAGGCTGAAGCCTCCGGTCTCCACAGGCACCGATGCAGCCGAGGACTTACAGTCTTTCATTGATAGGATGGCCCGGTTATGTCGTTCACTCATATGCTCAGATGCGAGATGGGTAGACTTCGCGAGCTTTCGCCTGGAAGGTCTTGCGCAGAAATGGTGTGAATCGATCGAGAAGAGCAGAGCAGCAGGACTTCCTCCTATGACCTAGACCGAGTTTGTAATGGTATTTCTGGCCCATTTCCTTCCCCGGTGTGTCAGGGATGCCCGAGCATGCAGGTTCGAGTCTTTACGCCAGACGCCGGAGATGACAGTGTCGGAGTACGATGTACTTATTAGTTGTATGTATGCCCTAGAGGCCAGTATTGTACAGATGATGTATATTATATTGGATGCTTGGACATATATAGAGAGGACTTTCTTGCTCGACATGATAGTATGCTATTTGGTTGCTCTTTATCTTAACATGTGTACTTGTCTCTTTATACTGTCTTATCATTACATGTTGGTAAAGCCCTTAGGATGTGTACTTGACTACCTGGACTATGATGCAGATCATACTAGTGGGGACATGGTAGTCCATAAGTACATCCTTCAAGTTCCCTAGTCGTGGGTGTATCGAGACGGGGCATCGATATACCAGCGTAGACTAGCGTATACGCTTCTCGACCCATGAGATGGGCGATGGATGATCCCATATCCATTGGTGTTTGACATCAGAGATGTTATACGGGTGCTCAGTGGAGACTGGGTACACTGGACGGACTCGCCGAGAACTCCCAGATGGTATTATACCTCACGTCAGATAGCAGTTCTCTGGTGACACTTGTGCAGGTTAGTCTGTAGACCAGAGATCGTCATAGAGTCTTGTGTGATTCCCACTGTGCTTTGATTTCCACCCTACCACGTCCATGAGGGTGTGCAAAACGGTGGTTTTTAGGTACAGTCCCGATTCACATGGAGGCAATGAGCGATAGGAGGGGTTTCGTCTCTCCCGATATTGGGGGTTGATGTTGCGCTGTGCTCGATTGGCCGTAACAGAGAAGTCCCTGGCCAAGGCTGATTTGGAGATTTACTGGTAAGTGTTACCAGTAGTTTCTCGACCCGTTATGAGCCTCACATCAGCATGACTTATCGGTTATTGGGGTCTGACGTTTACCACCCCTAGACTTGATATGCGACATATCAGACGAAGAGATCGGACTGTACGGAAAGTGTTACCGGCAGGCTTTTACAGGAGTTGGAGCGGGCTTGCTTGCTGATCTTCTGATCGCTAAATACCCGGGTATCCGTTACGTCCAGCTAGTACCGCTGACGGCTTATGAGTGCTTGATGTGATCATCACCTACTGCCGGCGTATTGACGAGTCTTTAGAATCCTACACAGAGGTTTTACTGGCTCAGGCAAAACGAAATAGAAGCGCATATGTGATATGTGCGAGACCGAGAATAATGCATGTATGTGATACCGTATTCTATTCTCGCGACTTTTTGTATCGGTCGTTTATATATGATATAGCCGGGTTATCGAATCAAGTGTTGATTCGATAAGTCGATACAATGGATGTTAGCCGGTTATATGAGATATGACCGGATTATTAAGTCAAGTGTTGATTTAATAATTAAGTGTATAATTGTATATTAGATATACTAATTTACATTTACTAACACTTGTTCACTTTATGGTTTTTCTCACATGAACACAATTTTAATGTATATATGATATATATTAAAATGAGTTTTTCTTATTTTATCATGGTTGATGATACACATGACATGAGTGTGTAAGACATACACCATTCTATATTTAAATGGTGTTTAATAATTATTTAAGGTAATCACAAATTAGTGGACAATTTGTCATAAGATTGAAGCTTGTGGAAGCTTGTGGATACTTTGACAAAGTCCACTAGATTTGTTTTACCTTAGATTTTTATTAACCTAACTATTTAAACTTAGCCATGGTAATGTCTCTACAAGGGTTAGTATATAATACTCCCTCACCATTGTTAGCCTTCACGCTTGATCATTATCCTCTCCTCTTTCTTTTGTTCATCTTCTTCATTGGTTCAAAAGAAAAGCTAGCTAGGGTTTGATCCAAAGTGAGATAGCTTGTGAGAAAACAAATTCTAAAGAGAACCCACTTCCTATTTCTCCATCCTCTACTAGACTAGCACTTTAGTATAGGGTGTTTGCTTCACTAATTCTCAAGTTAGTGAAGTAGAAGCTTGAGTCGGAATTCCCTCGACGTAGATCATCTTCGGCCTCGGAGACTTCAAGCAAGGTCGCACCTTTCGCCTCGTGAAGCCATGCAAGGGTCCGGGAGAACCACGATCGCAGCGAAAGGACTTCATCAAGGAGCTAAAGAAGTGAAGGACCGATCTACAAAGGTTGTATTTCGTATCCCTTTAGAGTAAAGTTGTTTACTTGCTTTTAGTTTCGCCTAAACTCTAGTATACGATCTTGCTTAGGATTGTTCGGCGCATAAAAATTTAATTTAGGCATGGTCGATGCCTTGTAGAGCCTTGTTAGTGTGCCTAGTAACCCTACAATGGTATCAGAGCCTAACTAGAGTATTAGGCGATGTGTTAACGATGTTAAAACCCCGATCGAACCCGAAAACGTCAAAACGCCCCCCTCGCTGGACATTTTTCAAAATCTGGGTTTTTTCAGAATTAAAAATACCTAAAAAATACAGCAGGGATTTCTAAGCATTACGGTGCAAAATTGGTGACGTCATCCGTACGGACCGCCGCGGTTCCGCGTCAATACTCTGCTTGTGCCGCGTAACCGCGGCCGTACAGTGAGTTCTTGACTTGGGGTTTGCACAGTAATACTTTTATCTGATAGTACTATTTTATGGGTATTTTTAAACTGACTCAAGTGTTGAGTATTCTGGGGATCCTTTTGTATTCGTCGATTCGATCGGAAGATTTAATTTCGTATTGTTATTCCGGATAATTTAGAAAGTATTAAAATGTTCGAACGGAAATCATTAACTCAATTTTTTCCGGCACGAAAAACATTCAAGTGTTGAATTTTTCTCGGGTTTAAATCTTTCAGAAATACGTGCATGTGACGCGATGGACCCTCTAGAAGAAAACAAACATTAACTTGATTATGTGACCATCTTGAACTGCCCTTTGAACCTTAGAGTTTGGGGCAGTACGACGTGCCACATGTGAGGCGTTGGCTTGACCCTTCTATGGCTGGACCGTTGCTACTGTGACGCATTCTGGAATTTTTTAACTCCGCTCAAGTGTTGAGCTATTATGGAAATCTTGGGTATTTGATTATTCGATCGGAAAGTTTAATACTGTCTATTTATCTGGAATGTGATACAATATGTGGAATTCATACAGTTAGGCATGAAATGCAAAATATGTGATATTTCGGATTTACGATGTCGAAAGAGATTGTGAATTCCAAATGTTGTAGTTTTACACTTTTTTTCTGTGACCGTAAGTGTAATATGTGATATCGCCGGTTTCGTTGCTATATATCAACGACAATTGGGATGCGCATATTTACTTACGTTGATGACATATGATGTTATATGTTGCTGGATATGTTATATTGGATCGTCGCGTTCTGAATAGCCAGGGGGTTTTTATGTGAGATGAGAGTTTTTATTTTCATTCATGTAAAATTAAATGTATGTAATATTCTTTTATTGGGGCACTTCCGGGAAGAGGTCGATGTCACCATTTGTATTTTATTTACTTTTCCGCACTAGGATAGACCTAAGGAGGAGAGCACAAGTAACCGGGTTCTGGAGTCCAGTGGGAGACCAACTCGAGAAGTCGAGTCCGGGTCTCCTAACTCTAGAATTGGTAGGGTTACTTGTTGCTCTCGTAGGGGTCTAGGGGTGTGGGTTTGGCTATTCATCGCGACCGTGGAATCCGTGTTTTATAGAGGCTCAAAATAAAACACGGACGTCCTAGTATATCCAATGTTTCATATGTTTCTTCTGCTGCGATATCTGTGATGTGATCATGTGATGTTCTGTGATAAATACTGTATATAGTATATATGATACATTATATAGACGTTACTTATGTTTTACATCCGCGCTAGCCCTGCCCTGCTCTGCCGTTAGTTACCTAAACTAACGGTGCACAAGGGGACATCGAGGCGAATGCGGATGGCATAAGTGTACGTCGTTTTTATCTGTGATGTTTAGGTGATTTAAATGATGGGACTTCATTAATGTGATTAATGAAAGAAAAGAAACCAAAAAGATGTTGTAAAATCAAATTTTCAAAATGGGTAGCTACAGTTTTGCTTTGCATAGCGATATATATGATATATCCTGCACCTTATTCGATGGGGAAAGAGCCGAGATCCTTTCACCAGGAGTGACCTCTTTAGCAAAACTGGCAGATGCTACAATACTCAGTTTGACTTTTGACTGCTTTTGGAGTTTTGCTTTGCATAGCGAAATATATGATATGTCCTGCACCTTATTCGATGAGAAAAGAGCCGAGATCCCTTCACCGGGAGTGACCTCTTTAGCAGCCTCAAAATCACTCCATTTCAAAATTCACTCGATTCTACAACGATATCAAGTTCATTACGCAATAGGTTTTCAGAAAAACCTGCGTAGCCCTCCGTCAATTCAGATAAGTAATATTTAGTATTCGTGCTGCGGTAGTTTGGCATGCGCCAAGGCGTAGTGTATGGTAGCTAATTATTACTTATTTGTAGCATGAGATGCGATTGGATTAGGGTATTCATACGGCGTTGTTTGGCATGCGTCAAGGGTCGTACGGGTGGGTTTAATTCAATCACGAATTGTACGGGTTGAACTTGACTAGCGGACTATGGGTTGTTTGGCATGCGTCAAGGTCATAGCACGCTAGGGGCAAAATATTATCTGGAATTTCAAGTGTTGAAATTTGCAATCAGATTGCATACCTTCTATGAGATAGTTGGATCCCGATACCCACTGCGAGTAATTGTTACTCCTGGGAGTGTTTTACACAGGACAATTAGCCGATCAAGTAGGTGTCTAGAAAGGTGTCAACGGGGTTACGCCTCTGGAAAAACGAGGTTTACTTTAATTAGGTCCGTGCGAAAGCATGGGGAACCTCCCTCAAAGTACCGACACTGGCTTGGCTGAAAGATTGGCGAAGTTGTAGGGTGTAATTAATCCCGGCTAGTCTTTCCTTTTAGGGTTTGAAGGAAGATTTGATAAAAACAGTGGGAGACATCCTGATTATATAAAATAATAACCAATCTGATCTTGCAAGAGCAAACGCTAAAGTGTTTTCTTCTCTCTCTCTCCAGGTAGCAACCATACCATGCCTTAATCAAGATAATAATATGGATGTATTGACCGAACCCGCATGTTATACTGTGCTGGGGAACGTTGGTTCCGTTCTTTCTTATAAGAGTTATAGGACTGAACAGGATATAGGGGAATACCAGGATTCCCATGCCACCCGAATGAAGAAAGTACATGTTGATGCATTTTCTTCGGATGTGTTCGTTACAGAGAACTGTTTCTCCATTTGCTCTACGTCCCGGGTATTGGATACCGGGTCAGGATCCCATATATGTAATCAGTTACATGGGCTTAGGAAAGGTAGAGAACTTGGAGAAGAAGATAAAGACATAAGGGTTGGAAATGGTGCAATTGTTGCAGCTAAAACCGTCGGGGAATATCACCTTGTATTGCCAACTGGTAATAAATTGGTTCTGAACGAATGCTATTACATGCCGAACCTGATATGCAATATTATATCGGTTTCTTTACTGAGTAAAGAGGGATATAATTTTGTATTACAGGATAATGTTATGAACATTTTCCGTAACCAAAAGTTGGTTGGATCAGGCACGTTGTGCAATGGCATTTATGTTCTAAATCAATTAACGGTTCTGAGCATAACAAACACACACAAGAGGAAGAGTTCAGAACTGAACGAATCCTTCTTATGGCATTGTAGACTGGGTCACATCAATGCGACACGACTAGCTAAGTTGCATAAGGATGGATATTTAAATCCGTTTGAATTTTCATCTTATGACACTTGCCAGTCATGTCTCAAAGGCAAGATGACCAAAACTCCGTTTACGGGACACGGAGAAAGAGTTACCGAACTCTAGGGACTGATACATAGTGATGTATGCGGTCCCATGTCTACACATGCTAGGGATGGTTCTTCGTAATTCATTACATTCATTGACGATCTCTCTAGATTCGGATATGTGTTCCTGATGAAACAAAAATCAGAAGCTTTTGAGAAATTTAGAGAATATAAACAAGAAGTCGAGAACCAAACCGGGAAAAGTATTAAAATCCTTCGATCTGATCGAGGAGGTGAATACTTGAGCAATGAATTCCTGGACTTCCTAAGAGAGAATGGGATTCTCTCTCAGCTGACTCCTCCATATACACCACAGCACAACGGTGTATCGGAATGGAGGAACCGCACCCTATTAGATATGGTGCGCTCAATGATGAGTACAGCTGAGTTACCTATTTCCTTCTAGGGATATGCGCTTGAGACAGCCATAGACCTATTGAATAGAGTTCCTACCAAATCAGTGCCTACCACTCCATATGAGATATGGAAAGGGAAGAGACCACATCTTAATTACATTAAGATATGGGGTTGTCCGGCCTATGTCAAAAGACAAAATCCGGACAAACTCGAGGCAAGATCAGTCTTATGTAAGTTTATAGGTTATCCTAAAAATTCACAAGGGTATATCTTCTACCATCCCGAGGAACAAAAGGTGTTTGTTTCGCGACATGCCACTTTCTTAGAAAAAAGTTTTCTTATGAAACAGATTAGTGGTATTGAGGTAGAACTGGAAGAGGTTCCAGCGACACAAACTATAACAGAAGACTTGGTAGAACCAGAGGATTCAGTAGTACCCGATGAACCCCAGCCTCTCCGTCGATCTGGTAGGGTTTCTCATCCACCTGAGAGATACTACGGTTTTCTCATTGATGGTGGGAGCGAGGATTGCATCATGGTTGATGATGACCCAACTAGCTTCGAGCAGGCCATCACGAGTGGAGACTCAGTGAAATGGCTGGATGCAATGCGGTCCGAGATGGAATCCATGTACACCAATAAAGTATGGACTTTGGAAGTTGCTCCTGAAGGGGTAAAACCCATTAGGAGCAAGTGGATCTTCAAGAAAAAACTTGGTGTAGATAGGAAAGTGGAGATTTTCAAAGCTAGACTTGTTGCAAAGGGTTTTCGTCAAAGACCAGGTGTGGACTATAACGAAACCTTTTCTCCAGTGGCTATGCTTAAATCCATCCGGATCATGCTTTCCATCGCTGCATATCATGATTACGAAATCTGGCAAATGGATGTTAAGACCGCCTTTCTAAATGGTGATTTAGAAGAGTGCGTGTATATGACTCAGCCAGAGGGCTTCGTAGATACTGGGATCAGCGGGAAGGTGTGCAAGCTGCTTAAATCCATTTATGGATTAAAGTAAGTATCGCGGAGTTGGAACATCTGCTTTGACGTCGTTATCAAACAGTTTAATTTCGTCAAAAACGTAGATGAACCTTGTATCTACAAGAAGGTGGCAGAGAGTAAGGTTGTCTTCCTCGTATTGTACGTGGACGACATACTCTTAATAGGAAATCACATTCCTATGATGCAATCGGTCAAGCTCTTCTTATCACAAAGATTCTCAATGAAAGATCTTGGTGATGCCTCCTGCATATTGGGAATTATGATCTATAGAGATAGATCTAAAAGGATATTGGGATTGTCCCAATCCAGGTACATTGACACCATACTAAAGAGGTTTAGTACGGAAGAGTCCAAACATGGATTTTTACCCACGATCTCAGGGCTCACTCTCTCCAAAGAGATGTCTCCCAAGACTGATTTGGAGAGAGCTCGCATGCAAGGGATACCCTATGCTTCGGCAGTAGGCTCTATCATGTACGCGATGCTATGTACCAGACCCGATGTAGCATACTCACTAAGTGTAGTGAGTAGGTATCAAGCTGATCCTGGAGAGAGTCACTGGACAGCTGTGAAGAGCATTCTCAAGTACTTGCGAAGGACTAAAGAGATGCTCTTGGTGTATGGTAACGGAGAACTCCAAGTGGAGTCCTTTACCGATTCGAGCTTCCAGAGTGATAAGGACAACTCTAAGTCGCAGTCGGGATTTGTCTTTACCCTTTACGGAGGGGCGGTTAGCTGGAAGAGTTCCAAGAAGGAAACCATGGCAGACTCGACGATGGAGGCTGAATACATCGCTGCCAACGATGCTGCCAAAGAGGCTGTCTGGATCAAGAAGTCCATTACTGAACTTGGAGTGGTTCCATCCATTGAGCAACCAATACCTTTGTATTGCGATAACAATGAGGCTGTAGTTATGGCCAAGGAACCCAGGTCCCATCAGCGATCCATGCATATTCTAAGGCGGTATCACCTGATCCGGAAGATAGTTGATCGCCGAAAGATCGAGGTCAGGAGGGTTGACACGAAGAACAACATAGCGGATCCACTCACGAAGGCCATTCCCAAGATACAGTTTGAGAGACTCTTCAGGATGCTCGGTATGTGATACTACAGCAGCTGGCCCTAGTGCAAGTGGAAGATTGTCAGTTGTATGTATGCCCTAGAGGCCAGTATTGTACAGTTGATGTATATTATATTGGATGCTTGGACATATATAGAGAGGACTTTCTTGCTCGACATGATAGTATGCTATTTGGTTGCTCTTTATCTTAACATGTGTACTTGTCTCTTTATACCGTCTTATCGTTACATGTTGGTAAAGCCCTTAGGATGTGTACTTGACTACCTGGACTATGATGCGGATCATACTAGTGGGGACATGGTAGTCCATAAGTACATCCTTCAAAGTCCCTAGTCGTGGGTGTATCGAGACGGGGCATCGATATACCAGTGTAGACTAGCGTATACGCTTCTCGACCCATGAGATGGGCGATGGATGATCCCATATCCATTGGTGTTTGACATCAGAGATGGTATACGGGTGCTTAGTGGAGACTGGGTACACTGGACGGACTCGCCGAGAACTCCCAGATGGTATTATACCTCACGTCAGATAGCAGTTCTCTGGTGACACTTGTGCAGGTTAGTCTGTAGACCCGAGATCGTCATAGAGTCTTGTGTGATTCCCACTGTGCTTTGATTTCCACCTTACCACGTCCATGAGGGCGTGCAAAACGGTGGTTTTTGGGTACAGTCCCGAGTCACATGGAGGCAATGAGCGATAGGAGGGGTTTCGTCTCTCCCGGTATTGGGGGTTGATGTTGCGCTGTGCTCGATTGGCCGTAATAGGGAAGTCCCTGGCCAGAGCTGATTTAAAATTTTACTGGTAAGTGTTACCAGTATTTTCTCGACCCGTTATGAGCCTCACATCAGCATGACTTATCGGTTATTGGGTTCTGACGTTTACCACCCCTAGACTTGATATGCGACATATCAGACGAGGAGACCGGACTGTACGGGAATTGTTACCGGCAGGCTTTTACTAGAGTTGTAGCGGGCTTGCTTGCTGATCTTCTGATCACTCAATACCCGGGTAGCCGTTACGTTCAGCTAGTACCGCTGACGGCTTGTGAGTGCTTGATGTGATCATCACCTACTGCCAGCGTATTGACGAGTGTTTAAAGTCCTACACAGAGGTTTTACTGGCTCAGGCAAAAAGAAATAGGAGCGCATATGTGATATGTGCGAGACCGAGAACAATGCGTGTATGTGATACCGTATTCTATTATCGCGACTTTTTGTATCGGTCGGTTATATATGATATAGCCGGGTTATCGAATCATGTGTTGATTCGATAAGTCGATACAATGGATGTTAGCCGGTTATATGAGATATGACCGGATTATTAAGTCAAGTGTTGATTTAATAATTAAGTGTATAATTGTATATTAGAAATACTAATTTACATTTACTAATGTTCACTTTAGGGTTTTTCTAACATGAACACAATTTTAATGTATATATGATATATATTAAAATGTGTTTTTCTTATTGTATCATGGTTGATGATACACATGACATGGGTTTGTAAGACTTACACCATTCTATATTTAAATGGTGTTTAATAATTATTTAAGGTAATCACAAATTAGTGGACATTTTGTCATAAGATTGAAGCTTGTGGAAGCATGTGGATACTTTGACAAAGTCCACTAAATTTATTTTACCTTAGATTTTCATTAACCTAACCATTTAAACTTAGCCATGGTAATGTCTCTACAAGGGTTAGTATATGATACTCACTCACCATGATTAGCCTTCACACTTGATCATTATCCTCTCCTCTTTCTTTTGTTCATCTTCTTCATTGGTTCAAAAGAAAAGCTAGCTAGGGTTTGATCCAAAGTGAGATAGCTTGTGAGAAAACAAATTCTAAAGAGAACCCTCTTTCTATTTCTCCATCCTCTACTAGACTAGCACTTTAGTATAGAGTGTTTGCTTCACTAATTCTCAATTTAGTGAAGTAGAAGCTTGAGTCGGAATTCCCTCGACGTAGATCATCTTCGGCCTCGGAGACTTCAAGCAAGGTCGCACCTTTCGCCTCGTAAAGCCATGCAAGGGTCCGGGAGAACCACGATCGCAGCGAAGGGACTTCATCAAGGAGCTAAAGAAGTGAAGGACCGATCTACAAAGGTTGTATTTCGTATCCCTTTAGAGTGAAGTTGTTTACTTGCTTTTAGTTTCGCCTAAACTCTAGTATACGATCTTGCTTAGGGCTGTTCGGCACATAAAAATTTAATTTTGGCATGGTCGATGCCTTGTAGAGCCTTGTTAGTGTGCCTAGTAACCCTACAGTACTGTTCACCGAGCTATCTGTTTATACCCTAAACCTAGTGGCTACTGAGGAGATGCGAGTCAAGAGATTTGTTCGAGGCTTACTTACCCCACTGTTCCTTGCGATTAGCGCACAGCATTGCGAGACATATGCAGCAGCTGTAGACGCAGCCCTATTACTCGAGGAGCACCTTGCAGAGACTTCGGTAGTTCCATGGCCGAAGAGAGTTTGTACTGATACAGCAGCACGGAGACTCCCATTAGGACGCTGTGATAGACCTCATATAGGTGGCAGAGACTCGGGGCGACGTCAGATGTTTAGCTCTTATCCCCAGGAGGGTCAGCAGTCGTCGCATGGATGCTTTGGGTGTGGTAGTCCCCATCACCGCATCAGAGATTATACCGAGATACGCCGGAGGGAGACAGCAGTACTGCATGTCACGCTTCCACCTTCCCCATACCAGAGGGCGTTGCCTATTGTACCTATTGTTGCTCCGCGTTAGACTCATGCACAGAGAGGTCATGGTCGAGGAGGGTTTGCTCATAGAGGACGAGGTGGCCGACGCAGAGGACAGCCAGCTGCCGGCAGAGTACAGCCAGTTGCTAGTAGAGGACCGCCAGTCGCAGTTGGAGGACAGGAATGGGTTTTCGCGTTGACGCATCAGGATGCGCAGGCGTCCAATGCAGTGGTCTCAAGTACCCTATCAGTATGTTCTGTTGACGCACACGTGTTGTTTGATCCCGGATCCACGCACTCGTACATTTCCACACACTTCGTGCTGAGTTTAGGTAGAGAGTCAGGTTTGCATGATCAGCCGCTTGTTGTGACCACTCCTGTGGGAGAGTCGTTTGTTGCTAGACACGTGTTTCGATCCTGTGTTGTCAGTATTGGCGAGAGAGAGTTGCTTATCGACTTAATCCTTCTTGAGATGTTGAACTTCGACATTCTTTTGGGCATGGATTGGTTAGCCACGTGCTATGCGTCTGTGGACAGCCGCGAGAAGACAGTTAGGTTTTGTTTTCCCGGCGAGTCGGCTTTTGTTGTGCAGGGGGACTGTTGTGCCGCCCCTCACAGTTTGATTTCTTCTCTTCGCGCTGGACAGCTTTTGAGGAAGGGATGTCAGGGATTTCTAGCCTACGTTTGCGATACTAGAGCTACAAATGTTCCGTTGGACCAGGTTCCGATTGTTTGTGAGTTCCCTGATGTTTTCCCAGACGAGCTTCCTGGGCTACCGCCTGAGCGCGATATTGCTGTTGGATATAGTGCCTTCAGAGTCAATTATTGGATCACAGGCACGTGATTGCAATGATTGAGGGAGGACCTATACCGGTAGGACAGTCTTACTCGAGATGATAGTATGCTATCTGGTTTATCTTTATCATCGTGTACAGCATTAGGTGACCTTACAAGTCAGTATTGCTCGTTGGTAGAGCCCTTAGGATTCTTGCTTGACGGCCAGCAGTATGATGGCGATCATATACGTGGGAGCTGGGGTCTATAAGCACATCCTTAAAATGTCCCTAGTCGTGGGAGTTTCGAGACTGGGCATCGATACTCCATTAGTAGACTAGTGTATACAGTCGAGACCCCGACGAGGGGTGGTGGCTGGTCTCACAAGCCAATGGTGTCAGTTGGTTCACCTAAGATGTATACAGGTGCCCATTGGGTTATGAGTACACCGGACAGGACTCGCCGAGAACATGCTAGTTGGTATTATACCTGACGTCAGATAGCAGTTCCCTGGTGACATGTGTACAGGTTAGTTCATCGACCTGAGATCGTTATTTATCTCGTATGAGTTCCCACTGTGCTTTGATTACTACCCTACCACGGCTCAAAAGAGTCATGCAAACAGGTTTTAGTATGGTACAGTCCCGAGCCACATGGAGGTAAGTGAGCGGATCGGCAGGGGATTCGTCTCTCCCGGTATTGGGGGTGAGGTCGTGCTGTGTCTAGGAGAGCAATTACACAAAGCCCTCGGCCGAGACAGGAGATTTACTGGTAGGTATTCTAGTAGTATCTCAGGGTGTTCTGGGCTACACTCCGACACGACTTGTGCCGCTTTTGGGTGTCTGACTTTTACCAACCCCTAGGCCCGCCATGCGATGCTTATGGACGAACGGACCGGACTGTATGGATATTGTCACTGACAGGCTCAGTAGGGTGTCAGGATGAGTTCGCTCATCGACCTCCCTTTTGGTCAATACCTGGTAGCGCGTTACGTACGGCTAGTACCTCTGACGTGCTAGTGGTTAAATCCACAGCCAATGTATTGACGAGTCTTTAGAGTCCCCCACAGATTGTTTCTCAAGTTTCGGGCGAAACGTTGTAAAGGACGTATGATATATGGCAGAGTTCGATCATATACGTGCGGTATTGCACGGTTCATGATCGGACGAATCATACTAGTGGGCTTTGGTTTAAGCCGGATCCAAGTATTAGATTTGTTGGATTACTTTAGTCTCATCGCATTCGCATACGGTCGGAATACGGATGCAGGTATGTATATACAGGTGAGGGGTATCCTTGTGATCCGTCACGAGTTTACTTTAGATGTTGCCGTATCTTTTTATTGTTGCAAACATTTGGACTAATGTTTGTTAATAGAAATTGTGAGCTTAAGCCATCATTTTGTGCATTAAATGATACATGTACTTCATGGGTGGCTCATGGTATCATTTCTTATGCAAATGTCACATATTGTGATTGATTTGTGTTGATATGATAACAAGAGAGAGAGAGGGGCTGCCATGAGGTAAGGTTGGTCTTGTATTGTTTCATATCTCATACTCTCTCTTTTTATCATAAGAAACACATAAGAAAAAAAAAGAGCTCTTCTTCTTCCTCTCTTTTATTCTCTTGAGCTAATAACCTCCATTAATGGCAACACCTTCAACCTCCATCCAAGCAATGGATGCAAAAGACAAAGTGATCACAAACAATCTCTACAACACCTTGGACACGTCAGCTAGCACACTTCGTGCCCGAGTTGCTTCGGATGAAGCGGGAGCCCGTAAAAAGAATCGATGATGTGGTGCCCTTTCCGACGAGGAGATCGAGACCAGAGATGCCACGAGGAGCTTGAGATGGTGGCCAAAGACCGAAGGACACGGATCGATCGGTATAGCTTTCCAACCCTCTCTCTAGATAGCCAATTGTAGGTTAATGGTTCGATCCGGGTTTTAAGCATACGATAGCGCCGGTTTCTAGTTTAGAAAAATTTTCGTTTCCGCAATTTGACCTCGGAAAGACGGCCGGGGCGCTACCGTAGTCTTACATGGTATCAGAGCCACGCCATTAACCTTTACTAGCTTGCTCTAACCTTTGGCCGCGGTTCCGCTGCCATTGTATATCATCACTGTACCAAATTTTCTACAGTAGTCTCTGAGTTGGAATTGGGGTTTCTGGTATTTTTTTGTTTGGGCCCGGATTTGTTTGAGTATTGGGAATTGTGCTTGGGGCCCACTTCAGGAAATTTTGTCGATCAAAAATTTTAAATATGTTAGTTCACAATATTTACATTATATCGACCGTGAATGTCATTTGATCGGTAAATCTTGTCTAATTGCTATAGCCCTTTTAGACGGATTTGCGAACGTGACATGCACGTTGATCTTCTGTGTTGTGCTGTGATGTTGCGGATTTATCGTGGTGGATAGGCTGGATGCAATGTTTGTACAGTTTTGGTATTATTATGTACATTTGATATTGCGGGGAGAGCGTCCGACATATGGACTGCCGTCACTGCCTGTTTGTATATTATTCTTTTGGAGCACGACCGGGCTGAGGTCGATGTACCCGTTGTATATTTTTTACTTTCTGTACTAGGATTACCCCGCGGAGGGGTGCACAGGTAGCCGGGTTCTAGAGGGCAATGAGCCCGCATCTCATGGCTTTGAGACGGAGAGGGCTTAACTCTAGAATTGGCGGGCTATTCTCCGCACTCGTAAGGGGTACAGGTTGACCCAAGGAGGGGTGCTCAAGTTACCGGATTCCGTGAAGTGCTGGGTGGTCCATTCACGTTGTTGAAGGGGGCTGTCTCGCTTCAGGTTTTGGCGGGTAACTTGCCGCGCCCGTAGGGGCCTAGGATTTCATTGCACAGGTTATCCACAGGACCAGGGGGACGTCGGGTTTCAGTAGCGGCTCTATGAAACCCGGGGATCCCAGATTATCTGTATTGTTCTGTGATGCTTATTACATTTCTGTGATGTTACATTTTATCACGCCATGAGCGAATATTATATATTAATATATATATACTTGTAGATGGTGTATATGTTTTACACCCGCGCTAGTCCAGTCCCCGCTCTGTCGTTAGTTAAGTAACCTAACGGGTGATGACGGGACCCAGTGGCGAATGCGGATGGCATATACGTACATCATATTTTCGTTCTTTTGTGGTGTGATTAATTGATAGGACTGCATTGATTCGGATCAATGCAAGCTAAACAAACCTATTCTGATGTTGTTGGAACATTTTTCAAAAAGCTATTATTGCAAAGACCTTCTCTTTTGTTTTGCACAGTGGTATTCGATTATGAATATCCAGCACCTCAGTCGACGAGGCAAGGGCCAAGATCCCTTCATCGGGAGTGACCCCTTGGACAGAAGTTTGCATCAGGGTAATAACTTCACTATAGCCGATTACTTTTTGCTTTGCATCGTGGTATTCGGTTGGAATATCCTGCACCTCATTCTATGGGGAAAGTGCCGAGATCCCTTCACCGGGAGTGACCTCTTTAGCAATGGTTTCCGCCACTATATTTTTATAAAAAGCTATCACGTTCCTTCAACGATATCAAGTACATTACGTTAAAGGTTTTCCGCCAAAAACCATCCGTAGCCCTCCGTCATTTCAGATTAGTATTGCTTAGTATTCGCGCTACGTTTGTCGTTGCTATTTGCCGAAGCGTAGTGTGCGGTAGCTCTGTAATACTTTTCTGTCGCTTGGATATGTGGAATTGTTAGGACGGTCGTACAACTTTGTTGATTATTCGTCAAGGGCCGTGCGGGTGGGTTTAACGCAATCAAGATAATGACGGGTTGAACTTGTCTAGGACCTTTTGATTTGTTGATTATTCGTCAAGGTCACTTTGGTCCTAGGGATAAAAATCACATCGGGAGTTTCTAAAGAAACTGAAACTTGCCAGGCATGCGCATAACTTCTAGAGTGTGATAACATATGTGCATCCCATCACATTATCATGCGATGATAGTTGGATCCCGATTCCCACTGATGAGTTGTTTTACTCCTCGGGTGATCCCGAATAATTCTTCTTTCAGGTTTGGAGGAGAATTTGAGGTTACAGTGGGAGGTTTCCTGATTAGATAAAGTGATAACCATTCTGATCTAGGTTAGAGTGCACGCTGAGTGTTTCTTTTCTCTCTCTCTTTGACAGCGACCATGACCCGACCCTAGACTATAACTCAGTGACCAAATTAACCGAACCTTCTTAAAACGCTGGCTTTGGATTGTCAGAGTTGCATACCTCATTGCCACTCCTACTTTTACCCTTTTCCCCAGAACACCCCATATTACTACGAACATCCACTTCTATTGGATAAAACCATCGTATGATTATATACGAACTGGAAGGAACTTGTTCCAGATTCGAGGATGGTTTCCGGTTATGGAGAAAACGAATTGGACTATTCAGTTGTCTTTTCCTTTTATCTTCTCTCAGGTTGCGAGTGCTCCTTGGATTAGGACGGTACACCTATTACGCTAATTGGATAGTCTTCATCCAAACAATAGGCTGGTGCCGAACAGTAGGAAATGAAGAAAACCATTTAGCCTAAAAGGTGTACAGAAGGTATTAAGTAAAGACAAATAAAGGGATTAGTAAGAGGGCAAAATAAAATACGACTGCTATTCACGACCAAACCAAGTATTTCTTCGCCAATCCTACATCACCTTTGTATTTCTCCAGGACACTCCATATCACTACGAAGATCCACAGTTTATTGGATACTCCATCGTATGGTTATATACGAACTCGAAGGGGCTTGTTCCAGTTCGGGGATGGATTCTGGTTCAGGAGAAATAGGAATAAGGTTTTATTCAGTTTTCTTTTATCTTTACCTTCTCTCGGGTTGCGAGTGCTCCTAGGATTAGGACAGTACACCTATTACGCTTATTGGATAGTCTTCTTCCAAACCATAGGCTGGTGCCGAACGGTAGGGAAGGAAGAAAACCATTTAGCCTAAAGGGATGTACATAAGGTAATGACTAAAGACATATAAAGGGATTTGGAGACATGGCAAAGAAATATATGGTTACAGTTGTGAATTTGATAATGGAAGAGGCATTACTAAGAATACCCGGATACCCCTTTGAAACATTTACATGTTTCAGTTTCACTGTGTTTTGTTAAAAGAAAACTGATTTCCCAATTAGTCCTTGCTCCAGGGTATGTATTTACCAGGTTTGATTCTCACATCTGTATGGTTTTACAGATGATGAGTGGGAGTAAGTTATTGGGAATTGGGTGATCATCCTCATTATATCGGGATTCGTTATAATTGGTGATATTTGAGGAAATCGCCTGGGTTGTTTGTCGGACGGCAAATATTTGGTTTTGAATATCCGTTGTTTTGCACCAATTTAAAATTGATATATCTGTACGTTTATTTTCATAAATTGAGATATAACTTTTTGAAATTATGTTCATGATATTTACCTATATCAGTGGATGGTTAGGTAAGGAGCATTAAACAGCGGTGCAATTCTTCTTAATCATAAGTACAGTTTTCAACCTACGACACACGGGGAATGAGTTATTAGACTCAAAAGACTTATACAGAGTATTGTATGTTGTCCAGTGTCCATTAGAACAGAGGGGTTGGTCCTCGTACTATATTCGGTTTATTTATGACTTCTCTAGTTTTTAGACAAGTGTTTCGTAGAAACACAAGGTCCAAGTTTTGAGAAGTTATAGGTATATGAATAAAGTAGAGAACCAGGTATTGCAAGTATCAGAATTCTTCAAGGTAATCGAAGAGGGGGATACTTGTGTATAGTATTCAGTTGATAGTAATGATTAAGAGAACTTTCTTCTCTTTCAGGTTACTCATAATTGGAAGCATTCCTAAGTTGAGTAACGCTGATAGGCCTCTCTCCATTTAGTTGACATGCACTGGAGATAGCTGCATGATTTGAATCTGGTTCCAATTAAATTAGTGCCTCTGTTTCTATATTGGATATAGAACAATTCATATCTTAACAATGTTAAGGTACAGGGAGTTGTCTGGCTTATGCTTAAAACCAGACTCTGGATAACTCAAGGCACGTTTCTGTAATGGCTGTTTGTGGGTTGACCCGGGCTATGACGAGGGTTGACTTCTACCATCTGGAAGATCAATAGTGATATTGTTCTTGACTCGCCACAGTTTTAGCAAAATGGATTTTTTCAGAAAACAGTAGTGGGAGTATGATAGAACTGGAAGTGATTCCAGAACCGCAAACGATTACTGAAAATTTAATAAGGACCTAAAGATTCAATCTGGTTTGACATTCCATCCTCAGGCACTCGAGAGGTACTTCGGTAGGCTCAAAGACGGTGACAGGGAGGTTCTTGTTTACCCAGATTTGACACTACTGTTGTTCCGGGCTATGAGACCCGGCAGGAGGATGAGTATAGCGTCGTTCTAAACTAGCTTTAGAAGTAGACGTGTATATGACTCTGCCAGAGGGTTGTCGTAGTCAGTGGGAGCAGCGGAAGCATAGTGGAAAAGTAGCTTCTGTCTATTTATGGACTAAAGCAGATATTGCGGAGATAGATCATCTATTTCTGATATGACAGTCATAGGTTTGACTTCATCAGAATAAGGGATGGATCTGTTAAGAAGGTAGTAGGGTGTGATGTCCTGGTATTTGGATGATATACACAGAGTAGGAAGTGAAATTCTTATACTACGATCGGTTATGCTTTGGTTGTCACACAGTGGTTTCTCCACATGGGACATGGATATTATATCAGATATTCTGGTTACTAGATCTATAGTTTTAGATCTAGATTTGGGTAGTTTCCTAATCTGGGTACTTAGACAACATTTTAAAGGTGTTTTAGGATGGACGACTCCTGGCACGGTAGTATACCTGCAGGTGATGGAGTCACCCTCTCTGAAGGTGTCTTACAAACTAAAGGGGAGAGGGATGTGCATGATCGGCAGTCACTTACTTAGGCAATTGAGTTGATCATGAGATGTCAAGTACCACACCAGATGTTTTTTTTGCACTAGATGCAATAAGTTGATATTAATCCTATCCTGGAAAAACGTTCGGAAGCAGTTTTAGAACATAAGTGGATGTTGTAGGGATATAATAACAACAAACTCTTTCAGGAGACGGTTATCATTCCAGGCTTCCAAGGTGACCTGGATGACAGAGTGGCTGTCAGAGTTATAGTTTTCCCTCTGACGAGGGGCAATATTTTGGACAGGTGGTCCAAGAGGATACTGAGGGAGGTGTGGCGCAGGATACTGATTAAGTTCAGTTGACGATACAGTCTAAGAAGTTTGGATTTGGAGTTCATTTATGAACTAGGTCCTATCAGATATCCAGACATATTCTAAGACAGGTATTGCTCATTTCGGGAGATGGTTTTCTCAGCGAACTTGAGATAAAGAGAGACACAGAAAGAAACATCAGGGAGGATCCACTCACTAAGGCTATTCCTCGAACGCAATAGTTTCGTAAACGGGCTTTGTGAGACTGATTAGTAGAGGAGTTGGGTGTTCGGTATCACACAGGCTGTGAGTATGCGACATCGCAATAATTAGCCTTGAGTGCAAGTGGGAGATTGTTGGATATAGTGCCCTAAGAGTCAATTATTGGATCACAGGCACGTGATTGCAATGATTGAGGGAGGACCTATACCGGTAGGACAGTTTTACTCGAGATGATAGTATGCTATCTGGTTTATCTTTATCATCGTGTACAGCTTTAGGTGACCTTACAAGTCACTATTGCACGTTGGTAGAGCCCTTAGGATTCTTTCTTGACGGCCAGCAGTATGATGGCGATCATATACGTGGGAGCTGGGGTCTATAAGCACATCCTTAAAATATCCTTAGCCGTGGGAGTTTCGAGACTGGGCATCGAAACTCCATTAGTAGACTAGTGTATACAATCGAGACCCCGACGAGGGGCGGTGGCTGATCTCACAAGACATTGGTGTCAGTTGGTTCACCTAAGATGTATACAGGTGGTCATTGGGTTATGAGTACACCGGACAGGACTCGCTGGGAACATGCTAGTTGGTATTATACCTGACGTCAGATAGCAGTTCCCTGGTGACATGTGTACATGTTAGTTCATCGACCTGAGATCGTCATTTGTCTCGTGTGAGTTCCCACTGTGCTTTGATTACTACCTTACCACGGCTCAAAGGAGTCCTGCAAACAGGTTTTAGTTGGGTACAGTCCTGAGTCATATGGAGGCAAGTGAGCGGATCGGCATGTTGGAGATAGTGCCCTCAGAGTCAATTATTGGATCACAGGCACGTGATTGCAATGATTGAGGGAGGACCTATCCCGGTACGACAGTCTTACTCGAGATGATAGTGTGCTATCTGGTTTACCTTTATCATCGTGTACTGTTTCAGGTGACCTTACAGGTCGCTATTACACGTTGATAGAGCCCCTAGGATTCTTGCTTGACCACCAGCAGTATGAGGGCGATCATATAAGTGGGAGCTGGTGGTCTACAAGAATATCCTTAAAAGGTCCCTAGTCGTAGGAGTTTCGAGACAGGGCATCAATTCTCCAGAGTAGACTAGTGTATACAGTCGAGACCCCGACGAGGGGCGGTGGCCGGTCTCACAGGCCACTGATGTCAGTTGGTTCACCTAAGATGTATACAGGTGCTCATTGGGTTATGAGTACACCGGACAGGACTCGCCGGGAATATGCTAGTTGGTCTTATACCTGACGTCAGATAGCAGTTCCCAGGTGACATGTGTACAGGTTAGTTCATCGACCTGGGGATCGTCATTTGTCTCGTGTGAGTTCCCACTATGCTTTGATTACTACCCTACCACGGCTCAAAGGAGTCGTGCAAATAGGTTTTAGTTGGGTACAGTCCCGAGCCACATGGAGGCAGTGAGCGGATCTTCAGGGGTTCGTCTCTCCCGGTATTGGGGGTGAGGTCGCGCTGTGTCTAGGAGAGCCATTACACGAAGTCCTTGGCCAAGGCAGGAGATTTACTGGTAGGTATTCCAGTAGTATCTTAGGGTGTTCTGGGCTACACTCCGACACGACTTGTACCGCTTTTGGGGGTCTGACTTTTACCCACCCCCTAGGCCCGACATGCGATGCTCATAGACGAACGGACCGGACTGTACGGATATTGTCACTGACAGGCTCAGTAGGGTATCAGGATGAGCTCGCTCATCGATGTCCCTTTTGGTCAATAGCTGGTGGCCCGTTACGTATTGGCTTATACCTCTGACGTGCTAGTGGTTAAATCCACAGCCATAGTATTGACGAGTCTTTAGAGTCCACCACACATTCAGTTACTCAGCTTTCGGGCGAAACGCTGTAGAGGCCGTATGGAGATATGGCAGGGTCCGATCAGATACGTGCGGTATTGCACGGATCAGGATCGGACGGTTTGTACTAGAGGCCGTATAATTATATGGCAGGGTTCGATCAGATTCGTGCGGTATTGCACGGATCAGGATCGGACGAACATTACTAGCCGGCTTTGGTTTAAGCCGGATCCTAGTTTAGTACAGTGTAGATTTTGTCTCTTTGCATTTGTATCCGGACGGAATACAGATGCGGGTGTGTATGCACAGTATCGGGGTTTTCCTGTAATTAATTACGGGACCAGTTTTCTGGAGTTACCAGTTTGCTTTCCGTTCCGGCCGGTGTTCGTTTGTTCTTTCCCGGCCGGACTTTTCCGATGGAGGGGGTTATTTGCAATTGCGCAAATAACATTTGTGGAGGGGGTTTCTTGCTATTGTATTGATTATGATATCTTTCATCCATGCTTTTGCATTAATGAGATTTGATGTGATTAAGGTGTAAGCATGGTTGATGTTTTCTTGTCTTTGGATATGGTCACCTTCTCTTTCTCCTACACTCACCTCCCTCTTGATTTTGTTTCATATCCCTCCACCATTTCCATTTTGATTTGGCCGGCCACATTTTTGAGAGGAGGAGAGAAAATGAGAGGTTTCATTTTTGGTGAAAGAAATTAATCATCCATCTCATTTTCAATGCTACCAAAATCCCCAAGTTCATATCTTGTTGATTCCTCCATCAAGGCAACATAACCCCAATGAGACAAGCATCATCTACACTACATTCTACAGCACATCTTGGGCATGTCGACTTGCCAGCTTCATGCCCGAGTTGCCTCGGTATTGAGGTGGGAGCCCGTAAAAGATGCAGACGATGTGGTGCCCTTCCGGCAAGGATGCGACGACCGGAGTTTCCGCGGGAGATCGGGACGACGACGAGAAGACCGGAGGACTCGGATCACTCGGTATATCTCTAACCCATCTTGTTGTTAGCTAGATCTAGTTTAATGGCCCGATCCGGGGTTTAGTGCGCGGTGGTGCCGGTTTGCAAAGTTCGCAAAATTAAAGTTTATCACCGTTTCCGCATTTGGCCGTCGGATTGACGGCCGGGGCGCCGCCGTGCACTTACAGTCGTATCAGAGACTCGCCATTAACTTCGTCTAGCTTCGTTTGATGTGTTTTGCATTTCCGATCGACAAAAATTCCAAAATCTACTTTTTTGTTAGCATCAGTTTCTGTTGAAAATTTTTGGTCTCGAAAAATTTTTCAGGTTGTAAAACAATGACGGGTGGAACTTGACATGTGACTTATGATTTGTTGACCTTCGTCAAGGTCATAAGAGCATGGGGCAGAAATCACATCGGGAGTTTCAAAAGAACTGAAACTTGCCAGATATGCGCATACCTTCTGGAGTGTGACACCGTGAGCGGATTCCGTCACGTTATCATGCAATGATAGTTGGATCCCGATTCCCACTGATGAGTTGGTTTACTCCTCGGGTGACCCCGACTAATTCTTCTTTCAGGTTTGGAGGAGAATTTGAGGTACAGTGGGAGGTTTCCTGATTAGATAAATTGGTAACCATTCTGATCTAGGTTTGAGTGCACGCTGAGTGTTTCTTTTCTCTCTCTCTCTGGCAGCGACCATTGACCCGACCCTAAGACTATGACTCAGTGACCAAGTTGACCGAACCTTCTTAAACACTGGATTTTGGATTGTCAGAGTTGCAGACCTCATTGCCACTCCTACTTTTACCCTTTTCTCCAGGACACCCCGTATTACTACGAACGTCCACTTCCATTGGACAAAACCATCGTATGGTTAGATACGAACTCGAAGGAATTCGAGGATGGTTTCCGGTTCTGGAGAAAACGGATAGGATTATTCAGTTGTCTTTTCCCTTTTACCTTTTCTCAAGTTGTGAGTGCTCCTTGGTTTAGGAGATAGTACACCTATTACGCAAATTGGATAGTCTTCTTCCAAACCTTAGGCTGGTGCCGACCGGTAGGGAATGAAGAAAACCAATTAGCCTAAACGGTGTGCAGAAGGTATTAAGATTAAGACAAAGCAAGGGATTAGTAAGAGGGCAAAGTAAATTGCAACTGATATTCACGACCAAACCATGTATTTCTTCGCCAATCCTAAATCACCTTTGTATTTCTCCAGGACACTCCGTATCACTACGAAGATCCACAGTTTATTGGATACTCCATCGTATGGTTATATACGAACTCGTAAGGAACTTGTTCCAGTTCGGGGATGGATTCTGGTCCAGGAGAAATAAGAATAAGGTTTATTCGGTTGTCTTTTATCGTCACCTTCTCTCGCATTGCGAGTGTTCCTAGGACTAGGACAGTACACCCATTATGCTTATTGGATAGTCTTCTTCCAAACCATAGGCTGGTGCCGAACGGTAGGGAAGGAAGAAAACCATTTGGCCTAAGGGGTGTGCAGAAGGTAACGACTAAAGACATATAAAGGAATTTGGAGAGGTGGCAAAGAATTATACGGTTATAGTTGTGAATCTGGATAATGGAAGAGGCATTACTAGGAATACCAGAATACCCCATCGAAACATTTCAATGTTTCAGTTCAACTGTGTACTGTTAAAAGAAAACTGATTTCCCGATTAGATACTTACTCCAGCGTATGTATTTACCAGGTATGATTCTCACATCTGTATGGTTTTACAGATGATGAGTGGGAGTAAGTTATTGGGAATTGGGTGATCATCCTCATTATATCGGGATTCGTTGTAATCGGTGATATTTGAGGAGATCACCTGGGCTGTTTGCCGGTCGGCAAATATTTGGTTTTGAATATCCGCTGTTGTGCACCAATTTCAAATTGATATATCTGTACGTCTATTTTCATAGTGTGAGATATACCTTTTGATATTATGTCGATGACATTTACCTATATCAGTGGATGGTTAGGTAAGGAGCATTAAACAGCGGTATAATTCTTCTTAACCATAAGTACAGTTTTCAACCTACGACACACAGTGAAAGAGTTGTTAGACTCAGCGGACTTATACAGAGTATTGTATGTTGTCCAGTGTCCATTAGGACAGAGGGGTTGGTCCTCATACTATATTCTGTTTACTTTTAACTTCTCTAGTTCTTAGACATGTATTTCGTAGAAACACAGGGTCTAAGTTTTGAGGAGTTATAGGTATTTGAATAGAGTAGAGAACCAGGTGTAGCAAGTATCGGGATTCTTCAAAGTAATCGAAGATGTAGATACTTGTGTATGGTATTCAGTTGATAGTAATGATAAAGAGAAATTGCTTCTCTTTCAGGTTACTCATAATTGGAAGCATTCCTAAGTTGAGTAACGCTGATAGGCCTCTCTCCATTTAGTTGACATGCACTGGAGATAGCTGCATGATTTGAATCTGGTTCAATTAAATCAGTGCCTCTGGTTCTATATTGGATATAGTACAGTTCATATCTTAACATTGTTAAGGTACGGGGAGTTGTCCGGCTTATGATTAAAACCAGACTCTGGATAACTCAAGGCACGTTTCTGTAATGGCTGTTTGTGGGTTGACCCAGCCTATGACGAGGGTTGACTTTCTATCATCTGGAAGATCAATAGTGATATTGTTCTTAACTCGCCACATTTTGAAAGAAATGGTTATTTTTCAGAAAAACAGTAGTGGGAGTATGGTAGAACTGGAAGCGATTCCAGAACCGCAAACGATTACTGAAGATTTGATAAGGAACCTAAAGATTATATCTGATTTGACATTCCTTTGGCCACTCCACAGATAAGGTGGGTAACTTCAGACACCCGAGAGGTACTCCGGTAGCCTCAAGGACGGTGACAGGGAAGTTCTTGTTTACCCACACTTGCCATTGTTGTTGTTCCAGGCTGCGAGACCCGGCAGGAGGATGAATATAGCATCGTTCTAAACTAGCTTTAGAAGTGCACGTCTATATGACTCTGTCAGAGGGTTGTCGTAGTCAGTGGGAGCAGCGGAAGCATTGGTGGACATCAGGCTTATGTCTATTTATAGATTAAAGCAGATATAGCAGAGATAGATCATCTGTTTCTGATGTGACAGTCATAGGTTTGACGTCATCAGAATAGGGGATGGATCTGTTGAGAAGGTAGTAGGAAGTGATATTCCTATACTACGATCGGTTATACTTTGGTCGTCACACAGTGGTTTCTCCACATGGGACTTGGACATTATATCAGACATACTGGTTACTAGATTTGGGTGGTTTCCCAATCTGGGTACTTAGACAACATTCTAAGAGTATTTAGAATGGACGACTCCTGGCACGGTAGTGTACCTGCAGATGATGGAGTCACCCTCTCTAAAGGTGTCTTATAGACTAGAGTAGAGAGGGATGTGCATGATTGGCAGATCACTTGCTTAGGCAATTGAGTCAATCATGAGATGTCAAGTACCACACCAGATGTTGTTCTTGCACTAGATGCAATAAGTTGATATTGTTCCAATCCTGGAGAAACGGTCGGAAGCAGTTTTAGAACATAAGTGGATGTTCTAGGGATATGATAACGACAGCCTCATTTGGGAGACAGTTATCATTCCAGGCTTCCAAGGTGACATGGACGATAAGGATGTTATCAGAGTTATAGTTTTCCTTCTGACGAGGGGCAGTATTTTGGACAGGTGATCCAAGGCAATACTTAGGGAGGCATGGCGCAGGATACTGATTAAGTTCAGTTGATGATACAGTCTGAGAAGTTTGGATTTGGAGTTCATTTATGAGCTAGGTCCCATCAGACATCCAGACAGTCTAAGACAGGTATTGCTCATTTCGGGAGATGGCTTTCTCCGCGAACTTGAGATATAGAGAGAGACATAGAAAGAAACTTCAGAGCGGACCCACTCGCTGAGGCTATTCCTCGAACGTAAGAGTTTCGCAAACAGGCTTTGTGAGACTGACTAGTAGAGGAGTTGGGTGTTCGGTGTCACACGGGCTGTGAGTATGCGACATCGCAATAATTAGCCTTGAGTGCAAGTGGGAGATTGTTGGAGATAGTGCCCTCAGAGTCAATTATTGGATCACAGGCACGTGATTGCAATGATTGAGGGAGGACCTATCCCGGTACGACAGTCTTACTCGAAATGATAGTGTGCTATCTGGTTTACCTTTATCATCGTGTACTGTTTCAGGTGACCTTACAGGTCGCTATTACACGTTGATAGAGCCTCTAGGATTCTTGCTTGACCACCAACAGTATGAGGGCGACCATATAAGTGGGAGCTGGTGGTCTACAAGCATATCCTTAAAAGGTCCTTAGTCGTAGGAGTTTCGAGACAGGGCATCGATTCTCCAGAGTAGACTAGTGTATACAGTCGAGACCCCGACGAGGGGCGGTGGCCGGTCTCACAGGCCACTGGTGTCAGTTGGTTCACCTAAGATGTATACAGGTGCTCATTGGGTTATGAGTACACCGGACAGGACTCGCCGGGAACATGCTAGTTGGTCTTATACCTGACGTTAGATAGCAGTTCCCAGGTGACATGTGTACAGGTTAGTTCATCGACCTGGGGATCGTCATTTGTCTCGTGTGAGTTCCCACTGTGCTTTGATTACTACCCTACCACGGCTCAAAGGAGTCGTGTAAACAGGTTTTAGTTGGGTACAGTCCCGAGCCACATGGTGGCAGTGAGCGGATCTTCAGGGGTTCGTCTCTCCCGGTATTGGGGGTGAGGTCGCGCTGTGTCTAGGAGAGCCATTACACGAAGTCCTTGGCCAAGGCAGGAGATTTACTGGTAGGTATTCCAGTAGTATCTCAGGGTGTTCTGGGCTATACTCCGACACGACTTGTACCGCTTTTGGGGGTCTGACTTTTACCCACCCCCTAGGCCCGACATGCGATGCTCATAGACGAACGGACCGGACTGTACGGATATTGTCACTGACAGGCTCAGTAGGGTATCAGGATGAGCTCGCTCATCGACGTCCCTTTTGGTCAATAGCTGGTGGCCCGTTACGTATTGGCTTATACCTCTGACGTGCTAGTGGTTAAATCCACAGCCATAGTATTGACGAGTCTTTAGAGTCCACCATACATTCAGTTACTCAGCTTTCGGGCGAAACGCTGTAGAGGCCGTATGGAGATATGGCAGGGTCCGATCAGATACGTGCGGTATTGCACGGATCAGGATCGGACGGTTTGTACTAGAGGCCGTATAATTATATGGCAGGGTTCGATCAGATTCGTGTGGTATTGCACGGATCAGGATCGGACGAACATTACTAGCCGGCTTTGGTTTAAGCCGGATCCTAGTTTAGTACAGTGTAGATTTTGTCTCTTTGCATTTGTATCCGGACGGAATACAGATGCGGGTGTGTATGCACAGTATCGGGGTTTTCCTGTAATTAATTACGGGACCAGTTTTCTGGAGTTGCCAGTTTGCTTTCCGTTCCGGCCGGTGTTCGTTTGTTCTTTCCCGGCCGGACTTTTCCGATGGATGGGGTTATTTGCAATTGTGCAAATAACATTTTTGGAGGGGGTTTCTTGCTATTGTATTGATTATGATATCTTTCATCCATGCTTTTGCATTAATGAGATTTGATGTGATTAAGGTGTAAGCATGGTTGATGTTTTCTTGTCTTTGGATATGGTCACCTTCTCTTTCTCCTACACTCACCTCCCTCTTGATTTTGTTTCATGTTGTTGGAGATAGTGCCCTCAGAGTCAATTATTGGATCACAGGCACGTGATTGCAATGATTGAGGGAGGACCTATCCCGGTACGACAGTCTTACTCGAGATGATAGTGTGCTATCTGGTTTACCTTTATCATCGTGTACTGTTTCAGGTGACCTTACAGGTCGCTATTACACGTTGATTGAGCCCCTAGGATTCTTGCTTGACCACCAGCAGTATGAGGGCGATCATATAAGTGGGAGCTGGTGGTCTACAAGCATATCCTTAAAAGGTCCCTAGTCGTAGGAGTTTCGAGACAGGGCATCGATTCTCCAGAGTAGACTAGTGTATACAGTCGAGACCCCGACGAGGGGCGATGGCCGGTCTCACAGGCCACCGGTGTCAGTTGGTTAGCCTAAGATGTATACAGGTGCTCATTGGGTTATGAGTACACCGGACAGGACTCGCCGGGAACATGCTAGTTGGTCTTATACCTGACGTCAGATAGCAGTTCCCAGGTGACATGTGTACAGGTTAGTTCATCGACCTGGGGATCGTCATTTGTCTCGTGTGAGTTCCCACTGTGCTTTGATTACTACCCTACCACGGCTCAAAGGAGTCGTGCAAACAGGTTTTAGTTGGGTACAGTCCCGAGCCACATGGAGGCAGTGAGCGGATCTGCAGGGGTTCGTCTCTACCGGTATTGGGGGTGAGGTTGCGCTGTGTCTAGGAGAGCCAGTATATGAAAGTCCTTGGCCAAGGCAGGAGATTTACTGGAAGGTATTCCAGTAGTATTGACGAGTCTTTAGAGTCCTCAACAGACTATTTCTCAAGTTTCGGGTGAAACGTTGTAGAGGCCGTATGATATATGGTAGGGTTCGATCATATACGTGCGGTATTGCATGGATCATGATCGAACGGATCATACTAATGGGCTTTGGTTTAAGCCAGATCCTAGTATTAGATTTGTTGGATTACTTTAGTCTCATCGCATTCACATTCGGTCGGAATGCGGATGTTGGTATGTATATACAGGTGAGTGGTATCCTTGTGATCCGTCACGAGTTTACTTTAGATGTTGCTGTATCTTTTTATTGTTGCAAACATTTGGATTAAAGTTTGTGAATGGAAATTGTGAGATTAAGCCATCATTTTGTGCATTAAATGATACATGTACTTCATGGGTGACTCATGGTATCATTTCTTGTGCATATGTCACATATTATGATTGATTTGTGTTGATATGATAACAAGAGAGAAAGAGTGGCTGCCATGAGGTAAGGTTGGTCTTTTATTGTTTCATATCTCATACTCTCTCTTTTTATCATAAGAAACACATAAGAAAAAAAAGTGAGCTCTTCTTCTTCTTCCTCTCTTTCATTCTCTTGAGCTAATAGCCTCCATTAATGGTAACACCTTCAACCTCCATCCAAGCAATGGATGCAAGACACAAAGTGATCACAAACATTCTCTACAACACCTTGGACACGTCGGCTAGCACACTTCATGCCCGAGTTGCTTCGGATGAAGCGGGAGCCCGTAAAAAGAATCGATAATGTGGTGCC
The DNA here is from genome assembly GCA_030015575.1 of Agapanthus africanus. Classification (NCBI taxonomy): domain Eukaryota; kingdom Viridiplantae; phylum Streptophyta; class Magnoliopsida; order Asparagales; family Amaryllidaceae; genus Agapanthus; species Agapanthus africanus. The sequence goes on along the minus strand of CM057337.1, from coordinate 252,830,382 downwards.
CTTTCCGACGAGGAGATCGAGAACGGAGATGCCACGAAAAACTTTAGATGGTGGCCTAAGACCGAAAGACACGGATCGATCGGTATAGCTTTCCAACCCTCTCTCTAGATATCTAGTTGTAGGTTAATGTTCAATCCAGGTTTTAACCATACGATAGCGCCGGTTTCTAGTTTAGAAAAAATTTCGTTTCCGCAATTTGGCCTCGGAAAGACGGCCAGGGCGCTACCGTAGTCTTACAATTGCTTTCTGTATTGATTTGATTCCCGGCACGGGGCCTATTTCTATACCGCCTTATCGGATGGCCCCGGCGGAGCTTGGAGAGTTGGAAGGTCAGTTGCAAGATTTGCTGGATAAGAGACTTATTCGACCCAGTATGTCTCCTTGGGGTGCTCTGGTCGTGTTTGTCAAAAAGAAGGACGGCAGCTTGCGTTTGTGTATCGACTACCGCGAGCTGAACAGGGTTACCCTGCGGAACAGATATCCTTTGCCACGCATCGACGACTTGTTTGACCAGCTTTAGGGTGCAGGATACTTTTCGAGGATCGACTTGCGATCAGGCTATTATCAGCGGCGGGTTCGACAGGAGGATATTCCGAGAACCGCTTTTCGCACGCGTTATGGCCATTATGAGTTTTTGGTGATGTCGTTCGGACTCACCAACGCCCCAGCAACATTTATGGACTTGATGAACCGTATTTTCAGGCCTTATCTTGATCTGTTCATCATCGTATTCATTAACGATATTTTGGTGTATTCCCAAAGCTGAGAGGAGCACGAGCAGCACCTGCGGATCACACTGCAGACTTTAAGGGAGCACCAGCTATTTGCAAAATTCTCCAAGTGCGCATTCTGGCTTGACAGCGTAGACTTCTTGGGTCACGTAATTATACGAGATGGTATATGTGTGGACCCGAAGAAGATCGAGGCCATTCAGAGTTGGCCCAGACCCGCATCAGTTATGGAGATCCGCAGCTTTCTAGGACTGGCCAGCTACTACAGGCGATTTGTACAGGATTTCTCCCGTATTGCTGCACCTTTGACCAGGTTGACCTAGAAGGGAGTTCCTTTCGATTGGACGGAGGAGTGCGAGCATCGCTTTCAGCAGCTACGGACTTGTTTGACTACGGCGCCGGTGTTATCATTGCCTTCAGGATCGGGCGGATTTATGGTCTATTGTGGCGCTTCTCGAGTGGGGCTAGGGTGCGTATTGATGCAGCACGACAGGGTGATCGCGTATGCTTCACGGCAGTTGAAGAAATATGAACAGAACTACCCCACTCACGATTTAGAGATGGCTGCAGTGGTCTTTGCACTCAAGATCTGGCGACATTACCTATACGGCGAGTCGTTTCAGATATTCACTGATCATAAGAGCTTAAAGTATATATTTCAGCAGAGAGACCTGAATCTTAGACAGCGCCGTATGATGGAACTAGTAAAGGACTACGATTGTGAGATCTTTTATCACCCGGGCAAGGCAAATGTAAAGGCGGTTGCTTTGAGCAGGAGGCCTGAGGGTAGTCTATCTTGTTTGAGCATAGTGCAGAGGTAGTCATCGGCAGATTGGCAGATTTTATGCGACAGCCGAGTGCAGTTCGAGTTCACGTCGATCGGGGGACAGCTTGCGCATGTTCGTGCACCCCCACAGTTGTTTGACCGTATACATGAGGCACAACACAGTGATGACCGTTGTTCAGAGATCATGGCACAGACTGGACAGGGCATATTTTCCGAGTTCGTGATTGATGATCAGGGGATACTGCGATTTGGGACTAGACAGTGCATACCAGATGCTGAGGGACTGCGGCGTGAGATTCTTGAGGAGGCACATCGATCGGTGTATAGTGTTCATCCGGGTTCCACCAAGATGTACCATGATATAAGAGATGTTTACTGGTGGTACGGGATGAAGAGGGACATCACAGACTTTGTGTCGAGATGCCTGACTTGTCAGCAAGTCAAGGCTGAGCACCAGAGGCCAGCGGGAGAGCTACAGCCGTTACCCATTCCGGAGTGGAAATGGGAACAGATTTCTATCGACTTCATTGTGGGTCTACCCAGGACTAGTCGAGGGTATGACTCCATTTGGGTGATCGTGAATCGATTGACGAAAGCGGCTTACTTCCTGCCGGTGAAGACCACTTTCGGATTTGCTCAGTATGCCCAGATATACATCGACGAGATTGTACGACTGTATGAGGTCCCGACATGTATCGTGTCCGACCGAGGCACCTAGCTTACCAGCCGACTATGGCAGAGGCTTCAGGAGGACTTGGGCACCCGCTTAAGTTTCAGCACAGCATTTCATCCGCAGACCGACGGCCAATCAGAGCAGACTATTCAGACTCTCGAGGACATGCTCCGAGCGTGCGTTTTAGACTTTGGTGGTAGCTGGGATCATCATTTACCCATGGTGGAGTTCTCCTACAACAATAATTTCCAGGATACTATTCAGATGGCACCTTTCGAGGCCTTGTATGGGAGGAGATGTAGATCGTCTGTCTGTTGGACAGAGCTCAGTGAGAGCAGTATTTTGGGGTCGCAGATCATACAAGAGACGACTGAGAAGATACAGCTGATTCGAGATAGGATGAGGATAGCTCAGAGCAGGCAGAAATCGTATGCTGACAGATGCCTCCGCAGATTAGAGTTCGCAGTTGGCGATCACGTTTTTCTGAGGGTCTCTCCGATGAAGGGAGTGATGAGGTTTGGACGGATGGGAAAGCTTAGCCCCAGATTCATAGGTCCCTTCGAGATCCTCGGGCGTGTGGGCGCAGTAGCTTATCGTTTCGCTCTTCCACCCAACTTCCCAGATGTTCACCCCGTATTCCACGTGTCGATACTTCGCAGATACTTACATGACCCTTCTCACATGATTCAGCATCAGACCATTTAGCTCAAGCGCGATCTTTCGTTCACCGAGCAGCCAGTCGTGACATTGGACCGGCAAGTGAAGAAACTTCGATCGAAGGTCTTGCCATCTGTGAAGGTGTTTTGGCGCAGCCCCAATGGTGAAGAGATCACTTGGGAGGCCGAGTGCGAGATACGGAAGAAATTCCCTCATCTCTTTGAAGGTATGCGTAGCAATATATTTTTAAATTCGGGGACGAAATTCTTTAAGGGGGAAGATTGTAACACCTTAGGATGTGATTAGTGGCTAATTACACTTTAATATGCAGTTTTTAATAAAAAGTTTACCAAAACGATTTTCAAAAATTTTATCAAAATTAATGAATATTTTATTAGAATTTACCTAGACTTACACACACAAGTGCATGTAAACTAGGGTTAAATTAGGGTTAGACCATGATTAGCAACCATGGTGGACTAACCATTTGTATTAAGCTAAGTTAAAATTTTAATTAAGTGTTTTGGGTTTGTTTTTTTTTTAAATGGAAAATGATTAGTGTTGGGTTGACTTAGAGAGAGAGAGAGAGAGGGGGCATCATGGCTTGAGCCATGCTCTCATTTAATGAGGAGAGAGAAAGAGGGGGTTGACTCTCTCATACCTCTCATTGCCTTGTTTTCTTTTGCCTCACTCAATTTTTTCTCACATCTCTCTCACTCTCACTCACACATACGACTAGCAGCAGAAGAAGAAGAAGAAGCAGCAGCAGGAGCCTCAGCAGTAGCAGCAAGCAACAACAACAACAACAAGAAGCAGCAGCAACAACAGAAGCAGCAGCAGCAGCAGCACCATTATCAGCAGCAGCAGCAGCAGTGCAACATCTCCTCCTCCTCTTCTTCTTCCTCTTCTTCCTGCACAATAAGACTAAGAGAGTGAGGTATAATTCTTGGCGAACTTTCTTTTCCTTGCTAGACTTATGTGTTAATTAGCTTCGATTAGTGCAAATAGGAGATTTAGTGCTAGAAATAGTGATTTATGTGGAGTTTTGGCCAAGTGATGATTTTGGTGGTTAGCCTAGCTTAACTAAGTGTTATTAGGCCCTTTTAACTGAGGTTTAAACCCATATTTCACTAAAACACCATAGGGTTTCATTTAGTGCAAAATATAACATTTTAATGTAAAATTAGACCTTTTTGTAATCTGCTGTTGACCCGGTTACTTCAGAGAAAAACTGAGAAAACTAGGGCATGTACACTAGACCTAGACCACACACACAAAGCACGAACCCTTAATTCCATACCCAGGCCGCCAATTTATTCGTTATGGCTGCAATTTGCGGCCAGATATGGGAGTTAGGTTCTGGGGTTGGGTCTAAGGTAGTCTGCTGTGTATTTAAGTAGTTTGGCATATGCAACTTTTCACTTTTGTGCTCGAGTCAAAATCTGGAGCGATATATCATTTTTCCAATACGTTTAGTTTGCGCGACACGTGTGATATGTGAGTGGGTTCTGTGTTCCAGCGTGTCGCGACGTGTCGGGGTAGTTTCAGACGCATATACACACATTTTAGCGTATCGGACACACTCGCTTTTAGTTCGCGAAGCGAGTTTCTCGTTTGATTTCGATATCGTGTTTTCGTAGGATTTTTGCTTATGTGGATTCTTTGTGTAAATTATAGGTTCGCAGGCGGGTATGTCGGACGCCACAAAGAAGGGGAAGCAGGTGGTCGGCTACGCTTAGCACGAGACCAGGTGAGTAGATTTGACATCTATGGGGAAATCGCCCGTATGGCGTTAAGCGTCAGGGCGTGATAGGACATTTTAGTCGTATATATTTATATGTAGTATTGTAGCATACCATCTTCTGTTGCATATAGAATGGTAGTTATATAACACTGCACTGTCACTAACGGTTCAAGCTGCACGAGCACTATTTGTATGTTACACTCACACCGTTAGTGATTGCCATGACACTCGCACTATAGGATTGCTGCGAATTATATATCATTTTGATTACCGCATCATTGATGATTGTCATGACTTTGTCGCATATCGGCATATATATACCTATATTGATATCTTCATACTTGCGCACAAACACACTGTATATTCATACTAGTGCACACATATATTGATATCTTCATACTTGCGCACATGCACACTATATATTCATACTTGTGCACACATATATTGATATTTTCATATTTGCGCACATGCACACTGTATATTCATACTAGTGCACACATATATTGGCATCTTCATACTTGCGCACATGCACACTATATATTCATACTAGTGCACACATATATTGATATATTCATACATGCACGCATACACACTGTATATTCATACTAGTGCACACATATATTGATATCTTCATACTTGCGCACATGCATACTATATATTTATACTGGTGCACACATATATTGATATCTTCATACTTGCGCACATGCACACTGTATAAACTAGTGCACACATATATTGATATCTTCATAATTGTGCACATGTACACTATATATTCATACTGGTGCACACATATATTGATATCTTCATACTTTCGCACATGCACACTGTATATTCATACTAGTGCACACATATATTGATATCTTCATACTTGTGCACATGCACACTGTATATTCATACTGGTGCACACATATATTGATATCTTCATACTTACGCACATGCACACTGTATATTCATACTTATGCACACATATATTGATATCTTCATATTTGCGCACATGCACACTGTATATTCATACTAGTGCGCACATATATTGATATCTGCATACTTGCGCACTTGCACACTTATATCCATACTAGTGCACATATACATTGGCACACTCATATTCGCATATATATCCATTTGCACATCCATACCTATATACATACATATGTTACATACATGGATGATATTGACTTGTTTCAAAAATATAAGGACCGCATGAGATATTTTCAAAACTGGATCCTTTTTAAAAGAGCGGTTTTCCCTTTTTACTCTTAGTGTCATACGACACATTGCATGGATTTACGCATTGAGTTTGGATTTATAGGATTTCTGGATTTGAGAACCGTGGTTTTATTTTAAGAAAATACGCACTCTTTTAAAAACCCGGTTTCTCTTGATATGATATTTCAGTGTGTCCACCATGAGTTTTCTCGGTTCCAGAAAGCTTCTATGAATATACCCGATTCGAGGAGTGGTAGGCACCGATTGCGGGTATATAGTGGACCCGGTATGGTACCCCCGGGCAAGAAGACTCATATTGTTAGACGGTGAGCCCGGCAGAGAGACTACTACTTACCGGTGATTGGTTAGACCTGGCGGTCATCCGAAGGATACTGACCAGAGCTGAGAGATGGATACGGGCCGACCCGTACTGCCGAGGCCAAGGGCCGATTCCGCAGATGGAGGCCGTGAGCCGATCCAGACTGACGGAGCCCGATACATGAGGATTTGCGTGTCGATATTAGACACGATGATTTTATGATATTTCGAGTGCCGATGTTGGGCACTCACGATTCTATGAGATTTACAGGATTCGAGGGCCGATTAGAGTGACGGCGCCTGAGTTGTTACTAAGATTTTGGGTGTATTGATGGACACTAGTTATTTATCCACGTTGACATTCCGTTTAGATGTTATTTGTTCCCATACTCAGCTTTCAGTGTTTTGCATCTCATCCTGTATCTGTAGTAGCTGGTAGAGTACTTTTGCATGATTATTGCATACCGTGCTCATCCTATATAGATGTTATTAGATTGCACATGCTATGCACGATTATCGCATACCCTGCTCATCATATAGAGATGTTATTAGATCGCATTTGTTGCATGATTATTGCGCATCCAGCTCATCATATAGATGTTATCTGTTGGAATAGGTTAGAGTATCGCAGTATGTGCATACTCGCGATTACTTTTATATGTTATACTATTCACGAGTTGGAAACTCACCCCCGTTGTTCCACAGTGTTGCAGGTTGCCCACTAGAGTAGTCGCGGCAAGATGCTTTCTTGCATCTTTTGATACGGATACCACTGCAGTTGGCGTGTGAGCCCTTTTACAGATAGGTGGGTTTTTGCGGTAACAGTTTATTTTTCAGTTGTATACACTGTTGTATCTAGTACTCTCCAACTACTATTAATGTATTTTCTTAGAGACCAGTTGTGAGGACGATGTATGTTATTTTGTACTATGGCGTCGAGCTCGTTGTGAGCCGACTTTATTTATGTAGTTTTATCTTTCATGATACTTGTTTTCACTTATATTGCTCATTTCTTCGCTACGGCGTCGTATATTATCATTGTGGTGATTGTTTCCGTCGGTGGGCATGATTGCTCCCGTTTAGGATGCTTTATTCTTATTGTATATCATTTTACTCAGATCTTGTCTTGTACCCGATTTCTGGGCTAGTTTTTACAAAGGAAATGCTGCCAAAATTTTTAAGATAATAACTTGAACTTTAAAGAATTTTACTAAACTACTTAAGGTTTTCTAAATATTTTTAACTAATGTTCTTTTCACTCACTTTTACAATGGTTTTGATTTTTGGTTTTCGGCTTACTTAGTCGCGTTACGCCTGTAGACGTTACGTGGTTAAGTGCCGGTCACGGGCCGAACTTTGGGTCGTGACATGCACAAGCACTGATTGTATGCCACACACACCGTCAATAATTGCTATGACACGCACAACCCACTTATAGATATGATATTGCTTGGTTAGGGACATTGAGATATTGATTCATATTTCTTTACGCATATGACATATAGCATGCCTGTATACCTACATGCTTACACATATGCCTTCACATACTTATGTGCTAGTTACCTGTATACCTATAGATTATTGTACCATTAGCGATAGGTACATACACACCTAATTACATAGCTACAGGTATACCTTGCAAACACATTTACACTTATACCTGAAGGGTATATTACATCATTACTGATAGGTAGATACTTATACTTTTCTATACCTTTATGTTTACACATATATCTGGTTATAGCTACATGTTTACTTTTACTTAATGTTATTTAGAATTGGAGAAAATAGGAACCGCATGATATTTTATATTAACTTATTGCAGATAATTAGCGGCTTTTCCTTTATATGCTTACATTACAGTTTTCTGTTGCGTATATTATATTCATGGATTTTCGCATTGAGATATGGATTTTTCATGATGTTTTCTGGATTTGGGGACCGTGGTAGTTTCATGAAATTAAGCATTATTTGAAAAACCCGGTTTCCCTTGATATGATATTTCAGCATCCACCATGAGATTTATCGGTTCTGATATATAAATACCCCACGCGAGGAAAGGAGGGGTCCGTGTGCGGGTACATGGTGGGGCCCGGAGGTACCCCGGGGCAAGGGTCGCGGAGTAGACGATGAGTTAGTGGGGGAACCATACTTTCCGGTGACATTACCAATGACTTGGCGGTTATCGTAGGGATACCGACGGGAGTCATATACGTATGGATACGTCGAGAGGCGAGGGTCAGAGCTAGGCACTCGAGCTTTCGGTATAGCGTATGATATGTACCTATCAGGGTGCCAGTCATGGTGACAGCACCTGATAGATCAGCATTTCTGTGTCGTTGCTTGACACATTGTTTTCATGATATTTTACTCCTAAGTATATATAACAGTGGAATGGGACGCTGCTATATATGTTAGTTATATGTATGCCCTAGAGGCCATTACTGTACATAGGATGTATATTGTAGTGGATGCTGGGACGTATATAGGGAGGACTTTCTTGCTCGACATGATAGTATGCTATCTGGTTGATCTTTACCTTAACGTGTATACTGATTGTCTCTCTGTTACATGTTGGTAAAGCCCTTAGGATCTGTGCTTGACTACCTGGACTATGATGCGGATCATACTAGTGGGGACATGGTAGTCCATAAGTACATCCTTCAAAGTCCCTAGTCGAGGGTGTATCGAGACGGGGCATCGATATACCAGAGTAGACTAGCGTATACCTTCTCGACCCATACTGATGGGCGATGGATGATCCCATATCCATTGGTGTTTGACATCAGAGATGATATACGGGTGCTCAGTAGAGACTGGGTACACTGGACAGACTCGCTGAGAACTCCCAGATGGTATTATACCTCACGTCAGATGGCAGTACTCTGGTGACACTGGTACAGAGTAGTCTGTTGACCCGAGATCGTCATAGAGTCTTGTGTGGTTCCCACTGTTCTTTGATTTCCATCTTACCACGTCCAAGAGGGCGTGCAAAACGGTGGTTTTTGGGTACAGTCCCGAGTCACATGGAGGCAATGAGCGATAGGAGGGGATTCGTCTCTCCCGGTATAGGGGGTTGATGTTGCGCTGTGATCGATTGGCTATAACAGGAAATCCCTGGCCAGGGTTGCTGAGATTTACTGGTAAGTCTTACCAGTAGTTTCTCGAATTGTTATAGACCTCATATCGACACGACTTATCGAGCTATTGGGGTCTGAAGTTTACCACCCCTAGGCGAGATATGCGATATATCAGACGATCAGACCGGACTGTACGGTAGTGTTACTGGTCGAATTCACTGGAGTGTGAGCGGGCTTGCTCGTCGATCTTCAGATCGCTCAATACCCGGGTGGCCGTTACGTTTAGCAGACCGCTTGTGGATTGTGGGTGTTTGATATGATCATCACCTGCTGCCGGCGTATTGACGAGTCTTTAGAGTCCTACACAGAGGTTTCCTGGCTCAAGCGAAACGAAATAGGAGCGCATATGAGATATGTGCGGGACCGAGAATAATACGAGTATGTGATATTGTATTCGATTCTCGCGACGTGACATTGATCGGTTATATGCGATATAGCCGGGTTATCGGATCAAGTGTTGATTCGATAAGATGTTACTAATGGTACCAGTCGGTTATGTGCGACATGACCGGATCATTGAATCAATTGTTGATTTAGTGATTTAATGCATAATTATATATTTGATATATTACTTTGCATTAACTAGTATCGGTTCACTTTGAATGGATTTTCTCACTCGGTGTGCGCATGATATATGTGATATGATTTTGTGCACTAGCTTGTATCATGTTTGATGATACATGCTTTTTGGTTAAGTGTAAAGTGTTAAACCTTGGTTAATGAATAGGTTAGGGTTTATTATTTGTTATTCATTTATCTTATTTAATTATCCATTTATTTATGATAAATGAATAAAAGAAAATGAAAAGAAATGGTTGCTAATTTTGGATTCTTGTTGAAGCTTCTTGATCTTTTGACCAAGTGACCATTTTGTCTCTAGCTTGACCCTAACCATTCCTTTAACCATGATTAACTCTCTACAATTAACCATGGTCTTGTTATGATAAGGTTTGATTATTCATTTCTTTTTTAATTAACTTATCATAACTTTCTTCTTCTTCTTCTTCATCTTCTTCTTTGAAGAAGCTTGAGGTCATCAATGGTGGATTGATGATTTGAGTGAGAAATCCAATTCTAAAGTCTACCCACTTCCTATTTCTTCATCCTCTACCTCTTGCCAAGTAGTAGAGTATGTTTTCTTCACAAGTTTATTGACTTGGTGAAGTCGGAGCTTGATTTAGCGATGCCTCGACGTAGATCATCTTCGGCATGGACATCGACGACCTAGCTCGCTTATTCTCCGATGAAGTCGACGCTAGAGCCCGGATTTGATTTGGACAGCGGAGAGGACCTCATCTCGGAGCCGTGGAGGTGGAGGACCGGATCTACAAAGGTCGTATTTCCGTATCTCTTAGTTAATTTTTAACTAGTTAGCCTTTTCGCCTAGACTTCTAGCCGACGATCCGTAGTCGGGTTTCTCGGCACCGTTAAAATTTTAATTTGGCATGTTCGATGCCTTGTGAGACCTCATTAGGGTGCCTAGGAACCCTACAGTGGTATCAAAGCCTAGCTAGAGCCTTAGGCGAAGTCTAGACGGAGTTTGAAGTCCGATCGACCCGAAACCCCATCTCAAATAATGCTCTCTGTCCTTTTTCTAAAAATGTGGATTTTTCGAAATTAAAAATATGCAGAAAATCAAGCAGGGTTTTCTAGGAATTACTGTAAATTTCGTGGACCTAATTCAACTATTCCACCGCGTTTCCGCGGCATGAGCAAGACTCATGCGGCGGATCCGCGGCCGTACGGCCACAATATTTAAATTAGTTTGCACAGTAACTCCTATTTAACAGTGCTGGTTCTCCTGGGTATTTTTAATAATTTTTCCAGAGTTTGCATTTTCTGAGTTGTTTTGGGGATTCGGTGTTTCGATCGGAATATCAGATTTTGTCTATGTGGCTTTCCGGATAAATTTTAGAATATGTTAAAAAGTTCGACCGGATTTAAATACCCAATTTTTCCCCTATCGGGAAATTTCCAAGTATTGGATTTTTCCGTAGTTTGACGACGTTCTAAGTAGTGCAAGTAACGCGATGGACCCTCTAGAAGACAACAAACCTTAACTCGATTATGTGACCGTCTTGAACTGCCCTTTGAACCTTCGGGTTTGGGGCAGTACGGCGTGCCACATGTGAGGCGTTGGCTTGACCCTTCTACGGCTGGACCGTTGGTACTGAGGCACGAACTGAATGTTGTTAGACTTATTTCATGTGTTGGATTGTATCGGGAAAACTTGGGTGTTCGATTGTTCGATCGGAAAGTTTAACATTTTCTGTTTATCTGGAATGTGATACAATAATTGGAATTCACAAATAGTTATGAGATAACTGAATGAATGTTATAAACATAGCACTTTAGTCTCACTTGATCGGTTGCCACGGAATTTTGATGTGATCAAAAGTCCGTCGCAATCACGTAGCGTACGCGGATACTCGCCGGGTAAACTTAATAGACAGCCTCACTCCATAGCCCCGACCAAGTGACTGTAGGAGAACCCCGTCGCCGAAAGCATCCGTCCGGGTGCTCGAGGCAGCGGTGTTCCGCCTTGGTGCACTTCATCGACGGTATCGGGGGTGCGGCCGTCTACTGAAGTTTGCGACGAGCATTCGATCAGGATGCCGGGAATCTTGTTGAATTGCCCGACTTGATATTGAAAAGTGTTTTCGATAATGAGACTAAAATGCGGGGTTTATAATTGTTAGGCATGCGATGTCTAAGTAATTCATTTGGTCAGGCATGCGATGTCTGAGGAGGTTGCGGATTCCAACTGTTGTAGTTTTACACTTTCTTTTCTGTGACCGTAAGTGTAATATGTGATATCGCCGGTTTCGTTGCTATATGTCAACGACAATTGGGATGCGCATATTTACTTACGTTGATGACATGTGATGTTATATGTTGCTGGATATGTTATATTGGATCGTCGTGATTGAATAGCCGGGGGTTTTTATGTGAGATGAGTGTTTTTTTATTTTCATTCATGTAAAAACTTGTATGTAATATTCTTTTATTGGAGCGCTTCCAGGTTGCGGAAGTAGTCACCTTTTGTATATTATTTACTTTTCCGCACTAGGATAGACCCAAGGAGGAGGGCACAAGTAACCGGGTTCTGGAGTCCAGTGGGAGACCAACTCGAGGAGTCGAGGCCGGTCTCCTAACTCTAGAATTGGTAGGGTTGTTTGCCGCTCTCGTAGGGGTCTAGGGGTGTGGGTTTGGCTATTCATCGCGACCGTGGAATCCGTGTTTTATACTGGCTCGTATTGAAAACACGGACGTCCTAGTATATCCAATATTTCATATGATTCTTCTAGTGCGTTATCTGTGATGTGATCATGTGATGTTCTGTGATAGATACAGTATATAGTATATATGATATATTATATAGGCGTTACTTATGTTTTACACCCGTGCTAGCCCTGCCCCGCTCTGTCGTTAGTTACCTAACCTAACGGTGCACGAGGGGACATCGAGGCGAATGCGGATGGCATAAGTGTACGTCGTATTTATCTGTGATGTTTAGGTACTTAAATGATGGGACTTCATTAATGTGATTAATGAAAGTAAAAGAAACCTAAGATGTTGTAGAATCGAATTTCAAAATAAAACAGGTAGCTACAGTTCTTGCTTTGCACAGAGGTATATGTGATATATCCTGCACCTTATTCGATGAGGAAAGGACCGAGATCCCTTCACCGGGAGTGACTCCTTTAGCAATAACTGGCAGATGCTACACACTCGGTTTGTCTTTTGATTGCTTTTAAGTGTTTTTGCTTTGCACAGTGATATATATGATATATCCCGCACCTCATTCGACGAGGAAAGGACCGACGATCCCTTCACCGGGAGTGACCCCTTTAGCAAAACTAGAAAAGCCTCAAAAACACTCCATTTCAAAATTCATTCGATCCTACAACGATATCAAGTTCATTACGCAATAGGTTTTCAGAAAAACCTGTCGTAGCCCTCCGTCATTTCAGATAAGTTGTATATAGTATTCGTGCTGCATTTGTTGGCTTTCGTCAAGGTGCAGTGTGCGGTAGCTATATGCTGCTTATCTGCCAGCATATGATGCGATTGGATTAGGGTAGTCGTGCGACTTTGTTGGCTTTCGTCAAGGGTCATGCGGGTGGGTTTAATTCGATCAAGAAATGTACGGGTTGAACTTGACTAGCGGGCTATGGTTTGTTGGCTTTCGTCAAGGTCATAGCACGTTAGGGGCAAAAGATTATCGGGAATTTCAAGTGTTGAAATTTGCAATGAGATTGCATACCTTCTATGAGATAGTTGGATCCCGATACCCGCTGCGAGTAAGAGTTACTCCTGGGAGAGTTTTATACATTACAATTAGCCGATCAAGTAGGTGTCTAGAAAGGTGTCAACGGGGTTACGCCTCTGGGAAAACGAGGTTTACATTAATTAGGTTCGTGCGAAAGCACGGGGGACCTCCCTCAAAGTACCGACACTGGCCTGGCTGAAAGATTGGAGAACTTGTAGTGTGTAATTAATCCCGGCTAGTCTTTCCTTTTAGGGTTTGAAGGAAGATTTGATAAAAAGCAGTGGGAGCCATCCTGATTAGATAAAATAATAACCAATCTATTCTTGCAAGAGCGCACGCTGAGTGTTTTCTTCTCTCTCTCTCCTGATAGCGACCATGTCACGCCTTAATCAAGATAATAATACGGATATTTGACCGAACCCGCTTGTTATACCGAGCTGGGGAACGTTGGTCCCGCTCCAACTTATAATTGTTATAGGACAGAGCAGGAAATTGGGGAATACCAAAATTCCTATGCCGCCCAAACGAAGAGAGAGTGCATGCTGATGCATCATCTTCGGGTATGTTCATTACAAAGAACTGTTTCTCAGTGTCCTTTACGTCCTGGGTATTTGATACCAGATCAGGATCCCAGATATGTAATCTGTTACATAGGGCTACAGAAAGGTAGAGAACTGAGAACGGGTGATAAGTTTCATGAGGCAGAAAACGAGGCAAGTGTTGCAGCCAAGTCTGTTGGTCACTGTCACCCTGTATTACCAATACATTGATTCTGAACGAATGTTATTAGATACCGAACCTGATATACAAAATCATATCAGTATCTTTATCAGTAAAGAAATGATAAAATTTTGTATTGTTGGATAATGTTTTGAACATTTCCTATATCAAAAGTTGATCGGTTCAGGCACGTTATCTAAAAGCAATGATGTTCTAAATCAAACTACAATTCTTAGTATATAGAACACACACAAGAGGAAGAGTTCAGAAATGAACGAATCCTTCTTGTGGTATTGTAGACCAGGTCATATCAATGCGACCCGACTAGCTGGAGTTGCATAAAGATGCAAATTTAAATTAGTTTGAATTTACATCTTGTGAAACTCGCCAGTCATGTCACAAAGATAAAATGACCACAGCTCTGTTTACTGGAAATAGAGAAAGAGTTAGTGAACTTTTGGGATGATACATGTTGATGTATGTAGGTCCCCTGTCTACACATGCCAGGACTGGTTCTTTATACTTCATTACGTTCTCTGATAATCTCTCAAGATTCAGACATATGTTCCTGTTGAAACACAAGTCCGAACCTTTTGAGATATTCACGGAATATAAGTTAGAAGTAGAGAACCAAAATACGGGTATAAGTATTATGTCCTATGATGAGATCAGGGAGGAGAATACTTGTGCACGGAATTCCTGGACTATTCTAAAGGAGAATGAGATTCTCTCTCTCAGTATTACTCCTCCGTATACACCATAGCACGATGGTATATCGGGGCGGAGCAATCACACCCTATATGATAAGGTGTGCTCTATGATGAGTACTACTGAGTTACCTTTTTCCTTTTAGGAGTTATGCACTTGAGAAGATGCATACCTATTGAATAGGGTTCGAATCAATTCATTTGCCTACCACTCCATATGAGATATGGAAAGGGAAGAGCCCATGTCTTAAGCTAGTTAAGATTTGGGGTTATCCGGCCTATGTCTAAAAGCAAAATCCGGACAAGCTCGAGGCAAGGTTAGTTATGTAGAACTGGAAAGGTTCCAGCTATACAAACTACAGCAGATGATTTGATAAAACCAAAGGATTCAGTAAATACCAACGAACCTCAGCCACTCCGCCGATCTTGTAGGGTTCCTCACCCACCTGAGAGATACTTCTGTTTCTCTATGACAGTGGGAGCGAGGATTGCATCATGAGATGATGACCCAACTAGTTTCGAGCAGGCCATCAGGAGTAAGACTCTATAAGAATGGCTGGATGCTTAGTGATCTGAGATGGAATCCTTATACACCAACAAAGTATGGACTTTGGTTGCTATATCTGAAGGGTTAAATCCCCATCAGGAGCAAGTATATCTTGAGAAGATTACTTGGTGTACATGGAAAAGTTGAGACTTTCAAAGCTAGACTTATTAAAGGTTTTTTTGTCATCGACCAGGCGTGGATAATGATGAAACCTTTTCAAGTAGCTATGCTTAAGTCCATCCAGATCCTACTTGTCACGGCTACATACCATGACTGCGATATCTGGTGATTGGGTGTCATGACTGCTTTTCTAAATGATGTTTTAGAAAAGTGCGTCTATAAGTACACAGCCAGAGGGCTTCGTAGACAGTGGGAGCAGCGGAAACGTGTGCAAGATGCTTTATAGGATAAAGCAGGCATCGCGGAGTTGGAACATCTGTTTTGATGGATTAGTCAAAGAAGTTGACATCATCAAAATAGTAGATGAACCTTGTATAAACAAAAAGGGTAGTAGGGAGTATGGTGACGATCCTCGTAGAGTACATGGATGACATACTCTTGATGGGGAAGGAGTTTCCTATGCTACGCTCGGTCAATCTCCGTTTATCACAATAATTCTCCATATAGGATCAAAGTGATACCTCCTAAATCCTGGGTTTTGGATCTATGAGATAGATCTAATTGGATGTTAGGACTCTCACTGGTTGTAGTGAGACGGTATCAACCGATCCTGGGGAGAATCACTGGAAGGGTTCCAGGGTGATAAAGACGACTGAGTGTCAGTCACAGGCATTGTCTTTACCCTCAGTAAAGGGACGGTATGTTGGAAGAGTTCCAAGCTAGATACCGTGAAATATTAAACGATAAAGGCAGGATACATCGCTACTTAAGATGCTACCCTAGAGGCTGTTTGGGTGTATATTGGTTCATGAGATGAACTATGTTCCTCCCATTGTGTGACAATGGAGTTGTGGCTTATGCCAAGGAACGCCGGTCCCATCAGTGATCCAGACATATTCTAAGGCAGTATTACCTGATCATGGAGATGATTGATCTCCAGGGGATCGAGGTCAGGAGAGTAGACTCGGGGGACAACACAGCGGATCCACTCACGAAAGGCCTTATCCCAGAGAGAGACACTTTTATGGGATGGTTGAGTATGAGATACTACAACCACTGCTACAGATGGCCCTAGTGCAAGTGGGAGATTGTTAGTTATATGTATGCCCTAGAGGCCATTACTGTACATAGGATGTATATTGTAGTGGATGCTGGGACGTATATAGGGAGGACTTTCTTGCTCGACATGATAGTATGCTATCTGGTTGATCTTTACCTTAACGTGTATACTGATTGTCTCTCTGTTACATGTTGGTAAAGCCCTTAGGATCTGTGCTTGACTACCTGGACTATGATGCGAATCATACTAGTGGGGACATGGTAGTCCATAAGTACATCCTTCAAAGTCCCTAGTCGAGGGTGTATCGAGACGGGGCATCGATATACCAGAGTAGACTAGCGTATACCTTCTCGACCCATACTGATGGGCGATGGATGATCCCATATCCATTGGTGTTTGACATCAGAGATGATATACGGGTGCTCAGTAGAGACTGGGTACACTGGACAGACTCGCCGAGAACTCCCAGATGGTATTATACCTCACGTCAGATGGCAGTTCTCTGGTGACACTGGTACAGAGTAGTCTGTTGACCCGAGATCGTCATAGAGTCTTGTGTGGTTCCCACTGTGCTTTGATTTCCATCTTACCACGTCCAAGAGGGCGTGCAAAACGGTGGTTTTTGGGTACAGTCCCGAATCACATGGAGGCAATGAGCGATAAGAGGGGATTCGTCTCTCCCGGTATAGGGGGTTGATGTTGCGCTGTGATCGATTGGCTATAACAGGAAATCCCTGGCCAGGGTTGCTGGGATTTACTGGTAAGTGTTTGTTGGAGATAGTGCCCTCAGAGTCAATTATTAGGTCACAGGTACGTGATTGCAATGATTGATGGAGGACCTATCCCGGTAGGACAGTCTTACTCGAGATGATAGTATGCTATCTGGTTTACCTTTATCATCGTGTACTGCTTTAAGTGACCTGACACGTCGCTATTACACGTTGATAGAGCCCCTAGGATTCTTGCTTGACCACCAGCAGTATGAGGGCGATCATATAAGTGGGAGCTGGGGGTCTATAAGCACATCCTTAAAAGGTCCCTAGTCGTTGGAGTTTCGAGACAGGGCATCGATTCTCCATAGTAGACTAGTGTATACAGTCGAGACCCCGACGAGCGGCGGTGGCCGGTCTCACAAGCCACTGGTGTCAGTTGGATCACCTAAGATGTATACAGGTGCTCATTGGGTTATGAGTACACCGGACAGGACTCGCCGGGAACCTGCTAGTTGGTCATATACCAGACGTCAGATGGCAGTTCCCTGGTGACATGTGTGCAGGTTAGTTCATCGACCTGGGGATCGTCATTTGTCTCGTGTGAGTTCCCACTGTACTTTGATTACTACCCTACCACGGCTCAAAGGAGTCGTGCAAACAGGTTTTAGTTGGGTACAGTCCCGAGCCACATGGAGGCAGTGAGCGTATCTTCAGGGGTTCGTCTCTCCCGGTATTGGGGGTGAGGTCGTGCTGTGTCTAGGAGAGCCATTACACGAAGCCCTCGGCCGAGGCAAGGAGATTTACTGGTAGGTATTCCAGTAGTATCTCAGGGTGTTCTGGGCTACACTCCGACACGACTTGTACCGCTTTTGGGGGTCTGACTTTTACCAACCCCCTAGGCCCGCCATGCGATGCTCATAGACGAACGGACCGGACTGTACGGATATTGTCACTGACAGGCTCAGTAGGGAGTCAGGCTGAGTTCGCTCACAGACGTCCCTTTTGGTCAAAACCTGGTAGCCCGTTATGTATTGGCTTATACCTCTAACGTGCTAGTGGTTAAATCCACAACCAAGGTGTTGACGAGTCTTTAGAGTCCCCCACATTCAGTTACTCAGCTTTCGGGCGAAAGGTTGTAGAGGCAGTATGGAGATATGGCAGGGTCCGATCAGATACGTGCGGTATTGCACGGATCAGGATCAGACAGTCTGTACTATAGGCCGTATGGTTATATGGCAGGGTTCGATCAGATACGTGCGGTATTGCACGGATCAGGATCGAACGGATATTGCTAGCCGGCTTTGGTATAAGCCGGATCCTAGTATAGTACAGTGTAGATTTTGTATCCTTGCATTTGTATTTCGGTCGAAATACAGATGCGGGTGTGTATGCACAGTATCGGGGTTTTCCTGTAATTTATTACGGGACCAGTTTTCTGGAAGTTGCCAGTTTGCTTTCCGTTTCGGCCAATTTCCATTGTTCCGTTCATTGGCCGAAGATTGGTGGAGGAGGGCTTATTTGCATTGTTGCAAATAAGCAATTGTGGAGGGGGTCTTTGCATATTTCCTTGTATCATGATGGTGCACTATTCTTTTGACCTTGACTTCTATCTTCATGATGGCATGACTTTTGGAAGTGATCATTAGCTTGTTGGAGTGTTGGATTTGGTGCTATCATGGTTGTTGGTGAGTAGTTGAGAGTGGGTGTGATTGTGACCATATTCTTTTCATGATTTCCTTTTGCATGATAGTCTTCCCACTCTCTCCTTTTTGGATGGCTCTCTCATTCTTTCCCCTCCCTCACCTCTCATGGCCGGCCCAAGCATTGTGGGGCTGTCCCAAAATTTTGGTGGGGATGTTTGGCTCATTTCATGTTGCAAAAATCCCATAAGTTCAATCCAAATAGCTCCAAGTATCATTCCTCCACCAAATGGCAATTCCACAACCCCAAAGTGAGACTTGAGGACTACATATTCTACAGCGGACCTTGGGCACGTCGAGTAGCCGGCTTCGTGCCCGAGTTGCCTCGGCATTGAGGTGGGAGCCCGTAAAAGAAGTAGGCGATGTGGTGCACTTCCGGCGACGAGGAGGAGACGGGACATTCCGCAGGAGATCGGGACGATGATGAGAAGACCGGAGGACTTGGATCGTCGGTATATCTCTCTTCCCTTTCTTGTTGTATGCTAGGACTAATTAATGGTTCGATCCGGGTATTAGTGCGCGGCGGTTTGCCAGTTCAAGAAAAATAAAGTTTATCACCGCTTCCGCATTTGGCCGTCGGATTGACGGCCGGGGCGCCGCCGTGCACTTACAGTGGTATCAGAGCCTCGCCATTAATTTAGTCTAGCTTTGTGTAATGTGTTTTTCAGTTCCGATCGACCAAAATTCCAAAAACCCAATTTTAGTTCACATCAGTTTTCTGTTAAGATTTTTTGGTGTCCAAAAATTTTTCAGGTTACAGAAAAGTGATCTACCAAAAGATATAAGAATTCTGCAGAAATACGATAAAGTGATTCCTCTGTCAGAGCGCGGAACCGCGGCCAAAACCCCCATTGGGCCGCGGTTCCGCCGCACTGTAGCGAGATCATGTTATCATGTTTCTTCAGTTTCTTTCTGGAATCAAAATAGGGGTTTTGGAAAAATAATTTTGGGCCCAGAATTTCTGTGAGTGCTACAGTATTGCTTTGGGGCCCACTTGTTTATTTTTGGTCAATCGGAAAATTTTAAACACATTTTTCACAGTATTTACATTATATCTGCGACCGTGAATGTCACTCGATCGGTAAATCCGGTCTAACTGCTATAGCCCGGTTAGACGGATTTGCGAACGTGACTTTCACGTTGATGTTCTGTTTTTCCTGTGATGTTGCGGATCGGTCGTGGGGGATAGCCTGGATGCAATGCTAGTACAGTTGTGGTTGTATTATGTACATTTGATATTGCGGGGCGAACGTCCGACATGTGGACTGCCGTCACTGCCTGTTTGTATTATTATTTTGGGGCACGACCAGGTTGCGGTCGATGTACCCGGTGTATGTATATTTTACTTTCTGTACTAGGATTGCCCCGCGGTGGGGTGCACGGATAGCCGGGTTCTAGAGGGCAACAAGCCCGCATCTCATGGCATTGGGACGGAGGGGGCTTCACTCTAGGATTGGCGGGCTATTCGCCGCACTCGTAGGGGGTACAGGTTGACCCAGGAGGGGTGCCCAAGTTACCGGATTCCGTGAAGTGCTGGGTGGTCCATTCACGGCGCTGAAGGGGGCTGCCTCGCTTCAGGTTTTGGCGGGTGACTTGCCGCGCCCGTAGGGGTCTAGGATTTCATTCCACAGGCTATCCACACGACCAGGGGAACGTCGGGTTTCAGCGGCTCTGTGAAACCCGGGGATCCCAGATATCTGTATTGTTTCTGTGATGCTGTACATTTCTGTGATATTGCATTTTATTCACGCCTTGAGCGAATATAATATATTGGTATATATATTAGTAGATGTTGTATATGTTTTGCATCCGCGCTAGTCCAGTCCCCGCTCTGTCGTTAGTTAGCTAACCTAACGGGTAATGACGGGACCCAGTGGCGAATGCGGATGGCATATACGTACATCAGTATATTTTCGTTCTTTGTGGTGTGATCAATTGATGGGACTGCGTTGATTCGGATCAATGCAAGTTAAAAACAAACCTAATCTGATGTTGTTGGAACACTTTTCAAAAAGCTGTTATTGCAAGGACGTTCACTTTTGTTTTGCATCGTGGTATTCAGTTGGAATATCCTGCTCCTCAGTCGACGAGGCAAGGGCCGAGATCCCTTCACCGGGAGTGACCCCTTGGACAAAAAGTTTGCGTCAGGGCAATGACTTCACTATAGCCGATTACTTTTGCTTTGCATCGCGGTATTCATTTGGAATATCCTGCACCCCATTCTACGGGGAAAGAGCCGAGATCCCTTCACCGGGAGTGACCTTTTTAGCGGAAGTTGTCGTCACTATATTTCTAAAAAGCTATCCGTTCCTTCAACGATATCAAGTTCATTACGTTAAAGGTTTTCGCCAGAAACCATTCGTAGCCCTCCGTCATTTCAGTTAAATATTCGGTAGTATTCAAGCTATGTATTTTGACCTCACGCCAAGGCATAGTGATTGGTAGCTGCCGGGTATTTATCTGTAGCATAGATAGATGCGTTGGTTTGGGACAGTCGTACTACTATTTTGGCCTACGTCAAGGGTATGTACGGGTGGATTCAAATTAACCTGTATAATGATGGGTAGAACTTGACATGTGACTTATGATATTTTGACCTCACGCCAAGGTCATAAGAGCATGGGGCAGAAATCACATCGGGAGTTTCAAAAGAACTGAAACTTGCCAGATATGCGCATACCTTCTGGAGTATGACACCGTGAGCGGATTCCGTCATGTTATCATGCGATGAGAGTTGGATCCCGATTCCCACTGATGAGTTAGTTTACTCCTCGGGTGACCCCGACTAATTCTTCTTTCAGGTTTGGAGGAGAATTTGAGGTACAGTGGGAGGATTCCAGATTAGATAAATTGGTAACCATTCTGATCTAGGTTAGAGTGCACGCTGAGTGTTTCTTTTCTCTCTCTCTTTGGCAGCGACCATTGACCCGACCCTAGACTATGACTCAGTGACCAAGTTGACCGAACCTTCTTAAACACTGGCTTTTGGATTGTCAGAGTTGCAGACCTCATTGCCACTCCTGCTTTTACCCTTTTCTCCAGGACACCCCGTATTACTACGAACGTCCACTTCCATTGGACAATGCCATCGTATGGTTAGATACGAACTCGAAAGAATTTATTTGAGGATGGTTTCAGGTTCTGGAGAAAACGGACAGGATTATTCAGTTGTCTTTTCCTTTTACCTTCTCTCAGGTTGCGAGTACTCCTTGGTTTAGGAGATAGTACACCTATTACGCAAATTGGATAGTCTTCTTCCAAACCTTAGGCTGGTGCCGACCGGTAGGGAATGAAGAAAACCAATTAGCCTAATGATGGTGTACAGAAGGTATTAAGTTCAGACAAAGCAAGGGATTGTAAGAGGGCAAAGTAAATTGCAACAGATATTCACGACCAAACCAAATATTTCGTTACCACTCCCACATCACCTTTGTATTTCTCCAGGACACTCCGTATCACTACGAAGATCCACAGTTTATTTGGATACTCCATCGTATGGTTATATACGAACTCGAATGGAACTTGTTCCAGTTCGGGGATGGATTCTGGTCCAGGAGGAATAGGAATAAGGTTTATTCGGTTGTCTTTTATCTTCACCTTCTCTCATTGCGAGTGCTCCTAGGATTAGGACAGTACACCCATTATGCTTATTGGATAGTCTTCTTCCAAACCATAGGCTGGTGCCGAACGGTAGGGAAGGAAGAAAACCATTTGGCCTAAGGGGTGTGCAGAAGGTAAAGACTAAAGACATATGAAGGGATTTGGAGAGGTGGCAAAGAATTATACGGTTACAGTCGTGAATCTTGAAGAGGCATTACTAGGAATACCAGGATACCCCATCGAAACATTTCGATGTTTCAGTTTCACTGTGTACTGTTAAAGGAAAACTGATTTCCCGATTAGACACTTGCTCCAGGGTATGTATTTACCAGGTATGATTCTCACATCTGTATGGTTTTACAGATGATGAGTGGGAGTAGGTTATTGGGAATTGGGTGATCGTCCTCATTATATCGGGATTCGTTGTAATCAGTGATATTTGAGGAAGTCACCTGGGTCGTTTGCCGGTCGGCAAATATTTGGTTTTGAATATCCGCTGTTATGCACCAATTTCAAATTGATATATCTGTACGTCTATTTTCATAGAGTGAGATATACCTTTCTGAAATTATGTCTACGACATTTACCTATATCAGTGGATGGTTAGGTAAGGAGCATTAAGCAGCGGTGTAATTCTTCTTGACCATAAGTACAGTTTTCAACCTACGACACACAGTGAATGAGTTATCAGACTCAAGGGACTTACACAGAGTATTGTATGTTGTCCAGGGTCCATCAGGACAGAGGGGTTGGTCCTCGTACTATATTCGGTTTACTTATGACTTCTCTAGTTTTTAGACAGGTGTTTCGTAGGAAACACAGGGTCCGAATTTTGAGAAGTTATAGGTATTTGAATAGAGTAGAGAACCAGGTGTAGCAAGTATCGGGATTCTTCAAAGTGATCGAAGATATAGATACTTGTGTATGGTATTCAGTTGATAGTAATGGTTAAGAGAACTTGCTTCTCTTTCAGGTTACTCATAATTGGAAGTATTCCTAAGTTGAGTAACGCTGATCGGCCTCCTTCCATTTAGTTGACATGCACTGGAGACAGTTGCATGATTTGAATCTGGTTCAATTAAATCAGTGCCTCTGGTCCTATATGGGATATAGAACAGTTCATATCTTAACGATGTTAAGGTACGGGGAGTTGTCCGGCTTATGCTTAAAACCAGACACTGGACAACTCAAGGCACGTTTCTGTAATGGCTGTTTGTGGGTTGACCCAGGTTATGACGCGGGTTGACTTTCTACCATCTGGATGAACAATAGCAATATTGTTCTAGACTCGCCACAGTTTTAATAAAAATGGATTTTTTCAGAAAACAGTAGTGGGAGTATGGTAGAACTAGAAGTGATTCCAGAACCACAAACGATTACTGAAGATTTGATAAGGAACCTAAAGATTCAATCTGGATTGACATTCCATTGGCCACTCCGCAGATACGGTGGGTAACTTCAGGCACCCGAGAGGTACTCCGGTAGCCTCAAGGACGGTGACAGGGAAGTTCTTGTTTACCCACACTTACCATTGCTGTTGTTCCAGGCTGCGAGACCCGGCGGGAGGATGAGTATAGCGTCGTTCTGAACTCGCTCCATAAGTGTACGTGTATATGACTCTGCCAGAGGGTTGTCATAGTCAGTGGGAGCAACGGAAGCATTGGTGGACAGGTAGCTTATGTCTATTTATAGACTAAAGCAGATGTAGCGGAGATAGATCATCTATTTCTGACGTGACAGTCATAGGTTTGACTTCATCAGAATAGGGGATGGATCTGTTGAGAAGGTAGTAGGGTGTGATATCCTGGTATTTGGATGACATACACAGAGTAGGAAAAGAAACTCCTATACTACGATCGGTTATACTTTGGTCGTCACACAGTGGTTTCTCCACATGGGACTTGGACATTATATCAGACATACTGGTTACTAGATCTATGGTTTTAGATCTAGATTTGG
Organism: Agapanthus africanus; assembly: GCA_030015575.1. Lineage (NCBI taxonomy): Eukaryota > Viridiplantae > Streptophyta > Magnoliopsida > Asparagales > Amaryllidaceae > Agapanthus > Agapanthus africanus. The sequence continues at coordinate 252,805,730 of CM057337.1, read as the reverse complement.
GTGGTTTCCCAATCTGGGTACTTAGACAGCATTCTAAGAGTATTTAGAATGGACGACTCCTGGCACGGTAGTGTACCTGCAGGTAATGGAGTCACCCTCTCTAAAGGGGTCTTACAGACTAAAGGGGAGAGGGATGTGCATGATTGGCAGATCACTTGCTCAGGCAATTGAGTCAATCATGAGATGTCAAGTACCACACTAGATGTTGTTCTTGCACTAGATGCAATAAGTTGACATTGATCCAATCCTGGAAAAACAGTCGGAAGCAGTTTTAGAACATAAGTGGATGTTCTAGGGATATGATAACGACAGCCTCATGCAGGAGACAGTTATCATTCCAGGCTTCCAAGGTGACATGGACGACAAGGAGGTTGTCATAGTTATAGTTTTCCTTCTGACAAGGGGCAGTATTTTGGACAGGTGGTCCAAGGCAATACTGAGGGAGGCATGGCGCAGGATACTGATTGAGTTCAGTTGACGATACAGTCTAAGAAGTTTGGATTTGGAGTTCATTTATGAGCTATGTCCCATCAGACATCCAGACACATTCTAAGACAGGTATTGCTCATTTCGGGAGATGGGTTTCTCCGCGAACTTGAGATATAGAGAGACATAGAAAGAAACATCAAGGCGGATCCACTCACTGAGGCTATTCCTCGAACGCAATAGTTTCGCAAACGAGCTTTGTGAGACTGACTAGTAGAGGAGTTGGGTGTTCGGTATCACACGGGCTGTGAGTATGCGACATCGCAATAATTAGCCTTGAGTGCAAGTGGGAGATTGTTGGAGATAGTGCCCTCAGAGTCAATTATTAGGTCACAGGTACGTGATTGCAATGATTGATGGAGGACCTATCCCGGTAGGACAGTCTTACTCGAGATGATAGTATGCTATCTGGTTTACCTTTATCATCGTGTACTGCTTTAAGTGACCTGACACGTCGCTATTACACGTTGATAGAGCCCCTAGGATTCTTGCTTGACCACCAGCAGTATGAGGGCGATCATATAAGTGGGAGCTGGGGGTCTATAAGCACATCCTTAAAAGGTCCCTAGTCGTGGGAGTTTCGAGACAGGGCATCGATTCTCCATAGTAGACTAGTGTATACAGTCGAGACCCCGACGAGGGGCGGTGGCCGGTCTCACAAGCCACTGGTGTCAGTTGGATCACCTAAGATGTATACAGGTGCTCATTGGGTTATGAGTACACCGGACAGGACTCGCCGGGAACCTGCTAGTTGGTCATATACCAGACGTCAGATGGCAGTTCCCTGGTGACATGTGTGCAGGTTAGTTCATCGACCTGGGGATCGTCATTTATCTCGTGTGAGTTCCCACTGTACTTTGATTACTACCCTACCACGGCTCAAAGGAGTCGTGCAAACAGGTTTTAGTTGGGTACAGTCCCGAGCCACATGGAGGCAGTGAGCGTATCTTCAGGGGTTCGTCTCTCCCGGTATTGGGGGTGAGGTCGTGCTGTGTCTAGGAGAGCCATTACACGAAGCCCTCGGCCGAGGCAAGGAGATTTACTGGTAGGTATTCCAGTAGTATCTCAGGGTGTTCTGGGCTACACTCCGACACGACTTGTACCGCTTTTGGGGGTCTGACTTTTACCAACCCCCTAGGCCCGCCATGCGATGCTCATAGACGAACGGACCGGACTGTACGGATATTGTCACTGACAGGCTCAGTAGGGAGTCCGGCTGAGTTCGCTCACAGGCGTCCCTTTTGGTCAATACCTGGTAGCCCGTTATGTATTGGCTTATACCTCTAACGTGCTAGTGGTTAAATCCACAACCAAGGTGTTGACGAGTCCTTAGAGTCCCCCACATTCAGTTACTCAGCTTTCGGGCGAAAGGTTGTAGAGGCCGTATGGAGATATGGCAGGGTCCGATCAGATACGTGCGGTATTGCACGGATCAGGATCGGACAGTCTGTACTATAGGCCGTATGGTTATATGGCAGGGTTCGATCAGATACGTGCGGTATTGCACGGATCAGGATCGAACGGATATTGCTAGCCGGGTTTGGTATAAGCCGGATCCTAGTATAGTACAGTGTAGATTTTGTATCCTTGCATTTGTATTTCGGTCGAAATACAGATGCGGGTGTGTATGCACAGTATCGGGGTTTTCCTGTAATTTATTACGGGACCAGTTTTCTGGAAGTTGCCAGTTTGCTTTCCGTTTCGGCCAATTTCCATTGTTCCGTTCATTGGCCGAAGATTGGTGGAGGAGGGCTTATTTGCATTGTTGCAAATAAGCAATTGTGGAGGGGGTCTTTGCATATTTCCTTGTATCATGATGGTGCACTATTCTTTTGACCTTGACTTCTATCTTCATGATGGCATGACTTTTGGAAGTGATCATTAGCTTGTTGGAGTGTTGGATTTGGTGCTATCATGGTTGTTGGTGAGTAGTTGAGAGTGGGTGTGATTGTGACCATATTCTTTTCATGATTTCCTTTTGCATGATAGTCTTCCCACTCTCTCCTTTTTGGATGGCTCTCTCATTCTTTCCCCTCCCTCACCTCTTATGGCCGGCCCAAGCATTGTGGGGCTGTCCCAAAATTTTGGTGGGGATGTTTGGCTCATTTCATGTTGCAAAAATCCCATAAGTTCAATCCAAATAGCTCCAAGTATCATTCCTCCACCAAATGGCAATTCCACAACCCCAAAGTGAGACTTGAGGACTACATATTCTACAGCGGACCTTGGGCACGTCGAGTAGACGGCTTCGTGCCCGAGTTGCCTCGGCATTGAGGTGGGAGCCCGTAAAAGAAGTAGGCGATGTGGTGCACTTCCGGCGACGAGGAGGAGACGGGACATTCCGCAGGAGATCGGGACGATGATGAGAAGACCGGAGGACTTGGATCGTCGGTATATCTCTCTTACCTTTCTTGTTGTATGCTAGGACTAATTAATGGTTCGATCCGGGTATTAGTGCGCGGCGGTTTGCCAGTTCAAGAAAAATAAAGTTTATCACCGCTTCCGCATTTGGCCGTCGGATTGACGGCCGGGGCGCCGCCGTGCACTTACAGTGTTACCAGTAGTTTCTCGAATTGTTATAGACCTCATATCGACACGACTTATCGAGCTATTGGGGTCTGACGTTTACCACCCCTAGGCGAGATATGCGACATATCAGACGATCAGACCGGACTGTACGGTATTGTTACTGGTCGGATTCACTGGAGTGTGAGAGGGCTTGCTCGTCGATCTTCAGATCGCTCAATACCCGGGTGGCCGTTACGTTTAGCAGACCGCTTGTGGCTTGTGGGTGTTTGATATGATCATCACCTGCTGCCGGCGTATTGACGAGTCTTTAGAGTCCTACACAGAGGTTTCCTGGCTCAAGCGAAACGAAATAGGAGCGCATATGAGATATGTGCGGGACCGAGAATAATACGAGTATGTGATACTGTATTTGATTCTCGCGATGTGACATTGATCGGTTATATGCGATATAGCCGGGTTATCGGATCAAGTGTTGATTCGATAAGATGTTACTAATGGTACCAGTCGGTTATGTGCGACATGACCGGATCATTGAATCAATTGTTGATTTAGTGATTTAATGCATAATTATATATTTGATATATTACTTTGCATTAACTAGTATCGGTTCACTTCGAATGGATTTTCTCACTCGGTGTGCGCATGATATATGTGATATGATTTTGTGCACTAGCTTGTATCATGTTTGATGATACATGCTTTTTGGTTAAGTGTAAAGTGTTAAACCTTGGTTAATGAATAGGTTAGGGTTTATTATTTGTTATTCATTTATCTTATTTAATTATCCATTTATTTATGATAAATGAATAAAAGAAAATGAAATGAAATGGTTCCTAATTTTGGATTCTAGTTGAAGCTTCTTGATCTTTTGACCAAGTGACCATTTTGTCTCTAGCTTGACCCTAACCATTCCTTTAACCATGATTAACTCTCTACAATTAACCATGGTCTTGTTATGATAAGGTTTGATTATTCATTTCTTTTTTAATTAACTTATCATAACTTTCTTCTTCTTCTTCTTCTTCTTCATCTTCTTCTTTGAAGAAGCTTGAGGTCATCAATGGTGGATTGATGATTTGAGTGAGAAATCCAATTCTAAAGTCTACCCACTTCCTATTTCTTCATCCTCTACCTCTTGCCAAGTAGTAGAGTGTGTTTTCTTCACAAGTTTATTGACTTGGTGAAGTCGGAGCTTGATTTAGCGATGCCTCGACGTAGATCATCTTCGGCATGGACATCGACGACCTAGCTCGCTTATTCTCCGATGAAGTCGACGCTAGAGCCCGGATTTGATTTGGACAGCGGAGAGGACCTCATCTCGGAGCCGTGGAGGTGGAGGACCGGATCTACAAAGGTTGTATTTCCGTATCTCTTAGTTAATTGTTAACTAGTTAGCCTTTTCGCCTAGACTTCTAGCCGACGATCCGTAGTCGGGTTTCTCGGCACCGTTAAAATTTTAATTTGGCATGTTCGATGCCTTGTGAGACCTCATTAGGGTGCCTAGGAACCCTACAATATATGCATATATATATATATTACTGGAATGGGACGCTAATATATATGTATACATATAAATTCATATACATCATCATATTTATTCATGCAAATTTTACTTAGGATATTAGAGATTTACTTGATATTAGACTTGGGATATAGGAGATTTATTTGAGATTGGATACGAGATATATATATATATATAAGATTGCTGATTTTGTAAATTCAGGATATATGAGATTTATTCGATATTGTACATTCAGGATTTGTGAGAGTTATATGATATGATAGCCAATTTGGGGGATGATTTGAGGAAATTGGGATTTGGATTGTCTTGATGGATTTTGATCCCACCACGATGTCAGGATTCCATGGAAATAACATATTTCATTCCATACTCCATATTTATTGTTTATGCACTGCTTCATGTATTAGTTGTACATGATGGAGTACCTTTCATGACTGTTGCATTTACATACTTATTTTATATGCATTACTTCATGTGTTAGTTGTACCTGTTAGTGTACCTTTCATGACTGTTGCATGTATACCTTTTCATGCCATTATTGCATGATTATTGCATACCGATTGTCATATTATTGCTTCATGTATTTGTAGTAACCGTTAGTTTACCTTTCATGATTATTGCATTCTTATGACCTTTTATTGCTATTAATTGCATATGGCAGATTCGCGCTGCACGTGCATACTTGCGATTAGCTGCATATGTTATTTACTATTCACGAGTTGGCAACTCACCCCCGTTGTGCCACAGTTGTTTTTCAGGGTGTTCCCCAGATTAGTCGAGACAGGCTATTCATCTATCTTATCATCTTTTGCTGCGGTTCAGCTCACAGTGTGCAGTTTTGCTTTAGGTGGGTTTTGTGGTTATTCGTTGTTGTATTGTATATTCGTTATATCCCTGTACTCTCCATCTACTATTTTCATGTTGACATAGAGATTTGGTGAAGATGATATTGTATATTATTTTGTGACTTGGTTGTCTTTTATACAGTTTTCTTTTTATCTTCTTTTACTTCTTCGCTACGGCGTCGTATATTTGTTGTGGTGGTTGTTTTCCGCCTTTGGGCGTGATTTTTCTCCCGTTTGGGGATGCTTTATTTTTATTTATGTTGAACCCACTTTTGTGGCTAGTTGTTATGTCACGACCCGAAATATTAGCTCATGACCAGCACTTGAATCACGCAACGTCCAAAGGTGTAACGGAATTCAAGTAAGCTGAAACCCAGAACTCTAAACCTTTTTAAGAAAATAAAAGAGGTGATGTTTTGAAATAAAGGCATAATGAAATCAAGTTTTCTTAATGTATAGAAAAGGAACATGAAAATACAAGTGGAATATGCAAGTTTAAAAACATGTTTCCTCTTTTTGAAAATTTGGGCAGCACCTCCTTTGTATATTTTGATCCAAAACCACAAATACAAGATAATGATAAAGGCATCCCCAAGCAGGAGCGAGCTCTTCACCAAACGGCGGATCACAACCACGCAAGATAATATATACATAAGTATACGACGCCCAACGGCGAAATTCACAACAAAAGATAATGAAATAAGCAAGACATAACCCCAAAAGCGAATACAAAACCCATCGCTCAAGTCTCGCAACTACAAGTCTCACTAAGTCTCATTACTTATACAATTTACTAATTTTGATTGATGGAGTTAACTAGATACAATATGAAATATAAATACAACAGTGGGTATGATACAAATGCCCCACCTATCAATGCAAAACACCCCAATGAAGCTGTGTGCCAGCGATGCTGCTACTGATCCAAGCGGTCAACCTGCAAGAACTGTGGCACAACGGGGGTGAGTTGCCAACTCGTGAGTAGAAAAAACATCTACAAATAGAAATCGAATAAACAACTCCTAGGTCAACTATATCATAAAGGTAATACTATAATATCTAGGGTGACCGGGTCTGTAAATGTGCCAATAAGGTAGTCAATATCAATCAGCATGTGGATATTATCCAAAAATATAATCAATGTATGTATATGGATCTCGTCCAACCATAATCAAGGTATGCATGCATGTGGGTCTCGTCCAACCATAATCAAGGTATGTATGCATGTGGGTCTCGTCCAACCATAATCATGGTATGTATGAATGTGGGTCTCGTCCAACCATATAATCAATGTCTGTATGCATGTAAATATTATAAAAGAGTGTGCATGAAAGTATGAGGATATAAGTCAACGGTGTCCCTCGCAACACATCAAATCATGGAACCTGAGTGCCTAGCATCGACACTCGAAAACATCATGAAAACCATACCTAGCATCGGCACGTAAATCCTCATATATCGGGCTCCATCTGCCTGGATCGGCCCACGGGCTCTGTCAGTCCGGATCGGCTCCTATCATCTCTCGACTCCGGTCGGTATCCTCCGGATATCCGCCGAGCCCAAATACTGTCACCGGTAGGTAGTAGTCCCTCTGCCAGGCTCATCGTCTTCCACACGAAATCTCTCTCTTGCCCCGGGGTGCTATACCGGGTCCACCATGTACCCGCAATCGGCCTCATCCGACTCCTCGAATCGGGTTTCACATGTCGCTCTCAGAACTGAGAAAACACATGGTGGACGCACTGAAATATCATATCAAGAGAAACCAGGTTTTTAAAACAGTACATACTTTCCTTTGAAATAGCCACGGTTCTCAAATCCAGAAATCTCATGAAAAACAGCATATCTCAATGCGTAAAATCATAAAGCATGATGTATGCGACATATGATAAAAACGTATGCATATCCATGTATCATGCAGTATGGAACAGTGGTATGACGTATTAAGGGAAAACCACTCTTTTAAATGATTCCATTTTTTAAAATATAATATGCGGTTCCCAATTTTCAAATAAAACCAGTTATCTATGTAGGCATAATAGGTATATGCGCAAGTATAGATGTATCAATGTATATGGCATCAATATGAATATACAATGTGTATGTGCGTAGATATGGATGTATCAATATATATGTGCACCAATATGAATATACAATGTGTATGTGCGTAGATATGGATGTATCAATATATATGTGCACCAATATGAATATACCATGTGTATGTGGGCAAGTATGGATGTATCAATGTATATGTGCGCCAATATGAATATACAGTGTGTATGTACGCAAATATGGATTTATCAATGTATATGTGCGCCAATACGAATATACAGTGTGTATGTGCGCAAATATTGTATACAATATGTATGTGTGCAAATATAGTGTACAATATATGTGTGCGCATGTATGGTGTACAATATGTATATACGCAAGAGTCATATCATGATGCAGCAATCTTACTGTGTATTTGTTAGTTATATGTATGCCCTAGAGGCCATTACTATACATAGGATGTATATTGTAGTGGATGCTGAGACATATATAGGGAGGACTTTCTTGCTCGACATGATAGTACGCTATCTGGTTACTCTTTACCTTAACGTGTATACTGTTTGTCTCTCTGTTACATGTTGGTAAAGCCCTTAGGATCTGTACTTGACTACCTGGACTATGATGCGGATCATACTAGTGGGGACATGGTAGTCCATAAGTACATCCTTCAAAGTCCCTAGTCGTGGGTGTATCGAGACGGGGCATCGATATACCAGAGTAGACTAGCGTATACCTTCTCGACCCATACAGATGGGCGATGGATGATCCCATATCCATCGGTGTTTGACATCAGAGATGATATACGGGTGCTCAGTAGAGACTGGGTACACTGAACGGACTCGCCGAGAACTCCCAGATGGTATTATACCTCACGTCAGATGGCAGTTCTCTAGTGACACTGGTACAGCTTAGTCTGTTGACTCGAGATCGTCATAGAGTCTTGTGTGTCTCCCACTGTGGTTTGATTTCCACCCTACCACGGCTCTACTGAGTTGTGCAAACAGGTGGTTTTTGGGTACAGTCCCGATTCACATGGAGGCAATGAGCGATAGGAGGGGATTCGTCTCTCCCGGTATTGGGGGTTGATGTTGTGCTATGCTCGACTGGCCATAACAGGAAATCCCTGGCCAGGGTTGCAGTGATATACTGGTAAGTGTTATCAGTAGTTTCACGAATGTTATGGACCCTACGTCGGCATGACTTATCGAGCTATTGGAGTCTGACGTTTACCACCCCTAGGCGAGATATGCGACATATCAGACGAACAGACCGGACCGTACGGTAAGTGTTACTGGTCGGATTCACTGGAGTGTGAGCGGGCTTGCTCGTCGATCTTCAGATCGCTCAATACCCGGGTGGCCGTTACGTTTGGCAGACCGCTTGCGGCTTGTGAGTGTTTGATATGATCATCACCTGCTGCCGGCGTATTGACGAGTCTTTAGAGTCCTACACAGAGGTTTCCTGGCTCAAGCGAAACGAAATAGGAGCGCATATGAGATATGTGCGGGACCGAGAATAATGCGTGTATGTGATACCGTATTCTATTCTCGCGATAAATGTATCGAATGGTTGTATGCGATATAACCTAGTTATCGATTCAAGCGTTGATTCGATAAGCCTATATATTGTATACTAGTCGGTTGTGTGCGACATAACCGGATCATTGAATCAAGTGTTGATTTAATGATTTAATGCATATTTATATATTTGATATATTGCTTTGCATCAACTAGTATCGGTTTACTTAAGATGGATTTTCTCACTCAGATGTGCACATTGTATATTCGATATAGTTTTGTGCACTTGATTGTATCATGTTTGATGATACATGTTTACTTGTGTTTGTGTAAAGATTGAACCATGGTTATTTAAATGATTAGGGTTTACATTTTCATATCTATTTATTTATTTATTTATTATGGAAATGATAATGAGAAGAATGGTTGCTAGTTTTGTTTTATTCTTTGAACCTTCATGAAGCATTGACTTTAGTCAACCATTCTTATCTCATCCTTAACCCTAACCATTCAAACTAACCTTGGTTTAATCTCTACACCTAACCATGGTTTGCTTATGATAAGAATGGATTTTCTTTTCTTTTTTAATTATTCTTATCATAACAATTTCCTTCTTCTTCTTCATTTCTTCAAGTGAAGAAAGCTTGCCTCCATCAATGGCAAGTGATGAAAAAGAGTGAGAAATCCAAATCTAAAGTCTACCCACTTCCTATTTCTTCATTCTCTACCTCTTGCCAAGTAGTAGAGTGTGTTTTCTTCACAAGTTTCATGACTTGGTGAAGTGAGAGCTTGATTTAGCGATGCCTCGACGTAGATCATCTTCGGCATGGACATCGACGACCTAGCTCACTTATTCTCCGATGAAGTCGACGCTAGAGCCCGGATTTGATTTGGACAGCGGAGAGGACCTCATCTCGGAGCCGTGGAGGTGGAGGACCGGATCTACAAAGGTTGTATTTCCGTTTCTCATTAGTTAATTGTTAACTAGTTAGCTTTTCGCCTAAATATCTAGTAAACGATCCGTAGTCGGGTTTGTAGGCACCCGTAAAATTTGATTTGTGCATGTTTGATCACTTGTGAGACTTCACTAGAGTGCCTAGGAACCCTACAGTGGTATCTGAGCCTAGCTAAAGCTTTAGGCGATGCGTAGACGGAGTTTGAAGTCCGATCGAACCCAAACCCAAACCTTAGAATGCTCTCTGTACTTTTTTGAAATTCCTGGATTTTTGCAAATTAAAAATATGCAGAAAAACAAGCAGATAAATCTAAGAATTACGATGCAAAAATTACCTAATGATCTTTCTAAAGTGCAGCGGAACCGCGGCATTAGCGTGCTAATGCGGCCTTTCCGCCGCACTTTTGTCTTATCTGCCATTGAATTTTGCACAGTAACTCCTATTTTTCAGTGCTGGTTTTCCTGGGAATTTTTAATCTGAAATCAAGAGTTGAGTATTTTGGGTTGTATTGGGAGTTCATACATTCGATCGGATTGTCAAACTTTGTCTATGTGTCGTTCCGGATAATTTTTTGAATATGTTAAAAAGTTCGACCGGATATAAATACCCAATTTTTCCCCTGTCGGGAAATTTCCATGTGTTGGATATTTCTGTAGTTTAATCACGTTCTAAGTAGTGCAAGTAACACGATGGTCCCTCTAGAAGACAACAAACCTTAACTCGATTATGTGACCGTCTTGAACTACCCTTTGAACCTTCGGGTTTGGGGCCGTACGGCGTGCCACATGTGAGGCGTTGGCTTGACCCTTCTACGGCTGGACCGTTGGTACTGAGGCACGAACTGAATGTTTTTAGACTTGTTTCATGTGTTGATCTGTATCGGGAAAACCTTGGGTGTTCGATTGTTCGATCGAAAAGTTTAGCATTTTCTATTTATCCGGAATGTGATACAATAATTGGAATTCACAAATAGTTATGAGATAACGGAATGAATATTATAAACATAGCAGTTTAGTCTCACTTGATCGGTTGCCACGGAATTTTGATGTGATCAAAAGTCCGTTGCAATCACGTTGTGAACGCGGATACTCGCCGGTAAACTTAATAGACAGCCTCACTCCATAGCCCCGACCAAGTGACTGCAGGAGAACCCCGTCGCCGAAAGCATCCGTTCGGGTACTCGCGGCAGCGGTGTTCCGCCTTGGTGCACTTCGTCGACGGCATCGGGGGTGCGGCCGCCTACTAAAGTTTGCGACGAGCATTCGATCAGGATGTCGGGAATCTTGTTGAATTTCCCGACTTGATATTGAAAAGAGTTTTCGATAATGAGACTAAAATGCGGGGTTTATAATTGTTAGGCATGCGATGTCTAAGTATTTCATTTGGTCAGGCATGCGATGTCTGAGGAGGTTGCGGATTCCAACTGTTGTAGTTTTACACTTTCTTTTCTGTGACCGTAAGTGTAATATGTGATATCGCCGGTTTCGTTGCTATATGTCAACGACAATTGGGATGCGCATATTTACTTACGTTGATGACATGTGATGTTATGTGTTGCTGGATATGTTATATTGGATCGTCGTGTTTGAATAGCCGGGGGTTTTTATGTGAGATGAGTGTTTTTCATTTTCATTCATGTAAAAACTTGTATGTAATATTCTTTTATTCGGGGCGCTTCCAGGCTGCGGAAGTTGTCACCGTTGTTGTATATTATTTACTTTTCTGCACTAGGATAGACCCAAGGAGGGGAGCACAAGTAACCGGGTTCTGGGGTCCAGTGGGAGACCAACTCGAGGAGTCGAGTCCGGGTCTCCTAACCCTAGAATTGGCAGGGTTGCTTGCCGCTCTCGTAGGGGTCTAGGGGTGTGGGTTTGGCTATTCATCACGACCGTGGAATCCGTGTTTTATACTGGCTCGTATTGAAAACACGGACGTCCTAGTATATCCAATATTTCATATGTTTCTTCTGCTGTGTTTTATCTGAGATCATGCGATGTTCTGTGGCAGATATTATATATAGTATATATGATATATTATATAGACGTTACTTATGTTTTACACCCGCGCTAGCCCTGCCCCGCTCTGCCGTTAGTTACCTAACCTAACGGTGCACGAGGGGACATCGAGGCGAATGCGGATGGCATAAGTGTACGTCATATCTATCTGTGATGTTTAGGTAATTTAAATGATGGGATATTCATTAATGAGATTAATGAAAGAAAATAAACCTAATTGATGTTGTGGAATCGAATTTCAAAATAAAACAGGTAGCTACAGTTCTTGCTTTGTATCGCGGTGTTCATTATAGAACATCCTGCACCTTATTCGATGAGGAAAGGACCGAGATCCCTTCACCGGGAGTGACTCCTTTAGCAATAACTGGCAGATGCTACAACCCTCGGTTTGTCATTTGATCGCTTCTATAGTTTCTGCTTTGCACAGTAATATATATGATATATCCCGCACCTCATTCGACGAGGAAAGGGCCGACGATCCCTTCACCGGGAGTGACCCCTTTAGCAAAACTAGAAAAGCCTAAAAAACATTCCATTTAAAAACCATTTGATTCCGCAACGAGATCAAGTTCAAAGCGTTAAAGGTTTTCACAAAAACCAGCCGCAACCCTCCGTCATTTTAGGAAGTAGAGTACTTAGTATTCGTGCTGTGTTTGTTGACCATAGTCAAGGCACAGTGTACGGTAGCTAAGTGATGTCTTCCTACACCGCATATGATGCGATTAGTTAGGACAGTCGCGTGACTTTGTTGACCTTAGTTAAGGGTCATGTGGGTGGGTCTAATTAATCACGAAATGACGGGTAGAACTTGACTAGTACTTATGATTTGTTGACCATAGTTAAGGTCATAGGTGCTAGGGGTAAAAACCTTTATCGGGAGTTTCAAGTGTTGAAATTTGCAATGAGATTGCATACCTTCTATATGATAGTTGGATCCCGATACCCACTGCGAGTAATTGTTACTCCTGGGAGAGTTTTACACTTTGCAATTAGCCGATCAAGTAGGTGTCTAGAAAGGTGTCAACGGGGTTACGCCTCTGGGAAAACGAGGTTTACAGTAATTAGGTCCGTGCGAAAGCACGGGGAACCTCCCTCAAAGTACCGACACTGGCCTGGCTGAAAGATTGGCGAACTTGTAGAGTGTAATTAATCCCGGCTAGTTTTTCCTTTTAGGGTTTGAAGGAAGATTTGATAAAAACAGTGGGAGCCATCCTGATTAGATAAAATACATAACCAATCTGATCTTGCAAGAGCGCACGCAGAGTGTTTTCTTCTCTCTCTCTCCTGGTAGCGACCATATCACGCCTTAATCAAGATAATAAAACGGAATATTGACCGAACCCGCTTGTTATACTGAGCTGGGGAACGTTGGTCCCGCTCCAACTTATAATTGTTATAAGACAGAGCAGGAAATAGGGAATACCAGAATTCCTATGCCGCCCAAACGAAAACAGTGCATATGATGCATCTTCTTCGGGTATGTTCATTGTTAAGAACCGTTTCTCAGTATCCTCTGAATCCTGGGTATTCGATACCGGATCAGGATCCCAAATATGTAATCTGTTACATAGGGCTACAAAAGGGTAGAAAAACTGAGAACGGGTGATAAGTTTCATGAGACAGAAAACGGGGCAAGTGTTGCAGCCAAGTCTATTGGTCACTGTCACCCTGTACTACGAATACATTGATTCTGAACAAATGCTATTAGATACCGAACCTGATATACAAAATCATATCATTCTCTTTGTTAGTAAAGAAATGATATAATTTTGTATTGTTGGATAATGTTTTGAACATTTCCTATATCAAAAGTTGATCGGTTCAGGCACGTTATCTAAAAGCATTGACGTTCTAAATCAAACTACAGTTCCGTGTATGCAGAACACACACAAGAGGAAGAGTTCAGAAATGAACGATTCGTTCTTGAGGCATTGTAGACTAGGTCATGTCAATGCGACCCGACTGGCTGTAGTTACATTTTAGATACATATTTAAATCACTTTGAATTTACATCTTGTGAAACTTGCCAGTCATGTCACAAAGATATAATGACACTAGCTCTGTTTACTGGAAGCAGAGAAAGAGTTAATAAACTCTTGGGACTGATACATGATGATGTATGTAAGGTCTCCTGTCTACACATGCCAGGACTGGTTCTTTATACTTCGTTACATTCTCTGATAATCTCTCAAGATTCAGTCGTATGTTCCTGTTGAAACATAAGTCCGAAGCTTTTGAGGTATTCACAGAATATAAGTTGGAAGTAGAGAACCAAAATAAGGGTATAAGTGTTATGTCCTATGATGAGATCAGGGAGGAGAATACTTGTGCATAGCATTCCTGGACTATTCCAAAAGAAAATAAGATTCTCTCTCAGCATTACTCCTCCGTATAAACCATAGCACGATGGTATATCGGGGCGGAGCAATCACACCCTATATGATAAGGTGTGCTCTATGATGAGTACTACTGAGTTACCTATTTCCTTTTGGGGTTATGCACTTGAGAAGCTGCATATCTATTGAATTAGGTTTGAATCAAATCAGTGCCTACCACTCCATATGAGATATGGTATGAGAAGAGCCTATCTCTTAAGTTAGTTAAGATTTGGGATTGTCCGGCCTATGTCAAAAGCAAAATTCGGACAAGATCGAGGCAAGATCAGTTCTGTAGAACTGGAAAGGTTCCAGCTGTACAAAACTGCTAATGATTTGACAGAACCAAAGGATTTTATAGTTCCCGACGAACCTCAGCCTCTCCGCCGATCTAGTAGGGTTCCTCACCCACCTAAGAGATACCTCGGTTTCTCGATGACAGTGGGAGCTAGGATTGCATCATGAGATGATGACCCAACTAGTTTCGAGCAGGCCATCGAGAGTAGGGACTCTGTAAGAATGGCTGGATGCTTAGCGATCTGAGATGGAATCCATGTACACCAGCAAAGTATGGACTTTAGCTGCTATATCTGAAGGGTTAAATCCCCATCAGGAGCAAGTATATCTTGAGAAGATTACTTGGTGTAGATGGAAAAGTTGAGACTTTCAAAGCTAGACTTGTTAAAGTTTTTCGTCATCGACCAGGCGTGGATAATGATGAAATCATTTTCCAGTAGCTATGCTTAAGTCTATCCAGATCCTACTTACCACGGCTTCATACCATGACTACGATATCTGGCGGTTGGGTGCCATGACTGCTTTTCTAAATACTGATTTAGAAGAGAACGTCTATAAGAACACAGCCAGAGGTCTTCGTAAACAGTGGGAGCAGCGGAAACGTGTGCAAGTTGCTTTACATAATGAAGCAGGCATCGCGGAGTTGGAACGTCTGTTTTGATGTGAAAGTCAAAGTGTTTGACTTCATCAAAATGGTAGACGAACCTTGTATATACAAAAGGGTAGTAGAGAGTAAGGTGGTTATCTTCGTATTGTACGTAGACAACATACTCTTAATAGGAAAAGAGTTTCCTATACTACGATCGGTCAATCTCCTATTATCACAAGGATTCTCCAAATAGGATAAAGATGATACCTCCTAAATCCTGAGATTTGGACCTATGAGATAGATCTAAAGGGATATTAGGGTTCTCACTAGGAATAGTGAGATGGTATCAATCGATCCTGGGGAGAATCACTGGAAGAGTTCCAGGGTGATAAAGACGACTGAATGTCAGTCACAGGCACTGTCTTTACCCTCAGTAAATGGACGGTATGTTGGAAGAGTTCCAAGCTCGATACCTTGGCAAACTAGACGATAAAGGCTGGTAACATCGCTATTAAAGATACTACCAAAGAGGCAGTTTGGGTGTTTATTGGTTCATAAGATGAACTAGGTTCCTCCCATTGTGTGACAATGGAGTTGTGGCTTATGCCAAGGAACGCCGGTCCCATCAGTGATCCAGACATATTCTAAGGCAGTATCACTTGATCATGGAGATGGTTGATCTCCAGGGAGATCGAGGTTAGGAGAGTAGACTCAGAGGACAACACAGCGGATCCACTCACAAAGGCTTGTTCCCAGAGAGAGACTTTTATGGGATGGTTGAGTATGAGATACTACAACCACTGCTACAGATGGCCCTAGTGCAAGTGGGAGATTGTTAGTTATATGTATGCCCTAGAGGCCATTACTATACATAGGATGTATATTGTAGTGGATGCTGAGACATATATAGGGAGGACTTTCTTGCTCGACATGATAGTACGCTATCTGGTTACTCTTTACCTTAACGTGTATACTGTTTGTCTCTCTGTTACATGTTGGTAAAGCCCTTAGGATCTGTACTTGACTACCTGGACTATGATGCGGATCATACTAGTGGGGACATGGTAGTCCATAAGTACATCCTTCAAAGTCCCTAGTCGTGGGTGTATCGAGACGGGGCATCGATATACCAGAGTAGACTAGCGTATACCTTCTCGACCCATACAGATGGGCGATGGATGATCCCATATCCATCGGTGTTTGACATCAGAGATGATATACGGGTGCTCAGTAGAGACTGGGTACACTGAACGGACTCGCCGAGAACTCCCAGATGGTATTATACCTCACGTCAGATGGCAGTTCTCTTGTGACACTGGTACAGCTTAGTCTGTTGACCCGAGATCGTCATAGAGTCTTGTGTGTCTCCCACTGTGCTTTGATTTCCACCCTACCACGGCTCTACTGAGTTGTGCAAACAGGTGGTTTTTGGGTACAGTCCCGATTCACATGGAGGCAATGAGCGATAGGAGGGGATTCGTCTCTCCCGGTATTGGGGGTTGATGTTGTGCTATGCTCGACTGGCCATAACAGGAAATCCCTGGCCAGGGTTGCAGTGATATACTGGTAAGTGTTATCAGTAGTTTCACGAATGTTATGGACCCTACGTCGGCATGACTTATCGAGCTATTGGGGTCTGACGTTTACCACCCCTAGGCGAGATATGCGACATATCAGAAGAACAGACCGGACCGTACGGTAAGTGTTACTGGTCGGATTCACTGGAGTGTGAGCGGGCTTGCTCGTCGATCTTCAGATCGCTCAATACCCGGGTGGCCGTTACGTTTGGCAGACCGCTTGAGGCTTGTGGGTGTTTGATATGATCATCACCTGCTGCCGGCGTATTGACGAGTCTTTAGAGTCCTACACAGAGGTTTCCTGGCTCAAGCGAAACGAAATAGGAGCGCATATGAGATATGTGCGGGACCGAGAATAATGCGTGTATGTGATACCGTATTCTATTCTCGCGATAAATGTATCGAATGGTTGTATGCGATATAACCTAGTTATCGATTCAAGAGTTGATTCGATAAGCCGATATATTGTATACTAGTCGGTTGTGTGCGACATAACCGGATCATTGAATCAAGTGTTGATTTAATGATTTAATGCATATTTATATATTTGATATATTACATTGCATCAACTAGTATCGGTTTACTTAAGATGGATTTTCTCACTCAGATGTGCACATTGTATATTCGATATAGTTTTGTGCACTTGATTGTATCATGTTTGATGATACATGTTTACTTGTGTTTGTGTAAAGATTGAACCATGGTTATTTAAATGATTAGGGTTTACATTTTCATATCTATTTATTTATTTATTTATTATGGAAATGATAATGAGAAGAATGGTTGCTAGTTTTGTTTTATTCTTTGAACCTTCATGAAGCATTGACTTTAGTCAACCATTCTTATCTCATCCTTAACCCTAACCATTCAAACTAACCTTGGTTTAATCTCTACACCTAACCATGGTTTGCTTATGATAAGAATGGATTTTCTTTTGTTTTTTAATTATTCTTATCATAACAATTTCCTTCTTCTTCTTCATTTCTTCAAGTGAAGAAAGCTTGCCTCCATCAATGGCAAGTGATGAAAAAGAGTGAGAAATCCAAATCTAAAGTCTACCCACTTCCTATTTCTTCATCCTCTACCTCTTGCCAAGTAGTAGAGTGTGTTTTCTTCACAAGTTTCATGACTTGGTGAAGTGAGAGCTTGATTTAGCGATGCCTCGACGTAGATCATCTTCGGCATGGACATCGACGACCTAGCTCACTTATTCTCCGATGAAGTCGACGCTAGAGCCCGGATTTGATTTGTACATCGGAGAGGACCTCATCTCGGAGCCGTGGAGGTGGAGGACCGGATCTACAAAGGTTGTATTTCCGTTTCTCATTAGTTAATTGTTAACTAGTTAGCTTTTTCGCCTAAATATCTAGTAAACGATCCGTAGTCGGGTTTGTAGGCACCCGTAAAATTTGATTTGTGCATGTTTGATCACTTTTGAGACTTCACTAGAGTGCCTAGGAACCCTACAGTATTGATATGGCATTTATCGATGATGAAGTGTGTGAGCCTACAATCTGTGTACGTGTAACATACACATCATCGATAATGGTGCAGGTGTACTATCACAGGTATAAGTAATACAATATGAATAGCATGAATGCATCAAAGGATAAATCGTCAGCTAGAATCTATATGGTATACCTATCTAACATGATCAAGTCGGTGAATCTATCAATCGGCATCCAGCCTAACAACATCGCGTACGGTATAATACATCGTACGGCAGCCTCTAGTCAAGGATATGGATCAATCATCAAGTCAAACTCATCGCACACGGAAAATCAATGTACGGCGGCATTAAGCTAATAGGGATCCTATCATCCTATAAGACAAATGAGGGTACAGCCTAATATCACGTACGGCCTATTGTCCATGATTCACAACATTCTATATATGTGTGTGTGTGTGTGTGTGTGCGCGCGCCTACGTCCTAGGTCACATCCGCAATAATCTCATATCAGGGGACTGACAGGGTATAAATCATCTCGATTGACTCGCATCCATATACCAACATATCATCATATCATCATATCCGTCTTATATTCTTTCATCGCATTTATATCTCACATCAAGCCGAGTTTACATAAGCATTCTATCTCTACTATATGTATAAGTATCTAATCTAACATACATACCCGAACCATACAAGCGGATTTTAAAAGAAGCGAATCGTAGTTTTGAAAATAGGAGTTACGGTGTTTTTAAGGAAAATATATCATTTGAAAATCCGTAACGTCCCCTAAGGTATCTGTTTAAAAGATGAATACGATTTTTCAGTTTAGAAATATATATGGTTCGGATGACACATCTACGTCGACTATTGTCACGACCCAAAATTCGGCCCGTAACCGGCACTTAACCACGTAACGTCTACAGACGTAACGCGACTAAGTAAGCCGAAACCCAGAAATCAAAACCATTAAAAGTAATGAGTGTTAAAACATTTTAATATAAACATTTGTTAAAACGTTTAAAAAAGCTTAAGTTGTATAGTAAAATTCTTTAAAGTCAAGTTATTATCTTAAAAATTTTGGCAGCATTTCCTTTGTAAAAACTAGCCCCAAAATCGGGTACAAGGCAATATATGAGTAAAATGATATATAGTAAGAATAAAGTATCCCAAACGGGAGCAATCACGCCAAACGGCGAAACAACCACAACAAATATAAATATACGGCGCCGTAGCGAAGAATGAGTAAAAGTAAGTGAAGACAACATGAAATATAAAACTACATAAATAATGTCGGCTCACAACGAGCTCGACACCAGAGTACAAATAATATACATCGTCCTCACAACTGGTCTCTAAGTCAATACATGGATAGTAGATGGAGAGTACTAGATACAACAGTGTATACAACTGGAAAATAGACAGATACCGCACAAAAACCCACCTATCAGGAAAAGGGCTCGCACGCCAACTGCAGTGGTATCTGTATCAAAAGATGCAACAAAACAGCCTGCCGCGACTACTCTGAGGGGCAACCTGCAAACACTGTGGCACAACGGGGGTGAGTTACCAACTCGTGAATAGTAGATAACATATAAATGTAATCGCGAGTATACACGTACTGCGATACTCTAACCTATGCCAACAGATAACATTTATATGATGAGCTGGATGCGTAATAATCATGCAACAAGTGCGATCTAATAACATCTCTATATGATGAGCAGGGTATGCAATAATCGTGCATAGCATGTGCAGTCTAATAACATCTATATAGGATGAGCAGGGTATGCAATAATCGTGCATAGCATGTGCAGTCTAATAACATCTATATAGGATGAGCAGGGTATGCAATAATCGTGCATAGCAAGTGTACTCTGTCAGGTAATACAGATACAGGATGAGATGTATAGCACTGAATGCTGAGCATGGGAATAAATAACATCTACACGGTATGTCAACATGGAAAATAACCGGTGTCCATCAATACACCCAAATCCCAGTAAAACTCAGGCACCGTCATCCTTATCGGCCCTCAAATTTTGTAAATCTCATAGAATCATGAGTGCCCAACATCGGCACTCGAAATATCATAAAATAATCGTGTCTAGCATCGACACGTAAAACCTCAAGTAGCGGGCTCCATCAGTCCGGATCGGCCCACATGCTCCGTCTGCGGAATCGGCCCTCGGCCCCGGCAGTACACGTCATCCCGTATCCATCTATCGACTCTGGTCGGTATCCTCCGGATAACCGCCAGGTCCAACCAATCACCGGTAGGTAGTAGTCCCTCCGCCGGGCTCACCGTCTAACAATACGAGTCTTCTTGTCCCGGGGTACCATACCGGGTCCACCATGTACCCGCAATTGGTGTCTACCACTCCTCGAATCGGGTATACTCACACAAGCTCTTTGGAACCGAGAAAACTCATGGTGGACGCACTGAAATATCATATCAAGACAAACCGGGTTTTTAAAACAGTGCGTATTTGTAGGGTGTTGGAGATAGTGCCCTCAGAGTCAATTATTGGATCACAGGCACGTGATTGCAATGATTGAGGGAGGACCTATCCCGGTACGACAGTCTTACTCGAGATGATAGTATGCTATCTGGTTTACCTTTATCATCGTGTACTGCTTTAGGTGACCTGACAGGTCGCTATTGCACGTTGATAGAGCCCCTAGGATTCTTGCTTGACTGCCGGCAGTATGAGGGCAATCATATACGTGAGAGCTGGGGTCTACAAGCATATCCTTAAAAGTCCCTAGTCGTGGGAGTTTCGAGACAGGGCATCGATTCTCCAGAGTAGACTAGTGTATACAGTCGAGACCCCGACGAGGGGCGGTGGCCGGTCTCACAAGCCACTGGTGTCAGTTGGTTCACCTAAGATGTATACAGGTTCTCATTGGGTTATGAGTACACCGGACAGGACTCGCTGGGAACATGCTAGTTGGTCTTATACCTGACGTCAGATAGCAGTTCCCAGGTGACATGTGTACAAGTTAGTTCATCGACCTGGGGATCGTCATTTGTCTCGTGTGAGTTCCCACTGTGCTTTGATTACTACCCTACCACGGCTCAAAGGAGTCGTGCAAACAGGTTTTAGTTGGGTACAGTCCCGAGCCACATGGAGGCAGTGAGCGGATCTTCGGGGGTTCGTCTCTCCCGGTATTGGGGGTGAGGTCGCGCTGTGTCTAGGAGAGCCATTACACGAAGTCCTTGGCCAAGGCAGGAGATTTACTGGTAGGTATTCCAGTAGTATCTCAGGGTGTTCTGGGCTACACTCCGACACGACTTGTACCGCTTTTGGGGGTCTGACTTTTACCCACCCCCTAGGCCCGACATGCGATGCTCATAGACGAACGGACCGGACTGTACGGATATTGTCACTGACAGGCTCAGTAGGGTGTCAGGATGAGTTCGCTCATCGACGTCCCTTTTGGTCGATAGCTGGTGGCCCGTTACGTATTGGCTTATACCTCTGACGTGCTAGTGGTTAAATCCACAACCATTGTATTGACGAGTCTTTAGAGTCCACCACACTTTCAGTTACTCAGCTTTCGGGCGAAACGCTGTAGAGGCCGTATGGAGATATGGCAGGGTCCGATCAGATACGTGCGGTATTGCACGGATCAGGATCGGACGGTTTGTACTAGAGGCCGTATAGCAATATGGCAGGGTTCGATCAGATACGTGCGGTATTGCACGGATCCGGATCGGACGACCATTACTAGCCGGTTTTGTTTTAAGCCGGATCCTAGTTTAGTACAGTGTAGATTTTGTCTCTTTGCATTTGTATCCGGACGGAATACAGATGCGGGTGTGTATGCACAGTATCGGGGTTTTCCTGTAATTTATTACGGGACCAGTTTTCTGGGGTTGCCAGTTTGCATTCCGTTCCGGCCGGTTTTCCTTTGTTCTTTCCCGGCCGGACTTTTCCGATGGAGGGGGTTATTTGCAATTGTGCAAATAACATTTGTGGAGGGGGTTTCTTGCATATGGATTAATTATGATAGCATCTTTTTGATACCATTCTTTCTTCCATCACTTGCATTTATGGATGGGTATGGGTTTGATGTAATAAGCATGGTTGATGTCTTTGTATATGGTCACCCCTTCCCTTTACACTACCATCACCTCCCTCTTGTTCTTTTGTTCACCTCCACCATTCTCTTGCTCAAAAAGGGGGGCCGGCCATTCATTTGAGAAAGAGAGTGAGTTCATTTTGAAATGAGAGAATGGTTTTCATATCATTATTACATGCTACACAAATTCCATCTCCACTTGAAAAGTCTAGTTCATACCATTCCTCCATCTGTGGCAACCAACCCCAAAGAGACAAAGCACTACACATTCTACAGCATATCTTGGGCATGTCGACTTGCCAGCTTCATGCCCGAGTTTCCTCGGTATTGAGGTGGGAGCCCGTAAAAGATACAGGCGATGTGGTGCCCTTCCGGCAAGGAGGCGACGACCGGAGGATCCGCGGGAGATCGGGACGACGACGAGAAGACCGGAGGACTCGGATCACTCGGTATATCTCTAACCCGTCTTGTAGTTAGCTAGATCTAGTTTAATGGCCCGATCCGGGGTTTAGTGCGCGGTGGTGCCGGTTTGCTAAGTCCGCAAAATTAAAGTTTATCACCATTTCCGCATTTGGTCGTCGGATTGACGACCGGGGCGCCGCCGTGCACTTACAGTGGTATCAGAGCCTCACCATTAACTTCGTCTAGCTTCGTTTGATGTGTTTTCCATTTCCGATCGACCAAAATTCCAAAATCTACATTTTCCTTTACATCAGTTTTCTGTCGAAATTTTTTGAAGTCTAAAAATTTTTCAGGTTGTAGAAAATTGATGTACTAGAAGTTCTAAGAAATCTGGAAAAATTCGAGACACTGATCTCTTCAGTGGAGCGCGGAACCGCGGCAAAACCCTACTTGTTGCCGCGGTTCCGCCGCAGTATGGAGGATTCAGTGGGTCGGGTTTTTACAGTGGGCTTCTGGGGTGATTTTAGGGGTTTTGGAATATTAATTTTGGGCCCAGATTTTCTGTGAGTGCTACAGTATTGCTTGGGGGCCCACTTGTTAATTTTTGATCGATCGGATATATTTAAACACATTATTTCACAGTATTTACATTATATCTGCGACCGTGAATGTCACTCGATCGGTAAATCCGGTCTAACTGGTATAGCCCGGTTAGACGGATTTGCGAACGTGACTTTCACGTTGATGTTCTGTGTTTTGCTGTGATGTTGCGGATCGGTCGTGGGGATAGCCTGGATGCAATGCTAGTACAGTGTTGTTTTATTATGTACATTTGATATTGCGGGGCGAGCGTCCGACATGTGGACTGCCGTTACTGCCTGTTTGTATTATTCTTTTGGGGCACGACCTGGTTGCGGTCGATGTACCCGTTGTATGTATATTTTACTTTCTGTACTAGGGTTATCCCGCGGAGGGGTGCACGAATAGCCGGGTTCTAGAAGGCAACGGGCCCGCATCTCAGGGCATTGAGACGGAGGGGGCTTCAGTCTGGAATTGGCGGGCTATTCGCCGCACTCGTAGGGGGTACAGGTTGACCCAGGAGGGGTGCCCAAGTTACCGGATTCCGTGAAGTGCTGGGTGGTCCATTCACGGTGCTGAAGGGGGCTGCCTCGCTTCAGGTTTTGGCGGGTGACTTGCTGCGCCCGTAGGGGTCTAGGATTTCATTGCACAGGCTATCCACACGACCAGGGGAACGTCGGGTTTCAGTAGTGGCTCTGTGAAACCCGGGGATCCCAGATATCTGTATTGTTCTGTGATGCTGTACATTTCTGTGATGTTGCATTTTATTCACGCCTTGAGCGAAATACTATATATTGGTATATATATTAGTAGATGTTGTATATGTTTTTCATCCGCGCTAGTCCAGTCCCCGCTCTGCCGTTAGTTAGCTAACCTAACGGGTGATGACGGGACCCAGTGGCGAATGCGGATGGCATATACGTACGTCAGTATATTTTCGTTCTTTGTGGTGTGATCAATTGATGGGACTGCATTGATTCGGATCAATGCAAGTTAAACAAACCTATTCTGATGTTGTTGGAACACTTTTTCAAAAAGCTGTTATTGCAAGGACGTTCACTTTTGTTTTGCATCGTGGTATTCATTTGGAATATCCTGCTCCTCAGTCGACGAGGCAAGGGCCGAGATCCCTTCACCGGGAGTGACCCCTTGGACAGAAGTTTGCGTCAGGGCATTAACTTCACTATAGCCGATTACTTTTGCTTTGCATCGTGGTATTCAGTTGGAATATCCTGCACCTCATTCTACGGGGAAAGAGCCGAGATCCCTTCACCGGGAGTGACCTCTTTAGTAAAAGTTTTCGTCACTATATTTTCTAAAAAGCTATCCGTTCCTTCAACGATATCAAGTTCATTACGTTAAAGGTTTTCGCCAGAAACCATTCGTAGCCCTCCGTCGTTTCATATGGGTAGTCAATAGTATTCAAGCTGTGTTTGTTAGCCAAAGTCAAGGAACAGTGTTGGTTATTCATATGCAGCATAGATAGATGCGTTGGTTTGGGGCAGTCGTATAGCCTTGTTGGCCAAAGTCAAGGGTTTGTGCGGGTGGGCTCAAATTAACCTGGAGAATGACGGGCAGAACTTGACATGTGACTTATGATTTGTTGGCCAAAGTCAAGGTCATAAGAGCATGGGGTAGAAATCACATCGGGAGTTTCAAAAGAACTGAAACTTGCCAGATATGCGCATACCTTCTGGAGTGTTATAGCGTGAGCGGATTCCGTCACGTTATCATGCGATGATAGTTGGATCCCGATTCCCACTGATGAGTTGGTTTACTCCTCGGGTGACCCCGACTAATTCTTCTTTCAGGTTTGGAAGAGGATTTGAGGTACAGTGGGAGGTTTCCAGATTAGATAAATTGGTAACCATTCTGATCTTGGTTAGAGTGCACGCTGAGTGTTTCTTTTCTCTCTCTCTCTTGGCAGCGACCATTGACCCGACCCTAAGACTATGACTCAGTGACCAAGTTGACCGAACCTTCTTAACACTGGCTTTTGGATTGTCAGAGTTGCAGACCTCATTGCCACTCCTACTTTTACCCTTTTCTCCAGGACACCCCGTATTACTACGAACGTCCACTTCCATTGGACAAAACCATCGTATGGTTATATACGAACTCGAAGGAATTCGAGGATGGTTTCCGGTTCTGGAGAAGACGGATAGGATTATTCAGTTTTCTTTTCCCTTTTACCTTCTCTCAAGATGTGAGTACTCCTTGGTTTAGGAGATAGTACACCTATTATGCAAATTGGATAGTCTTCTTCCAAACCTTAGGCTGGTGCCGACCGGTAGGGAATGAAGAAAACCAATTAGCCTAAACGGTGTACAGAAGGTATTAAGATTAAGACAAAGCAAGGGATTAGTAAGAGGGCAAAGTAAAATGCGACTGATATTCACGACCAAACCAAGTATTTCTTCGCCAATCCTAAATCACCTTTGTATTTCTCCAGGACACTCCGTATCACTACGAAGATCCACAGTTCATTGGATAATCCATCGTATGGTTATATACGAACTCGAAAGGATCTTGTTCCAGTTCGGGGATGGATTCTGGTCCAGGAGAAATAGGAATAAGGTTTATTCGGTTGTCTTTTATCTTCACCTTCTCTCGCATTGCGAGTGCTCCTGGGACTAGGACAGTACACCCATTATGCTTATTGGATAGTCTTCTTCCAAACCATAGGCTGGTGCCGAACGGTAGGGAAGGAAGAAAACCAATTGGCCTAAAGGGGTGTGCAGAAGGAAATGACTAAAGACATATAAAGGGATTTGGTGAGGTGGCAAAGAATTATACGGTTATAGTTGTGAATCTGGATAATGTAAGAGGCATTACTAGGAATACCAGAATACCCCATCGAAACATTTCAATGTTTCAGTTCAACTGTGTACTGTTAAAAGAAAACTGATTTCCCGATTAGACACTTGCTCCAGGGTATGTATTTACCAGGTTTGATTCTCACATCTGTATGGTTTTACAGATGATGAGTGGGAGTAAGTTGTTGGGAATTAGGTGATCATCCTCATTATATCACGATTCGTTGTAATCGGTGATATTTGAGGAGATCACCTGGGCTGTTTGCCGGTCGGCAAATATTTGGTTTTGAATATCCGCTGTTGTGCACCAATTTCAAATTGATATATCTGTACGTCTATTTTCATAGAATGAGATATACCTTTTGATATTATGTCGATGACATTTACCTATATCAGTGGATGGTTAGGTAAGGAGCATTAAACAGCGGTGTAATTCTTCTTAATCATAAGTACAGTTTTCAACCTACGACGCACAGTGAAAGAATTGTTAGACTCAGCGGACTTATACAGAGTAATGTATGTTGTCCAGTGTCCATTAGGACAGAGGGGTTGGTCCTCATACTATATTCTGTTTACTTTTAACTTCTCTAGTTCTTAGACATGTGTTTCGTAGAAACACAGGGTCTAAGTTTTGAGGAGTTATAGGTATTTGAATAGGGTAGAGAACCAGGTGTAGCAAGTATCGGGATTCTTCAAGGTGATCGAAGATGTAGATACTTGTGTATGGTATTCAGTTGATAGTAATGATAAAGAGTAATTGCTTCTCTTTCAGGTTACTCATAATTGGAAGCATTCCTAAGTTGAGTAACGCTGATAGGCCTCTCTCCATTTAGTTGACATGCACTGGAAACAGCTGCATGATTTGAATCTGGTTAAATTAAATCAGTGCCTCTGGTTCTATATTGGATATAGTACAGTTCATATCTTAACATTGTTAAGGTACGGGGAGTTGTCCGGCTTATGATTAAAACCAGACTCTGGATAACTCAAGGCACGTTTCTGTAATGGCTGTTTGTGGGTTGACCCAGGCTATGACGAGGGTTGATTTTCTACCATCTGGCAGATCAATAGAAGTATTGTTCTAGACTCGCCACAGTTTTATTAAAAATGGATTTTTTCAAAAACAGTAGTGGGAGTATGGTAGAACTGGAAGTGATTCCAGAACCGCAAACGATTACTGAAGATTTGATAAGGAACCTAAACATTCAATCTGATTTGACATTCCATTGGCCACTCCGCAGATAAGGTGGGTAACTTCAGGCACCCGAGAGGTACTCCGGTAGCCTCAAGGACGGTGACAGGGAAGTTCTTGTTTACCCACACTTGCCATTGTTGTTGTTCCAGGCTGCGAGACCCGGCAGGAGGATGAGTATAGCGTCGTTCTAAACTAGCTTTAGAAGTGCGCGTCTATATGACTCTGCCAGAGGGTTGTCGTAGTCAGTGGGAGCAGCGGAAGCATTGGTGGACATCAGGCTTATGTCTATTTATAGACTAAAGCAGATATAGCGGAGATAGATCATCTATTTCTGATGTGACAGTCATAGGTTTGGCGTCATCAGAATAGGGGATGGATCTGTTGAGAAGGTAGTAGGGTGTGATATCCGGGTTATGGATGACATACACAAAGTAGGAAGTGATATTCCTATACTACGATCGGTTATACTTTGGTCGTCACATAGTGGTTTCTCCACAAAGGACTTGGATATAATATCCGACATTCTGGTTACTAGATCTATGGTTTTAGATCTAGATTTGGGTGGCTTCCCAATCAGGGTACTTTGACAGCATTCTAAGAGTATTTAGAATGAACGACTCCTGGCACGGTAGTGTACCTGCAGGTGATGGAGTCACCCTCTCTAAAGGTGTCTTATAGACTAAAGTAGAGAGGGATGTGCATGATTGGCAGATCACTTGCTTAGGCAATTGAGTCAATCATGAAATGTCAAGTACCACACCAGATGTTGTTCTTGCACTAGATGCAATAAGTTGACATTGATCCAATCCTGGAGAAACAGTCGGAAGCAGTTATAGAACATAAGTGGATGTTCTAGGGATATGATAACGACAGCCTCATTTGGGAGACAGTTATCATTCCAGGCTTCCAAGGTGACCTGGACGACAAGGAGGTTGTCAGAGTTATAGTTTTCCCTCTGACGAGGGGCAGTATTTTGGACAGGTGATCCAAGGCAATACTGAGGGAGGCATGGCACAGGATACTGATTAAGTTCAGTTGACGATACAGTCTGAGAAGTTTGGATTTGGAGTTCATTTATGAGCTAGGTCCCATCAGATATCCAGACATTCTAAGACAGGTATTGCTCTTTTCGGGAGATGGTTTTCTCCGCGAACTTGAGATATAGAGAGACATAGAAAGAAACTTCAAGGCGGATCCACTCAGTGAGGCTATTTCTCGAACGCAATAGTCTTCCAAACAGGCTTTGTGAGACTGACTAGTAGAGGAGTTGGGTGTTCGGTATCACACGGGCTGTGAGTATGCGACATCGCAATAATTAGCCTTGAGTGCAAGTGGGAGATTGTTGGAGATAGTGCCCTCAGAGTCAATTATTGGATCACAGGCACGTGATTGCAATGATTGAGGGAGGACCTATCCCGGTACGACAGTCTTACTCGAGATGATAGTATGCTATCTGGTTTACCTTTATCATTGTGTACTGCTTTAGGTGACCTGACAGGTCGCTATTGCACGTTGATAGAGCCCCTAGGATTCTTGCTTGACTGCCGGCAGTATGAGGGCGATCATATACGTGAGAGCTGGGGTCTACAAGCATATCCTTAAAAGTCCCTAGTCGTGGGAGTTTCGAGACAGGGCATCGATTCTTCAGAGTAGACTAGTGTATACAGTCGAGACCCCGACGAGGGGCGGTGGCCGGTCTCACAAGCCACTGGTGTCAGTTGGTTCACCTAAGATGTATACAGGTGCTCATTGGGTTATGAGTACACCGGACAGGACTCGCTGGGAACATGCTAGTTGGTCTTATACCTGACGTCAGATAGCAGCTCCCAGGTGACGTTTGTACAGGTTAGTTCATCGACCTGTGGATCGTCATTTGTCTCGTGTGAGTTCCCACTGTGCTTTGATTACTACCCTACCACGGCTCAAAGGAGTCGTGCAAACAGGTTTTAGTTGGGTACAGTCCCGAGCCACATGGAGGCAGTGAGCGGATCTTCGGGGGTTCGTCTCTCCCGGTATTGGGGGTGAGGTCGCGCTATGTCTAGGAGAGCCATTACACGAAGTCCTTGGCCAAGGCAGGAGATTTACTGGTAGGTATTCCAGTAGTATCTCAGGGTGTTCTGGGCTACACTCCGACACGACTTGTACCGCTTTTGGGGGTCTGACTTTTACCCAACCCCTAGGCCCGACATGCGATGCTCATAGACGAACGGACCGGACTGTACGGATATTGTCACTGACAGGCTCAGTAGGGTGTCAGGATGAGTTCGCTCATCGACGTCCCTTTTGGTCGATAGCTGGTGGCCCGTTACGTATTGGCTTATACCTCTGACGTGCTAGTGGTTAAATCCACAACCATTGTATTGACGAGTCTTTAGAGTCCACCACACTTTCAGTTACTCAGCTTTCGGGCGAAACGCTGTAGAGGCCGTATGGAGATATGGCAGGGTCCGATCAGATACGTGCGGTATTGCACGGATCAGGATCGAACGGTTTGTACTAGAGGCCGTATAGCAATATGGCAGGGTTCGATCAGATACGTGCGGTATTGCACGGATCATGATCGGACGAATATTACTAGCCGGTTTTGTTTTAAGCCGGATCCTAGTTTAGTACAGTGTAGATTTTGTCTCTTTGCATTTGTATCCGGACGGAATACAGATGCGGGTGTGTATGCACAGTATCGGGGTTTTCCTGTAATTTATTACGGGACCAGTTTTCTGGGGTTGCCAGTTTGCATTCCGTTCCGGCCGGTTTTCCTTTGTTCTTTCCCGGCCGGACTTTTCCGATGGAGGGGGTTATTTGCAATTGTGCAAATAACATTTGTGGAGGGGGTTTCTTGCATATGGATTAATTATGATAGCATCTTTTTGATACCATTCTTTCTTCCATCACTTGCATTTATGGATGGGTATGGGTTTGATGTAATAAGCATGGTTGATGTCTTTGTATATGGTCACCCCATCACTTTACACTACCGTCACCTCCCTCTTGTTCTTTTGTTCACCTCCACCATTCTCTTGCTCAAAAAGGGGGGCCGGCCATTCATTTGAGAAAGAGAGTGAGTTCATTTTGAAATGAGAGAATGGTTTTCATATCATTATTACATGCTACACAAATTCCATCTCCACTTGAAAAGTCTAGTTCATACCATTCCTCCATCTGTGGCAACCAACCCCAAAGAGACAAAGCACTACACATTCTACAGCATATCTTGGGCATGTCGACTTGCCAGCTTCATGCCCGAGTTGCCTCGGTATTGAGGTGGGAGCCCGTAAAAGATACAGGCGATGTGGTGCCCTTCCGGCAAGGAGGCGACGACCGGAGGATCCGCGGGAGATCGGGACGACGACGAGAAGACCGGAGGACTCGGATCACTCGGTATATCTCTAACCCGTCTTGTAGTTAGCTAGATCTAGTTTAATGGCCCGATCCGGGGTTTAGTGCGCAGTGGTGCCGGTTTGCTAAGTCCGCAAAATTAAAGTTTATCACCGTTTCCGCATTTGGTCGTCGGATTGACGACCGGGGCGCCGCCGTGCACTTACATAGGGTTCCTAGGCACACCCATGAGGTTCTACAACTGATCAAACATATCCAATTCAAA
This sequence comes from Agapanthus africanus, assembly GCA_030015575.1. NCBI lineage: Eukaryota > Viridiplantae > Streptophyta > Magnoliopsida > Asparagales > Amaryllidaceae > Agapanthus > Agapanthus africanus. The sequence goes on along the minus strand of CM057337.1, from coordinate 252,774,841 downwards.
TTTTTCTATGTGCCAAAGAACCCTAAACTTGATCGTTACTAGAGGTAAGACGAAACAAACAAGCAAGCAAACTACATTGCTACTAAATGAATGGAAATACAACCTTTGTAGATCCGGTCCTCCACTTCTTTAGCTCCGTGATGACGTCCCTCCGCTGCGATCATCGGATCCCGGACTCTATTGTCGGTTTCATCGGAGAAATGGGCGGGCTAGGTCGATGACTTCGATGCCGAAGATGATCTACGTCGAGGCAACTCTAACTCAAACTCCATCTTCACTTAGTCATGAAACTTGTGAAGATAACACACTCTACTACATGGCAAGTGGTAGAGGATGAAGAAATAGGAAGTGGGTTCACTTTGGAATTGGATTTCTCACTTGGATTCATCACTTGGAATTTTCAAGAGAGCTTTCTTCTCTTCATGAAGAAGAAGAAGAAGAAGAAAAGAAAATGAATTATGAAAAAATCTCCAAAAAGAAAATCAAGTGATGGTTATCAATTAGCAACCATGGGTGAGTGTAACTAATGTAGAGAATAAACTAGGTTTTAGTTTAATGGTTAGGTTAAGAATAAAACAAAATGGCTTAGACTTTGTCAAAGATGCTATGAAGCTTCATGAAGCTTTAAGCCAAAGTGAGAAAAGCCACCACCATTTTGTTTTTGTTTCTTGCCAAAAATAAATAAATGAAATAAATAAATAAGGAAAATGAAACCCTAACCATTAACTAAACATGGTGTATAGCATACACACACCCAAGTTTGCATGTATCATCAAACATGATACAATCAAGTGCACAAAAATATATCACATATACTACTTGTGCACATCAAGTGAGAAAATCAATCTTAAGTGAATAAATACTAGTTAATGTAAAGTAATATATCAAGTATATAATTATACATTAAATCATTAAATCAACACTTGATTTAGTGATCCGGTCATACCGCATATAACCGACTAATATCAAGTGTATCAATATATCGAATCAACATTTGATTCGGTAACCCGGCTATATCTTATATAACCGTCCGATGATATGATACAAATCGCGAGAATAGAATCCAGTATCACATACTGGTATTATTCTCGGTCCCGTACATATCTCATATGCGCTCATATTTCGTTTCGCTTGAGCCAGGAAACCACTGTGTACGACTCTAAAGACTCGTCAATACGCCGGCAGCAGGTGATGATCATATCAAACACCCATAAGCCGCAAGCGGTCTGCTAAACGTAACGGCCACCCGGGTATTGAGCGATCAGAAGATCAACGAGCAAGCCCGCTCACACTCCTGTGAATCCAACCAGTAACACTTATCGTACAGTCCGGTCTGTTCGTCTGATATGTCGCATATCTCGCCTAGGAGTGGTAAACGTCAGACCCCAGTAGCTTGATAGGTCATGCCAATGTAAGGTCCATAACATAGCGTGAAACTACTGATAACTCTTACCAGTATATCACTGCAACCCTGGCCAGGGATTTCCAGTTATGGCCCATCGAGCATAGCGCAACATCAACCCCCAATACCGGGAGAGACGAATCCCCTCCTATCGCTCATTGCCTTCATGTGAATCGGGATTGTACCCAAAAACCACCCGTTTGCACGACTCAGTAGAGCCGTGGTAGGGTGGAAATCAAAGCACAGTGGGAGACACACAAGACTCAATGACGATCTCGGGTCAACAGACTAAGCTGTACCAGTGTCACCAGAGAACTGCCATCTGACGTGAGGTATAATACCATCTGGGAGTTCTCGGCGAGTCCGTTCAGTGTACCCAGTCTCCACTGAGCACCCGCATACCATCTCTGATGTCAAACACCAATGGATATGGGATCATCCATCGCCCATCACATGGGTCGAGAAGATATACGCTAGTCTACTCTAGAATATCGATGCCCCGTCTCGATATTCCCACGACTAGGAACATTGAAGGATGTACTCATGGACTACCCTGGCCCCACTAGTATGATCTACATCATAGTCCTGGAAGTTGAGCACACATCCTAAGGGCTTTATCAACATATAATCGAGAGACTGCAAGTATACATGTTAAGATAAAGAGCAACCAGATAGCGTACTATCATGTCGAGCAAGAAAGTCCTACCTATATATGTCCTAGCATCCACTACAATATACATCCAATGTACAGTAATGGCTTCTAGGGCATACATATAACTAACAATCTCCAACTTGCACTAGGGCCATCTGTAGCAGTGGTTGCAGTATCTATTACTCAACCATCCCATATAAGTCTCTCTCTGGGAAAAGGCCTTTGTGAGTGGATCCGCCGTGTTGTCCTCTGAGTCTACTCTCCTAACCTCGATCGCCCTGGAGATCAACTATCTCCATGATCCGGTGATGCTGCCTCAGAATATGTCTGGGTCACTGATGGGACCATGGTTCCTGGGCCAAAGCCATACTTCCATTGTCACACAATGGTAGGAACCTAGTTCATCTCATGAACCAATATACACCCAAACTGCCTCTTTGGTAGTATCTTTAATAGCGATGTTACCAGCCTTTATCGTCTAGTTTGCCACGGTATCTAGCTTGGAAATCTTCCAACATACCGTCCCTCTACTGAGGGTAAAGACAATGCCTGTGACTGACATTCAGTCGTTCTCATCACCCTGGAACCTTTCCAGTGATTCTCCCCAGGATCAACTGATACCATCTCACTACAACTAGTGAGAATCCTAACATCCATTTAGATCTATCTTATAGATCCAAATCCCAGGATTTATGAGGTATCATCTTGATCCTATTGGAGAATCCATATGATAAGAGGAGATCGACCGATCGTAGTATAGGAAACTCTTTTCCTATCAAGAGTATGTTATCCATGTACTCTACGAGGATCACCACCTTACTCTCTACTACCTTTTTGTATATACAAGGTTCGTCTACCATTTTGATGAAGTCAAACTCTTTGACTACCAAATCAAAACAGACGTTCCAACTCCGCGATGCCTGCTTTAATCTATAAAGCAACTTGCACACGTTTCCGCTGCTCCCACTATTTACGAAGCCCTCTGGCTGTGTACTTATAGACGTTCTCTTCTAAATCAGTATTTAGAAAAGCAGTCATGACACCCAACCACCAGTTATCGTAGTCATGGTATGTAGCAATGGCAAGTAGGATCCAGATGGACTTAAGCATAGCCACTGGAAAAGGTTTCATCATTATCCACGCCTGGTCGATGACGAAAACCTTTAACAAGTCTAGCTTTGAAAGTCTCAACTTTTCCATCTACACCAAGTAATTTTCTCAAGATATACTTGCTCCTGATGGGGATTTAACCCTTCAGATACAGCAACCAAAGTCCATACTTTGTTGGTGTACATGGATTCCATCATTGATCGCTAAGCATCCAGCTATTCTTACAGAGTCCCTACTCTCGATGGCCTGCTCGAAACTAGTTGGGTCATCATCTTATGATGCATTCCTCGCTCCCACTGTCATCGAGAAACCGAAGTATCTCTCAGGCGGATGAGGAACCCTGCTAGATCGGCGGAGAGGCTGAGGTTTGTCGGAATCTATTGAATCCTTTGGTTCTATCAAATCAGCTGCAGTTTTGTATAGCTAGAACCTTTCCAGTTCTACAGAACTGACCCTGCCTCGATCTTGTCCGGATTTTGCTTTTGACATAGGCCGTACAATTCCAAATCTTAACTTACTTAAGAGATAGGTTCTTCCTATACCATATCTCATATGGAGTGGTAGGCACTGATTTGATTCGAACCCAATTAAATAGGTATGCAACTTCTCAAGTGCATAACCCCTAAAAAGAAAAATGTAACTCAGTAGTACTCATCATAGAGCACACCATATCATATAGGGTGCTATTGCCCCGTCCTGATACAGCGTTGTGCTGTGGTGTAATCAGAGGAGTAATACCGAGAGAGAATCTCATTCACCTTTAGAATAGTCCAGGAATTCTATGCACAAGTATTCTCCTCCCTGATCTTATCATAGGACAAAATACTTATACCCGGTTTTTGGTTCTCTACTTTTAATTTATATTCTGTGAATATCTCAAAAGCTTCGGACTTATGTTTCAGCAGGAACATGTAACTGATTATTGAGAGATCATCAGAGAATGTAATGAAGTACAAAGAACCGGTCCTAGCATATGCAGACAGGGGACCTTACATACATCATCATGTATCAATCCCAAGAGTCTACTTACTCTTTCCCTTTTTCCAGAGCTATGGTCATCTAATCTTTGTGACATGACCGGCAAGTTTCATGAGATGTAAATTCAAACTAATTTAAATATGCATCTAAATGTAACTTCAGCCAGTCGGGTCGCATTGATATAACCTAGTCTACAATGCCTTAAGAAGAAATCGTTCATCCCTGAACTCTTCCTCTTGTGTGTGTTCTGTATACTAAGAACTGTAGTTTGATTTAGAACGTCAATGCTTTTAGATAACGTGCCTGAACCGATCAACTTTTGAAATGTAGGAAATGTTCAAAACATTATCCAACAATACAAAATTATATCCTTTCTTTACTAGAGACTGATATGATTTTGTATATCAGGTTCGGTATCTAATAGCAATTGTTCAGAATCAATGTATTAGTAATACAGGGTGACAGTGACCAACAGACTTGGCTGCAACACTTGCACCGTTTTCTGTCTCATGAAACTTATCACCCGTTCTCAGTTCTCTACCTTTCTGTAGCCCATGTAACAAATTACATATGCGGGATCCTGATCTGGTATCAAATACCCAGGATGTAGAGGATACTGAGAAACAGTTCTTTGTAATGAACACACCCGAAGGAGATGCATCTCATGCACTTTCTTCGTTTGGACGGCATGGGAATCCTGGTATTCCCCTAATTCCTGCTCGGTCTTATAACAATTATAAGTTGGAGCGGGACCAACGTTCCCCAGCTCAGTATAACAAGCGGGTTCGGTCAATTCATCCATATTATTATCTTGATTAAGGCATGATATGGTCACTACCTAGAGAGAGAGAGAAGAAAACACTCTGCGTGCGCTCTTGCAAGATTAGATTGGTTATTTATTTTATCTAATCAGGATGGCTCCTACTGTTTTTATCAAATCTTCCTTCAAACCCTAAAAGGAAAGACTAGCCGGGATTAATTACACCCTACAAGTTCGCCAATCTTTCAGCCAGGCCAGTGCCGGTACTTTGAGGGAGGTTCCCCGTGCTTTCGCACGGACCTAATTAAAGTAAATCTCGTTTTCCCATAGGCGTAACCCCGTTGACACCTTTCTAGACACCTACTTGATCGGCTAATTGTAGATTGCAAAACTCTCCCAGGAGTAACAATTACTCGCAGTGGGTATCGGGATCCAACTATCATATAGAAGGTATGCAATCTCATTGCAAATTTCAACACTTGAAACTCCCGATAAAGGTTTTTACCCCTAGCACTTATGACCTTAACTATGGTCAACAAATCATAAGTACTAGTCAAGTTCTACCCGTCAATTCATGATTAATTAGACCCACCCACATGACCCTTAACTAAGGTCAACAAAGTCACGCGACTGTCCTAACTAATCGCATCATATGCGGTGTAGGAAGACATCACTTAGCTACCGTACACTGTGCCTTGACTATGGTCAACAAACACAGCACGAATACTAAGTACTCTACTTCCTAAAATGACGGAGGGTTGCAGATGGTTTTTAATAAAACCTTTAACGCTTTGAACTTGATCTCGTTGCGGAATCAAATGGTTTTTTAAATGGAGTGTTTTTTAGGCTTTTCTAGTTTTGCTAAAGGGGTCACTCCCGGTGAAGGGATCGTCGGCCCTTTCCTCATCGAATAAGGTGCAGGATATATAATCTATACCACTGTGCAAAGCAAAAACTGTAGAAGCAATCAAAAGAAAAACCGAGGGTTGTAGCATCTGCTAGTTATTGCTAAAGGAGTCACTCCCGGTGAAGGGATCTCGGTCCTTTCCTTATCGAATAAGGTGCAGGATGTTCTACAAAGAACACCGCGATGCAAAGCAAGAACTATAGCTACCTGTTTTATTTTTGAAATTCGATTCCACATATTTTAGGTTTATTTTCTTTCATTAATCATATTAATGAAGTCCCATCATTTACGTCCACGTAAACATCACAGATAAATATAACGTACGCTTATGCCATCCGCATTTGCCTCGATGTCCCGTCTGCACCGTTAGGTTAGGTAACTAACGCCAGAGCGAAGCAGGGCTAGCGCGGGTGTAAAACATAAGCAACGTCTATATATAATATATCCTATATACTATATACTATATCTATCTGAACATATCACATGATCACATCACAGATAACGCAGCAGAAAATATCATATGAAATATTGGATATACTAGGACGTCCGTGTTTTTAATACGAGCCAGTATAAAATACGGATTCCACGGTCATGATGAATAGCCAATCCCACACCCCTAGACCCCTACGAGAGCGGCAAGCAACCCTACCAATTCTAGGGTAAGGAGACCCGGACTCGACTCCTCGAGATGGTCTCCCACTGGACCCTAGAACCCGGTTACTTGTGCTCCCCTCCTTGGGTCTATCCTAATACGGAAAAGTAAATAATATACATCAACAGTGACATCTTCCGCAACCTGGAAGTGCCCCAATAAAAGAATATTACATACAAGTTTTTACATGAATGAAAATGAAAAACACTCGTCTCACATAAAAAACCCCGGCTATTCAAACATGACGATCCAATATAACATATCCAGCAACACATAACATCACATGTCATCAACGTAAGTAAATATGCGCATCCCAATTGTCGTTGACATATAGCAACGAAACCGGCGATATCACATATTACACTTACGGTCACAGAAAAGAAAGTGTAAAACTACAGCAGTTGGAATCCGCAAACTCTTTAGACATCACATGCCTAACCAAATGAATTCTTTAGACATCGCATGCCTAACAATTATAAACCCCGCATTTTAGTCTCATTATCGAAAACTCTTTTGAATATCAAGTCGGGCAATTCAACAAGATTCCCGCCATTTTGATCGAATGCTCATCGCAAACTTTAGTAGGCGGCCGCACCCCAATACCGTCGACGAAGTGCACCAAGGCGGAACACCGCTGCCGCGAGCACCCGAACGGATGCTTTCGGTGACGGGGTTCTCCTACAGTCACTTGGTCGGGGCTATGGGGTATAGCTATCTATTAAGTTTACCCGGCGAGTATCCGCGTACTCTACGTGATTGCGACGGATTTTTGATCGCATAAAAATTCCGTGGCAACCGATCAAGTGAGACTAAAGTGCTATGTTTATAACATCCAAATCAGTTATCTCATAACTACTTGTGGATTCCAAATATTGTATCACATTCTAGATAAATAGAAAATGTTAAACTTTCCGATCGAACATTCAAACACCCAAGTTTTCCCGAAACAGCTTAACACATGAAATAAGTTTAAGAACATTCACTTCATGCCATAGTACCAACGGTCCAGCCGTAGAAGGGTCAAGCCAACGCCTCACATGTGGCACGCCGTACTGCCCCAAACCCTAAGGTTCAAAAGGCAGTTCAAGACGGTCACATAATCGAGTTAAGCTTTGTTGTCTTCTAGAGGGTCCATCGCGTTACTTGCACTACTCAGAACGTTCTCAAACTACGGAAAAATCCAACAGTTGGAAATTTCCCGGTAGGGGAGAAATTGGGTATTTATATCCGGTCGAACTTTTTAACATGTTCTAAAATAGCCGGAAAAACACATAGATAAAATTAGACAATCCGATCGAATCTACGAACTCCCAATACAACCCAGAAAACTCAACTCTTGAGTAAACTTAAAAAATTCCCAGAAAACACAGGCATTGCATACGAGTCTTACTGTGTAAAGCACGTGACAAGATGCTCCTATATGGCCGCGGAACCGCCGCACATGCCAGGGTTGGGCCGCGGTTCCGCGGCGCTTTAGTCGAGATGGGTGCACGTGCTTCACAGTAACTCCTAGAAAACCCTACTGTATTTTTTGGATATTTTTAATTTGGAAAAATCCACTGTTTTGAAAAATGTACAGAGAAGGGTTATTTTTAGGGTTTCGGGGTTCGATCTGGTTTCTAACTTCGTCTACTCATCGCCTAAGACTCTAGCTAGGCTCTGATACCACTGTAGGGTTCCTAGGTACACCCATGAGGTTCTACAACTGATCAAACATGTCCAATTCAAATTTTTCTATGTGCCAAAGAACCCTAAACTAGATCGTTACTAGAGGTAAGGCGAAACAAACAAGCAAGCAAACTACTATGCTACTAAGTGAATGGAAATACAACCTTTGTAGATCCGGTCCTCCACTTCTTTAGCTCTATGATGACGTCCCTCCGCTGCGATCATCGGATCCCGGACTCTATTGTCGGTTTCATCGGAGAAATGGGCGGGCTAGGTCGATGACTTCGATGCCGAAGATGATCTACGTCGAGGCAACTCTAACTCAAGCTCCATCTTCACTTGGTCATGAAACTTGTGAAGATAACACACTCTACTACATGGCAAGTGATAGAGGATGAAGAAATAGGAAGTGGGTTCACTTTGGAATTGGATTTCTCACTTGGATTCATCACTTGGAATTTTCAAGAGAGCTTTCTTCTCTTCATGAAGAAGAAGAAGAAGAAAAGAAAATGAATTATGAAAAAATCTCCAAAAAGAAAATCAAGTGATGGTTCTCATTTAGCAACCATGGGTGAGTGCAACTAATGTAGAGAATAAACTAGGGTTTAGTTAAATGGTTAGGTTAAGAATAAAACAAAATGGCTTAGACTTTGTCAAAAATGCTATGAAGCTTCATGAAGCTTCAAGCAAAAGTGAGAAAAGCCACCACCATTTTGTTTTTGTTTCTTGCCAAAAATAAATAAATGAAATAAATAAATAAGGCAAATGAAACCCTAACCATTAACTAAACATGGTGTATAGCATACACACACCCAAGTTTGCATGTATCATCAAACATGATACAATCAAGTGCACAAAAATATATCACATATACTACTTGTGCACATCAAGTGAGAAAATCAATCTTCAGTGAACAAATACTAGTTAATGTAAAGTAATATATCAAATATATAATTATACATTAAATCATTAAATCAACACTTGATTTAATGATCCGGTCATACCTCATATAACCGACTAATATCAAGTGTATCAATATATCGAATCAACATTTGATTCGGTAACCCGGCTATATCTTATATAACCGACCGATGATATGATACAAATCGCGAGAATAGAATCCAGTATCACATACTGGTATTATTCTTGGTCCTGCACATATCTCATATGTGCTCCTATTTCGTTTCGCTTGAGCCAGGAAACCTCTGTGTAGGACTCTAAAGACTCGTCAATACGTCGGCAGCATGTGATGATCATATCAAACACCCACAAGCCGCAAGCGGTCTACTAAACGTAACGGCCACCCGGGTATTGAGCGATCAGAAGATCAACGAGCAAGCCCGCTCACACTCCTGTGAATCCAACCAGTAACACTTACCGTACAGTCCGGTATGTTCGTCTGATATGTTGCATATCTCGCCTAGGGGTGGTAAACGTCAGACCCAAGTAGCTTGATATGTCATGCCGATGTAAGGTTCATAACATAGCGTGAAACTATCGATAACTCTTACCAGTATATCACTGCAACACTGGCCAGGGATTTCCAGTTATGGCCCGTCGAGCATAGCGCAACATCAACCCCCAATACCGGGAGAGACGAATCCCCTCCTATCGCTCATTGCCTCCATGTAAATCGGGACTGTACCTAAAAACCACCCGTTTGCACGACTCAGTAGAGCCGTGGTAGGGTGGAAATCAAAGCACAGTGGGAGACACACAAGACTCTATGACGATCTCGGGTCAACAGACTAAGCTGTACCAGTGTCACCAGAGAACTGCCATCTGACGTGAGGTATAATACCATCTGGGAGTTCTCGGCGAGTCCGTTCAGTGTACCTAGTCTCCACTGAGCACCCGCATACTATTTCTGATGTCAAACACCAATGGATATGGGATCATCCATCGCCCATCACATGGTTCGAGAAGATATACGCTATTCTACTATGGAATATCGATGCCCCATCTCGATATTCCAACGATTAGGAACATTGAAGGATGTACTCATGGACTCCCCAGGCCCCACTAGTATGATCTACATCATAGTCCTGAAAGTCGAGCACACATCCTAAGGGCTTTATCAACATGTAATAGAGAGACTGCAAGTACACATGTTAAGATAAAGAGCAACCAGATAGCGTACTATCATGTCGAGCAAGAAAGTCCTACCTATATATGTCCCACCATCCACTACAATATACATCCAATATATAGTAATGGACTCTAGGGCATACATATAACTAACAGTATTTTCTTAAAATAATACCACGGTTCTCAAATCCAGAAATTCCATAAATCCAAACTCAATGCGTAAATCCATGCAATGTGTCGTATGACACTAAGAGTAAAAAGGGAAAACCGCTCTTTTTAATAAGAATCCAGTTTGAAAATATCTCACGCGGTCCCTATTTTCTTGAAATCAAGTCAATATCATCCATGTATGTAACATATATATGTATGTAGTTATGGATGTGCAAATGGATATATACGCGAATATGAGTGTAGCACTACTATGGAAATACAGTGTGCATGTGCGCAAGTATGAAAATATCAATATATGTGTGCACTTGTATGAATATACAGTGTGCAGGTGCGCAAGTATGAAGATATCAATATATGTGTGCATTGGTATGAATATACGGTGTGCAGGTGCGCAAGTATGAAGATATCAATATATGTGTGCACTGGTATGAATATACGGTGTGCAGGTGCGCAAGTATGAAGATATCAATATATGTGTGCACTGGTATGAATATACGGTGTGCAGGTGCCCAAGTATGAAGATATCAATATATGTGTGCACTGGTATGAATATACGGTGTGTAGGTGCGCAAGTATGAAGATACCAATATATGTGTGCACTGGTATGAATATACGGTGTGCAGGTGCGCAAGTATGAAGATATCAATATATGTGTGCACTGGTATGAATATACGGTGTGCACGTACGCAAGTATAAAGATATCAATATATGTGTGCACTAGTATGAATATACGGTGTGCAGGTGCGCAAGTATGAAGATATCAATATAAGTGTGCACTGATATACGACAAGTCATGACAATCATCAATGAAGCGGTAATCAAGACAATATATATATAATTCGTAGCAATCCTATAGTGCGAGTGTCATGGCAATCAGTAACGGTGTGAGTGTAACATACCAATAGTGCTCGTGCAGCTTGAACCGTTAGTGATAATGCAGTATTCTATATCTACCATTTCTATATGCAACAAGGAAGGTATGGTACAATGTACATATAAACATCTACGACTAAATATCCTATCGCGCCCTGACGCTTAACGCCATACGGGCGATTTTCCCGTAGATGTTAAATCTACTCACCTGGTCGCGTGCTAAGCGTAGCCGACCACCTGCTTCCCTCTTTGCGGCGTCCGACGTACCCACCTGCGAACCTAGCATTTACACATAGAAAATCCACATAAGAAAATATCTCGCAAAAACGTGATATCGAGATCAAACGAGAAACTCGCGTCGCGAACTAAACGCGCGTGTGTCTGATACGCTAGATCGTGTGTATACGCGTCTAAAACTACCCCGACACGTCGCGATACGCTGGACCATAGAACCCACTCACGTATCACACGTGTCGCGCAAACAAAACGTATTGGAAAAACGATATATCACCCCAGATTTTTACTCAGGTGAAAACTTACAAAATTGCACATGCCAAAACACTGGAATATGCAGCAGACTACCCTAGCCAAAACCTCAGCACCCAGAACCCCTATCTGGCCGCAATTTGCGGCCAGAACGAATAAACTGGCGGCCAAACAGTAGAGGTAGGGGTTCGTGCTCTGTGTGTTTAGTCTAGACCTAGTGTACATGCTCCAATTTCCTCAATTTTTCTCTGAAGTAACCGGTTCTAAAGCAGATCACAGAGCCAAGTTTTGCTTAAAAACGTTATATTTTGCACAAAATGAAAACCTAGGGTATTTTGGTGAAATCTGGGTTAAAGCTAGGTTTATGTGGCCCTAATAACACTTAACTGAGTTAATCTAACCACCAAAATCATCTCTTAACCAAAAGTCCACACTAATCACCATTTTAGTACTAAAACGCACAATTAACACTAACCGAAGCTATTTAACACACAAGCTTAGCAAAAAGGAGTTGGATTTAAGAAATATACCCCAATAGACCCTAGGAACCAAGAGAAGGAGGAGAAGAAGAAGATGAGGTGCTGTTGCTGCTGTTGGAGCTGCTGCTGATGCTGCTGGAGCTGATGCTGTTGTTGTTGCTGAAGCTGGTGCTGCTGTTGTTGCTTCAGCTGGTGCTGCTGCTATTGCTTCAGCTGCTGTGACTTCTGCTGCTGCTGCTGCTATTGTTGTGAGTGTGTGTGTGTATGAGTGAGAGAGAAGTGAGAAAGAGTTAACACAAAAAAGAAATGAGAGAACAAAAGAGTCAACACCCCCTCTCTCTCTTCATTTAATGCAAGCATGGGCATGGCCATCATGCACTCTCTCCCTCTCTCTCTCCAAGTCAACCATAACTCAATTCATTTTCTTTTTTAAAAAAATACCATTAATTAAAATCAATTTAGCTTAATAAGAAAGGGTTAGTCTACCATGGTTGCTAAATATGGTTTAACCCTAATTTTAACCCTAGTTTACATGCACAAGTGTGTGCAAAGCTAGAAAAATTCCAATAAAATATTCATTAAATTTGATAAAATATTTGAAAATCAATTTCGTAAATTTTTTATTAAAAACCACATATTAAAGTATAATTAGCCACTAATCAAATCCTAAGGTGTTACAATCTCCCCCCTTAAATAAATTCGTCAACGAATTTTAAAAATATAAAACTATGCATACCTTCAAAGAGATGAAGGAACTTCTTCCGCATCTCGCCCTCGGCCTCCCAAGTGATCTCTTCACCATTCGGGCTGCGCCAAAGCACCTTCACAGATGGCAAGACCTTCGATCGAAGTTTCTTCACCTGCCGGTCCAATATCACGACTGGCTGCTCGGTGAATGAAAGATCGCGCTCGAGCTGAACGGTCTGATACTGAATCATGTGCGAAGGGTCATGTAGATATCTGCGAAGTATCGACACGTGGAATACGGGGTGAACATCTGGGAAGTCGGGTGGAAGAGCCAAACGATATGCTACTGCGCCTATACGCTCGAGGATCTCGAAGGGACCTATGAATCTGGGGCTAAGCTTCCCCTTCCGTCCAAACCTCATCACTCCCTTCATCGGAGAGACCCTCAGAAAAACGTGATCGCCAACTGCGAACTCTAATCTGCGGCGGCGTCTGTCAGCATACGATTTCTACCTGCTCTGAGCTGTCCTCATCCTGTCTCAAATCAGCAGAATTTTCTCGGTCGTCTCCTGTACGATCTGTGGCCCCAAAATACTTCTCTCACTAAGCCCTGTCTAAGAGACGGGCGATCTACATCTCCTCCCATACAAGCCCTCGAAAGGTGCTATCTGAATAGTATCCTGGAAGCTATTGTTGTAGGAGAACTCCACCAAGGGAAAATGATGATCCCAGCTACCACCAAAGTCTAAAACGCACACTCAGAGCATGCCTCGAGAGTCTGAATAGTCCGCTCTGACTGGCCGTCGGTCTGCGGATGAAATGCTGTGCTGAAACTCAAGCGGGTGCCCAAAGCCTCCTGAAGCCTCTGCCACAGTCGGCTGGTAAACTGGGTGCCTCGGTCGGACACAATACACGTCGGGACTCCATGCAGTCGTACAATCCCGTCGATGTAAATCTGGGCATACTGAGCAATTCCGAAAGTCGTCTTCACCGGCAGGAAGTGAGCCGCTTTCGTCAAACGATCCACGATCACCCAGATGGAGTCATACTCTCGCCTGGTCCTGGGTAGACCCACAACGAAATCCATAGAAATCTGTTCCCATTTCCACTCCGGAATGGGTAACGGCTGTAGCTCTCCCGCTGGCCTCTGGTGCTCGGCCTTGACTTGCTGACAAGTCAGGTATCTCGACACAAAGTCTGTGATGTCCCTCTTCATTCCGTCCCACCAGTAAACATCCCTCATATCATGGTACATCTTGGTGGAACCCGGATGAACAATATACACCGATCGATGTGCCTCCTCAAGAATTTCACGCCGCAGTCCCTCAGCATCTGGTACGCACAGTCTAGTCCCAAATCGCAGTATCCCCTGATCATCAATCACGAACTCGAAGAATCTGCCCTGTCCAATCTGTGCCATGATCTCTGAACAACAGTCATCACTGTACTGTGCCTCATATATACGGTCAAGCAACTGTGGGCGTGCACGAACATGCGCAAGCTGTCCCCCGATCGGCGTGAACTTGAACGGCACTCGGCTATCGCATAAAGTCTGCCAATCTGCCGACGACTGCCTCTGCACTGCACTCAAACAAGATAGACTACCCCAGGCCTTCTGCTCAAGGCATCCGCCACTACATTCACCTTGCCCGGGTGATACAAGATCTCACAATCATAGTCTTCTACTAGCTCCATCCAACGGCGCTGTCTGAGATTCAGGTCTCGCTGCTGAAATATATACTTTAAGCTCTTGTGATCGGTGAATATCTGGCACGACTCGCCATATAGGTAATGTCGCCAGATCTTGAGTGCAAAGACCACTGCAGCCATCTCCAAATCATGAGTGGGGTAGTTCTGTTCATGTTTCTTTAACTGCCGTGAAGCATACGCGATCACCCTGTTATGCTGCATCAATACGCACCCTAACCCCACTCGAGAAGCGTCACAATAGACCACAAATCCACCCGATCCTGAAGGCAATGATAACATTGGCGTCGTAGTCAAACAAGTCTGTAGCTGCTGAAAACTATGCTCGCACTCCTCCGTCCAATCGAAAGGAACTCCCTTCCAGGTCAACCTGGTCAAAAGTGCAGCAATGCGGAAGAAGTCCTGTACAAATCGCCTGTAATAGCCGATCAGTCTCTCCGTAACTGATGCAAGTCTAGGCCAACTCTGAACGGCTTCAATCTTCCTCGGGTCCATACATATACCATCTCGTGTAATCACGTGACCCAAGAAGTCTACGCTGTCAAGCCAATGCGCACTTGGAGAATTTTGCGAATAGCTGGTGTCCCTCAAGGTCTGTAGCGTGATCCGCAGGTGCTGCTCGTGCTCCTCTCGGCTCCGGGAATACACCAAAATATCTTCAATGAATACGATGATGAACGAGTCAAGATACGGCCTGAATATATGGTTCATCAAATCCATGAATGCTGCTGGGGCATTGGTGGGTCCGAACGACATCACCAAAAACTCATAATGGCCGTAGCGCGTGCGGAAAGCTGTCCTCGGTATATCCTCCTATCGAACCCGCAGCTGATGGTATCCTGATCGCAAGTCGATCCTCGAAAAATACCCTGCCCCCTGAAGGTGGTCGAACAAGTCGTAGATGCGTGGCAAAGGATATCTGTTCCGCACGGTAACCCGGTTCAGCTGGCGGTAGTCAATACACAAACGCAAACTGTCGTCCTTCTTCTTGACAAACAGGACCGGAGCATCCCATGGAGACACACTGGGTCGAATAAGTCCCTTATCCAGCAAATCTTGCAACTGACCCTTCAACTCACTAAGCTCCGTCGGGGCCATCCGATAAGGCGGTATAGAAATAGGCCCCGTGCCGGGAATCTAATCAATACAGAAAACAATATCGCGCTTAGGCGGTAGCCCAGGAAGCTCGTCAGGGAATACATCAGGGAACTCACAAACAATCGGAACCTGGTCCAACGGAACCTCTGTAGCTCTAGTATCACAAACATAAGCTAGAAATCCCTGACATTCCTTCCTCAAAAGCTGTCCAGCACGAAGAGAAGAAATCAAACGGTGAGGGGCGGCACAACAGTCCCCCTGCACAACAAAAGCCGACTCGCCGGGAAAACAAAACCTAACTGTCTTCTCGCGGCAGTGTACAGACGCATAGCACGTGGCTAACCAATCCATGCCCAAAAGAACGTCGAAGTCCAACATCTCAAGAAGGATCAAGTCGACAGGCAGCTCTCTCTCGCCAATACGGACAACATAGGATCGGAACACGTGCCGAGCAACAAACGACTCTCCCACAGGAGTGGTCACAATAAGCGGCTGATCAAGCAAACCGGACTCTCTACCCAAACTTGGCACGAAATGTGTGGAAACGTACGAGTGCGTGGATCCAAGATCAAACAACACGTGTGCGTCAACAGAACATACTGATAGGGTACCTGAGACCCCTGCATTGGACGCTTGCGCGTCCTGATGTGTCAACGCGAAAACCCGTGCCTGTCCTCTGCCTGCAACTGGCGGTCCCCTACTGGCAACTGGCTGTACTCTGCCGGCAGCTGGCTGTCCTCTGCTTCGGCCACTTCGTCCTCCATGAGTAAACCCTCCACGACCACGGCCTCTCTGTGCATGAGTCTAGCGCGGAGCAATGTTCATAACATAATATTGCATTTTGTATTCCCCATTCTTATGCATTTTACAATGAAAACAGGTGCTTTTGACCCATGTCTGCTACATGTTACAGGTTACAGGTTGCTGGAGCAAAAACAGTGAAAAACACAAAAGACGACACAAAAGAAGGACTTTTGACCAACAATTAGGAGGATCTTCGTAAAGCCCAGCAGAAGAACGGTTCACCATCAACAAGGCAATTCAAGATCCAAATTTGCAAGAAAGACGGTTAAAAGATCCATTGCAAAGTGTTCGCTGAAGATCTGGTGTCACTGTAGAAGCCCAAATGATAATATGAATAAAGAACCAGGAAGCCCAGAGTAACCTAAAGAAGCCCAGAAAAAAACAAGCACATGAACTCATCAATGGACCGCGGATCCGCGGCCCAAAGCGCGCCCATGCCGCGGATCCGCGGCCGTCCTGTGCCCTAGTGGGCAGAAAATTTTGGCAAAATTCTGTGGCGGCTATGGAAAGATTTTCTAGGGGTATATTTGAAATTGTAAACATGCGGTGCAATCTGTAACCCTAGGGTTTCTATGTCCTATAAATAGAACCCAAGACCTTGTATTTTCTCATGCCTCTTCTCATGAATAAAATTCTGTTTTCTTGAAGTAAGAGTGCATCAACAGTAAGTAGGTTATTTTCCTTGCAATAGTTATAATTTTTCTGCTCTTATTTTTCTCGCCTTAGTTTAATTTATTTGAGCTTTTATTAATTTGCAATCGATGTTTTCTCTCTTTAATAAACTCTTTTCTTTTTTCATCCCTTCAATGAGCGAGTAGTTTCCTCGCTTGTTAGGGTTAGGAATAGGGAAGGATTTGAGAGACGAAGATCTCTCATCTCTTTTCGTTGCTAAACTTTTATGAACATTAGAACTCCATGCATACCTTTTTATTCCGCTCCCTACGGCACTTTTACCCTCAAGGTAACGGTGATTCCGTAGTCTAAAGGCCCGGATTTTAAGGTTTTCCATGGAGGTTAGGGTAAAGATTAAGAAAGGAAGGACAAGGATCTAGAGGAAGAATCAATCTTCCCAATCATCCTAATCCCCTTTGTTAAGATTTACCATAACACTAATATGATATCTTTAATTAATAGCAATGGAAAGAGATGTAAATCTTTGTTTACCAAATTTTCCCTAGACCTAATCCTAGCAAGTTTCTAATCCTAGTCTTATACAACTTCAATTTTTAGGTTTAATTATAAATCCAAACACCTTTTGGAATTAACTCGTAAGAACTTAAAGAAGATTTACACATCCCTGTGGACCGACCCGTATTCACCGGCTAGCTTCATGCGACGCCGTTCTTGATTGCGGTAAATATTTTTGATCGACAAAACCTCTCTTAATCAAATGGCGCCGTTGCCGGGGATGGCGTAAAATTTTCTTTTTTGTAATTTCGGGTTAATATAAAATCTAAAAAAATCTGAAAAATCTGAAAAATCAAAAAATAAAAAATAAAAAATTTTATCATCTTTTATTGTTTGAAGGTCTCTCTTTGTGAATCTTTGCAGGTTTGACGGATCTGAAACAACACAGAAAGGGAAACAGAAAAAGACACATCAGAACAGGAGGAGATTGGAAGTACAGAGCAGCTGAAGAAATCCAGAGACCTGAAGCCTCCAAATCACCGCGCTTCCGCCGCAAAACCCTACCTCGAGCCGCGCTTCCGCTGCATACTGGAGCCTTCTCTGAGAAATTTTTGCACTGTTTGTTTCCTATTTCCCTCCTCTTCAAATCCCCATATATCTTTTGTCAAATCTTCTGCAGGATTCTTTGCGCTAAAAATCTTCTTCCCCCTTCCAATAATTGATTTTCTGCAGGATTCTTTGCGCCGCGCTAAAAAGCAAATTGATTGCAAGTGATTTACTGCTTTGCATACTTTAATCTGACTTTAAGGGGCTATTGACCAATTCAGATTGGGTGGGGATTTCATCACCCTTCCCAGGACCCCAGAAATCACTTAAAGCATTTGCATTGACCACTTTTAATTTAAAAAATATTAGACTCGGCCCTAAGGACCTCGAGCTCAATAGGACAGAGGACTAGTATAGGCATCGGCCGTTTATCCTAACCGACATTGCGGTGTCTAGGCTAGTGGTTTTTAATTAGTCCCACTGTAGTGGTGGTTCCTTCCCACTTACCTGGCCGTACTTGTCCGTGAAGAGGCGGTTTGAGGTCCTATCTCTAGCCCTTTGGAACAGTTAGGAGCTGTCTAGCTGACCTAGGTGACCCTAGACTTAGGCCTGATTGTGCATGTGTGGTTAATTGCATTTGTGTCACTAGTCTCTTTTCAAAATCTTTTTGCAAAAGCTCACTTAAAAAGAAAAAAATAAAATCTTTTCAAAACTTGCAACTTGTCGCTAAAGAATCTTTGCACTCACTTACACCACTTCTTCTCATTGACGTTTTCTTACCTTCACATTCTGTCTTTCATCTTTCGACTACACTAACCCTTTTAGTGTATGTCCGGTTGGACTAGGGACCCTAGCGCCCGATTAGTCCGTGTTTCGTTGGTACCGACCGACGAACCTTTCGACTCCGAAGTCGAAATCTTGTCCACTTCTTCACTTTCACCATCACATTCTTCCGAAGGTATGTCGGGATACGATCCTAACAATACCTTACCGACGGGAAGGATTCCACCTCCGTTAGGTGCGAATAACCCGAATCTTCCGCCTGTCGAAGCGCCCGCACGAGTCGCGCTCCAGGATCTTTTCTACCCCGTCCGCACCGCCCTTCCTACTTGTCTTTCCCTCCCACCGGCTAATGGGGACAATTTTGAGATCAAACCCCACTTCATCAACATGCTGCCTAAGTTTCATGGTTTGGAATCCGAAGATGCATATATCTTTATCAACAAATTCCAAAACGTTTGCGCCATGATGAAGACTACCCAATTAAGTGATGACGCTATAAGGCTAAGGGTCATTCCTTTCACCTTATGTGACCTAGCCGAGAAGTGGCTATACAGCACCGCATCACACTCAATTAGAAATTGGGACGAGTTTGTGAAAGCTTTTCTTAAAAAGTTCTATCCTCATCACAAAACTGCAAAAATCCGTAATGAAATTATACAATTTTCACAGCTTCCTGCCGAACCATTTTGGAAATGTTTTGAAAGATTCAAAGACCTACTCGTTCAATGCCCTCACCATGGGATCGAAAGATGGCAACTTTGCCAAACACTATACGAGGGATTGAACCCGGCAACGAAGCAGTTGCTAGATATCATTAGTCAAGGTCACTTTCTGTCCAAGTCTAGTGAGGAAGCGTGGCAGTTTCTTGAGGATCTTAGTGAGCAAACAATTCAATGGGAGAGCACCAAGACCACATCATCTTCTTCTATTGGTCAACCTAGGGCAGGCATACATCAAGTAGAGATGTCAATTGCTATGAAGGCCGAGATGGCCGCTCTTACGAAAAAGCTAGAAGCGCTTGAGACCAAAATCTCAGCACCTTCTCCTGCCTCTGTTGTGCCCCCACGAACTGTTTATGCTTGTTGTTCGGATCCATCACATCTCACCGGAGAGTGTCCTTACACTGCTCCTACTCAAGGACAAGATCAAGTCAATGTTGCCTTTCAGCAACGACAAAGAAATGATCCATACTCTTCGACATACAATCCGGGTTGGAAGAGCCACCCTAATTTCGCTTGGAACCACACTCAACAACCCCAAGGAAACAACAATTTTCAAAGGGCTCCTCCTCCACAACAACAAGCACCTCCACAAACTCAATTTCAGCAGCCTCTCCAACAGCAACCTTACCCTAATCAGATGAACAATTTTGTGCCCAACAATTTTGTTCCCCCTCAAAATGCTGTTAGCTCGCTCGAAAGAAGTCTAGAAGCATTCCTAAAGCAATCTGCACAGTCCACAGCTAGGATAGAGACTTCTGTTCAATCTTTGGTGCAAAACAGTGCCTCACACGATCAAAGCATCAAAGCTATTGAGGCACAAATTGCACAACTCAACGCAGCATTGAAAGAGCGAGAGAAAGGAAAGCTTCCGTCTCAACCACTCCCAAATCCCGGTCACGCACATGTTGCACATGAACAGCAGAATCATAACGTGAATGCGGTGACTACGTTGAGATCCGGAAAAGTGCTGCAAAACAATGTGGGTATTCACCATGACACCTCGGCCGGTGGTTCTTCATCTTCTTCATCTTCCTCTTCTTCTTCGTTAGAGCCTATTCTCCATCCTTCACATGGCTCTACTTCTTCTAGCTCGAATGGACCCTCTTCTCACAACACGAACACATCTCCACGGGGTTCCGTTCCAACTCAACAATCTGATCCACAAAAATTGGACTCAACAACTTTTCAAAATGTTCCTTTTCCAAATCGGTTGAGATCCAATAAACCAACTCCACAGATGGAGAAGATTGTAGAGTTGTTCAAGCAGGTTAGCATAAATATCCCTCTTTTGGATGCAATCCAACAAGTTCCTTCATATGCAAAAATCTTAAAGGACTTATGCACCAAAAAGAGGAAGTCACAAGTACCCAAGAAAGTTTTCGTGGCTAGTGCTGTTAGTGATGCTCTTGTCAATTCTTTACCCCCAAAGCACAAGGACCCCGGTTGTCCTACTATTTCGATCACAATTGGGAACAAGACCATCAATAGAACACTATTAGATCTTGGTGCTAGTGTCAATTTGCTACCCTATTCGGTGTACGAACAATTAGGCGTTGGAGAGCTCAAGCCTACTCATTGCACTCTCCAAATGGCCGACCGATCAATCACCCACCCTAGGGGAGAGTTGGAGGATGTGTTAATTAGAGTAGGGGATTTCATTTTCCCCGTGGACTTTATTGTTATGGATACACAGCCTGTCGCTAACCCCCGTAATCAAATTCCGGTGATACTTGGTCGACCATTCCTCGCGACTTCTAACGCGGTAATCAACTGTCATAACGGTTCAATGAATCTATCTTTTGGCAAGATGACAGTTGAACTTAACATTTTCAAGTTAGGAAGTCAGCCTTGCGAGCCTAATTCTAGCGTACTTGATGTGTGCTCGATCGATGAGATCGCGGAGGAGGACTGTGAGTTCGAGAATTTCATGTTTGATCACAGTAATATTGACGCCACTAGTGCGTTCCTCCTAGAATCCGACACAGCTTTCACGTCGGACAAAGATTATGAGTGTTTCACCTTTGTTGATGATCTTGAAGACTCTCCACCCGAGTTTGAGTCCTTTGCTTTTGCGGATGAATTAGTTGAACCATCCGACTCGGTAGCGTACACTCAATTTGAACCTTTGATGGAATCCTTCGAGTTTGAAACAGTTACTCCATTGTTACCATCTATTGTTTCACCACCTAAACTCGAACTAAAGCTTTTGCCGTCGCACCTAAAATATGCTTATCTAGGTGAAAATAAGACCTTACCCGTTATCATCTCGGCCTCTCTAGCTCTTGAGCAAGAGAAGGCTCTTTTAACGGTCTTATACAATAATCGGCAAGCTTTCGGCTGGTCTATGGCGGACATCAAGGGGATTAGTCCCCTCATTGTCGAACATCATATACACTTGATGGATGATGCCAAGCCGGCAAGGGATCCACAAAGACGCCTCAACCCCATCATGAAAGAGGCGGTCAAGAAGGAGATTGTTAAGTGTCTTGATAGCGGTATCATTTACCCTATCTCGGATAGCCAATTGGTTAGCCCCATTCATGTCGTGCCAAAGAAATCGGGCATCACGGTCATCACCAATGAGGCAAATAAGTTAATTCCTACTCGCACCCAAACTGGGTGGCGAGTTTGCATCGACTACCGGAAACTCAATGCCGCGACAAGGAAGGACCACTTTCCTTTACCATTCATTGACCAAATGCTAGAACGATTGGCGGGGCACGAATTCTACTGCTTTTTAGATGGCTATTCCGGTTATAATCAAGTCCCCATAGCCAAAGAGGATCAAGACAAGACTACATTTACTTTTCCCTTTGGCACTTTTGCTTATCGTCGCATGCCCTTTGGGTTATGCAATGCACCCGCTACATTTCAGCGGTGTATGATGGGGATCTTTTCGGACATGGTGGAGAAGTTTTTGGAAATCTTTATGGATGATTTCTCCATTTTTGGTGACTCCTTCGATGAGTGTTTACGACATCTTGACGCGGTTCTCACCCGCTGTAGGGAAAAGAACTTGACTTTGAATTGGGAGAAGTGCCACTTTATGGTACGAGAAGGCATTGTCTTAGGACATGTCATCTCGCAAAACGGCATAGAGGTTGATAGAGCTAAAATCGAAGTCATTTCTAATCTTCCTCCTCCTAAATGCGTCAAAGATATCCGAGCTTTCCTTGGCCATGCCGGTTTTTATAGACGGTTCATCAAGGACTTTAGCAAGATTGCTAGACCCTTGACTCTCTTGTTGGCCAAAGACACTACTTTTGTTTTCGACTCAACTTGCATGAAAGCGTTCGAGTCTTTGAAACACTCACTCATTTCTGCGCCCATCCTTTCATCTCCAGACTGGACGCATCCCTTCGAAATTATGTGCGACGTATCAGATTTTGCAATTGGTGCTGTTCTTGGACAGCACATTAACAAGATGCCGCATGTAATTTACTACGCGACCCGAACATTAAATGAGGCCCAATTAAACTACACAACAACAGAAAAAGAGTTTTTAGCGGTTGTGTTTGCACATGAGAAATTTCGGCCTTATTTAATCGGCTCTCCAGTTATAGTGTACACGGATCACTCAGCTCTTCGCCACCTTTTTGCGAAGAAGGATGCTAAGTCTAGGCTCATACGTTGGATCCTCTTGCTACAAGAATTTGACCTTATCATACGGGACAAAAAGGGATGTGAAAACGTAGTGGCCGATCACCTTTCACGACTTCCTTCGTCGCCTACACTTGAACTGCCTATCACTGATGCTTTTCCCGATGAGCAACTCTTGACTGTTTCTTGCGAACCATGGTTCGCCGATATCGTAAACTACTTAGCCACCGGCTTGATACCTAAAGATTGGTCGAAACAAGATAAACTTCGATTTTTGTCTCAAGTAAAGCATTTTTACTGGGATGAACCTTATCTTTTTAAATATTGTCCCGACCAAATCATTCGTCGGTGTGTGCCAGAAAATGAGGTTAAGAGTGTGCTGTCTTTTTGCCACGATCAAGCATGTGGCGGGCACTTTGGCCCAAAGAAGACAGCCGAGAAAGTTTTGCAGTGTGGTTTCTATTGGCCACGACTCTTCAAAGATGCTTTCGAATACTGCAAAACTTGCTCCCGGTGCCAACACTTGGGCCGGATATCGCGGAGAAACGAAATGCCACTCCAACCTATTTTGGTTGTAGACATTTTTGATGTTTGGGGTATAGACTTCATGGGACCATTTCCCAACTCTTTTGGAAATGTGTATATTCTTTTGGCTGTTGACTATATTTCAAAGTGGGTCGAGGCTGTGCCTAGTCGAACGAATGACAACAAGGTTGTCGTTCGATTTCTTAAAGATCACATCTTTTCTCGATTTGGGCACCCTCGCGCGATAATAAGTGATAATGGTTCTCACTTTTGTAATAGGACTTTTGAGTCCTTAATGCGCAAATACTCTATCACCCATAAGCTGTCAACGCCATACCATCCCCAAACATGTGGGCAAGCCGAGGTCTCGAATCGACAAATTAAGCAAATCTTGGAGAAAACGGTTTCTAAAAACCGTAAAGATTGGTCACTAAAATTGATCGACGCACTATGGGCTTTCCGTACTGCATACAAGACCGATCTTGGCATGTCTCCTTACCGGCTTGTTTACGGGAAGGCCTACCACCTTCTAGTAGAAATTGAGCATAAGGCATTTTGGGCCATTAAAGAGCTGAATCTATCCTTAGGAGATGCGGGCAGCAACCGAAAGCTGCAGTTAAATGAACTAGAAGAGCTGCGGGATGAGGCATATGATAATGCCGTGATTGCTAAAAACCGAGTTAAGGTATTTCATGATAAAAACCTTTTGCGCAAGACATTTAAACCAGGTCGACAGGTTTTATTATATGATACTCGGTTACATTTTCATCCCGGCAAGCTCCGTTCTAGATGGAGGGGACCTTTTGTAGTCCGCACCGTTTATCCGCACGGTGCGGTTGATCTGGAAAACCCGGAGGACGGTACGCTTTTCAAAGTAAATGGGCATCGTTTGAAACCGTTCCTCACAGCGGACCCTTCGGAGGAGCTCCTGTTCTTGCAGGAGCCGATCTACACTGAGTAATATTCCTCCACTTTCACCCCCAGATTTCTTTTCTTCCAAAACATTATTTCAAATAAGTTTGTGGGTGTGTATATAATATGTAAATATAATAATAAGCAGGAACTCGCCGATATTATCAACCCACTTGGTGCAGCATGACAGTGAGGACACTGTCCATTGTAAGTTTGGGGGTATGTTCGGTAAGTTTTTCCTTTTGCATTCATATGTATATTTCTGCATTGCATCTTTATATAAAAAATCATAAAAATTTGAAAATTTGAAAAATAAAAAAAAAATTTAGAAAACAGAAAAAACCATAAAAATTCAAAAATTCAAAAATTATAAAAATTAATGTATTCAATTCTGGTTAATTGACTTGAGTTTGATAAATAGGTTAACTGGCTAGGAAAAACTAAATCTTAGACTTAGCAAATTAAAAACCCTAAAAATAACCTTTCTTAGAGTTTAACAGTAGAAAGTATTTGTCTTTGTAGATTATTTAGAAATAGGCAAATTTTGGGTTCAGTTCTTGGGCTAAGTCGAAACGAAGGAAAAGTATTAAAACTTTTATTAGAGTATAAGTTTGAAAAATAGTTCCTAGCTTAAGTCTAGATTCTGAAAACATATACCCTACAAAATGCACAAACACGCACCTTGAAACTTGGATTAGTAGAAGAGACCTTGAAATACTCTTGTCTAAAGTCTTTCGCACAATGAAAAAAGAAAAAAAAAAGTGAATAAAGAAAAAAATGGACACTGGTTTTTGTGATTACTTAAGGCTGTAAAAATAGAAAAATATTTAGCGAGGGTGCTTCATCACCTAGTGCCTTAAACCAACTGGTTTGGGAGTCACTGCTAAAAGCCTTGGATATTGCAAAGCTAGGAAGTACGCTTTAAAATGCTAAAGCATCTTGTAATCGGTTGTTGGTACCTCAAGAAGTATTAACAGTCGCATGAAGGATGTGAAAGCGAAAGATCACCATTTAATAAGTGCTTTGGACAATGGACGAGAGTACGATTGCTTGATTTGAATTTCCAAGTGTAGGGGTGATATTTACACACACGTGGGGATATGTGATTAGAGTTTAGATGAGAGAAAGGAGTGAAGAATAAAACTTGTATCTTTAATAGAGTTGATAGAAATTCCTAAGTGGAGATGGAACTCTAGAAGGAAAACTTAAGAAATGCCGAAAGCTAGGTAATTCTACAGGATATATATAATCTTAAGTTAAATAATGAGGAAGTGTGAAGAATATGGGTGGATAATTTACGGGTCGACGATAATAGATTTCCTTATTAGAAAACCTAATTAAAGAACAAAAGTCGAAAAACCAAATTGATAGGATTTTGTGGGTAGTATCCGCTGAAAACCCTCAGGAGACAACACTCCTCTTACTAGGGACACCTAGAGGTTTAACGGCTTGTTGCACGAGCTCAGTGCAATCGCGTTTCCCTGCGAAAGTGTGGCTAGGTTAGATTTTTGTCGAGAATAAATAAATAATAAGTTTGCTCGAGGGCGAGCAAAAGATAAGTTTGGGGGTATTTGTTCATAACATAATATTGCATTTTGTATTCCCCATTCTTATGCATTTTACAATGAAAACAGGTGCTTTTGACCCATGTCTGCTACATGTTACAGGTTACTGGTTGTTGGAGCAAAAACAGTGAAAAACACAAAAGACGACACAAAAGAAGGACTTTTGACCAACAATTAGGAGGATCTTAGTAAAGCCCAGCAGAAGAACGGTTCACCATCAACAAGGCAATTCAAGATCCAAATTTGCAAGAAAGACGGTTAAAAGATCCATTGCAAAGTGTTCGCTGAAGATCTAGTGTCACTGTAGAAGCCTAAATGATAATATGAATAAAGAACCAGGAAGCCCAGAGTAACCTAAAGAAGCCCAGAAAAAAACAAGCACATGAACTCATCAATGGGCCGCGGATCCGCGGCCCAAAGCGCGCCCATGCCGCGGATCCGCGGCCGTCCTGTGCCCTAGTGCGCAAAAAATTGTGGCAAAATTCTGTGGCGGCTATGGAAAGATTTTCTGGGGGTATATTTGTAATTGTAGACATGCGGTGCAATCTGTAACCCTAGGGTTTCTATGTCCTATAAATAGAACCCAAGACCTTGTATTTTCTCATGCCTCTTCTCATGAATAAAATTCTGTTTTCTTGAAGTAAGAGTGCATCAACAGTAAGTAGGTTATTTTCCTTGCAATAGTTATAATTTTTCTGCTCTTATTTTTCTCGCCTTAGTTTAATTTATTTGAGCTTTTATTAATTTGCAATCGATGTTTTCTCTCTTTAATAAACTCTTTTCTTTTTTCATCCCCTCAATGAGCGAGTAGTTTCCTCGCTTGTTAGGGTTAGGAATAGGGAAGGATTTGAGAGACGAAGATCTCTCATCTCTTTTCGTTGCTAAACTTTTATGAACATTAGAACTCCATGCATACCTTTTTATTCCGCTCCCTACGGCACTTTTACCCTCAAGGTAACGGTGATTCCGTAGTCTAAAGGCCCGGATTTTAAGGTTTTCCATGGAGGTTAGGGTAAAGATTAAGAAAGGAAGGACAAGGATCTAGAGGAAGAATCAATCTTCCCAATCATCCTAATCCCCTTTGTTAAGATTTACCATAACACTAATATGATATCTTTAATTAATAGCAATGGAAAGAGATGTAAATCTTTGTTTACCAAATTTTCCCTAGACCTAATCCTAGCAAGTTTCTAATCCTAGTCTCATACAACTTCAATTTTTAGGTTTAATTATAAATCCAAACACCTTTTGGAATTAACTCGTAAGAACTTAAAGAAGATTTACACATCCCTGTGGACCGACCCGTATTCACCGGCTAGCTTCATGCGACGCCGTTCTTGATTGCGGTAAATATTTTTGATCGACAAAACCTCTCTTAATCAAGCAACAGTAGGTACAATAGGCAACGCCCTCTGGGGTGGGGAAGGTGGAAGTGTGACATGTGGTACTGCTGCCTCCCTCCGGCGTATCTCGGTACAATCTCTGATGCGGTGACGGGGACTACCACACCCAAAGCACCCACGCGACGACTGCTGACCCTCCTGGGGATAAGAGCTAAACATCTGACCTCGCCTCGAGTCTCTGCCACCTGTACGACATCTATCACGGCGTCCGAATGGAAGTCTCTGTGCTGCTGTATGAGTACGAACCCTCTTCGGCCCTAGAACTACCGAAGTCTCTGTAAGGTGCTCCCCGACCAACAGGGCTGCGTCTACAGCTGCTGCATAGGTCTCGCAACACTGCGCGCTAATCGCGAGAAACAGTGGGGTAAGAAAGCCTCGAACAATCCTCTTGACTCGCATCTCCTCAGTAACCACTAAGTATGGAGCATAAACAGATAGCTCGGTAAACAGCACGTCGTACTTTACCACTGTCATCTCTGGCGTCCGGCGTAAGGACTCGAACCTGCGTGCTCGGGCATCCCTGATACGCTGAGGAAGGAAACGGGCTAGAAATACCGTCACAAACTCGGCCCAGGTCATAGGAGGAAGATCTGTTGCTCTGCCCTTCTCGACCGATTCGTACCATTTCTACGCATGACCCTCCAGACGGAAGCTCGCGAACTCTACCCATCCCGCATTTGAGCATCTAAGTGAACGGCATATCCGGGCCATCCTATCAATGAAAGACTGTGGGTCCTCGGCTGCATCAGTGCCTGTGAAGACCGGAGGCTTCAGCCTCATAAACTCTGATAGCGATACTGTGATGACCTCTGTAGCTGCAGGGGCAACTGTCTGTACTGTAGGTACCATCGCGGTCCCCGTAACGGGTGGAACTACTTCTGGTCGCTGCGCTCGAAGTGTCTCAACTAGCGATCCTATCATCTGGCGCATCTCCTGCATACCGGCCCCTAGCATGGCGATCTGATCTATCGTAGGAGGAACAGTCTGCTCTGGTACAACAGGTGTACTACCCGGATCAGTCCTCGTCTCGGACGAGTCTACTCGAATCTCGGCTCTCGCAGCCGCTCTCTACGCCCTTGTAGTCTTCGACGGCATAGTGGCTGAAAAGAAGTAGGATTCGATAAGGATACAGAAATCGAATCACAAGAATGTATACATTCATGAAGGAATTTCAATCAATAAGCCCTAAGGTCTCTTAGGCGGTGTACCGTGTCGTGAGTATGCCGCGGAACATACGCACGCTACGCCACTCATCTTCAGCTACCTACTCCATCATATCAGGGTCATCCTACACTCCGAAGGTAAAACCTACGTTCTGATACCAACTTTGTCATGACCCAAAGTTCGGCCCGTGACCGGCACTTAACCATGTAACGTCTATAGGCGTAACGCGACTAAGTAAGCCGAAACCCAGAAATCAAAACCATTAAAAGTAATGAGTGTTAAAACATTTTAATAGAAACATTTGTTAAAACGTTTAAAAAAGCTTAAGTTGTTTAGTAAATTCTTTAAAGTCAAGTTATTATCTTAAAAATTTTGGCAGCATTTCCTTTGTTGGATATAGTGCCCTCTAAGTCAATTATTGGATCACAGGTACATGATTGCAATGATTGAGGGATGACCTATACCGATATAACAGTCTTACTCGAGATGATAGTATGCTATCTGGTCTGTCTTTATCATCATATATAGATGTTGATAGAGCCCATAGGATTCTTGCTTGACAACCAGCAGTATGATGGCGATCATATACGTGAGAGCTGGGGTCTGTAAGCACATCCTTAAAAGTGTCCCTGGTCGTGGGAGTTTCGAGACAGGGCATCGACACTCCAGAGTAGATTAGTGTATACAGTCGAAACCCCGACGAGGGGCGGTGGCCGGTCTCACAAGCCACTGGTGTCAGTTGGTTCACCTAAGATGTATACAGGTGCTCATTGGGTTATGAGTACACCGGACAGGACTCGCCGGAAATATGCTAGTTGGTATTATACATATCGTCAGATAGCAGTTCCTTGGTGACATGTGTACAGGTTAGTTCATCGACCTGAGGTCGTCATTTGTCTCGTGTGAGTTCCCATTGTGCTTAGATTACTACCCTACCACGCTCAAAGGAGTTGTGCAAACAGGTTTTAGTTGGGTACAGTCCCGAGCCACATTGGAGGCAAGTGAGTGGATCGTCGGGGATTCGTCTCTCCCGGTATTGGGGGGTGAGATCGCGCTGTGTTTAGGAGAGCCATTACACGAAATCTCTGGCCATGGTAATCGAGATATACTGGTAGGTATACCAATAGTATCTCAGGGTGTTCTGGGCTACTCTCTGACATGACTTATGCAGCTATTGGGGGTCTGACGTTTACCGACCCCCTAGGCCTAATATGCGATACTCATAGGCGAATGTTCCGGACTGTACGGATATTGTCACTGTTAGGCTCAGTAGGGTTTATTGATGAGTTCGCTCGTCAGCTTCCCTTCCAATCAATACATAGGCAAACCGTTACGTACAGCTTGTACCTCTGACGTGCTAGTGGTTATACCCAGTGCCAGTGTATTGATGAGTCATTAGAGTCCCCCACAGACACTTTCCCATGTTCGGGCGAAACGTTGTAGATGCCGTATGGTCTTATGGCAGGGTTCGGAAAATGCACGTGCGTTTTCGCACGTGTCATTTTTCGGCCAGATAATACTGGTAGGCATTGGTTTAAGCCGGATCCTAGTATTATACTGTGTAGATATAATATCTTTGTCTCAGTTGCATTTATATTCGGTCGTAATATAAATGCGGGTATGTTTATACCGATATGGGGTTATCCTGAAATTCGTTTCGGGATGATTTTTGGAGGTTGCCAGTTTCCAGTTTTCTATCAGCCGTATTTGGCATTCGGTTAAATGCTGATTTATCCTTTCGTCTTTTGGGTGAGTCAGTGTTCTAGAAGGTTCTAGAAATGGTGACTAGCTTCATGAGTCATTAGTTCATTAATGGTGCATTTAATGTTGTGATGACTTGCTTAATGATTCATCCTTTGCTTTTATTATGTTCACACTAGGTGTTTCATGACTCATTCTTTGTTATGATAAGTTTCATGGCTTAGACTCACCCTCCCCTCTCCTACACTCACCCCTCCCTCCTCTTCTATAAGTGGCCGGCCCCTCTTGTGAGGTTGGAGGGATTCAATTTGGCAAAAAGATTATGATAGTTTAGTATATGGAAATTTCATTTACCCAATTTTCATTTACCCGATTCCAATTGGCAACTTCTATTAACCGTTCGTCCATAGCCTTGGACGTAACGAGACAAAGTATTCTACTCTTTCTCTACTTCATCTTGGTCGTCTCTTTTAGCAAACTTGATGATCGAGTTGCCTCGGTTCAGAGGCGGGAGCCCGTTTAAAGATCCGTCGACGTGGTGCCACCTGACGACGAGACCGGAGATCGAGCAAGTTCGGATCAGTTGCAACATAGCGTGGGATGATGGTTGAAGACCGAAGGACTCGGATCATTCGGTATAACAATTCTATCCTCATTACAATTTGTTAGTTTAGCTTTAATGGACGATCCGGGATAAAGTACGCGATAGCGCCAGTCGTAAAAGTTTTGTTCCGTATATTGGCATCTGTTAGACGGCCGGGGCACTGCCGCGGACTTACATCCTTTGTAAAAACTAGCCCCGAAATCGGGTACAAGGAAATATACGAGTAAAATTATATATAGTAAGAATAAAGCATCCCAAACGGGAGTAATCACGCCCAACGGCGGAACAACCACCACAAATATAAGTATACAACGCCATAGCAAAGAATGAGCAAAAATAAGTGAAGACAACATGAAATATAAAACTGCATAAATAAAGTCGGCTCACAACGAGCTCGACACCAGAGTACAAATAATATACATCGTCCTCACAACTGGTCTCTAAGTCAATGCATGGATAGTAGATGGAGAGTACTAGATACAACAGTGTATACAACTGAAAAATAGACAGATACCGCACAAAAACCCACCTATCAGGAAAAGGACTCGCATGCCAACTACAGTGGTATCTGTATCAAAATATGCAATAAAACAGCCTGCCGCGACTACTCTGAGGGGCAACCTGCAAACACTGTGGCACAACGGGTGTGAGTTGCCAACTCGTGAATAGTAGATAACATATAAAGGAAATCGCGAGTATGCACGTACTGCGATACTCTAACCTATGCCAACAGATAACATCTATATGATGAGCTGGATGCGTAATAATCATGCAACAAGTGTGATCTAATAACATCTTTATATGATGAGCAGGGTATGCAATAATCATGCATAGCATGTGCAGTCTAATAACATCTATAAAGGATGAGTAGGGTATGCAATAATCGTGCATAGCATGTGCAGTCTAATAACATCTATATAGGAAGAGCAGGGTATGCAATAATCGTGCATAGCAAGTGTACTCTATCAGGTACCACAGATACAGGATGAGATGTATAACACTGAATGCTGAGTATGGGAATAAATAACATCTACATGGTATATCAACGTGGAAAATAACCGGTGTCCATCAATACACGCGAATCCCAATAAAACTCAGGCGCCGTCATCCACATCGGCTCTCAAATCCTGTAAATCTCATAGAATCGTGAGTGCCCAACATCGGCACTCGAAATATCATAAAATAATCGTGTCTAGCATCGACATGCAAAACCTCAAATAGCGGGCTCCGTCGGTCCGGATCGGCCCACGGGCTCCGTCTGTGGAATCAGCCCTCGGCCCCGGCAGTATGCGTCGTCCTGTATCTATCTATCGACTCTGGTCGGTATCCTCCGGATAACCGCCAGGTCCAACTAATCACCGGTAGGTAGTAGTCCCTCAGCCGGGATCACCGTCTAACAATACGAGTCTTCTTGCCCCGGGGTACCATACCGGGTCCACCAAGTACCCGTAATCGGTGCCTACCACTCCTCGAATCGGGTATACTCACACAAGCTCTCTGGAACTGAGAAAACTCATAGTGGACGCACTGAAATATCATATCAAGAGAAACCGGGTTTTTTAAACAGTGCGTATTTTCTTAAAATAATACCACGGTTCACAAATCCAGAAATCCCATAAATCCAAACTCAATGCATAAATCCATGCAATGTTTTGTATAATACTAAGAGAAAAAAGGGAAAACCGCTCTTTTTAATAAGAATCCAGTTTTGAAAATATCTCATGCGGTCCCTATTTTCTTGAAATCAAGTTAATATGATCCATGTATGTAACATATATATGTATGTAGATATGGATGTGCAAATGGATATATACGCTAATATGAGTGTAGCACTACTATGGAAATACAGTGTGCATGTGCGCAAGTATGAAGATATCAATAAATGTGTGCACTGGTATGAATATACAGTGTGTAGGAGCGCAAGTATGAAGATATCAATATATGTATGCACTGGTATGAATATACAGTGTGCAGGTACGCAAGTATGAAGATATCAATATATGTGTGCACTGTTATGAATATACAGTGTGCAGGTGCGCAAGTATGAAGATAACAATATATGTGTGCACTGGTATGAATATACAGTGTGCAGGTGCGCAAGTATGAAGATATCAATATATGTGTGCACTGGTATGACTATACAGTATGCAGGTGCGCAAGTATGAAGATATCAATATGTGTGTGCACTGGTATGAATATACGGTGTGCAGGTGCGCAAGTATGAAAATATCAATATATGTGTGCACTGGTATGAATATACGGTGTGCAGCTGCGCAAGTATGAAGATATCAATATATGTGTGCACTGGTATGAATATACGGTGTGCAGGTGCTCAAGTATGAAGATATCAATACATGTGTGCACTGGTTTGAATATACGGTGTGCAGGTACGCAAGTATGAAGATATCAATATATGTGTGCACTGGTTTGAATATACGGTGTGCAGGTGTGCAAGTATGAAGATATCAATATATGTGTGCACTGATATACGACAAGTCATGACAATCATCAATGAAGCGGTAATCAAGACGATATACATAATTCGTAGCAATCCCATAGTGCGAGTGTCATGGCAATCACTAACGGTGTGAGTGTAATATACCAATAGTACTCGTGCAGCTTGAACCGTTAGTGATAGTGCAGTGTTCTATATCTACCATTTCTATATGCAACAAGGAAGGTATGCTACAATAGTACATATAAACATCTACGACTAAATATCCTATCACGCCCTGACGCTTAACGCCATACGGGCGATTTCCCCGTAGATGTTAAATCTACTCACCTGGTCACGTACTAAGCGTAGCCGACCACTTGCTTCCTTTTCTTTACGGCGTCCGACGTACCCACCTGCGAACCTAGCATTTACACAAAGAAAATCTACATAAGCAAATATCTCGCAAAAACGCGATATCGAGATCAAACGAGAAACTCGGGTCGCGAACTAAACGCGCGTGTGTCCGATATGCTAGATCGTGTGTATACGCGTCTAAAACTACCCCGACACGTCGCGATACACTGGAATACAGAACCCACTCACGTATCACACGTGTCGCGCAAACAAAACGTATTGGAAAAATGATATATCGCCCCAGATTTTTACTCAGGTGAAAACTTACATAATTGCACATGCCAAAACACTGGAATATGCAATAGACTACCCTAACCAAAACCCCATCACCAAGAACCCCTATCTGGCCACAATTTGTGGTCAGAACGAATAAACTGGCGGCCAAACAGTGGAGGTAGGGGTTCGTACTCTGTGTGTGTAGTCTAGACCTAGTGTACATGCTCCAGTTTCCTTAATTTTTCTCTGAAGTAACCGGGTCTAAAGCAGATCACAGAAAGGCCAAGTTTTGCTTAAAAACGTTATATTTTGCACAAAATGAAAACCTAGGGTATTTTGGTGAAATCTGGGTTAAAGCTAGGTTTATGAGGCCCTAATAACACTTAACTGAGTTAATATAACCACCAAAATCATCTCTTAACCAAAAGTCCACACTAATCACCATTTTAGTACTAAAACGCTAAATTAACACTAACTGAAGCTATTTAACACACAAGCTTAGCAAAAAGGAGTTGGGTTTAAGAAATATACCCCAATAGACCCTAGGAAGCAGGAGAAGGAGGAGAAGAAGAAGATGAGGTGCTGTTGCTGCTGCTGGAGCTGCTGCTGATACTGCTGGAGCTGATGCTGTTGCTGTTGCTGAAGCTGGTGCTGCTGCTATTGCTTCAGCTGCTGTTGCTGTGTCTTCTGCTACTGCTGCTGCTATTGTTGTGAGTGTGTGTGTGTGTATGAGTGAGAGAGAAGTGAGAAAGAGTTAACACAAAAAAGAAATGAGAGAACAAAAGAGTCAACACCCTCTCTCTCTTCATTTAATACAAGCATGGGCATGGCCATCATGCACTCTCTCTCCCTCTCTCTCTAAGTCAACCATAACTCAATTGATTTTCTTTTTAAAAAAAATACCCTTAATTAAAATCAATTTAGCTTAATAAGAAAGGGTTAGTCTACCATGGTTGCTAGACATGGTTTAACTCTAATTTTAACCCTAGTTTACATGCACAAGTGTGTGCAAGGCTAGAAAAAATCCAATAAAATATTCATTAAATTTGATAAAATATTTGAAAATTAATTTGGTAAACTTTTCATTAAAAACCACATATTAAAGTATAATTAGACACTAATCACATCCTAAGGTGTTACAATGACTATCTAGTCCTATAGTATCCTAAACGGCAATATCGTCAAACATCATCCTCAAATCCCGTCATCACGTATCAGCTATATTATATCATTTCTAACTACTCTTAGATTCTAATATGGTTTCACTAACTATCATTAACTCTAACCCTAGCTTCCAAATCTAGGTTTCCTTAACCATATTATCTAAATCATTTTCCATCAAAACTTTGCGGGGGTGCTATACGCCATCCACCCGACTTCCCCGGTAGATATAGATCTACTCACTTTTGCTTGCAGATGCCGATGTCGCCACGCGCTTGCTCGTCGCCTCTAAGTCTTCATGGGGGTACCTACACATCACAACGTATCGTATTGCATCAAAATCCAAATCAAAGCCAAAACGACACGCGAAAACCAAAATGTCGCACGAATCACCCATAGGTCAAAACCCATGGTCTACATCTTGCAATTCAACCAAATAACCCTCGATATAGACGTACAAACGTCAAGTGATCGAATACAAAACCAAATATCAAAACTTAAATCCATAAACATCATCAAACACATGGCAGCAACCTAGAAAAGTGGTCCCAGATTTTGTCTCAGGTGAAAACAAGGTAAGCAAACAACTCAAGGGTGATGTATTGGATACATATGAGCTACTGGAACAACCTGGGCACATCCCATCACCAAGTGGTCGGCCACTCCCTTGCCAAAACTGACCGCCTCGGTTTTCCTGGGGAGTTGGGGTGTCGTCTTTGTAGGGTGGTCTAAGGGGGCTCTAGTTAGGTCTCTGAAGTTGTTTATTTATCTCGTAAATGTTCCAGTTCATTCCAGATTCACCTGCACGCTCCAATTCCTCACAAACCGACATGGAAAGTTTCTGTTTTCAGTAAGCTTGGTTTCTTACAAATAGATCTGGGTTTTTAACCTCATAGGGGGTTTAAGGTCATCTCTAAAGTCCAATTGCACTAACACTACTCAAAATCCCACATAACCTTTTCTCGAAATCTTCAAAGTTCACTAAACCGCACTAAATTACAACTAAACACGTATGGATACTGAAGTGAATGAAAAACTACACCAATGGCGAAGGGATTACCTTATTTGGAACTCATGAAGCCCCTTAGATCATCAAAATCCAGTTTTTCTTGGCTCCCCATGCTTGTTGTGAGCTCGTGTAAAATTTTTGTGAAGTGGAGATGGGGTTTTGGGTTTGTTTTGGGGGGTGCTTTGAAGCTTGAAGTGGAGGAGGGAGATGGGGCTGCCATGGTGAAGAGGGAGAGAAAAAAAGGTAATGAACATGATGAGAAGAGAAGGAATGGCCAAGATCTAGGGTTGACCCCTCACACTCTCTCCCTCTCTCAAGCATGCTTTGTCTCATATCATGATTGTGTCCCTTCTCTTATCATTTCCTATCTTTTTCCTTTTCTTTTCTTTTCTAAAGTCAACAACCATGCATGATAATGAAGAAAATACAATGATAGAAAAATGTAACAAGTGTAAAATGATATGGTGCATGTCGTGTGCACAAAACACGCTTAATACGCGATTAGCGATATTTAATCGCGATTAGCGTAAAAAGTGCAAATAAAAATCGTAAAAATTCATAATTCACCTAAATCACATAAAACGCCCTCATTTCAGTAATTTCTATAATTTTCCTAATTTATCGGTATTTAATTATACCGCCATATTAAAATATTCATTATATTTATTATTTAATTATAAAAATTCCCAAAAATAATATTTTATTTTTCCAAAATGTTACAATCTTCCCCATTAAAGAAATTCGGTCACCGAATTTAAATTTAAACCCCCAAATCCTAAAACATTTCAATAGCCAACTTAAATCAACGGGGCTCCGAAATCATGAGAAATGCAGAAATAACACAGCGCATCGCGTGCGCCTGAAAACGAGTACAAAGCTCAAAAACCGAACTCCGTCAAGCGTCACGCAAATTGTCGGATTGCACGCATATCCTCGAAGTTACAATAAAGATACAGATATCGAAATCCACTACATAAATCCAATGTACACTAGTCAAATACTGTAATTCGTGTATAGTACGCATTTTTTTATGGAAAAACCTTCAAAATCTGAATAAAAATCATGCAAAAATCTTTTCTAAACAGCCGCATGAATGTGTAACTCACGGCATAACTGACGGACGCTCATTTTAAAATAATAATATATGTCCATATATGTTTTCTTAAATACACGTTCCGTCGTTTTCAAAATATCCCAAAAAGTTTTCCTTTATAAAGTTCGTGTCACTCACGGACACGTAGGAAATAGCGAGACTATAGCACTTTTTTAAAAACCTCTTGGTAAACTTTTAATGCATGCAAAGTACTCTGGTACTGTCCTCGGATCAGTCCTGTTTGGTTACTGATTGAATGAATTCTCGGTGTGTATATAAGAAAAGTGTAAGAAATCACAACCAAAGAAATTTTTTACCGCAATCAATAACGGTGTCGTATATAGCGCGTTAGCGAGTGCGGATCGTCCACAGGGAAAGTGAGATTTGCTTGTAATTGATTTAGATGAATTGAAAATTAAAGAGAAAAGAAAAGAGAATTCAATTCAAGGTTTATAAAAGTGAATTTCAAGAATTATCTAGATCTAAATCTAATTATCAAGAAAACATTAAAAATCAAGAATCATGAATTGATGATATCCAATCGAATTAGGTTTCAAGAATCGAAGTGAGGCTCGAGGAATCGATCGAATCTATAGACGTGATGAAAACTATTGATTACGTTTTCTTATCCATTAATGATTTGATGCTAGATCGATGATGATCAACGAGAATTAGGGATTTCTTGCGGAAACTAGAGTTTCATCATCTATCCCTTGTCCTTTCGTTGATTTCATTCACATTCTAGCCTCTAGTAAATTCAAGAATCGATCGTGGATCACTAATTAAGAGCAAACACAATCAAGAAAGTATTGCTCGAAACTAGATTGTCGATTCTTCAATTTGCTAAAGTTTACAAAACTTATAGGACTTAAGAATCGTTTCAAGATTTGTAACATCATCATCTATTGATTCTCTCGACTCCTTCACGAGCGGAGTTTTTACTCAAACATCATATCAAAGAACATAATCAAGAATCGAGATCTAATCATGATGCAAGAATGTAAAGAAAGCAAGATAAAGAATTTCACCTTTTATTTATCAACAATTTTGTTACAATTCTCTCAAGATCTACAATGAGGAAAGAATTCGATCGTCGATTGGCTTCGTACGTCTTCGTGAGTCGCGGATCGTCTTAGACCACTTACTCGGATGAAGATCGGCTTCGCTCCTAAAAGGTTGAAGGCTTCTTGCTTGAATTGTACTCGGGGATCTTGAATTTGGCTTTGGTGATTGGATTAGGTTTAGGATTACAAGTTGTGTCACTCAACTTGTGTTGGGAGTTGGAGATTGGAGAACAACCCTTGAACTAATTAATGAACTAATTAACAACCCCTAAAACCTTAGATCTAGGTCTCCTTTTATAACCAC
This sequence comes from Agapanthus africanus, assembly GCA_030015575.1. Lineage (NCBI taxonomy): Eukaryota > Viridiplantae > Streptophyta > Magnoliopsida > Asparagales > Amaryllidaceae > Agapanthus > Agapanthus africanus. The sequence continues at coordinate 252,735,968 of CM057337.1, read as the reverse complement.
CTCAACCCGAGATCTAGAATTCAAAATTCAAATTTCCCTCCAAAAAGTTTGTTAGAGAGAGGCTTCTAGAAGAAGTTTGTTGGAGGGAATATTCTAGAATGAGGAATATTCTTGGGTGCGTTTGTTAGGCCGAGCCTTCTGGATGAAGCCACGTGTTATTCTGGAGTCTTCTGGAAGCTTGTCTGTTACAAGGAAGCCACATGTGGAAAATTGAAGCGCTGGCGTCACTATTGAGCCGCGGATCCACAGCGGGAATGGGCCTTTGGCCGCGGATCCGCGGTGCTTTAGAGGCCTCTGTGCATGGAATTTTCTCTGATTCTTGCTGCTGACTTTAGGTGTATTTTATGATGTGTGGAATCTTCTAAATATTTCTTGATCACTGCCAGATTTCAAGTCTTGGACTTGGCGTATTTTTCTCAGCACTTTTGACAATTTAGTCTCTTTTCCTGCAATTTCCTGCATAGATTCTCAAGACAAGTGTTGCGCTATACAAAGATGATGCATGTAATGATAAACACTCAATTTCCCTCAAAAATGTCGGTTATAATATATAACACATGTTATTTGGTATTTTACGGATGTTTTGCTAATATGTGCTAAAATTATACCGAACACCTCTAGATGAGTGCAAATGGTTGGGAAATTGATGTGTTAAAAATGCAATATTTTCGACTGATCAGCTACTATACCATATAGTGCCCAACATGAAAACAAAGTGCTCAAAAGCAAAATCAGCCTTAAAAGGCGTATCCAATAATCACATGCGTCTGGTGCGCATGAAAATCAAATCCAAATACAGGTGCCACAATACGCACAAAGCAAAACTAAGTGCAACGGGTTTGCACAAAAGCATCTGTCCACTACAACGGTTGTGCATGGAAACAATATCTGGTGCATCTATTGTGCATAAAAATCTCAATCATGTGCATCCAACATGCACGAAATCACGAAATCCAATATCAAACGTCGATCATGCGCAAGAATCCAATCAGGTGCATAAGGTGCATAAAACAAATATCGAGTATCAAAGTCGAAATCGACGGTATACAACACATCCCAATCCAAATCCAAGTCAGGTATACCGTGGTATATAATCTCACAACCATGTGCATCAGCATGCATAAAAACCAATCAAATACTAAAAGTGCATGAAAACTATGTCGAAAGCTTGAATCAAATTATATGCATGCCCTAGGCAAGAAATCACAATAAATATCTCAAATGACATCAAAATGAAGTCAATGCACTACAAGCACAAAACACGTGCGATAATGCAAACAACCAAGTGCACAAAACACGTATCAATGCACTACAAGCACATATAAGCTATACCGAGTGCAAAAATCAAATCATCCGTATGAAATCCATGAAATCATAAACACATTCTACGAAGGTACAAAATCGACATCAAACGCAATAGGCATGCACAAATCACAAGTCAACACAACGGTGTATAAAATATATATCAGGTGCGATAACTCTGCGCAAACCTGTAAATACCCAGCAGGTGCAGCCATGGTGCACGAAAACAATATCATGAAACTCAACCATCAAAACTCAAATCCAAGTGATATAAGCGTGATACTCAGATCACAAACGCAAATCGCAACAAACGACATTGAGGTACACCTCCTACAATGTCGAAAAATAAATCGGTGCACCTGAAACCGGCAGAACAAGAACATCCGCTCGCCTCCTGCTCACGGCCTGGCGTCCTCTGTCTCTGGGTCCTTATCTTCTCTATGGATTACCAATCCCACAATCCATCGGCTCATCGGCCCTGTCAGGTGTGCTAACGGGAACGATTCTGCTCTAACACTTCTCTGGTCATCTCTCGGTCAATCATTACGACCACTCGTAAAGTAGCACGTTACTGGCTTTGGCCTCTGGTCCTATGAATGCACGTGACACTTCTTATCCTGGGTGCAAATCTCATTGCAGCAGTGTCCTGGAAGGAATCCTGCTCAGGGTCTCTTCCGATCCTGCCTATGCCGAACTGTACGGAGGCTGGTACTTTTACATAATCTTTTCTTGTTTTCTGGACATCTGCGTGTTCCACACATAGTTCCTCGGAAACTGGCCATATCCCAATGCCTCTGTAAGCATATCAGGTCTCTGATCTCGACGGGGAGTAATAACGGCTCGTCAGCGTCCCGCACGAACCTCTGGTTCCACTTGTCTTTATCGTCGTCCACTATGACATCACGCCATGCTATCTGCGCACTGCAACTGTTCTCGGCCATGTTCAATCTGAAGTCTCTCGCAAGGACTCGAAATCGCGTACTCTGTAGCTTCATCACTCTGTAGAAGATATCTGGCCGAACACGTCCTCGGGAACTCGTCCCAACCATCGGAGGAATACTCAATACTCGTCCGTTCTCGATCAACTCCCAACGCATCTAGGTGAGGTCCCCTATCCGAAGCTGGTCAGCTTGCTGATTTCTTATCACATGATATTTGGACGACGTCAAACTTTTCGATCGAGTCATCGAGGTCCCAAAATTTCCCGAAGGCTCAGCACCTGAGCACAGTCTAAAAATATCTGGTACATACCACAGTACCTCTGGACCAACCATAGAAAGGCAAACCCGAGCCTCACTGATGGCACCGCTAAACTGCCACAAACCCTAAGGTTCAAAGCGGTTCCATGGTCATCATGTCGAGTTAGGGTTTCATTCTTCTAGAGGGTCCACAAAATTACCTGCATGTTCCTCCGAACACCTTAAACTTGGGAAAAATGGGTTTCTGACACTCGTTCGAACTTTTTAGCTTCACCTATACAACATGTGAATATTCTTCGCCCGCATGCTAAATAATGCATCAATCCTCCAGAAAAGGCGATACATCGGCGGTCATCTCTGGATCGGTCCGCTCTAGGTCTGAGTAAGATTCTCTCCACACTGGAAATCTTCAACTCAACTGGGCCTGCGTCGGCGCATCAATCTGACGAACCACCTTCGTCTCTCAACTCGGGATAGACTAGCTATCATTTGTCACATTTCTTCCTGGAAGCCCTGGCGATCTTAGCTCGTAAGCTCTGGAAGCGACATCCCATCAATCTCAGCAACAGCTGGGTGATCTGTCCACACAGTAGATGACATCATATCTCTGAGGTAGGTTGTACATCAATAGTCCTCTCGCAACTGGCAGTTCTAACAATGGCCCGATCATCCGGTGCAAAACAAAACACTCGCCTCAACAGGAGGTCACAACAGAACATTACATCGAGACGTTCCTATGTCACCAGAAAACACAATGGTCAGCCCTTGTACCAGACAAGTTAGCCCTGACCGCAACACTAGCAGCAGCTCAAACTGCGCTCAACTATAGTGACAGGAACCTCAATCGAGTATCGAAAAAAGCAGATCAACGGCATGAGAGGAAACGACAGATCCAGAATGGATACATGATCATAAGAAGGAACAACATCAATGAGAGTATGATCACGGAAACGAATAGAATCAAGGATCTCAAATGGATGAATAATCATGGATACGAAGAGAATCACTGGTCTCAAAATATGTACATCCTAAGATTTCTTAAGTGGAGTATCGTATCGTAAATATGCCGTGGAACATACGTACGGTACGTCACTCTACTCAAGCTACCTACTCCATCAATCAGGGTCAACCTATGAAACGAAAGTTCAGGTCTAATACCCCCGTTCAAGTCTACGTTCCGTAAGGTCAAGCCTAGCTTCCGAAATACATACCCGCCCTAGACTCTGCATAGTCAAACATAGACTCGAACAAAGTTTAAACCTAACGCTCTGATACCAACTTCGTCACGACCCGAAATATTAGCTCGTGACCAGCACTTGAATCACGAAACGTCCAAAGGCGTAACGGAATTCAAGTAAGCGGAAACCCAGAACTCTAAACCTTTTTAAGAAAATAAAGGAGGTGAAGTTTTGAAATAAAAGTATAATGAAATCAAGTTTTCTTAATGTATTGAAAAGGAACATGAAAATGCAAGTGGAATATGCAAGTTTAAAAACATGTTTCGTCTTTTCGAAAATTTGGGCAGCACCTCCTTTGTATATTTTGATCCAAAACCACAAATACAAGATAATGATAAAGGCATCCCCAAGCAGGAGCTAGCTCTTCGCCAAACGGCGGATCATAACCACGCAAGATAATATATACATAAGTATACAACGCCCAACGGCGAGTTCACCACAAAAGATAAAGAAATAAGCAAGACATAACCCCAAAAGCGAATACAAAACCCATCGCTCAAGTCTCGCAAATACAAGTCTCACTAAGTCTCATTACTTATACAATTTATTAATTTTGATTGATGGAGTTAACTAGATACAATATGAAATATAAATACAACAGTGGGTACGATACAAATGCCCCCACCTATCAATGCAAAACACCCCAATGAAGCTGTGTGCCAGCGATGCCGCTACTGATCCAAGCGGTCAATCTGCAAGAACTGTGGCATAACGGGGGTGAGTTGCCAACTCGTGAGTAGAAAAATATCTACAAGTAGAAATCGAATAAACAACGACTCCTAGGTTAACTATATCATAAAGGTAATACTATGATATCTAGGGTGACCGGGTCTGTATATGCGCCAACAAGGTAGTCAATATCAATCAGCATGTGGATATCATCCAACAATATAATCAATGTATGTATATGGATCTCGTCCAACCATAATCAAGGTATGTCTGCATGTGGGTCTCATCCAACCATAATCAAAGTCAACCATAATCAAGGTATGTATGTATGTAGATCTCGTCGAACCATAATCAAGGTATGTATGCATGTGGGTCTCGTCCAACCATATAATCAATGTCTGTATGCACGTAAATATCATAAAAGAGTGGCATGAAAGTATGAGAATATAAGTCAACGGTGTCCCTCGCGACACATCAAATCATGGAACCTGAGTGCCTAGCATCGACACTCGAAAACATCATGAAAACCATGCCCAGCATCAGCACGTAAATCCTTATATATCGGGCTCCGTCAGTACGGATCGGCCCACGGGCTCCGTCAGTCCGGATCGGCCCCTATCATCTCTCGACTCCGGTCGGTATCCTCCGGATATCCGCCGAGCCCAAATACTATCACCGGTAGGTAGTAGTCCCTCTGCCAGGCTCATCGTCATCCACACGAAATCTCTCTCTCGTCCCGGGGTACCATACCGGGTCCACTATGTACACGCAATCGGCCTCATCCGCCTCCTCGAATCGGGTTTTACATGTCGCTCTCAGAACCGAGAAAACACATGGTGGACGCACTGAAATATCATATCAAGAGAAACCGGGTTCTTAAAACCGTACATATTTTCCTTTGAAATAGCCACGGTTCTCAAATCCAGAAATCTCATGAAAAACAGCATATCTCAATGCGTAAAATCATAAAGCATGATGTGTGTGACATATGATAAAAACGTATGCATATCCGTGTATCATGCAGTATGGAACAGTGGTATGACGTATTAAGGGAAAACCGCTCTTTTAAATGATTCCAGTTTTTAAAATATAATATGCGGTTCCCAATTTCCCAATAAAACCAGTTATCTATGTAGGCACAATAGGTATATGCGTAAGTATAGATATATCAATGTATGTAGGCATCAATATGAATATACAATATGTATGTGCGCAGATATAGATGTATCAATGTATATGTGCACTAATATGAATATACAATGTGTTATGCGCAAGTATGGATGTATCAATATATATGTGCGCCAATATGAATATACCATGTGTATGTGCATAAGTATGGATGTATCAATGTATATTTGGGCCAATATTAATATACAGTATGTATGTGCGTAAATATAGATGTATCAATGTATATGTGTGCCTATATGAATATACAGTGTGTATGTGCGCAAATATAGTATACAATATGTATGTGCGCAAATATAGTGTACAATATGTGTGTGCGCAAGTATGGTGTACAATATGTATATACGCAAGAGTCTTATCATGATGCAGCAATCCTACTATGTAGTGACATGGCATTTATCGATGATGAAATGTGTGAGCCTACAATCTGTGTACATGTAACATACGCATCATCGATAATGGTGCAGGTGTACTATCACAGGTATAAGTAATACAATGTGAATAACATGAATGCATCAAAGGATAAATCGTCAGCTAGAAGCTATAAGGTATACCAATCTAACATGATCGAGTCGGTGAATCTATCAATCGGCATCCAGTCTAACAACATCGCGTACGGTATAATACATCGTACGGTAGCCTCTAGTCAAGGATATGGATCAATCATCAAGTCAAACTCATGGCGCACAGAAAATCATCGTACGGCGGCATTAAGCTAATAGGGATCCTATCATCCTATAAGACAAATGAGGGTACGGCATAATATCACGTATGGCCTATCATCCATGATTCACAACATTCTATATATATATATATATATATATATATATATGGACCTATGTCCCAGGTCACATCCGCAATAATCTCATATCAGGGGACCGGCAGGGTATAAATCATCTCGATCGACTCGCATCCGTATACCAACATATCATCATATCATCATATCCGTCTTATATTCTTTAATCGCATTTATATCTCACATCAAGCCGAGATTACATAAACATTCTATCTCTACTATAAGTATAAGTATCTAATCTAACATACACACCCGAACCATATAAGCGGATTTTAAAAGAAGCGAATCGTAGTTTTGAAAATAGGAGTTACGGCGTTTTTAAGGAAAAGATATCATTTGAAAATCCGTAATTTCCCCCAAGGTATCTGTTTAAAAGATGCATACGATTCTTCAGTTTAGAAATATTTATGGTTCGGATGACACATCTACGTCGACTATCTAGTCCTATAGTATCCTAAAAGGCAATATCCTCAAATATCATCCTCAAATCCCGTCATCACGTATAAGCCGTATTATATCATTTCTAACTACCATTAGTTTCTAATATGGTTTCACTAACTATCATTAACTCTAACCCTAGTTTCCAAATCTAGGTTTCCTTAACCATATTCTATAAATCAGTTTCCATCAAAACTTTGCGGGGGTGTTATACGCCATCCACCCGACTTCCCCGGTAGATATAGATTTACTCACCTTTGCTTTCCGATGCCGATGTCGCCACGTGCTTGCTCGTCGCCTCTAAGTCTTCGTGGGGGCACCTACACATCACAACGTATCGTATCGCATCAAAATCTAAATCAAAGCCAAAACGACACACGAAAACCAAAATGTCGCACGAATCACCCATAGGTCATAACCCATGGTCTACATCTTTCAATTCAACCAAATAACCCTCGATATAGACGTACAAATGTCAAGTGATCGAATACGAAACCAAATATCAAAACTTAAATCCATAAACATCATGAAACATATGGCAGCAACCTAGAAAAGTGGTCCCAGATTTTGTCTCAGGTGAAAACAAGGTAAGCAAACAACTCTGGGGTGATGTATTGGATACATATGAGCTACTGGAACAACCTGAGCACATCCCATCACCAAGTGGCCGGCCACTCCCTTGCCAAAACCGGCCTCCTCGGTTTTCCTGTGGGGTTGGGGTTTCGTCTTTGTAGGGTGGTCTAAGGGGGCTCTAGCTAGGTCTCTGAAGTTGTTTATTTATCTCGTAAATGTTCCAATTCATTCCAGATTCACCTGCATGCTCCAATTCCTCACAGACCGACATGGAAAGTTTCTGTTTTCAGTAAACTTGGTTTGTTTCAAATAGATCTGGGTTTCTAACCTCATAGGGGGTTTAAGGTCATCTCTAAAGTCCAATTGCACTAACACTACTCAAAATCCCACATAACCTCTTCTAGAAATCTTCAAAGTTCACTAAACTGCACTAAATTGCAACTAAACACGTATGGATACTAAAGTGAATGAAAAACTACACCAATGGCGGAGGGGTTACCTCATTTGGAACTCATGAACCCCCTTAGATCATCAAAATCCAGTTTTTTTGGTTCCCCATGCTTGTGAGCTCATGTAAAATTTTTGTGAAGTGGAGATGGGGTTTTGGGTTTGTTTTGTTTGGTGCTTTGAAGCTTGAAGTGGAGGAGGGAGATGGGGCTGCCATGGTGAAGATGGAGAGAAAAAGAGGTGATGAAGATGATGAGAAGAGAAGGAATGGCCAAGATCTAGGGTTGACCCCTCACACACTCTCTCTCTCAGACATGCTTTGTCTCATGCCATGATTGTGTCCCCTCTCTCATCATTTCCTTTCTTTTTCCTTTTCTTTTCTTTTCTAAAGCCAACAACCATGGATGATAATGAAGAAAAGACCATGATAGAAAAATGTAACAAGTGTAAAAATGATATGGTGCATGTCATGGGCACAAAACACGCTTAATACGCGATTAGCGATATTTAATAGCGATTAGCGTAAAAAGTGCAAATAAAAATCGTAAAAATTCATAATTCGCCTAAATCACATAAAACACCCTCATTTTACTAATTTCCATAATTTTCCAAATTTTTCCAAATTTATCGATATTTAATTATACCACCCTATTAAAATATTCATTATATTTATTATTTAATTATAAAAATTCCCAAAAATAATATTTTATTTTTCTAAAATGTTACATTTTACAAAGGAGATACTGCCAAAATTCTAAAGGAAATAAAGTTGGACTTTTTAAAGAATTTGGGTTGCGATTTCAAAGGTTTTAAAAATGTTCTTATTTCTTACTACTTTTGATGATTTAGATTGCTGGGTTTTCGGCTTACTTAAATTGCGTTACGCCTGTGGACGTTGCGTAGTTTAAGGGCCGTCACGTGCCAATTTCGAGTCGTGACATCACTCCCGGTGAAGAGATCTCGGCTCTTTCCTTATCGAATAAGGTGCAGGATATTTCACAAATACCACTATGCAAAGCAAAAACTATAGAAGCAATCAAAGGACAAACCGAGTGGGTTGTATCATCTGCTAGTTTCGCTAAAGAGGTCACTCCCGGTGAAGGGATCTTGGCTCTTTCCTTCTCGAATAAGGTTCTGGATATTCTACAAGGAATACCGCTATACAAAGCATGAACTAGAGCTACCGGTTTTTAAACAAGTTTCTACAACATCTTTAGGTTTCTTTTATTTCATTAATCTCATTAATGAAGTCCCATCAAATATGCTTCCTAAGCATCACAGAAGAAATGAAAGCAACAATAGTTATTATATATCATATATATAATATAAGCATTCGTCTCAGAACATATCAAGTGATCACATCACAGAATATCAGCAGCAGAAGAACAAATATGAAATATTGGATATACTAGGAATTCCGTGTTTTAATTAAGCCAATAAAAAACGCGGGTTCCACGGTCGCGATGAATAGCCAAACCAACATTCCTAGACCCCTACAAGTGCGGCAAGCAACCCTACCAATTCTAGAGTTAGGAGACCCGGTCTCGACTCCTCGAGTGGTCTCCCTCTGGACCCTAGAACCCGGTTACTTATGCTCCCCGTCTTGGGTCTATCCTAATTCGGAAAAGTAAATAATATACATCAATGGTGACATCATCCTCAACTCGGAAGTGCCTCAATAAAAGAATATTACATACAAGCTTTTACATGAATGAAAATAAAAAATTCTCATCTCACATAAAAAAACCCCGGCTATTCAGAACACGACGATCTAATATAACATATCACAGCAACACATAACATCACATGTCATCTATGTAAGTAAATATGCGTATCCCAATTATCGTTGACGTATAGTAACGAAACCGGCGATACACCACATATTACACTTACGGTCGCAGAAAAGAAAATGAAAAACTGCAGCAATTGGAATCCGCAACCACCTTAGACATCATAAACCTAATGTATCACATACTTTGTATTTCATGCCCAACCAAATGAATTCCTTAGATATCACATGCATAACAATTATAAACCCCGCATTTTAGTCTCGATATTGAAAACACTTTTCAATAACCTGTCGGGTAATTCAACAAGATTCGCGATAACCTGATCGAATGCTTGTCAGAAACTTTAGAAGACGGCCGCACCCCCGATACCGTCGACGAAGTGCACTAAGGCGGAACATCGCGGCCGCGAGGACCCGAACGGATGCTTTTGGCAACGAGGTTCTCCTACCGTCACTAGGTCGGGGCTATTAGGCATGGCTATCCAGTATGGTTACCCGGCGAGTATCCACGTACACTACGTAATTGCGACGAACTTTTGATCCACATAAAAATTCCGTGGCAACCGATCAAATGAGACTAAACTTCTAGATTAATAAAATTCAAACTAGTTATCTCATAACTAATTATGTGGATTCCAAATATTGTATCATAATCACAGATAGCTAGACGATGTTAAACTTTTCGATCGAATAAACAAACACCTAAAATTTCACTAAAAGAGCTCAACACTTGAGCGGAGTTCAAAAAGTACCCAGAACATGCCACAGCTCCTATGAACCATCCGTAGAAGGGCCGACCCATGCCTCACTCATGTCGCCATGGAACTGCCCCAAACCCTAGGGTATGACCGCGGTTCCATGATCCGAAAAGTCGAGTTTGGGTATCGTTCTTCTAGAGGATCCACAGAATCGCTTGCGTGATTTTCTGAAGATTTTAAACTTGAAAAAAATCCAACTATTGGAAAATTTCCAGCGAGGGAAAATATGGGTTATTGATATCCATTCAAACTTTTTAACGTCTTCTAAATAACCTGAATAGATGTTAGAATTACGATTATGAAATACTCCGAATTGCCTTTGCAGAAAGTTAACATCACATGCAAATTTAGCAAAAACAAGCAACACCTGAAACACCAAAACCCAGAGATTGGAACACCCTAAAAATTTGAAGCCAAAATGAGCCAGAAGACCCAGTGAGCTCGGTTTTTAAGCCTATGTGGCCAGCCACTTTTAGAAAAAAATGCATCAAATTTCTATGGTGTTCGTGTTATATCACATACAACATTCTGCAGTTGCTAAAAAAAATTTTAGAGGCCATTTAAAATTCGACAGAAACTAGGAATTTGTATCGGGTATTTCGGAGTTGTTTCGGTTTCGTAATCCTAACAAACATCATTTAAATCTCTAGCTTGGCTCTGATACCACTGTAGGGTTACTTAGCGCGGCAACAAGGTTTCGGGAGGTATCGTCCATGCCGTTTTCAAAAATTTGCCGTTCTAAACAACCCAAACCCTAAAATCTTAACTAGAGATTTAAACAATACAACATGCAAACAACTTTGCATACAAAGTGAATGAAGAATACAACCTTTGTAGACCGGCCCTTCACTTCTAAAGCTCCGTGTAGTAATCCCTCCGCTCCAAGTAGTGAACACCCGAACTCTAGTAAGGGTTCACATGAAGAAATGAACAAGCTTGCTCGAAGTCTTCGAGATCAAAGATGATCTATGTCGAGGAGACTCAAGCTCATGCTATCTCATCACTAATGGTAGATTAGTGAAGCAAACACCCTAAACTAAATGGCTAATATAGTAAAGGATGATGAAGTAGGAAATGGGCTCACATTAGATTTATTTTCCTCACAATATTTTCTCACTTAGAAAAAAGCTAGCAAGCTTTTTCTTAATGAAGAAGAAGATGAAGATGAAAACTAATGAGGTGAGAATGGCAACCATGGGTGAGTTAGTGTCATACACTAACTCATGTAGAGAATGAACCATGGCTAAGGTATAATGGTTAGGTTAACAAATATCTACAAGTGAAACAAAAATGGTGGACTTGGTCAATATTTCCACAAGCTTGTAGCCATGATAAATATCTATCCAATTTTGAATTACTTAGATAAATATAAACCCTACATTATATCAAGCAGAGTGTAAGTCCCATACACCCATGAAGCATGTGGCATCAAGCATGACACAAATAAAATATACATTAATATATATCACATATAGACTATATGTACACAAGTGAGAAAAAGAATACTTAGTGATCAAATATTAATTAATGTAAGTTAATATATGTTCACCACAGAAAACTGCATTTTAATACCGCTCATTCATTATCCCTTTTTTGTATATATCGGTACTATTAACAGTGTCTGCTGAGTAATTACAGTTTACTGGTATTCGTGATAAAATACTGGAAATACATTTAAAATCACGGATATAACGTTTTGGAGCCGACACTGCAATCAGAACCAATAACTGACCGATATCCATGGGTCTCTTTTTGCAATAAACTAGTGTGCACACAATTTGTGATCCAATACAATACATGTGTGACACTAGACCATGATGAGGGGCTGCCTTGGCTGCACTAGGAGCATGTATGGTGTGATGTGCATTAAATGTGCATTGGATGCTAAAGATCTTGATGTGATTTGAAGCACCAAGTTTCCCTCCAAAATCTCTAAAGGCAAATCGGGTTATAACAGATAAAACAAGCAGCACCAGAATGATTGTAGAAGGAACACAAGTATCCCACATCAATATGAGCTCCTTATCTTGGATTATGACCGGCCACATTCCCTCTCCGTCCGAGCTCGCCGGCCCTCCTTAGTCCAATGGGCCCCATTTTTTGTCTGTACCCTCCTTACTGCCACGTCAACTCATTTTTATTATTTGTTTAATTTTCTTCTAAGCCTATAAATACCAGGCCAGTGGGAAAGTTAGAGGGCACTACTACTTCTTTTGTGAGAGAAAAGATTGTGAGATTGTAACTAGTGATCTTGTAGCTCTTAAGTGTGAATTCCTTGCCTTCCTCTAGTCTTGCAACCTCTCTTCTTGAGCTTGCATGATTAGATTTTGGTATTTGAATTAACCTGTTTTGTACTTGGATCCATTGTAATCAAACTTCATTTATATAAGTTGTTTCTTGTATATCTTCTCTTTTTGCTCTTTTCTTTTTGTTGTTATTTCAATTTATGATGTGTGAGTAGTTGTTCTTGGGCTATGGTGAGGTAGGTTGTCGAATGACTTTACTTCCAACCCCTCCCTTTTGATTCTTGCATTTTATATTTTTTTCTTAATTATGCAATTTTATTATGTTTTGCTTGATAAGATATATCGTTTTGAATGGTTGCAAATCAACCTATAAAATATATCATATTTCTTCTTTACATTTTATTGTTGCTATATTATGAATTGAAATTGAAATGAATACGGAATTATGTTAAGTTTCGCAACTAGTTAGATAGGATATAGAGCACACATGCATATATTCTATACTTGCTAACTTCACTTAACTAACTCCATATTCATTTCATTCTCAAACTCAAATTTTTAGTTTCCATTTTACTTAACCTTGATATCGTATTCTAACCCGATACATGTTTCGGATAGATGCGGCATGCTTTCGCAATTCAAATGGAAACTAAAAACTTGAACCTGGAATCAAAACGAAGAGTTGGAGGTAATAGTCATATTTCACTAATACTAAACATTAGCCTAAGTTTTCCTTTAAAACCTTTCTTCTTTTAATTCTTACAATACGTGACAAAATCAATCTCCAACCTCTTGATTTATAACTCAAATTGATGTCGTGATATCCACTTCTTGTGGTTAGACCCGTGCTTGCCGACTTGCTTCAATGCACCGTGCACTTGCGGTATTTTAAAACTCGAGACTCACATCGTGCGCTATTTTCACCAACATAACCGACATATCTTAATTAAACTAAAACTTTTCAAAAGCAGGACACCGTGAGTTTCGAACAAGTTTTTGGTGCCGTTGCCGGGGAGTGGCAACATCACTAAGCTTTTTGAGTTATCTTTGTAGATAAACTTCAGAAAAACCAAAACCAAAACAAATATTTTTTTTCTTTCACCTTGTATATCTGTTTTACATTTTGCTCTCTGTTTTGTCAACCTGCTATCACTCAGCAATCAATTAAAAAAATCAAGTAATACCAAAAAACAATTAATTATCCTAGAGAACCCACCAAAAATACTATCACCTAACTCCTTAAACTAATCGGCCAATCCTTAAAAATTCCGAGCTCGCCCGCCCCTTAAGGGAGTTTTTGAAAATTTCTTGTGATGGTCTCCAGTGCACTGTTATAATTCTAATGGTATTGTTTGAATTTTATAATTTTTAGTGTGCAGGGATTTGGCCACATATATCGCTTTTCGTACTAAAACCGCCGTTTTTGCGACATTTTCAGATTCGAGGAATTTGCGAATAGCGATTGTGCAAAGGAAGGGGTGCGCTCAAAGCCAAGGTGATAACGAAATACAGTGCCAAAGATCCGGGTAGATTGACCCACGCAAGCGAACCTTTCAACCCAAACGGATTCAATTCAACGGAGGTTTCTTAACCCAAAAATCCAACGGTACGTATTTCTTAAACACCTTCTTCTCAAATCCCGACGCGTCTACTACTCTATCTTTGCAGGATTCTTTGCAAGCACATTGCCAAACGCCAAAAAGAACTAACCCGTATTTTTTTTTGCAGCGCCGCATTTGAACATAACATAAAAAATGATTGTTTGATGTTTTGAACAAGTTTTTCATTATATTGCGCATTGCATAACTTTAATACGGACTTAAGGGCAAAAGAACCCCAACAAGATACGGTAAGGGATTTATCACCCTTCTCCGTGGCCCACAAACCACAAAAAACAAGCATTTTCACACCCCCATTAATTTTAAAAGAAATTAGACTTTCAGCCTCTAAGGACGTCGCGCTCAATAGGGAAAGTTAAGTGTATTTCGATACCCGTCCATCGGTACATTGTTCAAGAAGTGTCTAGGAAAGTGTGAAAGGCGCAACCGCCAAAAGAGAGAAGGTTTTGTAATTAAGGAACCTCGCAAAAGCGAGGGAAAACCTCCCTTCCTCTCTGCACTTACCTGGCTTCTCGATCAGTCAATCTTGGGCCCGTCTCGCGATAAACTTTTACTTCACAAAGCAAGTTTTCGAGCAGGTCTAGTTGACCTAGGTAACCCTAGACTGTTTAGGTGTGTGCAGTGCGTCATGTTTGTGTTCTTGTGGTACCTTTTGTGTGATATTTGTTGTTGTGAATATTTTTTTTAGCATCACCTTTTTTTCTTCCATTTCCTCAATCTTTCCCTACCATTTCCGAATAGTGCATGTCAGCTTGGACTAGAGATTCACAATCTCGATTAGTCTGGTTCGTGACTGTATCTTCCAACTCTTCTACACCTTTTGCTACATCGGAGCCGTCCGATCCTACACTTCATTCTCCTTCACCTTCTTCTCCTGGACCACCAACAATGACGGAACAAATGATCGTTGAGCAACAGGAGGCGGCGTTACAGGACAAATGTTACCCACACCGTTCATCCCTTCCTTCATGCATAGTGTTACCCACCATTGCGGCAAACAACTATGAAATCAAGTCGCAATGCATACCACTACTTCCAAAATTCCACGGATTCGAGTCCGAGGATGCTTACCTTCTAATCAGCGAATTTGAAGGAGTATGTGCTATGATGAAAATTCACGAAGTGGGTGAGAATGTCTTTAAGCTCAAATTCATTCCGTTTGCGCTTAAGGACAATGCGAAAAGTTGGTTAAATAGTTTGCCAGCTAGATCAATCATGACATGGGACGACTTTATGAAAGTTTTTCTGAAAAAAATTTACCCTATTCATTAAACCGTGCGAATTTGCAATGAAATCCACAATTTTAAACAAAAAGAGGGTGAAATTTTCTGGAAATGCTTGGAAAGGTTTAAAGACATCTTAATCAAGTGTCCCCATCATGGGTTAGAATAGTGGAGGTTATGTCAGATTGTCTATGAAGGTTTAGACTCCAGTTCACGCATGATGTTAGAATCCATGTGTCAGTGCAAATACCTGACGCGCCACCAAAAACTTGTTCGAAACTCATGGTGTCGTGCTTTTGTCAAGTTTTAGTTTAATTAAGATATGTCGGTTGTGTTGGTGAAAATAGTGCACGATGTGAGTCTCAAGTTTTAAAATACCGCAAGTGCACGGTGCATTGAAGCAAGCCAGCAAGCACGGGTCGAACCATAAGGAGTGGATATCACGACATCAATTTGAGTTATAAATCAAGAGGTTGGAGATTGATTTTGTCACGTATTGCAAGAATTAAAAGAAGAAAGGCTTTAAAGGAAAACTTAGGCTAAGGTTTTGTATTAGTGAAATACGAGTATCACCCCCAACTCTCCGTTTTGATGCAAGGTTCAAGTTTTTAGTTTCCATTTGAATTGCGAAAGCATGCCGCATCTATCCGAAACATGCATCGGGTTAGAATACGATATCAAGGTCAAGTAAAATGGAAACTAAAAATTTGAGTTTGAGAATGTAATGAATACGGAGTTAGTTAAGTGAAGTTAGCAAGTATAGAATATATGCATGTGTGCTATATATCCTATCTAGCTAGTTGCGACACTTAACATAATTCCGTATTCATTTCAATTTCAATTCATAATATAGAAACAACAAAATGTAAAGAAGAAATAGGATATATGTTATAGGTTGATTTGCAGCCATTCAAAACGATATATCCTATCAAGCAAAACATAATAAAATTGCATACTTAAGAAAAGAAATGTAAAATGCAAGAATCAAAAGGAAGGGGTTGGAAGTAATTCATTCGACAACCTACCTCACCATAGCCCAAGAACAACTACTCACACATCATAAATTGAATAACAACAAAAATAAACGAGCAAAAAGAGAAGATATACAAGAAACAGCTTATATAAATGAAGCTTGATTACAATGGATCCAAGTACAAAACAAGTGAATTCAAATACCAAAATCTAATCATGCAAGCTCAAGAAGAGGGGTTGTAAGACTAGAGGAAGGCAAGAAATTCACACTTAAGAGCAACAAGATCACTAGTTAGAATCTCACAATCTTTTCTCTCACAAAAGAAGTAGTAGTTCCCTCTAACTTGCCCACTGGCCTGGTATTTATAGGCTCAAAAGAAAATTTAACAGATAATAAAAATGAGTTGACGTGGCAGCAAAGGGGACAGACAAAAAATGGGGCCCATTGGACTAAGGAGGGTCGGCGAGCTCGGACAGAGAAGGAATGTGACCGGTCATAATCCGAGATAAGGAGCTCGTATTGATGTGGGGTACTTGTGTTCCCTCCACAATCATTCTGGTGCTTCTTGTTTTATTTGTTATAACCTGATCTGCCTTCAGAGATTTTGGAGGGAAACTTAGTGCTTCAAATCACATCAAGATCTTTAGCATCCAATGCACATTTAATGCACATCACACCATACATGTCCTAGTGCAGCCAAGGCAGCCCCTCATCATGGTCTAGTGTCACACATGTATTGTTTTGGACCAAAAATTGTTTGCACACTAGTTTATTGCAAAAAGAGTCCCATGGATATCGGTCGGTTCTCGGTTATGATTACAGTTTCGGCTCCAAAACATTAAATCCGTGATTTTGAATGTATTTCCACTATTTTATCACGAATATCAGTAAACTGTAATTACTGAGCAGACACTGTTAATAGTACCGATATATACAAAAAGGGGATAATGAATGAGCGGTATTAAAATGCAGTTTTCTGTGGTGAACAATATATCAAATACATAATTATACATTAAATTATCAAATCAACACTTGATTTAATAATCCAGCTATATCACATACAACCGACTAATATCATACGAATCAACTTATCGAATCAACACTTGATCTGATAACCCGGCTATATCACATATAACCGACCGATATCACATATCATGAGAATAGAATTCGGTATCACATACGCGCATTAATCTTGGTCCCGCACTTATCACATATATGCTCCTACTTCATTTCGCATGAACCAGAAAACCTTTGTGTAGGACTCTTAAGACTCATTAATATGCCGGCAGTGGGTGATGATCAAATCAAACACCCACAAGCCGCAAGCGGTCTGCTAAATGTAACGGCCATTCGGGTATTTGTAGGGTTCCTTGGCACTCTAAAGAGGTCTCACAAGGCATCAACCATGCCAATTTCAAATTTTACAAGTGCCGAGAAACCCTAATACGGATTCGTTCACTAGAGTTTAGGAGAAAAGTGAAACTAGTTTACAATTTAACTAAAAGAAAGAGGCTACAACCTTTGTAGATCCGGTTCTCCACTTCCTTAGCTCCACGTAGACGTCCCCTCACTGTCCATATCGGATCTCGGACTCTAGCATCGGCTTCATCGGAGAAATGTGCGGACTAGGTTGTCGACTTCGATGCCGAAGAAGATCTACGTCGAGGCAACTCAAGATCAAGCTCCAACTTCACCAAGTCGTGAAACTTGTGAAGATAACACCCTATACTACTTGGCAAGAGGTAGAGGATGAAGAAATAGGAGGTGGGTTCACTTTAGAATTGGATTTCTCACTCATTTTCACAAGTTGCCATTAAAGCTAGTAAGCTTTTCTTCTTGTTAAAGATGATGAAGAAGAAGAAAGAATATAATGAGTTCTTCTTAAAAAGAAAAATAATATGAATACTTATCATATCCTAACCTTGGTTAGGTGTAGAGAATAGACCATGGTTAGTTTGAATGGTTAGGGTTAAGCATGAAGACAAAATGGTCACTTTAGTCAAAGCTTCATGAAGCTTCAACAACAAACAAAGAAAGCCACCATTTTCTCTTTTATCTTTTCCAAAATAAATAAATAAATAAGTAAGTAAGAAAAAGAAAAACCCTAACCATTATATAACCATGGTTTAATCTTTACACAAACTCAAGTAAGCATGTATCATCAAACATGATACAATCAAGTGCACACAAAAATATATTACATATACAATGTGCACATCAAGTGAGAAAATCCTTTTAAAGTAAACCAATACTAGTTAATGCAAAGTAATATATCAAATATATAATTATACATTAAATCATTAAATCAACACTTGATTCAATGATCCGGTCATGTCGCATATAACCGACTAGTATCTAATGTATCGATTTATCGAATCAATCTTCGATTCGATAACTAGGTTATATCAAATACAACCAATCGAAACATTCATCGCGAGAATGAAATACGGTATCACATACATGCATTATTCTCGGTCCCGCACATATCTCATATGCGCTCCTATTTCGTTTCGCTTGAGCCAGGAAACCTCTGTGTAGAACTCTAAAGACTCGTCAATACGCCGGTAGCAGATGATGATCATATCAAGCATCCACAAGCCGCAAGCGGTCTGCCAAACGTAACGGCCACCCGGGTATTGAGCGATCAGAAGATCGACGAGCAAGACCGCTCACACTCCTGTGAATCCAACCAGTAACACTTATCGTACAGTCCGGTCTGTTCGTCTGATATGTCGCATATCATGTCTAGGGGTGGTAAACGTCAGACCCCAATAACCGATAAGTCGTGCCGATGTGAGGCTCATAACGGGTCGAGAAACTACTGGTAACACTTACCAGCAAATCTCTGATCAGCCCTGGCCAGGGACTTCCCTGTTACGGCCAATCGAGCACAGCGCAACTTCAACCCCCAATACCGGGAGAGACGAAACCCCTCCTATCGCTCATTGCCTCCATGTGACTCGGGACTGTGCCCAAAAACCACCGTTTTGCACGCCCTCATGGACGTGGTAAGGTGGAGTGATTGTAAGGATACGAGCGTGTTCAAGTTTAAGTTTAAATACCGCAATCAAGACGGTTTCGCACGTAGCTAGCCGGTTGAGTACGGGTCGTCCGCAGGGAGATGGGAATCTTTTTCTATGTGTTTTTCGACGAGTTAAGTCCGGTTGTTCAGATTTTGTTGTGGTTATCTAAGTGTTAAGTTGATATTTAAAGAGAGCTTGTTAGGGTTAGGATTAGGTTAGTTTGAGTTAGGAGTCTCCACATCTTTCGTTGCCCCTCTTAATATCGGTGTTACGGTAATCGGCAACAACGGGGATTAGCACGACTAGGAAGGACTTTGCGAGTATAAGCTAGGCTTTCCAACGCATAAGTCTTCCTTTTGGTGCTTGTCCGTCCGTTCTTGGCTCTTATCCATAACCTCCGGTTAATTCAACCACAACCGGTCTCACTACGGAATCACCGCTATCATGTAGGATAGGGTGCCGTAAGGAGCGGATTGTGGTTCAATTAACGGGAGTCGATTTAAGTTGTTGGGCAAGGAAAGAGTGAGAGAGATTTCCTTCTCTCAAACTTCCCTTATCCTATCCTAACAAGTATAACACTACTCACACTTCATGATAGGAAAAACAAAACAAAACAAAAGAGGAAGATAGAAAGAAGGAGATTAGAAGAATACGACTAACTGTTTGCGACCTCACCTTGGCGAGGATCGAGCGTAAGTATCATTGTCGTATGTAAGGATAAAGAAAAAAGAGAAGAAAGAAACAACAAAGAAATAACAACAACTACTTAACGAATTTAAAGTTACAACAATTATAACAAGTAAAGAAAGAGACAAGCATGATAATAAAAATGGTCTTCTTTATTCATCACTCTTCACTCAAAAGCTCACTACAAGTTTAATGGAGAAGAGGTGAGAAGAGGAAGAAGAACATGTAACTAAAACCTAGCAAAAAGAAATACAAGAATTGGACCCCTTCCTTCACAAACTTCTGGGCTATTTATAGGCTGGAGAATGGAAATCTAGGGCAACCATCAGAACATATGTACAAATACCAAACTGCCCCTGAAAGACGATCCCCAACGGCGCCAGTACGGCCGCGGAACCGCGGCCTGGACCCCACTTTGGCCGCGGATCCGCGGCCCTTTAAAGGAGTTAGGGCTTCTGCTTTTTTTGGGTGTTCCTGGTTTCCTGTGTACATTATTTTGGCATATGTATTTTCTCAATTTGGCTCCACGATTTCTCCAGAATTTCTGTTGAGGGAAAGGTGGACTTTTTATCAAGATTTTGTCATGATTTGCCTCGAGCTCCGCGTAGATCTCTTGGGTTTGGTGTTGCCTTTGTGCTTTGTGCATGAAGGTGACATTGATTTGACATTTTGTCTTCCTAAACCGGTATTGGGCAACATACGGATGAAGAGCGGAGACCGTGTTTTATCTGTGGTTGGCAGGAACCCGGATTTTGTCGTGTTTTCCATGAATTTCACCGTTTTGGAACCGAGAACCTGTATCCTGCAATTGACTAGCAAACACGACTCAAGAGTATCTACGGATATGCAATGTGATAAAAATTGGGCGGTATGAAAATGCAAAAATCTGATATGAACAAATACCCCCAAACTTATCATTTGCTCTTCCCGAGCAAAGCCCATTTATTCACAAAAAATTTCCTAACCTCACTTTCGCAGGGAACGCGATTGCACTGAGCATGTGCAACAAGCCGTTAAACCTCTAGGTGTCCCTAGTAGGAGGAGTGTTGTCTCCTGAGGGTTTTCAGCGGATACTACCCACAAAATCCGGTCAAGTTGGTTTGTAAAAATGACTAAGTTTCAAACCCTAAAGTTTTGTTTTAGAAAATAACAATTCTATAATCCTAAGTCTAGACTATCGAACCTTTATTTTTCACACCTCGCTTCTTATTTAACTACAGATTTTATATGTCTTTACGTGCAGTGCAGATAGTGTCGTGAAGTTCCAGAAGGATCGATTAAAGTCATCATGTCGCACAATAAAGCCCAGATAACAATTTGAAAAGGATCACATAAGTTTTATAAAGAGTTAAGCATTTTTCAAGTTTCGTTTTCCAGTAAGGTTTCAACTTCAGAATTTCTATCTTCCTTAACAGGAAACTAAGTCGTATTTTTCACTCCACCTTTTAACTTGTTTTCATTTCATACACACCTCTGTGAACGTGCAATGGTCTTTATCATAGAATAAAACCTTCATATCTCCGTTAAAATTTTTTTTAAAAGCCTGTCTTTTATCAAGATTATTCTCACACAAAGAACCGTTAGGAATTTTAACTCGGAGAGAACACTTGCTTGACTTTGTTTTAAACTGGACTTTCTAGGCTTCTTAGCGAGTTTTGGGCCAATGCACCCAAACCAGTTGGTTTTAGGGCATTAGGTGTAGAAACACCCCAGCGGACTTAATTACTCAAGTTACCTAGGTCCAAAAACAAAAGACAGTTTGTCGTGAAAATCAGATGATTTATTACGAACGGAGATATAACCGGCAGTTCAAATATTTTTTGGATAAAAGACGTGTTTAGTGGGTTTGGTGTGTAATCATTCCAATCAAGTTTTAGATGGGTTATTTTTCCGACTTAGCTCCAATTACGGCATCAATAACATTCCTTCATATTCGCTTTACTTCATAAACTATTCTTGACATTACTTATTTCAGAACAAACCTATTTGATCCTCAGAAAATCATTTATCTGTTTAAAAGTTTAAACATGAAAGACTTGTCATCTAATTCCCAAAATCTTATGACACGTGTAGTGTGATGTAAAGACGTATATCAGCTATAGTTAACTTCAAAGGAGAGTTATCTTTCAGGTTTTCAAAATCCAAACATAAGATTTAGTTATTCCTATTTTTTCAAACAAAAACCGTCGAAATGTTGAATCAGAGTTTATTTCACAAGCTAACTTGACAGAAAAGTTTTTATGTTTTTAGAAAATTTCAAATTTTTATGGATTTTATGGATATTAATATGCAGATGCAAAATATACATATGAATGCGAAGGTAAGAAATGCGTACCGAGCGTACCCCCAAACTTAAACTGGACAGTGTCCTCACTGTCATTGCATGAAGAGATCATTTGAAGGGTCAAAAATTGTCGGTTAGCGATACAAAATTATTTTTTTATTTGTTTTCGTTTTTAAAGAAAAGGAAAAGAATATACAAATATATACAAAATGGTTTGTACATACCCCCAAACTTATTTGGAACAGTGTCCACTGTTCTTGGCTGGATAACCGAAGTTTGGAGGTGGGCAGAGGAAGATCATTCAGGGTAAACCGGCTCCTGTAAGAACAGGAGCTCCTCTGTTGGTTCGGCGCTAAGGTACGGTTTGCATCGGTGTCTGTTCACTTTGAAGAGTGAACCGTCCTTTGGATTTTCCAAATCCACAGCGCCGTGCGGATACACAGTCCGCACAAAATACGGCCCTTTCCAGCGAGATCGGAGCTTTCCAGGATGGAAGTGAAGTCGGGTGTCGTAAAGTAGTACCTGCTGACCAGGTACGAAGGTTTTGCGCAAAAGGTGTTTATCATGAAACACCTTCGTTCGATTCTTAACGACAACCGCGTTGTCGTAAGCCTCATCCCTAAGCTCACTCAGTTCGTTCAGCTGCAGCTTCCGGTGGCTGCCCGCGTCCTCAAGAGACAGATTCAGCTCCTTTATCGCCCAAAACGCACGATGCTCGATTTCGACAGGAAGGTGGCAGGCTTTTCCGTACACAAGCCGATAGGGAGACATGCCAAGGTCGGTCTTATACGCGGTTCTAAATGCCCAAAGGGCATCAGTGAGTTTCAGAGACCAATCCTTACGGTTCTTGGAAACCGTCTTCTCCAGTATCTGCTTGATTTGCCGATTTGAAACTTCGGCCTACCCGCAGGTTTGGGGGTGGTAGGGCGTAGAAAGCTTATGATTAATGGAGTATTTCCGCATCAAGGCCTCGAAGGTTTTGTTGCAGAAATGACTTCCATTGTCACTAATGATCGCTCGGGGGTGCCCAAACCGGGAGAAAATGTTTTCTTTAAGGAACCTAACGACAACCTTGTTGTCGTTAGTCTGGCTGGGCACAGCCTCGACCCATTTAGAGACGTAATCAACACCTAGAAGGATGTACAAGTTCCCAAAAGAGCTGGGAAACGGCCCCATGAAGTCTATCCCCCAAACATCGAAAATCTCCACAACCAAGATCGGTTGGAGCGGCATCTCATTCCTCCGGGATATCCGGCCCATGTGTTGGCACCGGGAGCAAGTCTTGCAATAGTCGTGAGCGTCTTTGAAAAGTTGTGGCCAGTAGAAACCACATTGCAAGATCTTCTCAGCTGTCTTTCTGGGCCCAAAATGCCCGCCACACGCTTGATCGTGGCAAAATGACAACACACTCTTGAATTCCTCATCAGGGACACACCGACGAATAATCTGGTCGGGACAGTACTTGAACAAGTAGGGTTCGTCCCAGTAAAAGTGTTTTACTTGGGATAAGAAGCGAAGTCTGTCCTGATGTGACCATTCGGTCGGTAGTAATCCCGTGGCCAAATAGTTCACAATATCTGCGAACCAGGGTTCGCACGATACTGTCCAGAGTTGTTCATCCGGAAAAACGTCATTGATCGGAATTGGAAGCGAAGGCGAAGAAGGAAGTCGTGAGAGATGATCGGCAACCACGTTTTCACATCCTCGTTTGTCCTTAATGACAAGGTCAAACTCTTGAAGCAAGAGGATCCAACGGATTAACCGAGATTTTGCATCTTTCTTCGCAAAAAGATGGCGCAAAGCTGAATGGTCCGTGTAGACAATGACTGGAGAGCCGATGAGGTAGGGCCTGAACTTTTCTAGAGCAAATACAACAGCTAAGAATTCCTTCTCAGTCGTTGTATAATTGAGTTGGGCGTCGTTCAGGGTTCGGCTCGCGTAATAGATTACATGCGGCATCTTGTTGATGTGCTGTCCAAGGACAGCACCGATGGCAAAGTCGGATGCATCGCACATAATCTCGAATGGGTGCGTCCAGTCAGGTGAGGAGAGAACGGGAGCAGAAGTGAGTGAGCGTTTCAGTGACTCGAATGCAGTCACACAGCTCGAGTTGAAGTCGAATGGTGTATCCTTGGCCAGCAAAAGAGTCAAGGGCCTAGCAATCTTGCTAAAGTCCTTGATAAACCGTCTATAGAAACCGACATGGCCAAGGAAGGCTCGGATATCTCTGACGCAACGGGGAGGAGGCAGATTGGAAATGACCTCAATCTTTGCTTTGTCAACCTCTATGCCATTTTGCGAGATGATATGTCCTAAGACAATACCTTCGCGCACCATGAAGTGGCATTTCTCCCAGTTTAAAGTGAGATTCTTGTCCTTACATCGGGTAAGGACAGCGTCAAGATGCAGCAAGCACTCGTCAAAGGAGTCGCCGAAGATGGAGAAGTCATCCATGAAAATCTCCAGAAATTTTTCCACCATGTCCGAAAAAATTCCCATCATACACCGCTGGAAGGTAGCGGGCGCATTGCATAACCCAAAGGGCATGCGTCGATATGCAAATGTGCCGAAAGGACAAGTGAAAGTGGTCTTGTCCTGGTCTTTTTCGACGATGGGAATTTGATTATAGCCAGAGTAGCCATCAAGAAAACAATAGTACTCATGTCCGGCCAATCGTTCAAGCATTTGGTCAATGAAAGGTAGCGGAAAGTGGTCTTTCCGCATTGCGGCGTTGAGTTTTCTGTAATCAATGCAAACTCGCCACCCAGTTTGGGTGCGAGTAGGGATTAACTCATTCGCCTCGTTGGTGATGACCGTGATGCCCGACTTCTTGGGGACAACATGAATGGGGCTAACCCACTGGCTATCAGAGATAGGGTAAATGATACCACTATCTAGACATTTGACGATCTCCTTCTTCACAGCCTCCTTCATGACTGGATTAAGACGTCTTTGTGGATCCCGGGCTGGTTTGGCATCATCCATCAGATGAATGTGATGCTCAACGATCAGGGGACTAATCCCCTTGATGTCCGCCATGGACCAGCCAAAAGCTTGCCTGTTGCCGTGCAAGACCGCGAGAAGGGCTTTCTCTTGCTCGGGAGCTAGAGAAGCCGAGATGATGACTGGGAGGGTCTCGTTCTCACCTAAGTAAGCATACTTAAGGTGAGATGGCAACGGCTTGAGTTCGAGCATTGGAGGTGAAATGATGGAAGGCAAGACTGGTGCAAAGGTCTCGAACTCAAAGGACTCCAGCAAAGGTTCAAAGCAAGTGTAGGCAACCGAGTTGGATGGTTCAGGTAACTCATCCGGAAAGTCAAAAGATTCAAACTCGGGTTGTGCGCGGCTAAGATCGTTCAAGAACGTGAAACTCTCGTATTCGTTGTCGGGCGCAGAAGCAGCAGCAGGTTCGAAGAGAAACGCACTAGTGGCGTCAAGATTATCGTGTTCAAACAGAAACTCCTCGAATTCACACTCTTCTGGTGTGATCTCCTGGATCGAGCAAACATCCAGTATATGAGCATTAGGTTCGGCGGGCTGATTCCCCAACCTAAAAATGTTGAGTTCAATCGTCATATTTCCAAAAGAGAGGTTCATTGAACCATTGCGACAATTGATCACAGCATTTGAGGTTGCGAGAAATGGGCGACCGAGTATCACCGGAATTTGATTCCGGGGGTTAGCTACAGGCTGTGTATCTAAGACAATGAAGTCGACGGGGAATATGAAGTCCCCGACTTTTATTAACACATCCTCTAGCTCACCCCTAGGATGGGTGATCGATCGGTCGGCCATCTGGAGAGTGCAGTGTGTGGGTTTCAGCTCTCCGACGCCTAATTGCTCGTATACTGAATACGGAAGCAAGTTAACAATGGCACCAAGATCTAATAGTGCGCGGTTGATGTTCTTATCCCCAATAGTAATTGAAATCGTAGGACAGCCAGGGTCCTTCCGTTTTTGTGGTAAAGATTGGGTAAGGGCATCACTCACAGCACTAGCCAAGAAAACTTTCTTGGGTACCTGAGACTTCCTCTTTTTCGTGCACAAGTCCTTTAAGATTTTCGCGTAAGACGGGACTTGTTGGACAGCATCTAAAAGAGGAATGTTAATGTTAACTTGCTTAAATAACTCCAGAATCTTCTCCATTTGTGTATTTTGTTTGTTAGACCTCAACCGGTTTGGAAATGGAACATTTTGAAAATTGGTTGAGTCTAAAGCTGGAGGAGGAGATTGTGGAGTTGGAACGGATCCCAGAATAGGTGTTTTCGTGGAGTGAGAAGTGGGTCCGTTCAGAGAAGAAGAGGAAGGAGAGCCTTGTGAAGAACGGAGAATAGGCTCAGAAGACGAAGAAGAAGAAGAAGAAGAAGAAGAAGCGGCCGGGGTGTCATCGTTGATTCGCTTGCCAATGTTGTTTTGCAGCACCCTTCCTGATCTCAGTGTGGTCACGGCACTCACATTATGGTTTTGTTGTTCAAGAGCAACATGTGCATTATGTGGGTGACCGGGATTTGGAAGTGGCTGAGACGGGAGCTTCCCCTTCTCTCGCTCGCTGAAGGCCGCGTTCAGCTGTGCAATCTGGGCCTCGATGGTCTTGATGCTTTGCCCGTGTGCGGCAGTGTGTTGCACTAAGGATTGAATCGAAGACTGGATGTTGGCGGTGGATTGAGTCGATTGTTTAACAAACGCCTCCAGACTTCGCTCGAGCGAGGAAACCTTATCGTTGTTCGACGGAACAAAATTGTTTGGTGGAAAAGAGTTGTTTGGTGCAAAGTTGTTCGTCTGGTTTTGGAAAGGTTGGGGTTGGAAGGGCTGCTGATACTGATGCTGAGTTTGTTGTGGCGCTTGTTGTTGCGGTGGAGGGGCCCTTTGGAAATTGTTTCCCTGGAATTGATTCTGATTCTGATTCCAGACGAAATTGGGGTGGTTCCTCCAACCGGGATTGTAGGTGGAAGAGTATGGATCATTCCTCGGTCTTTGCTGGAAGGCAGCATTAACCTGATCCTATCCTTGCGAGGGTGGATTGTAAGGACACTCTTCAGTCAAGTGGGAAGGATCGGAACAACAAGCGCAGATGGTACGAAGGGGGAGAACAGGTGTGGGGGCAGGAGCAGAAAATTTGCTCTCTATCGCTTCAAGCTTTCGTGTTATTGCAGCCATTTCAGCTTTCATCGCAATAGAGACATCGAGTTGGTGGATTCCTACCCTAGACTGACCGGTAGAATTGGAGGTAGAAGAAGAAGAAGTCGGTCTCGTGCTCTCCCACTGTAGCGTTTGCTCCGCAAGATCGTCAAAGAACTGCCACGCTTCCTCGTCAGATTTGGATAGGAAGTGGCCCTGACAGATGGTTTCCAGCAACTGCTTCGTTGCTGGGTTCAGTCCCTCGTATAAGGTTTGGCAGAGCTGCCATTTCTCTATACCGTGGTGAGGACACTGAACAAGAAGGTCTTTGTATCGGTCAAAGCACTTCCAGAAGGGTTCAGAAGGAAGCTGGGAGAATTGGTTGATTTCATTTCGAATTCTTGCGGTCTTATGATTTGGGTAGAATTTTTTCAGAAACGCTTTAACAAACTCGTCCCAGCTGGTGATTGAGTGGGAAGCGGTGCTATACAGCCATTTTTCTGCGAGATCGCATAAAGTGAACGGAATGACCCGTAGACGTATAGCATCGTCCGATAGCTGGGTTGTTTTCATCATGGCACAGACATTTTGAAATTTGTTGATGAAGATATAGGCATCTTCAGATTCAAGCCCATGAAAACGTGGAAGCATGTTGATGAAATGGGGCTTAATTTCAAAGTTGTCCCCATTTGCCGGAGGAAGAGAAAGGCAGGTGGGAAGTGCAGAACGGGTGGGGTAGAAACGATCCTGGAGCGCAATTCGCTGCGGCGCTACAACAGGCGGAGGTGGTGGAAGATTGGTCTCCGTAGGAGGTGGAGCCAATCCAGGGGTGGTCAACGAGATGTTCGGATTAAATCCCGACATCGTGGAAGAAGAGGTTGGTGAAGGTGAAGGTGAAGATGTATGAACAGAATTCCGGTCAACGTCGGAGTTGGCCGGCAAAGGAAGGGGTGAAAGAGGAGTAGACGGAGTATCGACTTCGGAGTCGATCGCGTAGTCGGTCGCGACTAACGTAACGCGGACTAGACGGGCGCTAGTGTCCCGAGTCCAAGCGGACATACACTAAACGAGTTTAGTATAGTCAAAGCGGAGAAGGTGAGGGTAAGAAAACGTCAATGGAGAAAGGCGATGGGTGGTGGGTGAAAATGGATTTGGCGACAAAAGGGCAAGTTTTTATAAAAGTTTTTTGATTTTTTTTTCTTTTTTTTTTTTTTTTGTTTTTAGAAAGAGATTTACAGAAGTATGTACGGAAATACGGCTTAAGCAATCACAAACAAGATATGCACAATCACACCTAGATCTAGGGTAACCTAGGTCTACTAGACCTGCTCCTGAACTTGATTGTCGAAGTTAAACAGTGTCGAGAAACAGGCTTAAAAATACACTGATCACGAGGCCAGGTAAGTGCAGAGATAAGGGGAGGTTGTCCAACGCTTTCGCGAAGTTCCTTAATTAAATAACCCTTTCTCTTTCGGCGGTTGCGCCTTTAACACTTTCCTAGACACCCCGTAAACAATATACGGTTAAGCAAGGTTCTAAACAAGGTTTATCTTCTCCTAATGAGCGCGAAGTCCTTAGGGCTGAAGTCTAGTATTTTTTAATTTACAATGGACAATGCATATGCTTTAGTGATTTTTGGGGTCCTGGGAAGGGTGATGAAATCCCCACCCAATCTGGATTGGTTTCAAGCCCCTTAAGTCCGTATTAAAGAATGCAAAACAGTAACAAATCAACTGCAAACAATTTTTATTTGCGGCGCAAAGAATCCTGCACAAGAACAGTTTATTGGAAGGGGGAGAAGAATTTGCGCAAAGAAGGCTGCAGAAAACACAATTTATTGGAGTTCAGAGGAGTGGGGAAGGAGAAAGGAGGACTTACAGAAAATTGAAGACCCTGACTGCACTGAATGGCCGCGGTTCCGCGGCCAAACACCTGCTTAGGCCGCGGATCCGCGGCTAGGTAGATGAATTAGGGCTCTGAAAAAATTTGGGTGTCCTCTTCTTGGTGTCCTCTGCTTGTCTGGATGTGGGTAATTCTGATTTGCTCACTGTAACAGTTCCAGATTTGTACAGTAGACCGGATGCTTCGTTTTTGTCCGTCGCGGTGTAGCCGCGAAAATGTGGGTCTATCCTCCCACGTCTTTGGCACTGTACTTGAACTCCGTATTTCCAACGTCTTTGGCGTCGATCTTGAGCTTCGTATTTCCTGCACACTTGTACAAAAACTAATCAAAAATAACAAGATGGTTTCTTTTACAAAGTATATATTTTTTTCGTTTTTTTTTATATACTTACAAATTAACCCGAAATTACACAAGGAAACAAACTTCCGTCTCCCCGGCAACGGCGCCATTTGATTGTAAGGATACGAGCGTGTTCAAGTTTAAGTTTAAATACCGCAATCAAGACGGTTTCGCACGTAGCTAGCCGGTTGAGTACGGGTCGTCCGCAGGGAGATGGGAATCTTTTTCTATGTGTTTTTCGACGAGTTAAGTCCGGTTGTTCAGATTTTGTTGTGGTTATCTAAGTGTTAAGTTGATATTTAAAGAGAGCTTGTTAGGGTTAGGATTAGGTTAGTTTGAGTTAGGAGTCTCCACATCTTTCGTTGCCCCTCTTAATATCGGTGTTACGGTAATCGGCAACAACGGGGATTAGCACGACTAGGAAGGACTTTGCGAGTATAAGCTAGGCTTTCCAACGCATAAGTCTTCCTTTTGGTGCTTGTCCGTCCGTTCTTGGCTCTTATCCATAACCTCCGGTTAATTCAACCACAACCGGTCTCACTACGGAATCACCGCTATCATGTAGGATAGGGTGCCGTAAGGAGCGGATTGTGGTTCAATTAACGGGAGTCGATTTAAGTTGTTGGGCAAGGAAAGAGTGAGAGAGATTTCCTTCTCTCAAACTTCCCTTATCCTACCCTAACAAGTATAACACTACTCACACTTCATGATAGGAAAAACAAAACAAAACAAAAGAGGAAGATAGAAAGAAGTAGATTAGAAGAATACGACTAACTGTTTGCGACCTCACCTTGACGAGGATCGAGCGTAAGTATCATTGTCGTATGTAAGGATAAAGAAAAAAGAGAAGAAAGAAACAACAAAGAAATAACAACAACTACTTAACGAATTTAAAGTTACAACAATTATAATAAGTAAAGAAAGAGACAAGCATGATAATAAAAATGGTCTTCTTTATTCATCACTCTTCACTCAAAAGCTCACTACAAGTTTAATGGAGAAGAGGTGAGAAGAGGAAGAAGAACATGTAACTAAAACCTAGCAAAAAGAAATACAAGAATTGGACCCCTTCCTTCACAAACTTCTGGGCTATTTATAGGCTGGAGAATGGAAATCTAGGGCAACCATCAGAACATATGTACAAATACCAAACTGCCCCTGAAAGACGATCCCCAACGGCGCCAGTACGGCCGCGGAACCGCGGCCTGGACCCCACTTTGGCCGCGGATCCGCGGCCCTTTAAAGGAGTTAGGGCTTCTGCTTTTTTTGGGTGTTCCTGGTTTCCTGTGTACATTATTTTGGCATATGTATTTTCTCAATTTGGCTCCACGATTTCTCCAGAATTTCTGTTGAGGGAAAGGTGGACTTTTTGTCAAGATTTTGTCATGATTTGCCTCGAGCTCCGCGTAGATCTCTTGGGTTTGGTGTTGCCTTTGTGCTTTGTGCATGAAGGTGACATTGATTTGACATTTTGTCTTCCTAAACCGGTATTTGGCAACATACGGATGAAGAGCGGAGACCGTGTTTTATCTGTGGTTGGCAGGAACCCGGATTTTGTCGTGTTTTCCATGAATTTCACCGTTTTGGAACCGAGAACCTGTATCCTGCAATTGACTAGCAAACACGGCTCAAGAGTATCTACGGATATGCAATGTGATAAAAATTGGGCGGTATGAAAATGCAAAAATCTGATATGAACATAGAGATCAAAGCACAGTGGGAATCACACAAGACTCTATGACGATCTCGGGTCTACAGACTAACCTGCACAAGTGTCACCTGAGAACTGCCATCTGACGTGAGGTATAATACCATCTGGGAGTTCTCGGCGAGTCCGTCCAGTGTACCCAGTCTTCACTGAGCACCCGTATACCATCTCTGATGTCAAACACCAATGGATATGGGTTCATCCATCGCCCATCTCATGGGTCGAGAAGTGTATACGCTAGTCTACACTGGTATATCGATGCCCCATCTCGATACACCCACGACTAGGGACCTTGAAGGATGTACCTATGGACTACCATGTCCCCACTAGTATGATCTGCATCATAGTCCAGGTAGTCAAGTACACATCCTAAGGGCTTTATCAACATGTAACTATAAGACAGTTTAAAGAGACTAGTGTACATGTTAAGATAAAGAGCAACCAGATAGCATACTATCATATCGAGTAAGAAAGTCATCTCTATATATGTCCAAGCATCCAATATAATATACATCATCTGTACAATACTGGCCTCTAGGGCATACATACAACTAACAATCTCCTACTTGCACTAGGGCCAGCTGCTGTAGTATCGCATACCGAGCATCCCGAAGAGTCTCTCAAACTGTATCTGGGGAATGGCCTTCGTGAGTGGATCCGCCGTGTTGTTCTTCGTGTCAACCCTCCTAACCTCGATCTCTCGGCGATCAACAATCTCCCGGATCAGGTGATACCGCCTTAGAATATGCCTGGATAGCTGATGGGACCTGGGTTCTTTGGCCAAAGCCACCGCTCCATTGTTATCACAATACAAAGGTATTGGATGCTCAATGGATGGAACCACTCCAACTTCAGTAATGAACTTCTTGATCCAGACAGCCTTTTTGGCAGCATCGTTGGCAGCGATGTATTCAGCCTCCATCGTCGAGTCTGCCACGGTTTCCTGCTTGGAACTCTTCCAGCTAATCGCCCCTCCGTAAAGGGTAATGACAAATCCCGACTTCGACTTAGAGTCGTCCTTATCACTCTGGAAGCTTGAATCGGTAAAGGACTCCACTTGAAATTCTCCGTTACCATACACCAAGAGCATCTCTTTAGTCCTTCGCAAGTACTTGAGAATGCTCTTCACAGCTGTCCAGTGACTCTCTCCAGGATCAGCTTGATACCTGCTCACTACACTTAGTGAGTATGCTACATCGGGTCTGGTACATAGCATCGCGTACATGATAGAGCCTACAGCCGAAGCATAGGGTATCCCTTGCATGCGAGCTCTCTCCAAATCAGTCTTGGGAGACATCTCTTTGGAGAGAGTGACTCCAGAGATCATGGGCAAGTTCCCACGCTTGGATTCTTCCACACTAAACCTCTTTAGTATGGTGTCAATGTACCTGGATTGGGACAATCCCAATATCCGTTTGGATCTATCCCTATAGATCCTAATTCCCAATATGCAGGAGGCATCACCAAGATCTTTCATTGAGAATCTTTGTGATAAGAAGAGCTTGACCGATTGCAGCATAGGAATATCATTTTCTATCAAGAGTATGTCGTCCACGTACAATACGAGGAAGACAACCTTACTCTCAGCCACCTTCTTGTAGATACAAGGTTCATCTGGGTTTTTGACGAAATCAAACTCTTTTATAACGACGTCAAAGCAGATGTTCCAACTCCGCGATGCTTGCTTTAATCCATAAATGGATTTAAGCAGCTTGCACACCTTCCCGCTGCTCCCACTGTCTGCGAAGCCCTCTGGCTGAGTCATGTATACGCACTCTTCTAAATCACCATTTAGAAAGGCGGTCTTAACATCCATTTGCAGATTTCGTAGTCATGATATGCAGCGATGGCAAGCATGATCCGGATGGATTTAAGCATAGCCACTGGAGAAAATGTTTCGTCATAGTCCACACCTGGTCTTTGACGAAAACCTTTTGCAACAAGTCTAGCTTTGAAAGTCTCCACTTTCCCATCTACACCAAGTTTTTTCTTGAAGATCCACTTGCTCCCGATGGGTTTTACCCCTTCAGGAGCAACTTCCAAAGTCCATACTTTGTTGGTGTACATGGATTCCATCTCGGACCGCATAGCATCCAGCCATTTCACTGAGTCCTTACTCGTGATGGCCTGCTCGAAGCTAGTTGGGTCATCATCCTCCATGATGCAATCCTCGCTCCCACCATCCATGAGAAAACCGTAGTATCTCTCAGGTGGGCAAGGAACCCTACTAGATCGGCGGAGAGGCTGAGGTTCATTTGGAGCTACTGAATCTTCTGGTTCCACTAAATCTTCAGTTACGGTTTGTGTATCTGGAACCTCTTCCAGCTCTACCACTTTGCCACTAATTTCTTTTTCAAGGAATTCCTCTTCTAAAAAGGTGGCATGTTGAGCAACAAACACTTTTTGTTCCTCACTGTGGTAGAAAAAATACTCATATGAGTTCTTTGGATATCCCACAAACTTGCAAAGAACTGACCGTGCCTCGAGCTTGTCCGGATTTTGTCTTTTGACATAGGCTGGACAACCACATATCTTAACTCGTTTAAGATATGGCCTCTTCCCACTCCATATCTTATATGGTGTGGTAGGTACAGATTTAGTTGGAACTTGATTCAATAGGTATGCTGCTGTCTCCAGCGTATATCCCCAGAAGGAAATAGGTAACTCAGCTGTGCTCATCATAGAGTGCACCATATATAATAGGATGCGGTTCCTCCGTTCTGATACACCGTTGTGCTGTGGTGTATATGGAGGAGTCAGCTAAGAGACAATCCCATTCTCTTTTAGGAAGTCCAGGAATTCATTGCTTAAGTATTCACCTCCTCGATCAGATCGAAGGATTTTAATACTTTTTCCGGTTTGGTTTTCAACTTCTTGTTTATATTCTCTAAATTTCTCAAAAGCTTCTGATTTGTGTTTCATCAGGAACACATATCCGAATCTAGAGAGATCATCAGTGAATGTAATGAAATACGAAGAACCATCTCTGGCATGTGTGGACATGGGACCGCATACATCACTATGAATCAGTCCCAAGAGTTCGGTAACTCTTTCTCCGTGTCCCGTAAACGGAGTTTTGGTCATCTTGCCTTTGAGACATGACTGGCAAGTGTCATGAGATGAAAATTTGAACTGTTTCAAATATCCATCCTTATGTAACTTAGCCAGTCGTGTCTCATTGATGTGGCCCAGTCTACAATGCCATAAGAAGGATTCGTTCAGTTCAGAACTCTTCCTCTTGTGTGTGTTTGTTATGCTCAGAACTGTTGATTGATTTAGAACATAAATGCCATTGCACAACGTGCCTGATCCAACCAACTTTTGGTTACGGAAAATGTTCATAACATTATCCTGTAATACAAAATTATATCCCTCTTTACTCAACAAAGAAACCGATATAATGTTGCATATCAGGTTCGGCATGTAATAGCATTCGTTCATAACCAATGTATTACCAGTTGGTAATGCAAGGTGATATTCCCCGACAGTCTTAGCTGCAACAATTGCACCATTTCCAACTCTAATGTCTTTATCACCTTCTCCAAGTTCTCTACCTTTCCTGAGCCCATGTAACTGATTACATATATGGGATCCTGACCCGGTATTTAATACCCAGGACGTAGAGCAAATGGAGAAACAGTTCTCTGTAACGAACACACCCGAAGAAAATGCATCATCATGTACTTTCTTCATTCGGGTGGCTTGGGAATCCTGGTATTCCGCTATGTCCTGTTCATTCCTATAACTCTTATAAGAAAGAACGGAACCAATGTTCCCCAGCACAGTATAACATGCGGGTTCAGTCAATACATCCATATTATTATCTTTATTAGGGCATGACATGGTCGCTACCTGGAGAGAGAGAGAAGAAAACACTTTAGCGTATGCTCTTGCAAGATCAGATTGGTTATTATCTTATCTAATCAGGATGGCTCCCACTGGTTTTTATCAAATCTTCCTTCAAATCCTAAAAGGAAAGACTAGCCGGGATTAATTACACCCTACAACTTCGCCAATCTTTCAGCCAGGCCAGTGTCGGTACTTTGAGGGAGGTTTGCCGTGCTTTCGCACAGACCTAATTAAAGTAAATCTCGTTTTCCCAGAGGCGTAACCCCGTTGACACCTTTCTAGACACCTACTAGATTGGATAATTGTAATGTGCAAAACTCTCCCAGGAGTAACTCTTACTCACAGTGGGTATCAGGATCCAACTATCTCATAGAAGGTATGCAATCTCATTGCAAATTTCAACACTTGAAATTCCCGATAATGCTTTTGCCCCAAACGATCTATGACCTTGACAAGGTCAATAAAACCATAGACCGTAAGTCAAGTTCAACCCGTCATTTCTTGATTGAATCAAACCCACCCGCACGACCCTTGACAATGTCAACAAGGCCGTACGACTACCCTAATCCAATCTGCATCATATGCATAAACAGATAAATACTGGTCAGCTACCGCACACTGCGCCTTGACAAGGTCAACAAACGCAGCACGCATACTAAACAGGACTTATCTGAAATGACGGAGGGCTACGACAGGTTTTTCTGAAAACCTATTGCGTAATGAACTTGATATCGTTGTAGAATCGAATGAAGTTTTGAAATGGAGTGATTTTGAGGCTTTTCTAGTTTTGCTAAAGGGGTCACTCCCGGTGATGGGATCGTCGGCCCTTTCCTCGTCGAATGAGGTGCGGGATATATCATATATATCGCTGTGCAAAGCAAAACTCCAAAAACAATCAAAAGCAAACCGAGTGTGTAGCATCTGCCAGTTATTGCTAAAGGGGTCACTCCCGGTGAAGGGATCTCGGCCCTTTCCTCATCGAATAAGGTGCAGGGTATATCGCATATACCGCTATGCAAAGCAAAACAGTAGCTACCCTTTTTGTTTAAAATTTGATTCTACAACATCTTTTCGGTTTCTTTTCTTTCATTAATCACATTAATGAAGTCCCATCATTTAATACACCTAAACATCACAGATAAATACGACGTATACTTATGCCATCCGTATTCGCCTCGATGTCCCCTCATGCACCGTTAGGTTAGGTAACTAACGACAGAGCAGGGCAGGGCTAGTGCGGATGCAAAACATAAGTAACGCCTATATAATATATCATATATACTATATACAGTATCCATCAGAACATATCAAATGATCACATCACAGATATCGCAGCAGAAAATATCATATGAAATATTGGATATACTAGGACGTCCGTGTTTTTAATACGAGCCAGTATAAAACACGGATTCCACGGTCGTGATGAATAGCCAATCCCACACCCTTAGACCCCTACGAGAGTGGCAAGCAACCCTACCAATTCTAGGGTTAGGAGACCCGGACTCGACTCCTAGAGATGGTCTCCCACTGGACCCTAGAACCCGGTTACTTGTGCTCCCCTCCTTGGGTCTATCCTAGTGCGGAAAAGTAAATAATATACAAAAGGTGACAACTTCCGCAACCTGGAAGTGCCCCAATAAAAGAATATTACATACAATTATTTTACATGAATGAAAATGAAAAACACTTATCTCACATAAAAAACCCCGGCTACTCAAGCACGACGATCCAATATAACATATCCAGCAACACATAACATCACATGTCATCAACGTAAGTAAATATGCGCATCCCAATTGTCGTTGACATATAGCAACGAAACCGGCGATATCACATATTACACTTACGGTCACAGAAAAGAAAGTGTAAAACTACAACAGTTGGAATCCTCAACCTGTTTAGACATCGTATGCCTAATCAAATGAAATACTTAGACATCACATGCCTAACAATTATGAACCCCGCATTTTAGTCTCATTATCGAAAACTCTTTTCAATATCAAGTGAGACTAAACCGCTAGATTTATAACATTCATTCAGTTATCTCATAACTGTTTGTGAATTCCAATTATTGTATCCCATTCCGGATAAATAGAAAATATTAAATTTTCCGATCGAACATTCGAACACCCAAGTTTTCCCGAAACCGTTCAACACATGAAATAAGTTCAAAGACATTCACTTCATGCCTCAGTACCAACGGTCCAGCCGTAGAAGGGTCAAGCCAACGCCTCACATGTGGCACGCCGTACTGCCCCAAACCCTAAGGTTCAAAGGGCAGTTCAAGACGGTCACATAATCGAGTTAAGGTTTGTTGTCTTCTAGAGGGACCATCGCGTTACTTGCACTACTTAGAACGTCATTAAACTACGGAAAAGTCCAACAATTGGAAATTTCCCGGCAGGGGAAAGATTGGGTATTTACATCCGGTCGAACTTTTTAACATATTCTAAAATTATCCGGAAAAACACATAGACAAAATTTGATAATCCGATCGAATCATCGATTCACAATACAACCCCAGAATACTCAACTCTTGAGTCATAATAAAAATACCCAGAAAATATAGCATTCAAATATAAGAATTACTGTGCAGAAATCAACAGGAGAAGAGACAAAGTGGTCGCGGAACCGCCGCAGAAGTTAGGCTTCTGCCGCGGTTCCGCCGCGGTTTGGAGGTATCTTTTGGCCAATTTTGCACCGTAATTCTTAGAACTTCCTGCTGAATTTTTTAAGCATTTTTAATCTGGAAAAAACCCAGTTTTTGAAAAAAGTCCAGAGAGCATTTTGGAATTAGGGTTTCGGTTCGATCGGACTTCAAACGTCGTCTACACTTCACCTAAGGCTCTAGCTAGGCTCTGATACCACTGTAGGGTTCCTTGGCACTCTAAAGAGGTCTCACAAGGCATCAACCATACCAATTTCAAATTTTACAAGTGCCGAGAAACCCTAATACGGATTCGTTCACTAGAGTTTAGGCGAAAAGTGAAACTAGTTAACAATTTAACTAAAAGAAAGAGGCTATAACCTTTGCAGATCCGTTTCTTCACTTCCTTAGCTCCACGTAGACGTCCCCTCACTGTCCATATCGGATCTCGGACTCTAGCATCGGCGTCATCGGAGAAATGTGCGGACTAGGTTGTCGACTTCGATGCCGAAGAAGATCTACGTCGAGGCAACTCAAGATCAAGCTCCAACTTCACCAAGTCGTGAAACTTGTGAAGATAACACCCTATACTACTTGGCAAGAGGTAGAGGATGAAGAAATAGGAGGTGGGTTCACTTTAGAATTGGATTTCTCACTCATTTTCACAAGTTGCCATTAAAGCTAGTAAGCTTTTCTTCTTGTTAAAGATGATGAAGAAGAAGAATGAATATAATGAGTTCTTCTTAAAAAGAAAAATAATATGAATACTTATCATATCCTAACCTTGGTTAGGTGTAGAGAATAGACCATGGTTAGTTTGAATGGTTAGGGTTAAGCATGAAGACAAAATGGTCACTTTAGTCAAAGCTTCATGAAGCTTCAACAACAAACAAAGAAAGCCACCATTTTCTCTTTTATCTTTTCCAAAATAAATAAATAAATAAATAAGTAAGAAAAAGAAAAACCCTAACCATTATATAACCATGGTTTAATCTTTACACAAACTCAAGTAAGCATGTATCATCAAACATGATACAATCAAGTGCACACAAAAATATATCACATATACAATGTGCACATCAAGTGAGAAAATCCTTTTAAAGTGAACAAATACTAGTTAATGCAAAGTAATATATCAAATATATAATTATACATTAAATCATTAAATCAACACTTGATTCAATGATCCGGTCATGTCGCACATAACCGACTATTATCCAATGTATCGATTTATCGAATCAATCTTCGATTCGATAACTAGGTTATATCGCATACAACCAATCGAAACATTCATCGCGAGAATGAAATACGGTATCACATACACGCATTATTCTCGGTGCCGCACATATCTCATATGCGCTCCTATTTCGTTTCGCTTGAGCCAGGAAACCTCTGTGTAGGACTCTAAAGACTCGTCAATACGCCGGTAGCAGATGATGATCATATCAAGCATCCACAAGCCGCAAGCGGTCTGCCAAACGTAACGGCCACCCGGGTATTGAGCGATCAGAAGATCAACGAGTAAGACCGCTCACACTCCTGTGAATCCAACCAGTAACACTTACCGTACAGTCCGGTCTGTTCGTCTGATATGTCGCATATCATATCTAGGGGTGGTAAACGTCAGACCCCAATAACCGATAAATCATGCCGATGTGAGGCTCATAACGGGTCGAGAAACTACTGGTAACACTTACCAGCAAATCTCTGATCAGCCCTGGCCAGGGACTTCCCTGTTACGGCCAATCGAGCAAAGCGCAACATCAACCCCCAATACCGGGAGAGACGAAACCCCTCCTATCGCTCATTGCCTCCATGTGACTCGGGACTGTGCCCAAAAACCACCGTTTTGCACACCCTCATGGACGTGGTAAGGTGGAGATCAAAGCACAGTGGGAATAACACAAGACTCTATGACGATCTCGGGTCTACAGACTAACCTGCACAAGTGTCACCTGAGAACTGCCATCTGACGTGAGGTATAATACCATCTGGGAGTTCTCGGCGAGTCCGTCCAGTGTACCCAGTCTTCACTGAGCACCCGTATACCATCTCTGATGTCAAACACCAATGGATATGGGATCATCCATCGCCCATCTCATGGGTCGAGAAGCGTATACGCTAGTCTACACTGGTATATCGATGCCCCGTCTTGATACACCGACGACTAAGGACCTTGAAGGATGTACCTATGGACTACCATGTCCCCACTAGTATGATCTGCATCATAGTCCAGGTAGTCAAGTACACATCCTAAGGGCTTTATCGACATGTAACTATAAGACAGTTTAAAGAGACTAGTGTACATGTTAAGATAAAGAGCAACCAGATAGCATACTATCATATCGAGCAAGAAAGTCATCTCTATATATGTCCAAGCATCCAATATAATATACACATCTGTACAATACTGGCCTCTAGGGCATACATACAACTAACAGTATTGAGCGATCAGAAGATCAACAAGCAAGCCTGCTCATACTCCTGTTAATCCAATCAGTAATACTACCGTACAGTCCAGTCTCTTCGTCATATATAATCGCATATCACAGCCTGGGGGTGGTATAACATCAGACCCTAATAACCTGATAGGTCATGCCGATGCAAGGTCCATAGCGGTTCGAGAAACTACTGATAACACTTACCAGTAGATCTCAGCAACCCTGGTCAGGGATTTCCTATTATGGCCAATCGAGCATAGCGCAACATCAACTCCCAATACCGGGAGAGATGAATCCCTTCCTATCGCTCATTGCCTCCATGTGACTCGGGACTGTACCGAAAAACCACCTTTTTGCACGATCTCTTGACCATGGTATGGTGGAAATCAAAGCACGGTAGGAATCACACAAGACTC
Source organism: Agapanthus africanus (assembly GCA_030015575.1). Taxonomy (NCBI): domain Eukaryota; kingdom Viridiplantae; phylum Streptophyta; class Magnoliopsida; order Asparagales; family Amaryllidaceae; genus Agapanthus; species Agapanthus africanus. Next base: position 252,695,098 of record CM057337.1, on the reverse strand, counting down.
TATGACGATCTCGGGTCGAAAGTCTAACCTGTACCAGTGTCACCAGAGAACTGCTATCTGACGATAGGTATAATACCATCTAAGAGTTCTCGGCGAGTGCGTCCAGTGTACCCAGTCTCCACTGAGCACATGTATACCGTCTTTGAGGTCAAAAACCAATGGATATGGTATTATCCATCACCCATCATATGGGTCGAGAAGCATATACGCTATTCTACTCTAGAGTATCGATGCACTGACTCAATACTCCCGCGACTAGGAACATTTGAAGGTTGTACTTACCGACTACCTCTACCCCACTAGTATGATCTGCATCATAATCCTGGTAGTCAAGTACTCATCCTAAGGGCTTTATCAACATGTAATAGAGAGACTATAAGTGTACATGTTAAGATAAAGAGCAACCAGATAACATACTATCATGTCGAGTAAGAAAGTCCTCCCTATATATGTCCAAGCATCTACTACAATATACATCACATGTACAGTAATGGCCTCTAGGGCATACATATAACTAACATGAATGATGTTACTTACTATTCACGAGTTGGAAACCCACTGTAACATTTCAGAAAATATAAAATATTATTTTTGGAATTTAATATTAAAATAATATATTTCCCGAAAACTGCACGATTTGCGAAATTGGGGTTTTCGAAAAAGAGTATAAATATATACCAATAATTATGAAATAAAAGGAAATTAAAATGATTTGTTCATTTAAAAATATATTTTAAGGATTTGGCATTTTTTAAATTTACTGTATTCAGTTTTGATAAAAACCCGATTAGTGCACTGTTAATCACGATTAAGCCAAATCCGTGTTTTTACAGTTTCCATAGTTAGTGCACCATGACATGATGCATTTGGTTATATGTTTCATTTCATTTGGGCTATGTATTATGGTTTATTGGTGGAGAGAAAAGAAAAAGGAAAAGGAAAAGTCAAAGGGGACAAAATGATTAGGTTAGGTAGGCTTTTGGAGAGAGAGAAAGAGTGTGATTTTGGGAGAGAGAGGGAGGGGGCTGCTGCCATTCTCTCCCCCATCTTTGATTTCTTCTCCCTCTTCATCTCCTCAACCCCACAACCCTCCTCAAAGAATCCCTAGATCTATCACCTAATAAGCCCCAAAACCCTACACACCCTTCACAAAAATTAATCCCCTCTTCAATCTCTACACATGAGACCAAGAAAATTCAGATTTTGATGATCTTAGGGATTCATGGGTGCTATATGAGGTAATAACTTCACCAATTGGGTAGTTTTTCATTTACTTTAGTATTCATATGTGTTTAGATGTGAAGTGGTGATGTTTAGTGAGGTTAGAAGATTCCTGGTTAGGGTTTGAGTGTTGTTGAAATTGGTGATGTTAAAGGCTGTTAACTAGACTTGGGTGCTATTTAATGACCTGGACCAGAGCTTAGAAACCCAAAAAGACGGATTTAGAAACCTCGACATCGGATAAATGTGTGATTTTAGAGGGTATTTTGGAATCTGGAGCAACCCGGGGACACTAGAAATGATTTTGCAATTACTGGGAGTCGTGCAGGCACCTAAGAAGCTACCACCAAGACCTGAGCCCCATCCCCTGCACCCAGGCGGCAGATTTATTCAATATGGCCGCAATTTGCGGCCAGGGTAGCTCAGAATTGATTCGTACTTGTTCTGGGGTCCCTTTAGATGTAAATTAGGCCCTCCATATATGCAAAATTGACCAATTTGGCTTAGGGTAAAATCTAGGACCATTTCCATGAGTTGGTGCATTATTTTATGACTTCGTTTTGACTTGATTTTGGTATTTGGTATTGTGTTTCCATCGTGTGGCGTTTGGACGTCCACGACCAAGGTTTTTGGTCGTGTTTTGCACGCAAAGCTATAGGTTTTGACCTATGAGCGGAACGTGTACCGTTTTGCTTTTCCGCCTTGATTTTAATGCGCATTGCTATGTTTATTATTGTAGGTACCTTCGCGTGGATTTCGAGGCGACGGAGCGTGGCGTCATCGATTTCGGCAAGCGAAGACCAGGTGAGTGGATCTATATCCACGGAGGAAGTCGGGTGGATGGCGTATAGCACCCCCGCAAGGTATTGATGGAAAACTGATTATAGAATATGGTTAGGAAACCTAGATTAGGAAACTAGGATTATAGTAAAGGATAGTTAGTGATACTATATTAGAAACTAGAGGGTTGTTAGAAATGATATGTTACTACTATCATAGGATGACGTTTAGCGATATTGCCGTTTAGGGTACTGTAAGACTAGATAGTCGATGTAGATGCGTCATCCGAACCATCCCTTTTTCTGAAACAAAGAGTCATAGGTATCTTTTAAAAATATACCTTGAGGGATGTTATGGATTTCCAAATGATATATTTTTCTTAAAAACACCGTAACCCCTATTTTCAAAACTACGATTCACTTCTTTAAAAATCTTATTGTATGGTTCGGGTGTGTTTGTTAGATTAGATACTTTACTTAGAAGAGATAGAATGTTTATGTAGATTCGATTTGAGGTGTGATATAAATGCGATGAAGTAATATAAGATGATGTGATGATATGATGATATGATGATATGATGTTATGTTGGTATACGGATGCGAGTCAATCTAGATGACTTATACCCTGCCGGTCCCCTGATATGAGATTATTGCGGATGTGACATGGGACATAGGTATATAGATATATATAAAATGTTGTGAATCATGGATGATATGCCGTATGTGATGTTAGGCCGCACCCTCATTTGTCGCATAGGATGATAGGATCCCTATTGGTTTAATGCCGCCGCACGATGATTTTCCGTGCGTGATGAGTTTGACTTGATGTTGATCCATACCCTTGACTAGAGGATGTCGTACGATGGATTATACCATACGTGATACTGTGAGGCTACATGCCTATTGATAGATTCACCGACTCGATCATGTTAGATACGTATACCCGTCAGCATTTGCATATGATTTACCTTATGTTGCATTCATATTATTTCCATTGCATTGCTTATACCTGTGCTAGTACACTTGCACCATTATCGATGATGCGTATGTTACACGTATATAGATTTGCCGGCTCACACACTTCATCATCGATAATTGCCATGTCACTACACAGTAGGTTTGCTGCATCATGACATATACATTGATACATCCATACTTGCGGATATACACATTTGTATATCCATTTTGGTGTACATATACCTTGATACACCCATACTTGTGCACATACACATTGTATACCCATATTTATGCACACCTACATTGGTACATCAATACTTGCGCATATACATATTGTACCTACATAGATAACTGGTTTTATTGTAAAATTGGGAACCGCATGTTATATTTTAAAATCTGGATTTATTTAAAAAAGCGGTTTTCCCTTAATATGTCATATCACTATTCTGCGTTGCATGATACACGATATCCTTACATTTCTATTATATGTCGCATGCACCATGCTCTTTGATTTTATGCATTGAGATATGTTGTTTTCATGAGATTTCTGGATTTAAGAACCGTGGACATTTTAAAAGAGATTATGTGTTGTTTTAAAAAAACCCGGTTTCTCCTGATATGATTTTTCAGTGCGTCCACCATATGTTTTCTTGGTTCTGAGAGCGACATGTGAAACCCGATTCGAGGAGGCGGAAGAGGCCAATTGCGGGTACATGTTGGACCCGGTATGGTACCCCAGGGCAAGAAAGGGATGCTGTGTATACAGACGGTGAGCCTGGCAGAGGGAATACTACCTACCGGTGATAGTATTTGGGCTCGGCGGATATCCGAAGGATACCGACCGGAGTCGAGAGATGATATGGGCCGATCTGGACTGACGGAGCCCGTGGGCCGATCCGGACTGACGGAGCCCGATATATGAGGATTTACGTGCTGATGCTGCGCACGGTTTTCATGATGTTTTCGAGTGTCGATGTTAGGCACTCAGGTTCCATGATTTTGATATGTCGGGAGGGACACCGTTGATATATATCCTCATACTTTCATGCACACTCCTTTATGATATTTACGTGCATACAGACATTGATTTTCGGTGGATGAGATCCACATGCATACATACCTTGATTATGGTTGGACGAGATCCATATACATGCATTGATTATTACTATTGGATGTTATCCGGATGCATATAGGTATTGACTACCTTGTTGGCACATATACAGACCCGGTCACCCTAGATATCATAATATTACCTTTATGATATAATTGACCTAGGAGTCGTTGTTTATTCGATTTCTATCTTTTGATATTTTTCCACTCATGAGTTGGCAACTCACCCCCGTTGTGCCACAGTTCTTGCAGGTTGACCGCTTGGATCGGTAGCGGCTTCGCTGCACACAGTTGCATTCGGGTGTTTTGCTTTGGTAGGTGGGACATTTGTATCGTACCCACTCTTGTATATGTATTTCATTATTGTATCTAGTTAACTCCATCAATCAAAATTAGTAAATTGTATAAGTAATGAGACTTAGTGAGTTTGTGGTTGCGAGACTTAGAGCGAGGGGTTTTCCGCTACTTGTGATTTATATGTCTTGCTTTTCTTTATCTTTTGTGGTGAACTTCGCCGTTAGGCGTCGTATACTTATTTATGCTATATTGCGTGGTTGTAATCCGCCGTTTGGCGGGATGCCTTTATTCTTATTATATATTTGTGGTTTTGGATCAAAATATACAAAGGAGGTGCTGCCAAAATTTTCAAAAAGGACGAAACATGTTTTCAAACTAGTAAATTTCACTTGCATCATTCATGTTCCTTTTCTATGCATTAAGAAAACCTGATTTCATTATACCTTTATTTCAAAACTTCACCTCCTTTATTTTCTTAAAAGGTTTAGATTTCTGGGTTTCAGCTTACTTGAATTCCGCTACGCCTTTAGACGTTGCATGATTCAAGTGCTGGTCATGAGCTAATATTTCGGGTCGTGACAAAGTTGGTATCAGAGCGCTAGGTTTAACCTTGTTCGAGTCTATGTTTGACTATGCGGAGTCTAGGGCGGGTATGTATTTCGGAACCTAGGCTTGACCTTACGGAACTTAGACTTGAATGGGGGGGTATTAGACCCGAACTTTCGTTTCATAGGCTGACCCTGATTGATGGAGTAGGTAGCTTAAGTAGAATGACGTAACGTACGTATGTTCCGCGGCATATTTACGATACGATACTCCACTTAAGAAACCTTACGATGTACATATTTTTGAGACCAGTGATTCTCTTCGTATCCATGATTATACATCCATTGGAGATCCTTGATTTTATTTGTTTCGTGATCATACTTTCATTGATGTTGTTCCTTCTTATGATCATGTATCCATTCTGGATCTGTCGTTTCCTCTCATGCCGTGATCTGTTTTCTTCGATACTCGATTGAGCTTCCTGTCACCATAGTTTGAGCGCAGTTTGAGCTGCTGCTAGTGTCGGGGTCAGGGAGAGCTCGTTTGGTATGAGGGCTGACCCTTGTGTTTTCTGGTGACATGGGAACGTCTCGAGTTAGTAGTTAAGTTGTGACCTCTTGTGGAGGCGAGTGCTTGGTTTTACACCGGAGGATTGGGCCATTGTTAGAGCTGCCAGTTGTGAGAGGACTGTTGATGTACAGCATACCTCAGAGATTTTGATGTCGCCTACCGTGCAGATAGGTGACCCAGCTGTTACTGAGATGATAGGATGTCGCTTCCAGAGCTTACGAGCTAAGATCGCCGGAGTTTCCAGACAGAAATGCGACAGATGATAACTAGTCTACCCCAATTTGAGGGACGACGGTGATTCGTCAGATTGATGCGTCGACGCAGGCCCAGTTGAGTTGAAGATTTCCAGTGTGGAGAGAATCTTACTCAGACCTAGAGCAGACCGATCCAGAGATGACCGCCGGTGTATCGCCTTTCCTGGAGGATTGAAGCATTGTTTAGCGTGCAGACGAAGAGTATTCATATGTTGTATAGGCGAAGCTAAAAAGTTTGAACGAGTGTCAGAAACCCATTTTCCCAAGTTTAAAGTGTTCGGAGGAACATGCAGGTAATTCTGTGGACCCTCTAGAAGAATGAAACCCTAACTCGACATGATGACCATGGAACCGCTTTGAACCTTAGGGTTTGTGGCAGTTTAGCGGTGCCATCAGTGAGGCTTGGGTTTGCCCTTCTACGGCTGGTCTAGAGGTACTGTGGTATGTACCAGATATTTTTAGACTGCGCTCAGGTGTTGGGCCTTCGGAAAATTTTGGGATCTTGATGACTCGATCGAAAAGTTTGACGTCGTCCGGATACTATGTGATGAGAGACCAGTGAGCTGACCAGCTTCGTATAGAGGACCTCACCCAGATGCGTTGTGAGCTGATCGAGAACGGACGAGTATTAAATATTCCTCCGATGGTTGGGATGAGTTCCCGAGGACGTTTTTGGCCAGATATCTTCTACCAAGTGATGAAGATACCGAGTTCGTGACTTCGAGTCCGTGTGAGAGACTTCGGATTGACCGTGGCTGAGAACAGTTGCAGTGCGCAGATAGCATGGCGTGACGTCATATTGGACGATGATAAAGACAAGTGGAACCAGAGGTTCGTACGGTATGCTGACGAGCTGTTATTACTCCCCATCGAGATCAGAGGCCTGATATGCTTACAGAGGCGTCGGGATACGGCCAGTTTTCGAGGCAATGTATGCTGAGAATGCAGATGTCCAGAAAACGAGAAAGGATTATGTAAGAGTACCAGCCTCTGTACAATTCGGCATAGGCAAGATCGGAAGAGACCCTGAGCAAGATTCCTTCCAGGAGACTGCTGCAATGAGATTTGCAACCAGGATCAGATGTGTCACGTGTATTCAGAGAGCCAGAGGCCGACGCCAGTGTCGTGCTGCCTTACGAGTGGTCGTGATGATTGACCGAGAGATGACCAGAGAAGTGCCAGAACGGAATTGTTCCCATTAGCACACCTGACGGGGCCGAAGAGCCGATGGATTGCGGGATTGGTAATCCGAGGAGGAGATTAGTACCCAGAGACAGAGGGCGCCAGATTGTGAGCAGGAGGCGAGCGATGTTCTTATTCTGCTGGTTTTTAGGCGCACCGATTTATTTTTTCGACATTGTAGGAGGTGTACCTCGATGTCCTTTGTTGCGATTTGCATTGTGATCCGAGTATCGCGCTTATATCTCTTGGATTTGAGTTTTGATGACGAGTTTCCTGACATTGATTTCGTGCACCATGGTTGCACCTACTGAGTATTTACATTTTGCGCATAGTTATCGCACCTGATATATATTTTATACACTATTGTGTTGATTTGCGATTTGTGCATGCCTATTGCGTTTGATGTCGATTTTGTGCATTGGCCGCATATGTTTATGATTTCATGGATTTCATATGGATGATTTGATTTTTGCACTCGGTATAGCTTATATGTGCTTGTAGTGCATTGATGCGTATTTTGTGCACCACAGTTGCACCTGACTTCATTTTGATGTCATTCGAGATATTTATTGTGATTTCATGCCTAAGGCATGCATATGATTTGATTTATGCTTTCGGCATAGTTTTCATGCACTTTATTATTTGATTTGCTTTTATGCACGTTGATGCACATGGTTGTGCGATTATATACCACGGTATACCTGATTTGGATTTGGATTGAAATGTGTTGTAAACCGTCGATTCGATTTTGATACTCGATATTGTTTTGTGCACCTTGTGCACCTGATTGGATTCTTGTGCATATCAAATGCACCCGATATTGTTGTCATGCACACCGTTGCAGTGGACAGATGCTTTCGTACGCACCTGTTGCACATAGGTTTGGGATTTGGTGCATATTGTGGCACCTGTATTTGGGTTTGAATTCCATGCGCACCAGACGCATGTGTTTATTGGATACGCCTTTTGAGGCTGATTTTGCTTTTGAGCACTTTGTTTTCATGTTGGGCATTATATTGTGTAGTAGCCAAACAAGACTGATCCGAGGACAGTACCTGAGTATCTTGCACGCATTAAAAGTTTACCAAAAAGGGTTTTCAAGAGGAGCTATAGTCTCGTTATTTCCTACGTGTCCGTGAGCGACACGAACGTTTTTAAAGGAAAACTTTTTGGGATATTTTGAAAACGACGGAACGTGTATTTAGGAAAACGTATATGGACATATATTTTTATTTTAAAATGAGCGCCCGTCAGTTATGCCGTGAGTTATGCATTCCCGCGTCAATTTAGAAAAGATTTTGCATGTATTTTATTCAAATTTTGGAGTTTTCAAAGATGCGTACTATACACGTATTATAGTATTTGACTAGTGTATATTGGATTTCAGTAGTGGATTTCGAGATCTGTATCACCATTGTAAATCCGAGGATATGCGTACAAAATTAGATGATTTGTGTAACGCTTGACGGAGTTCGATTTTGAGCTTTGTACACATTTTCATGCGCACTAGACGCGTTGTGTTATTTCTGCGTTTTCCATGATTTCGGAGCCCCGTTGTTTTGAGCCGATTATTGAAATGTTTTAGATTTTGGGGGTTTAAATTTAAATTCGGGGACCGAATTTATTTAAGGGGGGAAGATTGTAACATTTCAGAAAATATAAAATATTATTTTTGGAATTTAATATTAAAATAATATATTCCCTGAAAACTGCCCGATTTGCGAAATTGGGGTTTTCGAAAAAGGGTATAAATATATACCAATAATTGTGAAATAAAACGAAATTAAAATGATTTATTCATTTAAAAATATATTTTAAGGATTTGGCATTTTTAAAATTTATTATATTCAGTTTTCATAAAAAAAAACCGATTAGTGCACCGCTAATCGCGATTAAGCCAAATCCGCGTTTTTACAGTTTCCATGGTTAGTGCACCATGACAAGTTTCATTTTGTTACATGTTTCATTTCATTTGGGCTATGTATTATGGTTTATTGGTGGAGAGAAAAGAAAAAGAAAAAGGAAAAGTCAAAGGGGACAAAATGATTTGGTTAGCTAGGCTTTTGGAGAGAGAGAAAGAGTGTGATTTTGGGAGAGAGATGGAGGGGGCTGCTGCCATTCTTTCCCCATCTTTGATTTCTTCTCCCTCTTCATCTCCTCAACCCCACAAACGTCCTCAAAGAATCCCTAGATCTATCTCCTAATAAGCCTCAAAACCCTACACACCCTTTACAAAAATTAATCCCCTCTTCAACCGATACACATGAGACCAAGAAAATTCAAATTTTGATGATCTTAGGGATTCATGGGTGCTATATAAGGTAATCCCTTCATCAATTGGGTAGTTTTTCATTTACTTTAGTATTCATATGTGTTTAGATGTGAAGTGGTGATGTTTAGTGAGGTAAGAAGATTCCTAGTTAGGGTTTGAGTGTTGTTGAAATTGGTGATGTTAAAGGCTGCTAACTAGACTTGGGTGTTGTTTAATGACCTGGACCAGAGCTTAGAAACCAAAATACACGGATTTAGAAACCCCGACATCGGATAAATGTGTGATTTTAGAGGGTATTTTGGAATCTGGAGCAACCCGGGGACACTAGAAATGATTTTGCAATTACTGGGAGTCGTGCAGGCACCTAAGAAGCTACCACCAAGACCTGAGCCCCATCCCCTGCACCCAGGCCGCAGATTTATTCAATCTGGCCGCAATTTGCGGCCAGGGTAGCTCAGAATTGATTCGTACTTGTTCTGGGGTCCCTTTAGATGTAAATTAGGCCCTCCATATATGCAAAATTGACCAATTTGGCTTAGGGTAAAATCAGGGACCATTTCCATGAGTTGGTGCAATATTTTATGACTTCGTTTTGACTTGATTTTGGTATTTGGTATTGTGTTTCCGTCGTGTGGCATTTGGACGTCCACGAACAGGGTTTTTGGTCGTGTTTTGCACGCAAAGCTATACGTTTTGACCTATGAGCGGAACGGGTACCGTTTTGGTATTCCGCCTTGATTTTAACGCGCATTGCTATGTTTATTATTTTAGGTACCTTCGCAAGGATTCTGAGGCGACAGAGCATGGCGTCATCGATTTCGGCAAGCGAAGACCAGGTGAGTGGATCTATATTCACGGGGAAGTCGGGTGGATGGCGTATATCACCCCTGCAAAGTATTGATGGAAAACTGATTATAAAATATGCTTAGGAAACCTAGATTAGGAAACTACGGTTATAGTAAAGGATAGTTAGTGATACTATATTAGAAACTAGAGGGTAGTTAGAAATGATATGTTACTACTATCATAGGATGACGTTTAGCGATATTACCGTTTAGGGTACTGTAGTACTAGATAGACGATATAGATGCGTCATCCGAACCATACCTTTTCTAAAACAAAGAGTCGTAGGTATCTTTTAAAAATATACCTTGAGAGATGTTACGGATTTCCAAATGATATATTTTTCTTAAAAACACCGTAACCCCTATTTTCAAAACTACGATTCACTTCTTTAAAAATCTTATTGTATGGTTCGGGTGTGTTTGTTAGATTAAATACTTTTCTTAGCAGGGATAGAATGTTTATGTAGATTCGATTTAATGTGTCATATAAATGCGATGAAGGAATATAAGATGATGTGATGATATGATGATATGATGTTATGTTGGTATACGGATGCGAGTCGATCGAGATGACTTATACCCTGATATGAGATTATTGCGGATGTGACCTGGGACATAGGTATATAGATATATATAGAATGTTGTGAATCATGGATGATAGGCCGTATGTGATATTAGGCCGTACCCTCATTTGTCGCATAGGATGATAGGATCCCTATTGGTTTAATGCCGCCGCACGATGATTTTCCGTGCGTGATGAGTTTGACTTGATGTTGATCCATACCCTTGACTAGAGGATACCGTATGATGGATTATACCGTACGTGATGCTGTGAGGCTAGATGCCTATTGATAGATTCACCGACTCGATCATGTTAGATACGTATACCCGTCAGCATTTGCATATGATTTACCTTTTGCCGCATTCATATTATTTCCATTGCGTTGCTTATACCTGTGCTAGTACACTTGCACCATTATCGATGATGCGTATGTTAAATGTACACAGATTTGCCGGCTCACACACTTCATCATCGATAATTGCCATGTCACTACACAGTAGGTTTGCTGCATCATGACATATACATTGATACATCCATACTTGCGGGTATACACATTTGTATATCCATTTTGGTGTACATATACCTTGATACACCCATACTTATGCACGTACACATTGTATACCAATATTTGTGCACACGTACATTGGTACATCAATACTTGCGCATATACATATTGTACCTATATAGATACTAGTTTTATTGTAAAATTGGGAACCACATGTTATATTTTAAAAACTGGAATCATTTTAAAAGAGCGGTTTTCCCTTAATATGCCATATCACTATTGTTGGAGATAGTGCCCTCAAAGTCAATTATTGGATCGCAGGCACGTGATCGCAATGATTGAGGCAGGACCTATACCGATATGACAGTCTTGCTCGAGATGATAGTATGCTATCTGGTTTGTCTTTATCACCGTTTACATGCTTTAGTTCACTATTGCATGATGATAGAGCCCATAGGATTCTTGCTCGACTATCAGCAGTATGATGGCGATCATATACGTGGGAGCTGGGGTCTGTAAGCACATCCTTAAAGTGTCCCTAGTCATGGGAGTTTCGAGACAGGGCATCGATACTCCAGAGTAGACTAGTGTATACAGTCGAGACCCCGACGAGGGGCGGTGGTCGGTCTCACAAGCCATTGGTGTCAGTTGGATCACCTAAGATGTATACAGGTGCTCATTGGGTTATGAGTACACCAGACATGACTCGCTGGGAACATGCTAGTTGGTATTATACATATCGTCAGATAGCAGTTCCCTGGTGACATGTGTACAGGTTAGTTTGTCGACCTGAGATCGGCATTTTTCTTGTGTGAGTTCCCACTGTGCTTAGATTACTACCCTACCATGCTCAAAGGAGTTGTGCAAACAGGTTTTAGTTGGGTACAGTCCCGAGCCACATGGAGGCAGTGAGCGGATCGTCGGGGATTCGTCTCTCCCGATATTGGGGGTTGATGTCGCACAGTGCACGGGTGGCCATCACTAGAAATCCTCGGCCGAGGTAGTGGAGAATTACTGATTTGGATCAGTAGTTTCTCATATGATGATGGGCTTCATGCCGACACGATTTATCGCGTTATTAGGGGCCTAACTTTATCCACCCCCCTAGACTCGATATGCGATACTCTTTAGACGAACGGACCGGACTGTACGGATATTGTCACTGTTAGACTCAGTAGGGTTTATGGATGAGTTCGCTCGTCAGCTTCCCTTCCAATCAATACATAGGCAACCGTTACGTACAGCTCTTACCTCTGAGTGCTAGTGGTTATACCCAGTGCCAGTGTGTTAATGAGTCATTAGAGTCCCCCACAGACACTTTCCCAAGTTCGGGCGAAACGTTGTAGAGGCCGTATGGTTTTATGGCAGGGTTCGGAAAATGCATGTGCGCTTTCGTACGTGTCGTTTTTCGGGTAGATAATACTGGTAGGCTTTGGTTTAAGCCGGAACCCAATATTATACTGTGTAGATATAATATCTTTGTCTCAGTTGCATTTATATTTGGTCGTAATACAAATGTGGGTATGTTTATACCATTACGGGGTTATCCAGAAATTCGTTTCAGGATCACATTTGGAAGTTGCCAATTTCCAGTTCTCTATCAGCCGTATTTAACATTCGGTTAAATGCGGATTTATCTTTTCTTGAGATGTGTGTGGAAGCTTCTAGATGGTGGCTAGGATGGTGAGGTGGCTTAGTGAATTAATGGAGCATTTATGAGTTGATGACTATGTGTTATGAATCATTAGTTCATTCAATGAGTTCATACTAGATGTATTAGTGACTTATTCTCTTCATTAATGGTTATGGTTTCCTTCCTTCTCCTACACTCACCTCTCCCTCACCTATATATGGCCGTCCCCCTCCCCACCTCCTCACACACTCTCGCTAGGGAAAAGATTATGATAGATTTGTGTATGGAAATTTCATATACCACAAATTCTTATCACCCGATTCCAAAAGGCAACTTCATTAACAGTTGGTCCATATCTTTGGACGTAACGAGACAAAGTGTTCTACTCATTCTCTACATCATCTTGGTCGTCTCTTTTAGCAAACTTGATGATCGAGTTGCCTCGGTTCAGAGGCGGGAGCCCGTTTAAAGATCCGTCGACGTGGTGCCATCTGGACGACGAGACTGGAGATTCAGGAGATCGGAGCAGCCGCAACAAAGCGTGGGATGATGGTTGAAGACCGAAGGACTCGGATAGTTCGGTATAACATTTCTACCCACTTTGTATTTTGTTAGTTTAGCTTTAATGGCAGATCCGGGTTATAGTACGCGATAGCGCCAGTTATAAAAAGTTTTTGTTCCGCATTTGGCGTCTGTTAGACGGCCGGGGCGCTACCATGGACTTACAGTGGTATCAGTGCCTCACCATTAAGCTATACTAACTTGTGCTAACGCGTTTAAAAGATCGATTGAACGGAATTTCCGAAATCGTAATTTTCTGCACACATGTTTCTGTCAATTTTTTAATGGGCCTAAAAATAATTTTGCATATCACAGAAAAGCGTGCAGGGTTTTCTATGCATTGTGGAAAAATTTGCGCACGTGATCCCACAAGACCACTGCGGATTCACGGTCAAACCTAGGGTTTGACCGTGGAACCGCGGCGCTTCAGTGGGAACAGTGCGTCATTCTAGAGATCTTTTATATGGAAATTGTGGTTTTTGGTATAGTTCTTTTGGGCCCAGATTTTGTTACTGTACAGCAGATGTACGTGGGGCCCACTTTGGGAAATTTAGTCGATCGAAATTTTAAACTTGTTAGTATACAGTACTTACTTTATATCTCCGACCGGTAATGTCATTCGATCGGTAAACCGCGTCTGATTGCTATAGTTCTTTTAGACGGGTTTGCGAACGTGACATTCGCGTTGATGTTCTATGTTGTGCTGTGATATTGCGGATTTGTCGTGGTGGATAGCAGGGTGCAATGATAGTGCAGTTTGGATTTATTTATACATTTGATATTGCGAGGCGAGCGTCCAACATGTGGATTGTCGTCACTGCCTGTTTGTATAATATTCTTTTGGGGCACGACCGGGTCGAGATCGATGTACCCGTTGTACAAATTTTTATTTCTGTACCAGGTTTATCCCGTGAAGGAGTGCACGGATAGCCGGGTTCTGGAGGGCAACGGGTCCGTATCTCATGGCTTTGAGAGACATAGGGACCTCACTCTAGAATTGGCATACTATTCGCCGCACTCGTAGGGGGTACAGGTTGACCCAAGGAGGGGTGCTCAATTTACCGGATTCCGTGAAGTGTCGGGTGTTCCATCACTATGCTGTGGGGGACTACCTCGCTTCAGGTTTTGGCGGGTAACTTGCCGCACCCGTAGGGGTCTAGGTTTCATTGCACAGGCTATCCACACGACCAGGGGAACGTCGGATTTCAGTAGCGGCTCTGAGAAACCCGGAGATCCCAGATTATCTGTACTGTTCTGTGATGCTTATTACTTTTCTGTAATGTTGCATATTATCACGCCTGGAGCGATTATTGTATATTGGTATATATACTATTAGATGTTGTATATGTTTTACACCCGCGCTAGTCCAGCCCCCGCTCTGTCGTTAGTTAAGTAACCTAACGGGTGATGACGGGACCTAGTGGCGAATGCGGATGGCATATACGTACATTTTATTTTCGTTCTTTTCTGGTGCGATTGATTGATGGGACTGCATTTATTCTTATCAATGCAAGGATAAAACAAATCTATATTTGATGTTGTTGGAACCAATTTAAAAAGTGTTATTACAAAGATGTTTCCTTTTGTTTTCCATCGCGGTATTCAGATAGAATATCCTGCACCTCATTCGACGAGGCAAGGGCCGAGATCCCTTCACCGGGAGTGACCCCTTGGGCAGAAGGTTGCGTCAGGGTAATAACTTCATTATAGTCGATTACAAGTTGCTTTGCATAGCGGTATTAAGTTGGAATATCCTGCACCTCATTCCACGAGGAAAAAGCCGAGATCCCTTCACCGGGAGTAACCTCTTTAGCAAAGGTTTTTCGTCACTATATTTTTATAATAAGCTATCAGGTTCCTTCAACGAGATCAAGTTCATTACGTTAAAGGTTTTTCGCCAAAAACCAGCCGTAGTCCTCCGTCATTTCTTATGGATATTCAGTAGTATTCAAGCTATGTATTTTGGCCCTTAGTCAAGGCATAGTGTTTGGTAGCTGCTGGGTATTCATTTATTGCATAGATAGATGAGTTGGTTTGGGACAGTTGTTTTGCCATTTTGGCCCTTAGTCAAGGGCATGTGCGGGTGGGTTCAAATCAACCTGGATAATGACGGGAAGAACTTGACATGTGACTTATGATATTTTGGCCCTTAGTCAATGTCATAAGAGCATGGGGTAAAAATAACATCGGGAGTTTCAAACATACAGGAAACTTGCCAGGCATGCGCATACCTTCTGGAGTGTGATAACTTGAGTGGCTTCCATCAAGTTATCATGCGATGATAGTTGGATCCCGATTCTCACTGATGAGTTGGTTTACTCTTCGGGTGATCCCGACTAATTCTTCTTTCTGCTTTGGAGGAGAATTTGAGATTACAGTGGGAGGTTTCCTGATTAGATAAAGTGATAACCATTCTGATCTAGGTTAGAGTGCACGCAGAGTGTTTCTTTTCTCTCTCTTTGGCAGCGACCTTTGACTGACCCTACACTATGACTCAGTGACCAAGTTGACCAAACCTTCTTAAAATACTGTCTTTTGGATTGTCTGAGTTGCATAAGTCATTGCCGCTCCTTCTTTTACCCTTTGTATTTCTCAGAACACCCCGTATTACTACGGACATCCACTTCCATTGGATAGATCCATCGTATGGTTATATACGAACTCAAAGGGACTTCTTCGAGGATGGATCCAGGTTCAAGAGAAATAAAATTGGTTTATTCAGTTGTCTTTTATTATCACCTTCTCTCAGGTTGAGAGGGCTCCTTAGTTTAGGAGAGTACACCTATTACGCTTATTGGATAGTCTTATTCCAAACCATAGGCAGGTGCCGAAAGGTAGGGAATGAAGAAAACCAATTAGCCTAAGTAGGGTGTACAAAAGGTAATAACTAAAGACAAAATAAAGGGATTAGAAAAAGGGCAAAGTAAATTGCGACTGTTATAATTCACGACCAAACCGCGTACTTCATCGCCACTCCTATTTCACCTTTGCTTTTTTCCAGTTCAGAAGAAATAGAATAAGGTATTATTCAGTTATCTTTTATCATCACCTTCTCTTGGGGTACGAGTGCTCCTTGGTTTAGGAAGGTACACCTATTATGCTTACTGGATAGTCTTCTTCCAAACCATAGGCTGGTGCCGAACGGTAGGGAAGGAATAAAACCACTTAGCCTAAAAGAGGTGTACAGAAGGAAATGACTAAAGACAAATAAAGGGATTTGGAGAGATGGCAATAAAATATACGGTTAAAGTCATGAATTGGATTATGGAAGAGGCATTACTAGAATACCAGGATACCCCTATGAAACATTTTCATGTTTCAGTTACACTGTGCATTGTTAAAGGAAAACTGATTTCCCGATTAGATACTTACTCCAGGGTATGTATTTACCAGGTTACATTCTCATATCTGTATGGATTTTTACAGATGATGAATGGAAGTAAGTTATTGGGAATTAGGTGATCATCCTCATTATATCAGAATTCGTTGTAATTGGTGATATTTGAGGAAATCGCCTGGGTACAGTTTTCAACCTACGATGCACAGGTTTTGAGTTATTCAACTCAACGGACTTATACAGAGTATTGTATGTTGTCCAGTGTCCGTAAGGACAAAGGGGTAGGTCCTCATACTATGTTCTATTTACTTGTGACTTCTCTAGTTTTTAGACAAGTGTTTCGTAAAAATACAATGTCTAAGTTTTGAGAAGTTATGGGTATAAGAATAAAGTAGAGAACCAAACGTCGCAAGTATCAGGATTCTTCAAAGAGATCGAAGATGTAGATTCTTGTGATTGGTATTCAGATTATATTAATGGTTTTGAGAAACTTGTTTCTCTTTCAGGTTACTCATAATTGGATGGATTCCTAAGTTAAGTAATGCTGATTAGCCTCTCTCCATTAAGTTTATATGCACTGGAGACAGCTGCATGTTTTTGAATCTGGTTCCAATTAAATTAGTGCCTCTATTTCTATATTATATATAGAATGGTTCATATCTTAACGATATTAAGATACGGGGAATTGTCCAGCTTATGCTTAAAACCAGACACTGGATAGATCAAGGCACATTTCTGTAATGGCAGTTTGTGGGTTGACCCTGGCTTTGACGAAGGTTGACATTTCTACCATCTAGAAGATCAATAGTGATATTGTTCTTGACTCGCCACAGTTTTATTAAAATGGATTTTTTTCAGAAAACAGTAGTGGGAGTATGGTAGAACTGGAAGCGATTCCAGAACCGCAAACGATTACGAAAAATTTAATAGGACCTATATATTCAATCAGGTTTGACATTCCATTAGCCACTCCGCAGATATGGTTGGGTAACCTCAGACACCCGAGAGGTACTCCGGTAGCCTCAAGGAAGGTGACAGGGAGGTTCATGTTTACCCAGACTTAACGCTACTGTTGTTCCAGACTATTAGACCCGGCAGGAGGAACTGTATAGCGTCGTTCAAAACTAGCTTTAGAAGTGCACGTGTATATTATACTGCCAGAGGGTTGTCGTAGTCAGTGGGAGCAGCGGAAGCATAGTGGACAAGAAGCTTATGTCTATTTATAGACTTAAGCAGATATAGCGGAGATTAGATCATCTATTTTTTGTGACAGTCATGGTTTTGACTTCATCAGAATAGGGGATGGATCTGGTGAGAAGGTAGTAGGGTGTGATGTCCTGGTATTTGGATGACATACACAGAGTAGGAAGTAAAATTCCTATACTACGATCGGTTGTACTGTGATCGTCACACAGTTGTTTCTTCACAAGGATATGGATATAATATCAGACATTCTGGTTACTAGATCAATGGTTCTAGATCCAGATTTGGGTAGTTTCCCAATATGGGTACTTTGACAATATTCTAATAGTATTTTAGAATAGATGACTCCTGGTATGGTAGTGTACCTGCAGGTGATGGAGTCACCCTCTCTAAAGGTGTCTTAGAGACTAAAGGAGAGAGGAAAGTGCATGATTGGCAGATCACTTGCTTAGGCAATTGAGTCAATCGTGAGATGTCAAGTACCACACCGGATGTAGTTTTTGCACTTGATGCGATAAGTTTATATTAATCCAATCCTGAAGAAACGTAAGGAAGCAGTTTTAGAACATAAGGTGCATGTTCTATGGATTTGATGACGGCAGCCTCCTTCTGGGGACGGTAATCATTCCAGGCTTCAAAGGTGACATGGATGACAGAGTGATTGTCAGAGTTATAGTTTTCCCTCTGACGAGGGACAGTATTATTGACAGCTGGTCCAAGAGGATACTGTGGGAGGCATGGTGCTGGATACTGATTAGGTTCAGTAATCGATACAGTCTAAGAAGTTTGGATTTGGAGTTCATTCATGAATTAGGTCCCATCAGATATTCATACATATTCTAAGACAAGTATTACTCGATTGGGGAGATGGCTTTCTCCACGAACTTCAGATTAAGAGAGACATAGAAAGAAACATCAGGGCGGATCCACTCACTGAGGCTATTTCTCGAACACAAGAGTTTTACAAACTAGCTTTGTGAAACTGATTAGTAGAGGAGTTGGATGTTCGGTATCACACGGGCTGTGAGTATGCGACATCGCAATAATTAGCCTTAAGAGCAAGTGGGAGATTTTTGGAGATAGTGCCCTCAAAATCAATTATTGGATCGCAGGCACGTGATTGCGATGATTGAGGCAGGACCTATACCGATATGACAGTCTTGCTCGAGATGATAGTATGCTATCTGGTTTGTCTTTATCATCGTATACATGATTTAGTTCACTATTGCATGATGATAGAGCCCATAGGATTCTTGCTCGACTAACAACAGTATGATGGCGATCATATACATGGGAGCTGGGGTCTGTAAACACATCCTTAAAGTGTCCCTAGTCGTAGGAGTTTCGAGACAGGGCATCGATACTCCAGAGTAGACTAATGTATACAGTCGAGACCCCGACGAGGGGCGGTGGCCGGTCTCACAAGCCATTGGTGTCAGTTGGATCACCTAAGATGTATACATGTGCTCATTGGGTTATGAGTACACCGGACAGGACTCGCTGGGAACATGCTAGTTGGTATTATACATATCGTCAGATAGCAGTTCCCTGGTGACATGTGTACAGGTTAGTTTGTCGACCTGAGATCGTCATTTGTCTTGTGTGAGTTCCCACTGCGCTTAGATTACTACCCTACCACACTCAAAGGAGTTGTGCAAACAGGTTTTAGTTGGGTACAGTCCCGAGCCACATGGAGGCAGTGAGCAGATCGTCGGGGATTTGTCTCTCCCGGTATTGGGGGTTGATGTCGCACAGTGCACGGATGGCCATCACTAGAAATCCTCGGCCGAGGTAGTGGAGAATTACTGATTTGGATCAGTAGTTTCTCAGATGGTGATGGGCTTCATGCCGACACGATTTATCACGTTATTAGGGGTCTGACTCTATCCACCCCCCTAGACTCGATATGCGATACTCTTTAGACGAACGGACCGGACTGTACGGATATTGTCACTGTTAGGCTCAGTAGGGTTTATGGATGAGTTCGCTCGTCAGCTTCCCTTCCAATTAATACATAGGCAACCGTTACGTACAGCTCGTACCTCTGACGTGCTAGTGGTTATACCCAGTGCCAGTGTGTTGATGAGTCATTAGAGTCCCCCACAGACACTTTCCCAAGTTCGGGCGAAACGTTGCAGAGGCCGTATGGTTTTATGGCAGGGTTCGGAAAATGCACGTGCGTTTTCGCACGTGTCGTTTTGCGGGCAGATAGTACTGGTAGGCTCTGGTTTAAGCCGGAACCCAGTACTATACTGTGTAGATATAATATCTTTGTCTCAGTTGCATTTGTATTCGGTCGTAATACAAATGCGGGTATGTTTATACCATTACGGGGTTGTCCTGAAATTCGTTTCAGGATCACTTTTGGAAGTTGCCAGTTTCCAGTTTTCTATCAGCCGTATTTAACATTCGGTTAAATGCGGATTTATCTTTTCTTGAGATGTGTGTGGAAGTTTCTAGATGGTGACTAGGATGGTGAGGTGGCTTAGTGCATTAATGGAGCAATTATGAGTTGATGACTATATGTTATGAATCATTAGTTCATTCAATGAGTTCATACTAGGTGTATTAGTGACTCATTCTCTTCATTAATGGTTGTGGTTTCCTTCCCCCTCCTACACTCACCTCTCCCTCACCTATATATGGCCGGCCCCCTCCCGACCTCCTCACACACTCTCACTAGGGAAAAGATTATGATAGATTTGTGTATGGAAATTTCATATAGCACAAATTCTTATCACCCGATTCCAAAAGGCAACTTCATTAACCGTTCGTCCATAACTTTGGACGTAACGAGACAAAGTGTTCTACTCATTCTATACATCATCTTGGTCGTCTCTTTTATCAAACTTGACGATCGAGTTGCCTCGGTTCAGAGGCGAGAGCCCGTTTAAAGATCCGTCGACGTGGTGCCAGCTGGACGACAAGACTGAAGATTCAGGAGATCGGAGCAGCCGCAACAAAGCCTGGGATGATGGTTGAAGACCGAAGGACTCGAATCGTTCGGTATAACATTTCTACCCACTTTGTATTTTGTTAGTTTAGCTTTAATGGCAGATCCGGGTTATAGTACGCGATAACGCCAGTTGTAAAAAGTTTTTGTTCCGCATTTAGCTTTTGTTAGACGGCCGGGGCGCTACCGTGGACTTACAACTATTCCGCGTTGCATGATACACGATATACTTACATTTCTATTATATGTCGCATGCACCATGCTCTATGATTTTACGCATTGAAATATACTGTTTTCATGAGATTTCTGGATTTGAGAACCGTGGACATTTTAAAAGAGATTATGTGTTGTTTTAAAAAAAACCCGGTTTCTCCTGATATGATATTTCAGTGCGTCCACCATATGTTTTCTCGGTTCTGAGAGCGACATGTGAAACCCGATTCGAGGAGATAGATGAGGCCGATTGCGGGCACATGGTGGACCCGGTATGGTACCCCGGGGCAAGAAAGGGATGCTGTGTATACAGACGGTGAGCCTGGCAGAGGGACTACTACCTACCGGTGATAGTATTTGGGCTCGGAGGATATCCGGAAGATACCGAACGGAGTCGAGAGATGATATGGGCCGATCCGGACTGGCGGAGCCCGTGGGCCGATCCAGACTGACGGAGCCAGATATATGAGGATTTACGTGCCGATGCTAGGCACAGTTTTCATGATGTTTTCGAGTGCCGATGCTAGGCACTCAGGTTCCATGATTTTGATGTGTCGAGAGGGACACCATTGATATATATCTTCATACTTTCATGCACACTCCTTTATGATATTTACGTGCATACAGACATTGATTTTCGGTGGACGAGATCCACATGCATACATACTTTGATTATGGTTGGACGAGATCCATATACATGTATTGATTATTACTGTTGGATGTTATCTGCATGCATATAGGTATTGACTACCTTGTTGGCACATATACAGACCCGGTCACCCTAGATATCATAGTATTACCCTTATGATATAGTTGATATAGGAGTCATTGTTTATTCGATTTCTATTTGTTGATACTTTTCTACTCAGGAGTTGGCAACTCACCCCCGTTGTGCCACAGTTCTTGCAGGTTGACCGCTTGGATCAGCAGTGGCTTCGCTGGCACACAGTTGCATTCGGGTGTTTTGCTTTGGTAGGTGGGACATTTGTATCGTACCCACTCTTGTATATGTATTTCATTATTGTATCTAGTTAACTCAATCAATCAAAATTAGTAAATTGTATAAGTAATGAGACTTAGTGAGTTTGTAGTTGCGAGACTTAGAGCGAGAGGTTTTCTGCTACTTGTAATTTATATGTCTTGCTTTTCTTTATCTTTTGGGGTGAACTTCGCCGTTGAGCGTCGTATACTTATTTATGCTATATTGCGTGGTTGTGATCCGCCGTTTGGCGAAGAGCTAGCTCCCGCTTAGGGATGCCTTTATTCTTATTATGTATTTGTGGTTTTGGATCGAAATATACAAAGGAGGTGTTGCCAAAATTTTCAAAAAGGACGAAACGTGTTTTCAAACTTGTAAATTTCACTTGCATCATTCATGTTCCTTTTCTATGCATTAAGAAAAGCTGATTTCATTATACCTTTATTTCAAAACTTCACCTCCTTTATTTTCTTAAAAGGTTTAGATTTCTAGGTTTCAGCTTACTTGAATTCCGCTACGCCTTTAGACGTTGCGTGATTCAAGTGCTGGTCACGAGCTAATATTTTGGGTCATGACACCCACCCCCGTTGTGCCACAATGTTTTGCAGGTTTTACCCTCAGAGTAGTCGTGGCAGGGCTCCTTATTGTATCTATTTCAGCGGATACCGCTACGGTTGGCTGTGAGGCCTTTTTGCTGTAGATAGGTTTGCGGTTATCCGATTATATCCATTGTATATCTCATTGTATCTAGTACTCTCCATCTACCATTTTTATGTATTGACTTAGAGACAAGTTTCTGAGGACCGATATTGTATATTTTTTGACTCTGGGTGTCGTGGTCGTGTGAGGAGGCCTTTCTTATATAGTTTTATCCCTTTATGTTGTTTTTCATTTTTATTGTCTATTTCTTCGCTACGGAGTCATATATATGCTTGTGGTGATTGTTTTCCACCTTTGGGCGTGATTTTCTTCCGTTTGGGGATGCCTTATTTATATCCTGCGTTTGTACCCATTTCAGGGCTAGTTTTACAAAGGAGGTGCTGCCAAAATTTTTAAGAAAATAAACTTAGGCTTTAAGATTTTCACTTGAGATTTCCAAATGTTTTTAACAATGTTTTATCACTTGCTTCTTTTTTTGATTTAGATTTTTGGGTTATCGGCTTACTTAAATTGTGTTACGCCTGTTGACGTCATGTGGTTTAAGGGCCGGTCACGTGCCTAAATTTGGGTCGTGACATAGCTGGGCGTAACGGCTATCCAGGTATTGAGCGATCAGAAGATCAACAAGCAAGCTTATCCAAACTCCCGTAAATCCAGTAAGTAACACTACTGTATAGTCCGGTCTCTTCGTCTGATATGTCGCATATCAAGTCTGGGGGTGGTAAATGTCAGACCCCAATAACTTGATAAGTCATGCCGATGTGAGGCTCATAACGGGTCGAGAAACTACTGATAGCACTTACCAGTAAATCTCATCATCAGCCCTGGCCAGGGACTTCCTGTTATAGCCAATCGAGCATAGCGCAACATCAACCCCCAATACCGGGAGAGATGAAACCTCTCCTATCACTCATTGCCTCCATGTGACTCGGGACTGTATCCAAAATCCACCTGTTTGCATGTTCTTTTGAGCGTGGTAGGGAGGAAATCAAAGCACAGTGGGAATCACACAAGACTCTATGATAATCTCGGGTCTACAGACTAACCTATACCAGTGTCACCAGAGAACTGCTATCTGACGATAGGTATAATACCATCTGGGAGTTCTCGGCGGGTCATGTTCAGTGTACCCATTCTCCAATGAGCACATGTGTATAATCTTTGATGTCAAACACCAATGGCTATGGGATCAACCATCGCCCTATACAGGGTCAAGAAACGTATATACTAGTCTACTCTGGAATATCGATGCCATGTCTCGATACTCTCTCGACTAGGAACAATTAAAGGATGAACTTGTGGACAACCCTGGCCCCACTAGTATGATCTGCATCATAATCCTGGTAGTCAAGTATACATCCTAAGGGCTTTATCAACATGTAACGGAGAGACTGTATAATGATACAAGTGTACATGTTAAGATAAAGAGTAACCAGATAGCATACAATCATGTCGAGCAAGAAAGGCCTCCCTATATATGTCCAAGCATCCACTATAATATACAATCATGTACAATAATGGTCTCTAGGACATACATATAACTAACTTCGGCGAGTCCTGTTCCGTATATCCATTCTCCAATGAGCTCATGTGTACAATCTTTGATGTCAAACACTAATGAATGTGGGATTATCCATCGCCCCATACAGGGTCCAGAAACGTACACATTAGTCTACTTTGGAATATCGATGCCCTGTCTCGATACTCTCTCGATTAGGAACAATTAAAGGATGTGCTTACGGACTACCAAAACCCCACTAGTATGATCTGCATCATAGTCCTAGTAGTCAAGTTAACATCCTATGGGCTTTACCAACATGTATCAGTGAGACAGTATAAGAATACAAGTATACATGTTAAGATAAAGAGCAACCAGATAGCATACTATCATGTCGAGCAAGAAAGTCCTCTCTACATATGTCCAAGCATCCATTATAATATACAATAATGGCTTCTAGGGCATACATATAACTAACAATATTATCATAGTAAACCATAATATTCTAGTTAAGATCTTGGTTAGTGCCCGTTAGCACCCGAAATTTTTAAAATTGCATGTGTGATGCCCATTTAAACCCCATTGCGGTGCTAGCAAACACTTTCATGGGATGTCAAGTACAACACCAGATATTGCTTTTGCACTGGCTGCAATAAGCATATATATTAATCCAATCGTGGAGAAACATTAGGAAGAAGTTATGAACATAAGTGGATGTTCTTGGTATATGGTAACGGCAGCCTTCTTTAGGAGGCGGTTATCATTTCAGACTTTCAAGATGACCTGGATGACAGAGTGACTGTCAGAGTTATAGTTTTCCCTCTTTTGAGGGGCAGTATGTTGGACAGGTGGTCCAAGCAGATACGGTGGAAAGCATGGTGCTGGATACTGATTAAATTCAGTGGATGATACAGTCTAAGAAGTTTGTTATATTTGGAGTTCATTTGTGAACTAGGCCATTCAGATATCCAGGCAAATTCTAAGACAGGTATTACTCATTTCAGGAGATAGTATTTCTCCGTGAAGTTGTGATATAGAGAGATAAGATAGAAACACTGGAGCGGATCCACTCACTGAGGCTATTTCTCGAACGCAATAGTTTCACCAACGAGCTTTGTGAAACTGATTAGTAGAGAAGTTAGGTGTTCGGTATCACACGGGCTGTGAGTATGCGACACCGCAATAATTAGCCTTAAGTGCAATTGGGAGATTGTTGGCTATAATGCGCTCAAGTCAATTATTGTAATCGCGGGCACGCGATTGACATGATTGAGGGAGGACCTATACGGCTATAATGGTCTTACTCAAGATGATAGTATGCTATCCGGTTTGTCTTTATCATCATGTGCATGCTTTATGTGGCATTACAGATCACCATTATATGTTGATAGAGCCCATAGGATTCTTGCTTGACTACCAGTATTATGATGGCGATCATATACGTGGGAGCTAGGTGGTCTATAAGCACATCCTTAAATGTCCCTAGTCGTAGGAGTATCGAGACTGGGCATCGATACTCTAAAGTAGACTAGTGTGTACTTATCGAGACCCCGATGAGGGGTGGTGGCCAGGTCTCACAAGTCATTGGTGTTAGTTTGTTCACCTAAGATAATATGAAGGTGCTCATTGGGTTATAAGTACACTGGACGGACTCATCGGGAACATGCTAGTCAGTATTATACCTATTGTCAGATAGCAGTTCCCAGGTGACATGTGTAAAGGTTAGTCTGTCGACCTGAGATCCTCATTTGTCTCGTGTGAGTTCCTACTGTGTTGTGATTACTACCCTACCACGGCTCAAAGGAGTCGTGCAAACAGATTTTAGTTGGGTACAGTCCCGAGCCACATAGAGGCAGTGAGCAGATGGTCGGGGATTCGTCTCTCACGGTATTAGGGGTTGATGTCGCGTTGTGCATGGGTGGCCATCACCAGAAATCCTTGTCCAAGGTGGATGAGAATTACTGATTTGGATCGGTAGTTTCTTAGTTGGTGATGGGCTTCATACCGACACGAAATATCGTGTAATTAGGGGTCTGACTTTATCCACCCCCTAGACCCGATATGCGATATTCTTAGAAGAACAGACCGGACTGTACGGATATTTTCACAGACAGGCTCGGTAGGGGTTCGGATGAGTTTGCTCGTCGACCTTCCTTTCGCTCAATACCTGGGTAGCCGTTACATATAGATAGTGCCGCTGACGTGCTTGTGGTTAAACCCACTGCCAGCATACTGACGAGTCTTTAGAGTCCCACACACAGAGTTTCTCTGTTTCGGGAGAAACGATGTAGAGGCCGTATGGTTTTACGGCAGGGTTCGATCATATACGTGCACTTGTGCACATACCATGATTCGAACAGATAATACTAGTGGTCTTTGGTTTTAGCCGGATTCTAGTATTATATTGTTGGATTATTTTCGGCTTTTTGTATTCATATTTTGTCGGAATACTGATATGGGTATATATATATATACGGATGATGTGTATTCTTGTAATTTATTACAAGGTACTTCTAGAAGATGCCACCTAATTTTAGTTTTAACCATTTGTTTAAATGGTTTATTGAGGTGGAGGTATGAGGTGTTATGGCTTTAATATTAAGCATGGCTTTGTGGTGACTCATGGAGTGACTCATGGTGGCACTATTGAGGCATGCTTGATATTTTAGTGTTGTGAGATATTTTCTTGAGTTGAGGATTCATTCTTAATAGCTCACAATACTTAGCCATTTTCTTGAGTTGGTTCATGCTTCACACTCTCATCTCCTCAAGCTTCTTCTTCTACCTCTATCCTAAATGTCTCATATGTTGAGAAACCTAGGGTATTTAGAGACAAATCAATCCATCATTAGACTCTACATCTTCTAGACTATCTAGTTTAGCGAATTAGGTACCCTAGTTACCTCGGCTTTGAGGTAGGAGCTCGGAATACAAATCCTCAGGTGGATCATCTTCGATGGAGGGAGACCAGAGATCAAGCTTGATCATGGAGGCCTCTAGGAGCTTGAGATAATGGTTAAAGACCGAAGGACACAGATCATTCGGTATAACCTTTCTTAACTCTTCTTTATGTTTGCTAGTTTTGGGTTAATGGTCGATCCATATTATAGGGTTGTTCCCCAATTTTATAAAAATTTTGTTCCGCATTCAGTCATGGTAGATGGCTAGAGCACTGGCATAACCCAACATTATGATAACAATGGAGCTGTGGTTTTGGCCAGGGAACCCCGGTCCCATCAGCGATACAGACATATTCTTAAGCGGTATCACCTGATCTGGTAGATAGTTGATCGCCGTGAGTTCGAGGTCAGGAAAGTAGACACAAAGCACGAAGGACAACACGGTGGATCCACTCATGAAGGCCCTTCCCCAGACACGGTTCGAGAGACTTTTTGGGATGTTGGGTATGCGATACTACAAAAATTGGCCTTCGTGCAAGTGGGAGATTGTTAGGAATATGTATAACCTAGAGGCCATTATTGTATATTATAGTGGATACTTGGACATATATAGAGAGGACTTTCTTGGTCGATATGATAGCATGCTATCTGGTTGCACTTTATCTTAACATGTGCACTTGTTTTAGTTTACTATCTCATTGATACATGTTGATAAAACCCTTAGAATGTTGGCTTGATTACCAGGACTATGATGCAGATCATACTAGTAGGGCTTGTGTAGTCCACAAGCACATCCTTAACAGTGTTGGAGATAGTACCCTCAAAGTCAATTATTGGATCGCAGGTACGTGATTACAATGATTGAGGCAGGACCTATACCGATATCACAGCCTTACTCGAGATGATAGTATGCTATCTGGTTTGTCTTTATCATCGTATACATGCTATAGTTTACTATTGCATGATGATAGAGCCCATAGGATTCATGCTTGACTACCAGCAGTATGATGGCGATCATATACGTGGGAGATGGGGTCTGTAAGCGCATCCTTAAAGTGTCCCTAGTCGTGGGAGTTTCGAGAAAGGGCATCGATACTCCAGAGTAGACTTGTGTATACAGTCGAGACCCCAACGAAGGGCGGTGGCCAGACTCACAAGCCACTGGTGTCAGTTAGATCACCTAAGATGTATACAAGTGCTCATTAGGTTATAAGTACACCGGACAGGACTCGCCGGGAATCTGCTAGTTAGTATTATACATATCGTCAGATAGCAATTCCCTGGTGACATGTGTACAGGTTAGTTCATCGACCTGAGATCGTCATTTGTCTCGTGTGAGTTCCCACTGTGCTTAGATTACTACCCTACCATGCTCAAAGGAGTTGTGCAAACATGTTTTAGTTGGGTACAGTCCCGAGCCACATTGGAAGCAAGTGAGCGGATCGTCGGGGATTCGTCTCTCCCGGTATTGGGGGTTGATGTCGCGCAGAGCATGGGTGGCCATCACTAGGAATCCTCGGCCGAGGTAGTGGAGAATTACTGATTTGGATCAGTAGTTTCTCAGGTGGTGATGAGCTTCATGCCGACACGATTTATCGCGTTATTAGGGCTCTGACTTTATCCACCCCCTAGACTCGATATGCGATACTCTTTAAACGAATGGACCGGACTGTATATACATTGTCACTGTCAGGCTCAGTAGGGTTTATAGATGAGTTCGCTCGTCAGCTTCCCTTCCAATCAATACATAGGCAAACCATTACGTACAGCTTGTACCTCTGACGTGCTACGGATTATACCCAGTGCCAGTGTGTTGATGAGTCATTAGAGTCCCCCACAGACACTTTCCCAAGTTCGGGCGAAACGTTGTAGAGGCCGCATGGGTTTATGGCAAGGTTCGGAAAAAGCACGTGCGATTTCGCACGTGTTGTTTTTCGGACAGATAATACTGGTAGGCTTTGGTTTAAGCCGGAACCCAGTATTATACTGTGTAGATATAATATCTTTGTCTCGGATGCATTTGTATTCAGTCGTAATACAAATGCGGGTATATTTATACTGATACGGGGTTATCCTGAAATTCGTTTCAGGATCACTTTTGGAAGTTACCAGTTTCCAGTTTTCTATCAGCCGTATTTTGACATTCGGTTAAAATGCGGATTTATCTTTTCTTGATGAGGTGAGTTAGTGTTCTAGAAGGTTCTAGAGAGGGTGACAAGGCTAGTGAGTCATTAGTGCATTAATGGAGCAATTAATGCTTGATGACTAAGGGTTAAAGTTCAATGTATGCATTGATTGCATTCATACCAGGTGTATTTGT
Organism: Agapanthus africanus; assembly: GCA_030015575.1. NCBI lineage: Eukaryota > Viridiplantae > Streptophyta > Magnoliopsida > Asparagales > Amaryllidaceae > Agapanthus > Agapanthus africanus. The sequence continues at coordinate 252,665,741 of CM057337.1, read as the reverse complement.
GTCTCATTGTTTCTTTCATGATCTTTTGCTTGTGGTCACCACTCCCTCCTCCTACACTTACCCCCTACTTTTATTAGTGGCCGGAATCCCCCCTTCTCTTGGCTCATGGTTGTTGTTCACTAGGAAAAAGATTATGATAGATTCGGGTTCATGAAAATTAGATAGCCTCTTTCTCATTTCACCCGATCCAAAAGGCAACTTCCATAACCGTTCGTCCATATCTTTGGACGTAACGAGACAAATTGTTCTACTCATTCTCTATTTTATCTTGGTCGTCTCTTTTAGCAAACTTGACGATCGAGTTGCCTCGGTTCAAAGGCGGGAGCCCGTTTAAACATCCGTCGACGTGGTGCCACCTGGACGAGAAGACTGGAGTTCAAGGAGATCGGAGCAGCCGCAACAAGCGTGGGATGATGGTTGAAGACCGAAGGACTCGGATCATTCGGTATAACATTTCTACCCACTTTGTAGTTTGTTAGTTTAGCTTTAATTGCAGATCCGGGTTACGGTACACGATAGCGCCAGTTTGTAAAAAGTTTTTGTTCCGCATTTGGCGTCTGTTAGACAGCCGGGGCGCTATCGTGGACATACAGTGGTATCAGAGCCTCACCATTAAACTATACTAACTTGTGCTAATGCGTTTAAAAGATCGATCGAACGGAATTTCCGAAACAACAATTTTCGGCATTAAAGTTTCTGTCGATTTTTAAAAGGGTCTAAAAAATTATTTTGAGCATCACAGAAAAACATGCAGGCTTTTATTAGAATACTGGTGAAATTTGGTGGCCCAACTCAACAGTAACGCCGCGGATCCGCGGCCCAAACATGAGTTTAGCCGCGGATCCGCCACCGTTTTGTGAGATTGGTACTCGAATTTTCTACGGTAGCTTCTACACAGTGAATTGTAGTTTCTGGAATGTTTTTTTTTGGCCCATATTTTCTTACTGTACAGCAGAAGTTCGTGGGGCCCACTTTGGGAAATTTTATCGATCGAAATTTTAAACTTGTTAGAATGCAGTATTTACATTATATCTCCAACCGGGAATGTCATTTGATCGATAAACCGAGTCTAATTGCTATAGTTCTTTTAGACAGGTTTGCGAACGTGACATTCGCATTGATGTTCTGTGTTGTGCTGTGATGTTGCGGATATGTCGTGGTGGATAGCAGGGTGCAATGATAGTGCAGTTTGGATTTATTTGTACATTTGATATTACGGGGCGAGCGTCCAACATGTGGACTGCCGTCACTGCCTGCTGTATAATATTCTTTTGGGGCACGACCAGGTTGAGGTCGATGTACCTGTTGTACATATTTTTATTTCCGTACTAAGTTTATCCCGCGAAGGAGTACATGGATAGCCGGGTTCTGGAGGGCAACGGGTCCATATCTCATGGCTTTGAGAGGCAGAGGGACCTCACTCTAGAATTGGCAGACTATTCGCCGCACTCGTAAGGGGTACAGGTTGACCCAAGGAGGGGTGCTCAATTTACCGGATTCCGTGAAGTGCCGGGTGTTCCATTCACTATGCTGTGGGGGACTACCTCGCTTCAGGTTTTGGCAGGTAACTTGCCGCACCCATAGGGGTCTAGGTTTCATTGCACAGGCTATCCACACGACCAGGGGAACGTCGGGTTTCAGTAGCGGCTCTGTGAAACTCGGGGATCCCAGATTATCTGTATTGTTCTGTGATGCTTATTACTTTTCTGTAATGTTGCATATTATCACGCCTGGAGCGATTACTGTATATTGGTATATATACTATTAGATATTGTATATGTTTTACACCCGCGCTAGTCCAGCCCCCGCTCTGTCGTTAGTTAAGTAACCTAACGGGTGATGACGGGACCCAGTGACGAATGCGGATGGCATATACGTACATTTTATTTTCGTTCTTTTCTGGTGTGATTGATTAATGGGACTGCATTGATTCTTATCAATGCAAGGATAAAACAAACCTATATTTGATGTTTTTGGAACAAATTTTAAAAGGGTGTTATTACAAAGACGTTTCCTTTTGTTATGCATAGTGTTATTCAGTTTAGAATATCCTGCACCTCATTCGACGAGGCAAGGGCTGATATCCCTTCACCGGGAGAGACCCCTTGGGCAAAAGTTTGCGTCAGGGTAATAAGTTCAATATAGTCGATTACAAGTTACTTTGCATCACGGTATTCAGTTGGAATATCCTGCACCTCATTCCACGAGGAAAGAGCCGAGATCCCTTCACCGGGAGTGACCTCTTTAGCAAAACGTTTTCGCCACTATATTTTTTAAAAAAAGCTATCAGTTTCCTTCAATAAGATCAAGTTCATTACGTTAAAGGTTTTTCGCCAAAAACCAGTCGTAGCCCTCCGTCATTTCTTATGGATGGTCAGTAGTATTCAAGCTATGTATTTTGACCAACGCAAGGCATAGTGTTTGGTAGCTGCTGGGTATTCATCTGTTGCATAGATAGATGAGTTGGTTTGGGACAGTCGTTCTGCCATTTTGGCCAACGTCAAGGGCATGTACGGGTGGGTTCAAATTGACCTGGATAGCGACGGGTAGAACTTGGCATGTGACTTATGATATTTTGACCAACGCCAAAGTCATAAGAGCATGGGGAAAAATCACATCAGGAGTTTCTAAAGAAACTGAAACTTGCCAGATATGCGCATACCTTCTAGAGTGTGATAACTTGAGTGGCTTCCATCAAGTTGTCATGCGATGATTGTTGGATCCCGATTCCCACTGATGAGTTAGTTTACTCTTCGGGTGATCCCGACTAATTCTTCTTTCAGGTTTAGAAGAGAATTTGAGATTACAGTAGGAGGATTCCAGATTAGATAAAGTGATAACCATTCTGATCTAGGTTAGAGTGCACGCAGAGTGTTTTTTTTCTCTCTCTCTCTTTGGTAGCGACCTTTGACCGACCCTAGACTATGACACAGTGACCAACTTGACCAAACCTTCTTAAAATACTGGCTTTTGGATTGTCTAAGTTGCATAAGTCATTGCCGCTCTTTCTTTTACCCTTTGTATTTCTCAGAACACCCCGTATTATTACGGTTATCCACTTCCATTTGATAGATCCATCGTATGGTTATATACGAACTCGAAAGGACTTCTTCGAAGATGGATCCAGCTTCAGGAGAAATAGAATTAGTTTACTCAATTGTCTTTTATTATCACCTTCTCTCAGGTTGCGAGGACTCCTTAGTCTAGTAGAGTACACCTATTACGCTTATTGGATAGTCTTATTCCAAACCATAGGCTGGTGCCGAAAGGTAGGGAATGAAAAAAACCAATTAGCCTAAGTAGGGTGTACAGAAGGTAATAGCTAAAGGCAAAATAAAGGGAATAGAAAGAAGGCAAAATAAATTGCGACTGTTATCATTCATGACCAAACCGCGTACTTCATCGCCACTCCTATTTTATCTTTGCTTTTTTCCCCAGTTCGGGAGAAATAGAATAAGGTATTATTCAGTTGTCTTTTATCATCACCTTCTCTCAAATTGCGAGTACTCCTAGGATTAGGAGGGTACACTTGTTATGCTTACTGGATAGTCTTCTTCCAATCCATAGGCTGGTGCCGAACGGTAGGGAAGGAAGAAAACCATTTAGCCTAACGAAGGTGTACAGAAGGTAACGACTAAAGACAAATAAAGAGATTTGGAGAGATGGCAAAGAAATATACGGTTATAGTCATGAATTGGTTTATGGAAGAGGCATTACTATGAATACTAGAATACCCCTATGAAACATTTTAATGTTTCAGTGCATTGTTAAAAGAAAACTAATTTCCCAATTAGATACTTACTCCAGGGTATGTGTTTACCAGATATGATTCTCACATCTGTATGGTTTTACAGATGATGAGTGGGAGTAAGTTATTGGGAATTAGGTGATCATCCTCATTATATCGGAATTCGTTGTAATTGGTGATATTTGAGGAAATCGCCTGGGTACAGTTTTTAACATACGACGCACAGGTTTTGAGTTATTCAACTCAGCGGACTTATACAAAGTATTTTATTTTGTCCAGTGTCCATCAGGACAAAGGGGTAGGTCCTCGTACTATGTTCTATTTACTTGTGACTTCTCTAGTTTTTAGACAAGTGTTTCGTAGAAATACAATGTCTAAGTTTTGAGGAGTTGTGGGTATAAGAATAAGGTAGAGAACCAGGTATCATAAGTATCGGGATTCTTCAAAAAGATCGAAGAAATAGATTCTTGTGATTAGTATTCAGATGATAGTAATGGCTTTGAGAAACTTGTTTCTCTTTCAGGTTACTCATAATTGGATGGATTCCTAAGTTGAGTAATGCTGATTAGCCTTTTTCCATTAAGTTGTTATGCACTGGAGACAGCTGCATGATTTGAATCTGGTTCCAATTAAATTAGTGTCTCTATTTCTATATTGTATATAGAATGGTTCATATCTTAACGATGTTAAGATACGGGGACTTGTCCAGCTTATGCTTAAAACCAAACACTGGATAGATCAAGGCACGTTTCTGTAATGGCAGTTTGTGGGTTGACCCTGGCTTTGACGAGGGTTGACTTTTCTACCATCTGGAAGATCAATAGTGATATTGTTATTGACTCGCCACAGTTTTAGTAAAATGGATTTTTTCAGAAAACAGTAGTGGGAGTATGGTAGAACTGGAAGTGATTCCAGAACCGCAAACGATTATGGAAAATTTAATAGGACCTATATATTCAATCAGGTTTGAGATTCCAATAGCCACTCCGCAGATATGGTGGGTAACCTCAGACATCTGAGAGGTACTCCGGTAGCCTCAAGGACGGTGATAGGGAGATTCTTGTTTACCCAGACTTGACACTACTGTTGTTCTAGACCATGAGACCCGGCAAGAGGATAAGTATGACATCATTCTAAACTAGCTTTAGAAGTGTACGTAGATATTATTCTGCCAGAGGGTTGTCATAGTCAGTGGGAGCAGCGGAAGCATAGTGGACAAGTAGCTTATGTCTATAGGCTTGAACAGATATAGCGGAGATAGATCATCTATTTTTGATGTGACAGTCATGGGTTTGACTTCATCAGAATAGGGGATGGATCTGTTAAGAAGGTAGTAGGGTGTGATGTCATGGTATTTGGATGACATACACAGAGTAGGAAGTAAAATTCTTATACTACGATCGGTTGTACTGTGGTCGTCACACAGTTGTTTCTCCGGACAGGATATGAATATAATATTTGACATTCTGGTTTCTAGATCTAGATTTGGGTAGTTTCCCAATGTGGGTATTTTGACAGTATTCTAATAGTATTTTAGAATAGATGACTCCTGGCATGGTGGTGTACCTGCAGGTGATGGAGTCACCCTCTCTAAAGGTGTCTTAGAGACTAAAGAAGAGAGGGATGTGCATGATTGGCATATGACTTGCTTAGGCAATTGAGTCAATCATGAGATGTCAAATACCACACCGATGTAGTTTTTGCACTTGATGCGATAAGCTTATATTAATCCAATCCTGAAGAAATATGAGGAAACAGTTTTAGAACATAAGTGCATGTTCTACGGATTTGATGACGGCAGCCTCCTTCGGAAGACGGTTATAATTACAGGCTTCCAAGGTGACATGGATAACAGAGTGATTGTCAGAGTTATAGTTTTTCCCTATGATGAGGGACAGTATTATGGACAGGTGGTCCAAGAGGATACTGTGGGAGGCATGGTGCTGGATACTGATTAGGTTCAGTTATCGATACAGTCTAAGAAGTTTGGATTTGGAGTTCATTTATGAATTAGGTCCCATCAGATATCCAGACATATTCTAAGACAAGTATTACTCGATTCGGGAGATGGCTTTCTCCGCAAACTTGAGATTTAGAGAGATATAGAAGGAAACATCATGGCGGATCCACTCACTGAGGCAATTTCTCGAACATAAGAGTTTTACAAACTAGCGTTGTGAAACTGATTAGTAGAGGAGTTGGATGTTCAGTATCACACGGGCTGTGAGTATGCGACATCGCAATAATTAGCCTTGAGTGCAAGTGGGAGATTGTTGGAGATAGTGCCCTCAAAGTCAATTATTGGATCGCAGGTACGTGATTACAATGATTGAGGCAGGACCTATACCGATATCACAGTCTTACTCGAGATGATAGTATGCTATCTGGTTTGTCTTTATCATCGTATACACGCTTTAGTTTACTATTGCATGATGATAAAGCCCATAGGATTCATGCTTGACTACCAGCAGTATGATGGCGATCATATACGTGGGAGCTGGGGTCTGTAAGCGCATCCTTAAAGTGTCCCTAGTCATGGGAGTTTCGAGACAGGGCATCGATACTCCAGAGTAGACTAGTGTATACAGTCGAGACCCCGACGAGGGGCGGTGGCCGATCTCATAAGCCACTGGTGTCAGTTAGATCACCTAAGATGTATACAGGTGCTCATTAGGTTATGAGTACACCGGACAGGACTCGCCGGGAATCTGCTAGTTGGTATTATACATATCGTCAGATAGCAATTCCCTGGTGACATGTGTACAGGTTAGTTCATCAACATGAGATCGTCATTTGTCTCGTGTGAGTTCCCACTGTGCTTAGATTACTACCCTACCACGCTCAAAGAAGTTGTGCAAACAGGTTTTAGTTGGGTACAGTCCCGAGCCACATTGGAGGCAAGTGAGCGGATCGTCGGGGATTCGTCTCTCCCGGTATTGGTGGTTGATGTCGCGCAGTGCACGGGTGTGTTGGAGATAGTGCCCTCAGAGTCAATTATTGGATCACAGGAACATGATTGCAATGATTGAGGGAGGACCTGTCCCAGTAGGACAGTCTTACTCGTGATGATAGTATGCTATCTGGTTTATCTTTATCATCGTGTACTGCTTAGGTGACCTGACAGGTCGCTATTACACGTTGGTAGAGCCCCTAGGATTCTTGCTTGACCACCAGCAGTATGAGGGCGATCATATAAGTGGGAGCTGGGGGTCTATAAGCACATCCTTAAATGGTCTCTAGTCGTGGGAGTTTCGAGACAGGGCATCGATACTCCAGAGTAGACTAGTGTATACAGTCGAGACCCCGACGAGGGGCGGTGGCCGGTCCATAAGCCATTGGTGTCAGTTAGATCACCTAAGATGTATACAGGTGCTCATTGGGTTATGAGTACACCGGACATGACTCGCCGGGAACATGCTAGTTGGTCATATACCAGACGTCAGATGGCAGTTCTCTGGTGACATGTGTACAGGTTAGTTCATCGACCTGGGGATCTTCATTTGTCTTGTGTGAGTTCCCACTGTACTTTGATTACTACCCTACCACGCTCAAAGAAGACGTGCAAACAGGTTTTAGTTGGGTACAGTCCCGAGCCACATGGAGGCAGTGAGCGTATCTTCAGGGGTTCGTCTCTCCCGGTATTGGGGGTGAGGTCGCGCTGTGTCTAGGAGAGCCATTACACAAAGCCCTCGGCCGAGGCAGGAGATTTACTGGTAGGTATTCCAGTAGTATCTCAAGGTGTTCTGGGCTATGCTCCGACATGACTTGTACCGCTTTTGGGGGTCTGACTTTTACCAACCCCCTAGGCCCGCCATGCGATGCTCATAGACGAACGGACCGGACTGTACGGATATTGTCACTGACAGGCTCAGTAGGGTGTCAGGCTGAGTTCGCTCACAGACGTCCCTTTTGGTCAATACCTGGTAGCCCGTTACGTATTGGCTTATACCTCTGACGTGCTAGTGGTTAAATCCACAACCAAGGTGTTGACGAGTCTTTAGAGTCCCCCACATTCAGTTACTCAAGCTTTCGGGCGAAAAGCTGTAGAGACCGTATGGAGATATGGCAAGGTCCGATCAGATACGTGCGGTATTGCACGGATCAGGATCGGACAGTTTGTACTAGAGGCCGTATGGATATATGGCAGGGTTCGATCAGATACGTGCGGTATTGCACGGATCAGGATCGAACGGATATTACTAGCCGGCTTTGGTTTAAGTCGGATCCTAGTATAGTACAGTGTAGACTTTGTCTCATTGCATTTGCATTTCGGTCGGAATAAAAATGCGGGTGTGTATACACAATATCAGGGTTTTCCTGTAATTTATTACGGGACCAGTTTTCTGGAGTTGCCAGTTTGCTTTCCGTTTCGGCCATTTTCATTTGTATCTTTCAATGGCGAAGATTGGTGGAGGAGGGCTTATTTGCATTTATGCAAAATAAGTATTTGTGGAGGGGGTCTTTGCATTTTGTTGGATCATGATGGTGCACCATCACTTGACTTTCTTTGTTCATGATGGCTTGACCATTTTGGAGTCATCATGCTTGTGATGATGGTTGTTTTGGAGTATGGGTTTGATTTTGTGATCATTGCTTTTTCATGATAACTTTGTTTTCTCTCTTGCATTATTGATCAAGCCAATTACTCCCTCATTCACTCTCTCTCTCTCATTCTCACTCCCACCATGAGCCAAGGCCGGCCACTTGAGAGGAGGGGCTGTCCCAAATTTTGTAGTGGGGATTTTCTCTCTTCATGCTTGCTAAAATCCCAAGTTCATCACAAAATTCCACCACTTCAATTCCTCCACCAAAATGGCACCTCCATGAACCCCAAATGAGACACAAGTCTCTACACTACATTCTACTGTTAGTGTATATGCCCTAGAGGCCATTACTGTATCATACTAGTTTGTATATTACTTAATGGAAGCTTGGGATATTTACCTTGTATATACAATCTTGCTCAAAATAGTAGTATGGTACTTGGTTTGTTTCTACTTCAATATGTACATGTGTTTATTTTAGTATATCGCCTATACACATTAGTGGAGCCCTCGGGATCTTTGCTTGATTACCAGCGATGTGATGGCAGTCACACTAGTGGGGCTGGGTAATCTATAAGCACATCCTTATGCAGGTCCCTGGTCGCAGGACTATCGAGACAGGGCATCGATACTCCGGAGTAGACTAGCGCATGCGCTTCTCATCCCAGTGTGGGAGACGGTCTGTCCCACAGCCGTCAGTACGTCGTACTTGAGATAGTATGCGGGTGCTCGTTAGGTTACGGGTACACTAGACAGGACTCGTCGGGAACTGACTAGTTGGTATTATGCCTATCGTCAGTTATCAGTTCCCAGGTGACATGAGTACAGCTTAGTCCGCTGACTTGACACTGTCACTTCGCCTCGAGTGTGTTCCCACTGTACTTTGATTACTTCCCTACCACGGCTCAAAGGAGCCGTGCAAACAGGTAGTAGTTGGGTGCAGTCCCGAAGCACTTGGAGGCAGTGACGGTTAGACAGGATTCGTCTCTCCCGGTATTGGGGGTTGACATCGCGCTGTGTCTAGGAGAGCCATTACACGAGTAGTCCCTGGCCAGGGCAAACGAGATATACTGGTAGGCTTCCAGTGTTATCTCAGGGTGTTTTGGGCTTCACTCCGACACGACTTGTACCGCTATTAGGGGACTGACGTTTACCGCCCCCTAGGCCCGCTATGCGATGTATCAGACGAACAGACCGGACTGTACGGAGAATGTCACATTCAGGCTCAGTAGGAGTTCAGATGGGTTTCACCTCGTCAGTCTTCTTGTCGGCATCTACCTGGGGACCGTTACGCACAGCTAGTGCCGCTTGCGGTCTGTGGTTAAACCCACTGCCAGCGTAGTGTCGAGTCTTTAGAGTCCCACACAGAAAGCTTTTCGCCTTTAGGCAAAATAGTAGAGGTCGCATGGTTTTGCGACAGGTCGCATGGTTTTGCGAGAGGGTTCGGTCGCATCCGTGCACTTGTGCACGTACAGTGTCCGGACAGTTTGCACTAGCGGGCTTTGGTTTAAGCCAGATCCTAGTGTATGTATTGGGATTGGATTTATCCAGTTTGCATTCGTGTTCCTCGGAACACGGATGTGGGTGTGTATGCACAGTTGACGGGGAGACAGAGGCAGCGGATTCTCATTAGGGTTGTTGACAGTTGACCGTTGACTATTGACTTTTTGCTCAACCCTAATGAGAATATGATATGTGATTAACAATTATATTAATTAAGTATTATGGTGACATGGTTGTTGACTTTTGTTGACTTTGTTGACTTGTTTACTTTTGTTGACTTGTTGACTTTGTTGACCGGTTGACTAGGCTTGACTAGTTGACCATCATGATAACCATAGCCATCATTTCATGGCAAAGACTTTTGCTTGCTTGCTCATTTGTGCAAAATGAGTGCATGAAATGAGATGGTTATGGTTGCTTCAACCATCACATAACACTTGATTTGGTATAATGAGTTATGATGGTTTTGGATTATGAGAGGGTGAAAGACAAAAGAAAGGCTCATTCTCACTTGACCATTCTCTCTCTTGTTCTTGAGCTCTCTTGCTCTTGCTTTCACCCTCTTCCTCTTGCTCCCTCTCTTGACTCTATGGTTCATATATCTCATGAGTTGAGAATCAAGAACCATAGATAAAATCCCATACAAACTCTTCTCTACTCATTCTAGTTCACAAGGTTTAGCAAACCAAGTGAACTAGTTTCTTCAAAGAACGAAGAAGGAGCCAAAGGTTGGAGCTTTCAGGTGGATCTATCTTCGGCGTAAGGAGACGACGGGAAGAAGCCGATCCGGACCACCATCGGAGTTTGAAGACGAAAGAGTTCAAGACAAGCAAGGTATAACCCCCTAACCGAGTAGTTAGCAACTCGTAGTTAGGTTGTTAGTTAGATGTTTAACCAAGATCCGGGTTATAAGTCCATGTTACTACCTCTATAAAAATCGTTTTTTATCAAATTCCGCATGCCCGTAAGTACCGGGAGAGGTAGCATGGACTTACAGTGGTATCAGAGCCTAGTTAAACTCTATCTAACATGTTAGCAAGTAACTAGAAGATCGATCAAAGAAAAAGTCGCGAAATGAACCCCGAAATTCGAACTTACTGTCGATTTTAAAAGTGCTGGAAAACTTTTTTGAAATACACCAAAAATCGACTCAGGGTTTTCTGAAGAGACTGCAAAAATTTTACACCCTAACATGCCGAGTTGACTCGGTCATGGGTTTTCTTTTTTGCAGTTTGCTCATAGGGGTGTTTTGGGATTTTTGGAATATATATTTTCTGCCCAGATTTTCCAGAACGAAAATTTTATTTTTGGGGTCCCGAAAATCCGTATTTTTGATCGAACTTCTAAAAGACTTAAGCTAACGGGTTTTTTCTATAATGTGATATTTGTATTGAACGTCTGCTAATCGCTATATGTCGATTAGTGGGGGTTATACAAATCTGTGATCTGTAATGTTGCTGGAATGTGTATATGAATATGTTGGATTGTCGCGGGTGAATAGCCGGGGGGGTTGTGAGACGAGAGTTTTCTTTTCTTTCAATTCATGTAAATTTGTAAATTGATGTAATAATTATTTGTATGGCCGCACAACCGGGTCGGGGTTGTAGCCGTCATTGTATAATTTCTTTTTACTGTTTTTGCTCCTAGGATAGACCCATGGAGGGGGTGCACAAACTACCGGATATGCCGAAGAGCCGAGTGGCCTACTCACGGAGATGAGGGAGGTTGCTTCGCTTCGGGTACTTGGCGGGTAGTTTGCCGCACCCGTAGGGGTCTTGGGTGGGGTATTGGCTATTCACCGCGACCGTGTAATCTGTTTTTCGTTACAGGCTCGTACGAATTACAGATTCCTAGTATATCCAATGTATTCATCTGTGATCTGAAATGTTTATCATTGCAGTATATCTATATATGATATTATTTAGGCGTTGCTTATGTTTTACAGACGCGCTAGCCCAGCCCCCGCTCTGTCGTTAGTTAAGTAACCTAACGGGTAATGACGGGGCCCAGTGGCGAATGCGAATGGCATAAGCGTACGTCATATTTTGGATGTTTTCTGCAATGGTAGGATTAAATGATGGGACGCATTAAAAGAACTAATGCAATAATATCACGCATTAAAAGAACTAATGCAAGATAATAAACCAAGTTAAAGTCGTTGGAACACTTTCGAAAAACCACTCGGTTCTTTTCAAAACCAACTTTTAGATGCGGAGCTTGAACCACTCCTTTTAAAAGCTATCTCGTTCCATCGACCAAATCAAGTTCACTACGTTCACGGTTTTGCCAAAACCATCCGTAGCCCTCCATCATTTCAGTTAAATGTTCGGTAGTATTCAAGCTATGTATTTTGACCTCACGCCAAGGCATAGTGATTGGTAGCTGCCGGATATTTATCTGTTGCATAGATAGAATGCGTTGGTTTGAGACAGTCGTACTGCCATTTTGGCCTACGTCAAGGGTATGTACGGGTGGGTTCAAATTAACCTGGATAATGATGGGATGAACTTGACATGTGACTTATGACATTTTGACCTCACGCCAAGGTCATAAGAGCATGTGGCAAAAATCCACATCGGGAGTTTCATAAGTACTGAAACTTGCTAGATTTGCATACCATTTGGAGTGTGATGATTCTGGTAGGATTCCTTCAGTTTCGTCACGCGATGATATTTGGATCCCGATCCTACTGTGAGTATATGCTACTCCTCGGGAAATTTCTCACTTAACGATCAATGCTATAAACCAAGTAGGTGTCTAGAAAGGTGTTAGCGGGGCTACGCCCCCAGGGAAAAGAGGTTATTTAATTAAGGAACTTCACGAAAGCGTTGGAAAACCTCCCTCGAAGTACCGACACTGGCCTGGCCGAACGGTTAAGCAAGTATTGTACGGTGAGATTGATCCTGACTAATTCTTCCTTTATGGTTTGAGGAGAGATTCGAGAAACAGTGGGAGCCATCCTGTTTAGACAAACTAAAAACCACTCTAAACTTGCAAGAGCATCATGCTGAGTGTTTCTTCTTCTCTCTCCTAATTGCAGCGACCAATCGACATGACTGGACTTAAGTTACTTCTAGATAAAAACAAACTGACAGGGCCAAACTATAAAGATTGGCTCAGGAATGTCAAGATGGCAATCACTTACGACAAGCTGGGGTATCTTCTTACCACCAAAGCTCCCCCTGTCCCTGGTCCCACTTCCAGCGTCGCGGATAAGGAAATCCGCAAGACTTGGGAGATTGATAGCGCGAAGGCCAAGTGCCTCGTACTTGCCTCGATGGACAATGAACATCAGAGGAGGCACGAGAATATGGACCTGGAATCCATATTTCTTCATACAAAAGAACTGTATGGAGAGCAGTCTCGTATCGCAAGATACGAAGCGTCGAAAAAGCTATTTTCGGCAAAGATGGCCGTCGGATCATCAATAGCCGAGCACGTGCTAAAGATGATCGGCTACATTGAGGAGCTCGTGGACCTAGGGACCACATTGGAGAGTGAACTCTATACGGACATAGTTCTCCAGTCCCTTCCTTCCACTTACGCCCAGTTTATACTGAACTTCAACTTGCAAGAAAAAGAAGTTGAACTTTCAGAGCTCCTCAACATGCTGAGGAGCGCAGAGGGCAGCCTACAGAAAGGTAGGGAAACATCCACTTTGTTTGTAGGAGGATCATCATCTTCTAAGTCCAAGGCGAAAGCCAAGGGAAGGAAGAAGAAAGCCCCCGCCAAACCAAGGGGCGGTGTTAGTAAAGTGGATACGAAGGGAAAAGCAAAAGCAACAAAGAAAGAGGGGAAGCTTGTGGATAAGGAAGAATGCTTCTATTGTCATAAGAAAGGACACTGGAAGAATGATTGCAGGGCCTGGAAGGCCAGAACACAGGAATTGAAGCAGGTTGCAGCTTCAGCTTCAGGTGTGTATGTTATTGAAAACTGTCTTTCAATAAACTCTACTTCCTGGGTATTGGATACCGGATCAGGATCTCATATCTGTAATTCTTTGCAGGCGTTGAGAAACCGTAGGGTTTTGAAGGCAGGTGACATGCCTCTCAGAGTTGCGAATGGAGCTAGCATGGATGCTAAAGCCGTGGGGGACTATCACCTGGGAATGTCAGATGGACATGTTTTGGTTTTGCGTAATTGCTTTTTTGTACCCAACGCAACTTGTAATCTCATTTCTGTAACTTTAGTTTCTAAAGAAGGTTATGAATTTGCGTTTGTAAGTAATGTTGTAAACATTCACCATAATCAAGTTCTGATTGGGTCAGGTACATTGAGTAATGGTATATACGTATTAAACCAACCACAGATTTTCAATGTCCAGAATACGCACAAAAGAAAGTCTCCAGAAATCAATCAGGCTTTCTTATGGCATTGTAGACTGGGTCACATCAATGAGAGAAGGTTGACAAAGTTACATACAGAAGGATATTTGAATCCGTTCGAATATCAATCGTATGCCACTTGTCAATCCTGTCTCAAAAGAAAGATGACAAAGACTCCGTTTACTGGACATAGAGTGAGAGCGAGCGAGCTCTTGGGACTCGTACACAGTGACGTGTGCGGTCCAATGTCTACACATGCGCGAAGCGGTTATTCTTGCTTCATTACTTTTACGGATGACTTCTCAAGGTATGGTTATGTCTTCTTAATGAAACATAAGTCCGAAGCCTTTGGAAAATTCCAGGAGTATAAGAATGAAGTAGAAAAACAAACCGGCAAAAGTATTAAGATTCTAAGATCGGATCGAGGTGGAGAATACTTAAGTGCCGAGTTCCTGGACTATTTAAAAGAGAACGGAATTCTCTCTCAGCTTACTCCTCCATACACTCCGCAACATAACGGTGTATCGGAGAGACGGAACCGCACCCTATTGGATATGGTGCGGTCCATGATGAGTAACGCTGAGTTACCGCGATCATTCTGGGGATATGCGCTAGAATCAGCCGCATACCTTTTGAACCGAGTTCCTACTAAGACTGTGCCTACCACACCATATGAGTTATGGAGTGGGAAGAAACCCTATCTTCAATATCTGAAGATCTGGGGATGTCCAGCTTTTGTCAAAAAGCAGCATGCGGACAAACTCGAGGCACGCTCAGTACTGTGCAAGTTTGTGGGATACCCAAAGAACACCATGGGGTATCTTTTCTACTACGTAGAGGAACAAAAAGTCCTTGTTTCTCGTAATGCCCACTTTCTAGAACACCAGTTCTTAGAAAAGGAAATTAATGGGAGCGCGGTAGAACTGGAAGAAGTTCCAGAACCACGGACTATTACTGAAAGTTTAGTGGAACCAGAGGGTTCAAAAGAACAGGACATTCCTACGCCGCTCCGCAGGAGTAGTAGGCAGACTCATCCGCCCGAGAGATACTACGGTTTTCTTATAGACGGGGATAGAGAGGATTGCATCATAGATTATGATGAGCCTACTAGCTTCCAGCAGGCCGTTCAGAGCGTTGACTCAGTGAAATGGCTGGATGCAATGCGGACCGAAATGGAGTCCATGTACACCAACAAAGTATGGATGTTGGACATTGCTCCAGATGGGGTAAAACCCGTAGGATGCAAGTGGATCTTCAAAAGGAAGATTGGTGTAGATGGACAGGTTGAGACCTATAAAGCTAGACTTGTAGCAAAGGGTTTCCGTCAAAGACCTGGCTTGGACTATGACGAAACCTTTTCTCCAGTGGCTATGCTGAAATCCATTCGGATCCTTCTTGCCATTGCTGCCATCCACGATTATGAGATCTGGCAAATGGACGTAAAGACCGCTTTTCTAAATGGAAATTTAGAGGAGTGTGTCTATATGGACCAACCATAGGGTTTCATTCAGAGTGGGAGCAGCGGAAAGGTGTGCAAGTTGCTTAAGTCTATCTATGGACTAAAGCAGGCATCGCGGAGTTGGAACATCTGTTTTGATGAGACGGTCAAGGAATTTGGCTTTATCAAAATCCAGATGAACCATGCATCTATTGTAGATTTGTAGCGAGAACTGTAGTATTCCTCGTTTTGTACGTGGATGACATTCTCTTAATAGGAAATGACATTCCTATGCTACAATCTGTCAAGGGGTTCTTGTCACAAAGGTTCTCCATGAAAGACCTGGGTGATGCCTCATACATCCTGGGGATCCGGATCCATCGTGATAGATCCAAGAGGATATTAGGACTTTCACAGTCCAGGTACATCGACACCATACTGAAGAGGTTCAGTATGGAAGATTCCAAGCGCGGTAACCTACCGGCTTGTCACGGGATCACCCTCTCTAAATAGATGTCTCCCAAGACTGATTTGGAGAGGGATCGCATGTCTATTATACCCTACGCTTCTGCGGTAGGCTCTATAATGTAAGCGATGTTGTGTACCAGACCGGATGTAGCTTATGCACTGAGTGTGGTAAGCCGGTATCAGTCAAACCCTGGAGAGAAACACTGGATAGCGGTAAAGAACATTCTCAAGTACCTGAGAAGGACTAAGGAGATGTTCTTGGTGTATGGCGGAAAAGACCTCCAGATCGAGGCCTTTGCTGACTCCAGCTTCCAGAGTGACAAGGATGATTCCAAGTCCATGTCGGGTTTTGTCTGTACCCTCAATGGAGGGGCGGTGTGTTGGAAGAGTTCCAAACAGGAAACCATTGCAGACTCGACGATGGAAGCGGAATACATCGCTGCATCTGATGCCGCAAAAGAAGCTGCCTGGATGAGGAAGTTCTTGAAAGAGCTTCAGGTGGTTCCGTCCATTGTTGATCCAATACCTCTGTATTGCGACAACAACGGGGCTATAGCTTTAGCGAAGGAACCCAGGTCCCATCAGAGATCCAGACACATCTTAAGGTGGTATCACCTGATCAGGGAGATCGTGGATCGCCAGGAGATCGAGGTTCGGAGAGTCGCTTCAGAAGATAACACTGCAGATCCATTCACCAAGGCCTTGCCCCAGACTCAGTTCGAGAGGCTGATCGAGATGATAGGTCTTCGATACGCCAGTACATGGCCTTAGTGCAAGTGGGAGATTGTTAGTGTATATGCCCTAGAGGCCATTACTGTATCATACTAGTTTGTATATTACTTAATGGAAGCTTGAGATATTCACCTTGTATATACAATCTTGCTCAAAATAGTAGTATGGTACTTGGTTTGTTTCTACTTCAATGTGTACATGTGTTTATTTTAATATATCGCCTATACAAATTAGTGGAGCCCTTAGGATCTTTGCTTGATTACCAGCGATGTGGTGGCAGTCACACTAGTGGGGCTGGGTAATCTATAAGCACATCCTTATGCAGGTCCCTGGTCGCGGGACTATCGAGACAGGGCATCGATACTCCGGAGTAGACTAGAGCATGGGCTTCTCATCCCAGTGTGGGAGACGGTCTATCCTACAGCCGTCAGTACGTCGTACTTGAGATAGTATGCGGGTGCTTGTTAGGTTACGAGTACACTGGACAGGACTCGTCGGGAACTGACTAGTTGGTATTATGCCTATCGTCAGTTATCAGTTCCCAGGTGACATGAGTACAACTTAGTCCGCTGACTTGACACTGTCACTTCGCCTCGAGTGTGTTCCCACTGTACTTTGATTACTACCCTACCACGGCTCAAAGGAGCCGTGCAAACAGGTAGTAGTTGGGTGCAGTCCCGAAGCACTTGGAGGCAGTGACGGTTAGACAGGATTCGTCTCTCCCGGTATTGAGGGTTGACATCGCGCTGTGTCTAGGAGAGCCATTACATGAGTAGTCCCTGGCCAGGGCAAACGAGATATACTGGTAGGCTTCCAGTGTTATCTCAGGGTGTTTTGGACTTCACTCCGACACGACTTGTACCGCTATTGGGGGACTGACGTTTACCGCCCCCTAGGCCCGCCATGTGATGTATCAGACGAACAGACCGGACTGTACGGAGAATGTCACATTCAGGCTCAGTAGGAGTTCAGATAGGTTTCACCTCGTCAGTCTTCTTGTCGGCATCTACCTGGGGACCGTTACGCACAGCTAGTGCCGCTTGCGATCTGTGGTTAAACCCACTGCCAGCGTAGTGTCGAGTCTTTAGAGTCCCATACAGAAAGCTTTTCGCATTTAGGCAAAAGAGTAGAGGTCGCATGGTTTTGCGACAGGTCGCATGGTTTTGCGACAGGGTTCGGTCACATCCGTGCACTTGTGCACGTACAGTGTCCGGACAGTTTGCACTAGAGGGCTTTGGTTTAAGCCAGATCCTAGTGTATGTATTGGGATTGGATTTATCCAGTTTGCATTCGTGTTCCTCGGAACAGGGATGCGGGTGTGTATACACAGTTGACGGGGAGACAGAGGCAGCGGATTCTCATTAAGGTTGTTGACAGTTGACCGTTGACTATTGACTTTTTGCTCAACCCTAATGAGAATATGATATGTGATTAACAATTTTATTAATTAAGTATTATGGTGACATGGTTGTTGACTTTTGTTGACTTGTTGACTTTTGTTGACTTGTTGACTTTGTTGACCGGTTGACTAGGCTTGACTAGTTGACCATCATGATAACCATAGCCATCATTTCATGGCAAAGACTTTTGCTTGCTTGCTCATTTGTGCAAAATGAGTGCATGAAATGATATGGTTATGGTTGCTTCAACCATCACATAACACTTGATTTGGTATAATGAGTTATGATGGTTTTGGATTATGAGAGGGTGAAAGACAAAAGAAAGGATTATGAGAGGGTGAAAGACAAAAGAAAGGCTCATTCTCACTTGACCATTCTCTCTCTTGTTCTTGAGCTCTCTTGCTCTTGCTTTCACCCTCTTCCTCTTGCTCCCTCTCTTGACTCTATGGTTCATATATCTCATGAGTTGAGAATCAAGAACCATAGATAAAATCCCATACAAACTCTTCTCTACTCATTCTAGTTCACAAGGTTTAGCAAACCAAGTGAACTAGTTTCTTCAAAGAACGAAGAAGGAGCCAAAGGTTGGAGCTTTCAGGTGGATCTATCTTCGGCGTAAGGAGACGACGGGAAGAAGCCGATCCGGACCACCATCGGAGTTTGAAGATGAAGGAGTTCAAGACAAGCAAGGTATAACCCCCTAACCGAGTAGTTAGCAACTCGTAGTTAGGTTGTTAGTTAGATGTTTAACCAAGATCCGGGTTATAAGTCCATGTTACCACCTCTATAAAAATCGTTTTTTATCAAATTCCGCATGCCCGTAAGTACCGGGAGAGGTAGCATGGACTTACATCTACTGTAAACCTTGGGCACGTCGACTAGCCAGCTTCATGCCCGAGTTGCCTCGGCATTGAGGTGGGAGCCCGTAAAAGATGCAGGCGATGTGATGCACTTCCGGCGACGAGGTGGAGACAGGACATTCCGCGGGAGATCGGGACGACGACGAGAAGACCGGAGGACTCGGATCAGTCGGTATATCTCTATTCCCTATCTTGTAGTTAGCTAGGACTAGTTAATGGTTCGATCCGGGTTTTAGTGCGCGGTGGTGCCGGTTTGCTAGTTTGCAAAATTTAAAGTTTATCATCGCTTCCGCATTTGGCCGTCGGATTGACGGCCGGGGCGCCGCCGTGCACTTTCAGTGGTATCAGAGCCTCGCCATTAACTTAGTCTAGCTTTATTTGATGTGTTTACATTTCCGATCGACCAAAATCCCAAAAACCGTATTTTCCTATACATCTGTTTTCTGTCGAAATTTTCTGGTCCCGAAAAATTTTTCAGGTGACTGCAGAATGATGTACAGAGTATCCTAAGACCACTGGAAAATTTTGGTTCCCTGATCCTTCCGTACGACCGCGGAACCGCGGCCATAACCCCTCTTTGGCCGCGGTTCCGCCGCAGGTAGTTGGGTTCAGTTCACCATTTTTTTCCAGTGGGCTTATGGGCTTAAAATATGGGTTTTGGAATATTAATATTGGGCCCAGAATTTCTTGATGTGCTACAGTAGTACTTGGGGCCCACTTGTTAAAATTTGATCGATCGGATATTTAAAACACATTATTTCACAGTATTTACATTATATCTGTGACCGTGAATGTCACTTGATCGGTAAATCCTGTCTAACTGCTATAGCCCGGTTAGACGGATTTGCGAACGTGACTTTCACGTTGATGTTCTGTGTATTGCTGTGATGTTGCGGATCGGTCGTGGGGATAGCCTGGATGCAATGCTAGTACTGTGTTTTGTTGTATTATGTACATTTGATTTTGCGGGGCGAGCGTCCGACATGTGGACTGCCGTCACTACCTGATTGTATTATTATTTTGGGGCACGACCAGGTTGCGGTCTGTTAGTTATATGTATGCCCTAGAGGCCATTACTGTACATTGGATGTATATTGTAGTGGATGCTGGGACATATATAGGTAGGACTTTCTTGCTCGACATGATAGTACGCTATCTGGTTACTCTTTATGTTAACGTGTATACTTCCTGTCTCTCTGTTAAATGTTGATAAAGCCCTTTAGGATGTGTACCCGACTTCCAGGACTATGATGCAGATCATACTAGTGGGGCCTGGGTAGTCAATGAGTACATCCTTCATTGTTCCTAGTCGAGGGAATATCGAGACGGGGCATCGATATTCCAGAGTAGACTAGCGCATATCTTCTCGACCCATGCGATGGGCGATGGATGATCCCATATCCATTGGTGTTTGACATCGAAGATGGTATGCGGGTGCTCAGTGGAGACTGGGTACACTGAACGGACTCGCCGTGAACTCCCAGATGGTATTATACCTCACGTCAGATGGCAGTTCTCTGGTGACACTGGTACAGCTTAGTCTGTTGACCCGAGATCGTCATAGAGTCTTGTGTGTCTCCCACTGTGCTTTGATTTCCACCCTACCACGGCTCTACTGAGTCGTGCAAACAGGTGGTTTTTGGGTACAGTCCCGATTCACATGGAGGCAATGAGCGATAGGAGGGGATTCGTCTCTCCCGGTATTGGGGGTTGATGTTGCGCAATGCTCGACTGGCCATAACAGGAAATCCCTGGCCAGGGTTGCAGTGATATACTGGTAAGAGTTATCAGTAGTTTCACGAATGTTATGGACCTCAAGTCGGCATGACTTATCGAGCTATTGGGGTCTGACGTTTACTACCCCTAGGCGAGATATGCGACATATCAGACGAACAGACCGGACTGTACGGTAAGTGTTACTGGTTGGATTCACAGGAGTGTGAGCGGGCTTGCTCGTCGATCTTCTGATCGCTCAATACCCGGGTGGCCGTTACGTTTAGCAGACCGCTTGCGGCTTGTGGGTGTTTGATATGATCATCATCTGCTGCCGGCGTATTGACAGTCTTTAGAGTCCTACACAGAGGTTTCCTGGCTCAAGCGAAACGAAATAGGAGCGCATATGAGATATGTGCGGGACCGAGAATAATGCGTGTATGTGATACCGTATTCCATTCTCGCGACAAATGTATCGATTGGTTATATGCGATATAACCTGGTTATCGAATCAAGGATTGATTCGAGAAGCCGATACATTGGATACTAGCCGGTTATATGCGATATGACCGGATCATTGAATCAAGTGTTGATTTAATGATTTATTGTATAATTATATATTTGATATTTTACTTTGCATTAATTAGTATTGGTTCACTTTAAATGGATTTTCTCACTTGAATTGTGCAAGTTGTATATGTGATATACTTTTGTGCACATGATTGTATCATGTTTGATGATACATGCTTATTTGGTTAAGTGTAAAGAATTAAACTATGGTTAAGTTAATGATTAGGGTTTTGTTTACTTAATTACTTATTCATTTATCTTATTTATTTATATCCATTTTGGAAAATGAAAAAGATAAATGAATGGTTGCTTGTTTTGTTTTTAGTTGAAGATTCTTGAAGTTTTGACTTAGTCTCCATTCTTGTCTTATACTTAACCCTAACCATTTAAACTAACCCTAATTCATTCTCTACACTTAACTAAGGTTAGATTATGATAAGTATTATATTTATTTTCTATTCTAAAAATACTTATCATATCTTTTTCATCTTCTTCTTCATGAGCAAGAAGAAGAAAAGCTTTCTACACCAATGGCAACTTGAGAAATCAAGTGAGAAATCCAATTCTAAAGTCTACCCACTTCCTACTTCTTCATCCTCTACCTCTTGCCAAGTTGTATAGGGTGTTTACTTCACAAGTTTTCAAAGCTTGGTGAAGTTGGAGCTTGTTCTTGTGATGCCTCGACGTAGATCATCTTCGGCATCGAACCGACGATCAAGCCCGTCCATTCTTCGATGATGCCAATGCTAGAGTCAAGGGTTCGATTTAGACAGCGGAGGGAGATCATCGCGGAGCTTAGGAAGTGGTGGACCGGATCTACAAAGGTTGTAGTCACTTTCCTTTAGCTATATTTCCGTTTACATGCTTGCTTCACCTATTTATCTAGTTAACGATCCGTATTAGGGTTTCTCGGCACCGTAATTTTTAGAAATTGGTATGTTTGATCACTTGTGAGACTCCATTAGAGTGCCTAGGAACCCTACAGTGGTATCAGAGCCTAGCTAGAGCCTTAGGCGAAGTCCTGACGGAATCAGAAGTCCGATCGACCCAAAACCCGATTTGAGAAATGCTCTCTGGACTTTTTTGAAAAACGTGGTTTTTTGTAGATTAAAAATATTCAGAAAAATCAGCAGGATAATCTAAGAGTTACTGTGAATTTCGATGGACTAATTCCATCAATGAGCCGTGGATCCGCGGCATGAGCATGGCTCGTGCGGCGGTTCCGCGGCCATTTTGTCGTTTTGTGTATTTAATTTTTCACAGTAATTCTCAGTTTTCTGTTCTGGTTTTCCTGGGAATTTTTAATATTTATTCAAGAGTTGAATTTTCTGGGGTTGTTTTGGGGATTCGGTGTTTCGATCGGAGTATCAGATTTTGTCTATGTGGCTTTCCGGATAAATTTTAGAATATGTTAAAAAGTTCGACCAGCTATAAATACCCAATTTTTTCCCTGCCGGGAAATTTCCAATTGTTGGATTTTTCCGTAGTTTAACGATGTTCTAAGTAGTGCAAGTAACGCGATGGTCCCTCTAGAAGATAACAAACCTTAACTCGATTATGTGACCGTCTTGAACTGCCCTTTGAACCTTCGGGTTTGGGGCAGTACGGCGTGCCACATGTGAGGCGTTGGCTTGACCCTTCTACGGCTGGACCGTTGGTACTGAGGCACGAACTGAATGTTGTTAGACTTATTTCATGTGTTGAGCTGTATCAGGAAAACTTGGGTGTTCGATTGTTCGATCGAAAAGTTTAGCATTTTCTATTTATCCGGAATGTGATACAATACTTGGAATTCGCAAATAGTTATGAGATGACTGGATGAATGTTATAAACATAGCAGTTTAGTCTCACTTGATCGGTTGCCACGGAATTTTGATATGATCAAAAGTCCGTTGCAATCACGTAGCGTACGCGGATACTCGCCGGGTAAACTTAATAGACAGCCTCACCCCATAGCCCCGACCAAGTGACTGTAGGAGAACCCCGTCCCCGAAAGCATCCGTCCGGGTGCTCGCGGCAGCGGTGTTCCGCCTTGGTGCACTTCGTCGACGGTATCAGGGGTGCGGCCGCCTACTAAAGCTTGCGACGAGCATTCGATCAGAAAGTCGGGAATCCTGTTGAATTTCCCGACTTGATATTGAAAAGAGTTTTCGATAATGAGACTAAAATGCGGGGTTTATAATTGTTAGGCATGCGATGTCTAAAGAATTCATTTGGTCAGGCATGCGATGTCTGAGGAGGTTGCGGATTCCAACTGTTGTAGTTTTACACTTTCTTTTCTGTGACCGTAAGTGTAATATGTGATATCGCCGGTTTTGTTGCTATATGTCAACGACAATTGGGATGCGCATATTTACTTATGTTGATGACATGTGATGTTATGTGTTGCTGGATATGTTATATTGGATCGTCGCGTTTGAATAGCCGGGGGTTTTTATGTGAGATGAGTGTTTTTCATTTTCATTCATGTAAAAACTTGTATGTAATATTCTTTTATTGGGGCGCTTCCAGGTTGCGGAAGATGTCACCGTTGATGTATATTATTTACTTTTCCGCATTAGGATAGACCCAAGGAGGGGAGCACAGGTAACCGGGTTCTGGGGTCCAGTGGGAGACCATCTCGAGGAGTCGAGTCCGGGTCTCCTAACCCTAGAATTGGTAGGGTTGCTTGCCGCTCTCGTAGGGGTCTAGGGGTGTGGGATTGGCTATTCATCACGACCGTGGAATCCGTGTTTTATACTGGCTCGTATTGAAAACACGGACGTCCTGGTATATCCAATATTTCATATGTTTCTTCTGCTGTGATTTATCTGTGATGAGATCATGTGATGTTCTGTGACAGATATTATATATAGTATATATGATATATTATATAAACGTTGCTTATGTTTTACACCCACGCTAGCCCTGCCCCGCTCTGCCGTTAGTTACCTAACCTAACGGTGCAGACAGGACATTGAGGCGAATGCGGATGGCATAAGCGTACGTTATATTTATCTGTGATGATTAGGTGGACTTAAATGATGGGATATTCATTAATGAGATTAATGAAAGAAAATAAACCTAACTGATGTTGTGGAATCGAATTTCAAAATAAAAATAGGTAGCTACAGTTCTTGCTTTACATCGCGGTGTTCATTATAGAACATCCTGCACCTTATTCGATGAGGAAAGGACCGAGATCCCTTCACCGGGAGTGATTCCTTTAGCAATAACTGGCAGATGCTACAACCCTCGGTTTGTCTTTTGATCACTTCTATAGTTTTTGCTTTGCACAGTGATATATATGATATATCCCGCACCTCATTCGACGAGGAAAGGGCCGACGATCCTTTCACCGGGAGTGACCCCTTTAGCAAAACTAGAAAAGCCTCAAAAACATTCCATTTAAAAACCATTTGATTCCGCAACGAGATCAAGTTCAAAGCGTTAAAGGTTTTCACAAAAACCAGCCGCAACCCTCCGTCATTTTAGGAAGTAGAGTACTTAGTATTCATGCTGTGTTTGTTGACCATAGTCAAGGCACAGTGTACGGTAGCTAAGTGATGCTTCCTACACCGCATATGATGCGATTAGTTAGGACAGTCGCGTGACTTTGTTGACCTTAGTTAAGGGTCATGTGGGTAGGTGTAATTAGTCACGAAATGACGGGTAGAACTTGACTAGTACTTATGATTTGTTGACTATAGTTAAGGTCATAGGTGCTAGGGGTAAAAAACTTTATCGGGAGTTTCAAGTATTGAAATTTGCAATGAGATTGCATACCTTCTATATGATAGTTGGATCCCGATACCCACTGCGAGTAATTGTTACTCCTGGGAGAGTTTTGCACTTTGCAATTAGCCGATCAAGTAGGTGTCTAGAAAGGTGTCAACGGGGTTACGCCTCTGGGAAAACGAGGTTTACTGTAATTAGGTCCGTGCGAAAGCACGGGGAACCTCCCTCAAAGTACCGACACTGGCCTGGCTGAAAGATTGACGAACTTGTAGAGTGTAATTAATCCCGGCTAGTCTTTCCTTTTAGGGTTTGAAGGAAGATTTGATAAAAACAGTGGGAGACATCCTGATTAGATAAAATACATAACCAATCTAATCTTGCAAGAGCGCACGCAGAGTGTTTTCTTCTCTCTCTCTCCTGGTAGCGACCATATCACGCCTTAATCAAGATAATAATACGGGATTTTGACCGAACCCGCTTGTTATACTGAGCTGGGGAACGTTGGTCCCGCTCCAACTTATAATTGTTATAAGACAGAGCAGGAAATTGGGGAATACCAGAATTCCTATGCCGCCCAAACGAAGAAAGTGCATATGATGCATCTCCTTCGGGTGTGTTCATTACAAAGAACAGTTTCTCAGTATCCTCTGCATCCTGGGTATATGATACCGGATCAGGATCCCAGATATGTAATCTGTTACATAGGGCTACAAAGGGGTAGGAAAACTGAGAACGGGTGATAAGTTTCATGAGACAGAAAATGGGGCAAGTGTGCAGCCAAGTCTGTTGGTCACTGTCACCCTATATTACGAATACATTGATTCTAAACAAATGCTATTAGATACCGAACCTGATATACAAAATCATATCAGTCTCTTTATTAGTAAGAAAGGATATAATTTTGTATTGATAGATAATGTTTTGAACACTTCCTATATCAAAAGTTGATCGGTTCAGGCACGCTATCTAAAAGCATTAACGTTTTAAATCAAACTACAGTTCCTAGTATACTGAACACACACAAGAAGAAGAGTTCAGAAATGAACGAATTCTTCTTGAGGCATTGTAGACTAGGTCATATCAATGCGACCCGACTGGCTGAAGTTACATTTAGATGTATACTTAAATCAGTTTGAATTTACATCTTGTGAAACTTGCCAGTCATGTCACAAAGATAATATGACCATAGCTCTGTTTATTGGAAACAGAGAAAGAGTTAATGAACTCTTGGGACTGATGCATGATGATGTATGTAAGGTCTCCTGTCTACACATGCGAGGACTGGTTCTTTATACTTCATTATATTCTCTGATGATCTCTCAAGATTCAGTCATATATTCCTGTTGAAATATAAGTCCGAACCTTTTGAGGTATTCACAGAATATAGGTAGGAAGTAGAGAACCAAAATACGGGTATAAGTATTATGTCCTATGATGAGATCAGGGAGGAGAATACTTATGCATAGCATTCCTGGACTATTCTAAAAGAAAATGAGATTCTCTCTCAGCATTACTCCACCGTATAAACCATAGCACGATGGTATATCGTGGCGGAGCAATCACACCCTATATGATAAGGTGTGCTCTATGATGAGTACTACTGAGTTACCTATTTCCTTTTTGGGAGTTATGCGCTTGAGAAGCTGCATACCTATTGAATAAGGTTCGATTCAAATCAGTGCCTACCACTCCATATGAGATATGGTATGGGAAGAGCCTATCTCTTAAGTTAGTTAAGATTTGGGATTGTCCGGCCTATGTCAAAAGCAAAATCCGGACAAGATCGAGGCAAGGTCAGTTCTGTAGAACTGGAAAGGTTCCAGCTATACGAAACTACAGCTGAAGATTTGACAGAACCAAAGGATTCTATAGTCCCCGACGAACCTCAGCCTCTCCGCCGATCTGGTAGGGTTCCTCGCCTGCCTGAGAGATACCTCGGTTTCTCGATGACAGTGGGAGCGAGGATTGCATCATGAGATGATGGCCCAATCAATTTCTTGCAGGCCATTGAGAGTAGGGACTCTGTAAGAATGGCTGGATGCTTAGTGATCTGAGATGGAATCCTTATACACCAACAAAGTATGGACTTTGGTTGCTATATCTGAAGGGTTAAATCCCCATCAGGAGCAAGTATATCTTGAGAAGATTACTTGGTGTAGATGGACAAGTTGAGACTTTCAAAGCTAGACTTGTTAAAGGTTTTCGTCATCGACCAGGCACGGATAATGATGAAACCTTTTCCAGGGACTATGTTTAAATCCATCCAGATCCTACTTGCCACGGCTATATACTACGACTACGATATCTGGTGGTTGGGTGCCATGACTACTTTTCTAAATATTGATTTAGAAGAGAACGTCTATAAGAACACAGCCAGAGGGCCTCGTAGACAGTGGGAGCAGCGGAAACGTGTGCAAGATGCTTTATAAGATAAAGCAGGCATAGCGGAGTTGGAACATCTGTTTTGATGGATTAGTCAAAGAAGTTGACATCATCAAAATGGTAGATGAACCTTGTATAAACAAAAAGGTAGCAGGGAGTATGGTGTCGATCCTCGTAGAGTACGTGGATGACATACTCTTGTTAGGGAAGGAGTTTCTTATGCTACGCTCGATCAATCTCCGCTTATCACAATGATTTTCCATATAGGATCAAAGTGATACATACTAAATCCTAAGCTTTGGATCTATGAGATAGATTTAATTGGATGTTAGGATACTCACTAGTTGTAGTGAGATGGTATCAATCGATCCTGGGGAGAATCACTGGAAGAGTTCCAGGGTGATAAAGACGACTGAATGTCAGTCACAGGCGTTGTCTTTACCCTTAGTAAAGGGACGGTATATTGAAAGAGTTCCAAGCTAGATACCGTGGCAAACTAGACGATAAAGGCTGGTAACATCGCTATTAAAGATACTACCAAAGAGGCAGTTTGGGTGTATATTGGTTCATAAGATGAACTAGGTTCCTACCATTGTGTGACAATGGAAGTGAGGCTTCGACCCTGGAACCCTGGTCCCATCAGTGACCCAGACATATTCTGAGGCAGCATCACCTGATCATGGAGATAGTTGATCTCCAGGATGATCGAGGTTAGGAGAGTAGACTCAGAGGACAACACGGCGGATCCACTCACGAAGGCCTTTTCCCAGAGAGAGACTCATATGGGATGGTTGAGTATTAGATACTACGACCACTGCTACAGATGGCCCTAGTGCAAGTGGGAGATTGTTAGTTATATGTATGCCCTAGAGGCCATTACTGTACATTGGATGTATATTGTAGTGGATGCTGGGACATATATAGGTAGGACTTTCTTGCTCGACATGATAGTACGCTATCTGGTTACTCTTTATCTTAACGTGTATACTTCCTGTCTCTCTGTTACATGTTGATAAAGCCCTTTAGGATGTGTACCCGACTTCCAGGACTATGATGCAGATCATACTAGTGGGGCCTGGTGTTAGTGTATATGCCCTAGAGGCCATTACTGTATCATACTAGTTTGTATATTACTTAATGGAAGCTTGGGATATTCACCTTGTATAAACAATCTTGCTCAATATAGTAGTATGCTACTTGGTTTGTTTCTACTTCAATGTGTACATGTGTTTATTTTACGATATCACCTATACGCATTAGTGGAGCCCTTAGGATCTTTGCTTGATTACCAGCGTTGTGATGGCAGTCACACTAGTGGGGGCTGGGTAATCTATAAGCACATCCTTATACAGGTCCCTAGTCGCAGGACTATCGATACTCCGGAGTAGACTAGCGTATGCGCTTCTCATCCCAGTGTGGGAGATGGTCTGTCCCACAGCCATCAGTACGTCGTACTGGAGATAGTATACGGGTGCTCGTTAGGTTACGCGTACACTGGACAGGACTCGTCGGGAACTGACAGGTTGGTATTATACCTATCGTCAGTTATCAGTTCCCAGGTGACATGAGTACAGCTTAGTCCGCTGACTTGACACTGGCACTTCGCCTCGAGTGTGTTCCCACTGCACTTTGATCACTACCCTACCACGGCTCAAAGGAGTCGTGCAAACAGGTGGTGGTTGGGTGCAGTCCCGAAGCACTTGGAGGCAGTGACGGTTAGACAGGATTCGTCTCTCCCGGTATTGGGGGTTGACATCGCGCTGTGTCTAGGAGAGCCATTACACGAGTAGTCCCTGGCCAGGGCAAGCGAGATATACTGGTAGGTTCCAGTGTTATCTCAGGGTGTTTTGGGCTTCACTCCGACACGACTTGTACCGCTATTGGGGGACTGACGTTTTACCGCCCCCTAGGCCCGACATGCGATGTATCAGACGAACAGACCGGACTGTACGGAGACTGTCACATTCAGACACAGTAGGAGTACAGATGGGGTTTCACCTCGTCAGCCTTCTTGTCGACATCTACCTGGGGACCGTTACGCACAGCTAGTGCCGCTTGCGGTCTGTGGTTAAACCCACTGCCAGCGTAGTGTCGAGTCTTTAGAGTCCCACACAGAGGGTATTCGCCTCTGGGCAAAACAGAGTAGAGGTCGCATGGTTTTGCGACAGGGTTCGTTCTCATCCGCGCACTTGTGCACGTTTGGAGTCCGGACGGATATTACTGGCTGGCTCTGGTTTGAGTCAGATGCTGGTATATGTTTTGGGGTTGCTTTTATCTCTCAGTATTCATGTTCCTCGGAACAAGGATGCAGGTGTGTATGCACAGTTATTTGAGGAAGAGGAAGAGGACTTTCATTAGGGTTTCGGAACGGGTGCGTATGCACAGTTGACAGTCGTCTTTTTCCAAACCCTAATGGATTTTTGTTTTATCAATTAATAATATATAATAAAATGAAATTGTGTCATGGTTGGTTTTTATGTTGACTTGTTGACCATGGTTGACTTGTTGACCATGGTTGAAGTTTTGACCATCATCATTACAAAAGAAAGATGCTCTTTGATTCTAGCAAATTCATTTAATGTTTGAAATGATAATGGTCATTCCTAAACTTTCCATCAACCTTTTCATTTTCATTATTATTATTATTAATTTAGATAATTCTTTTTCTTTTGGCATTATGGTTGCAAGAAAGAAAAAGAGAGCTCATTATCTCATTTAGCTTCTCTGTCCTCACTTCATCTTCTTCTTCCTCTAGCAAAAGAGAACCCTTCTCATGTGTTGAGAATCCCTCTCTTTAAAAAGAAAAGCACCCCTTAGACACTCTCTACTCACTCTAGGATCAAGGGTTTAGCAAGCCGGAGATTCTAGTTCACTCCAAGTTCGAGAAAGAGCCCAAAGGTTGAACCCTCGAGGTGGATCCATCTTCGACGGAAGAAGGCGACAAGAAGAGAACCATCAACCTCCACAAAAGTTTGAAGAAGAAGGAGTTCAAGTTTAGGTATAACCATCTTCATCCGAGTAGCTAACTCTCTTTAGCAAGTTTGCTAGTTTTAGTTTAGGAAAAGATCCCGACTTTGTTTAGTCCATGTTGCCCCTTGCGCTAAAAATTTGATTTTTATACCGTTTCCGCCTCCCCGTAAGAACCGGGGGTCGCAACGTGGACTTACAGTGGTATCAGAGCGTAACTAAACTTAAACTAGCTTGGTAGCGAAGTGTATGGAAGTTCGAAACCGAAAAATCGCAAAACCGGAAAAACTAAAACCCTAAGTTTCTGTTGAAATTTTTTCTGCTCTAAATGAAAAAATTTATACTTCTAAATTCGGCTCAGGGTTTTGTGTGAACACCCATGAAAAACGATCCATTGATTCATCTAAACCGCCGCGGTTCCGCGGCATGAGGTAGGCATTTGTCGCGGAACCGCCGCCGTTTGTTGTCCTCTCTGCATCGTTTTTCGTGCAGTGTGTCTCTGTGTTGGTTTTGGGATTTTTAAGATATATTATATGTGCCCAGATTTTCCAGAACTGAAATTTACTTTTGGGGTCCTATAATTCCGTATTTTTCCGAACTTCACTGCACTTTGACTATGGTGGTTATATCTGTGATGTTTGCATGTATTGAACGTCGGCTAATCGCTATAAGTCGATTAGTCGGGGTTATACATGATCTGTGTTTGATATTGGATTGTGTATATGAATGTGTTGGACTGTCGCGGGTGAATAGCCGGGGTGGATGTGAGATGAGCTTTTGTTTTTCTTTCATTCATTGTAAATGTAAATTGATGTAATATTATTATTTGTTTGGCCGCACAACCGGGTCGGGGTTGTAGCCGTCATTGTATAATTCTTTTTACTGTTTTTGCTCCTAGGATAGACCCATGGAGGGGTGCACAAACTGCAGAGTACTTGGCGGGTAGTTTGCCGCACCCGTAGGGGTCTTGGGTGGGGTATTTGCTATTCACCACGACCGTGTAATCCGCTTTTCGTTGCAGGCTCGAAAGGATTGCGGATTGCTAGTATATCCAATGTATTCATCTGTGATCTGTAATGTCTATCATTGCTTTCTATTTAGGCGTTGCTTATGTTTTACAGCCGCGCTAGCCCAGCCCCCGCTCTATCGTTAGTTAAGTAACCTAACGAGTGATGACGGGACCCCGTGGCGAATGCGAATGGCATAAGCGTACGTCATATTTTGGTTGTTTTCTGCAATGGTAGGATTAAATGATGGGACGCATTAAAAGAACTAATGCAAGAATATCACGCATTAAAAGAACTAATGCAAGATAATAAACCAAGTTAAAGTCGTTGGAACACTTTCGAAAAACCACTCGGTTCTTTTCAAAACTAACTTTTAAATGCGGAGCTTGAGCCACTCCTTCTAAAAAGCTATCTCGTTCCATCGATTATATCAAGTTCACTACGTTCACGATTTTACCAAAACCATTCGTAGCCCTCCGTCGTTTCGCATGAATAGGCAATAGTATTCAAGCTGTGTATTTTGGCCAAAGTCAAGGCACAGTGATTGGTAGCTATTGGGTGTTCATGTGTAGCATAGATAGATGCGTTGGTTTGGGACAGTCGTGCTGCCATTTTGGCCAAAGCCAAGGGTATGTACGGATGGATCCAAATTAACCTGGAAAGTGACGGGTAGAACTTGACATGTGACTTATGATATTTTGGCCAAAGTCAAGGTCATAAGAGCATGGGGCAAAAATCCACATCGGGAGTTTCATAAGTACTGAAACTTGCTAGATTTGCATACCATTTGGAGTGTGATGATTATGGTAGGATTCCTTCATTTTCGTCACGCGATGATATTTGGATCCCGATCCTACTATGAGTATATGCTACTCCTCGGGAAATTTCTCACTAAACGATCAATGCTATAAACCTAGTAGGTGCCTAGAAAGGTGTTAGCGGGGCTACGCCCCCAGGGAAAGGGGTTCTTAAATTAAGGAACTTCGCGAAAGCGTTGGAAAACCTCCCTCGAAGTACCGACACTGGCCTGGCTGAACGGTTAAGCAAGTATTGTACGGTGGGATTGATCCCGGCTAATTCTTCCTTTGTGGTTTGAGGAGGGATTTGAGAGACAGTGGGAGCCATCCTGTTTAGACAAATTAAAAACCATTCTAAACTTGCAAGAGCATCGTGCTAAAGTGTTTCTTCTCTCCCCCCTGCAGCAACCAAATCGAAATGACTGGACTTAAGTTACTTCTAGATAAAAACATACTGACAGGGCCAAACTACAAAGATTGGCTCAGGAATGTCAAATTGGCAATCGCTTACGACAAGCTGGGGTATCTTCTTACCACCAAAGCTCCCCCCGTCCCAGGTCCCACCTCCAGCGTCGCGGATAAGGAAATCCGTAAGACTTGGGAGATTGATTGCGCGAAGGCCAGGTGCCTCGTGCTTGCCTCTATGGACAACGAACATCAGAGGAGGCATGAGAATATGGACCTCGAGTCCATATTTCTCCATACAAAAGAACTGTATGGAGAGCAGTCTCGTATCGCAAGATACGAAGTGTCGAAGAAGTTATTTTCGACAAAGTTGGCCGTCGGATCATCGGTAGCGGACCACGTGCTTAAGATGATTGGCTACACTGAAGAGCTCGCGGAACTTGGGACCACGTTGGACAGTGAACTCTATACGGATTTAATTCTCCAGTCCCTTCCATCCACTTACGCCCAGTTTATACTGAACTTCAACTTACAAGAAAAGGAAGTTGAACTTTCAGAACTCCTCAACCTGCTGAGGAGCGCAGAGGGCACCCTACAGAAGGGTAGGGAAACACCCGCTTTGTTTGTAGGAGGATCTTCTTCCTCTAGGTCCAAGGCGAAAGCCAAGGGAAAGAGGAAGAAAGCCCCCGCCAAACCAAGAGGCGGTGTTAGTAAAGTGGGTGCGAAGGGAAAGGAAAAGGCAACAAAGATTGCGGGGAAGCTTGTTGGAAAGGAAGAATGCTTCTATTGTCATAAGAGTGGACACTGGAAAAATGATTGCAGGGCTTGGAAGGCCAGGACACAGGAACTGAAGCAGGTTGCGGCTTCAGCTTCAGGTGTGTATGTTATTAAAAACTGTCTTTCTATAAACTCTACTTCCTGGGTATTGGATACCGGATCAGGATCTCATATCTGTAATTCTTTGCAGGCGTTGAGAAACCGTAGGGTTTTGAAGGCAGGTGACATGACCCTCAGAGTTGCGAACGGAGCTAGCATGGATGCTAAAGCCGTGGGGGACTATCACCTGGGAATGTTAGATGGGCATGTTTTGGTTTTGCGTAATTGCTTTTTTGTACCCAACGCAACTTGTAATATCATTTCTGTATCTTTGGTTTCTAAAGAAGGTTATGAATTTGCGTTTGTAAGTAATGTTGTAAACATTCACCTTAATCAAGTTCTGATTGGGTCAGGTACACTGAGCAATGGTATATACGTATTAAACCAACCACAGATTTTCAATGTCCAGAATACACACAAAAGAAAGTCTCCAGATATCAATCAGACTTTCTTATGGCATTGTAGACTGGGTCACATCAATGAGAGAAGGTTGACTAAGTTACATACAGAAGGATATTTGGATCCGTTCGAATATCAATCGTATGCCACTTGTCAATCCTGTCTCAAAGGAAAGATGACAAAGACTCCGTTCACTGGACACGGAGTAAGAGCGAGCGAGCTCTTGGGACTCGTACACAGCGACGTGTGCGGTCCAATGTCTACACATGCGCGAAGCGGTTATTCTTACTTCATTACTTTTACGGATGATTTTTCAAGATACGGTTATGTCTTCTTAATGAAACATAAGTCCGAAGCTTTTGAAAAATTCCAGGAATATAAGAATGAAGTAGAAAAACAAACCGGCAAAAGTATCAAGATTCTAAGATCGGATCGAGGTGGAGAATACTTAAGTGCCGAGTTCCTGAATTATTTAAAAGAGAACGGGATTCTCTCTCAGCTTACTCCTCCATACACTCCGCAACACAACGGTGTATCGGAGAGACGGAACCGAACCCTATTGGATATGGTACGGTCCATGATGAGTAACGCTGAGATACCGCGATCATTCTGGGGGTATGCGCTAGAATCAGCTGTGTACCTTTTGAACCGAGTTCCTACTAAGACTGTGCCTACTACACCATATGAGATGTGGTGTGGGAAGAGACCCCAGCTCAGTCACATTAAGACTTGGGGAAGTCCAGCTTTTGTTAAAAAGCAGTATGCGGACAAGCTCAAGGCACGCTCAGTACTGTGTAAGTTTGTGGGATATCCAAAGAATTCCAAGGGATATCTCTTCTACTACGAAGAGGAACAAAAAGTTCTTGTTTCTCGTCATGCCCACTTTCTAGAACACCAGTTCTTAGAAAAAGAATTAAGTGGGAACGCAGTAGAACTGGAAGAAATTCCAGAACCACAGACTATTACTGAAAGCTTAGTAGAACCAGAGGGTTCAAATGAACAGGACATTCCTACGCCGCTCCGCAGGAGTAGTAGGCAGTCTCATCCGCCCGAGAGATACTACGGTTTTCTCATAGACGGGGATAGAGAGGATTGCATCATAGATTATGATGAGCCTACTAGCTTCCAGCAGGCCGTTCAGAGCGTTGACTCGGTAAAATGGCTGGATGCAATGCGGACCGAAATGGAGTCCATGTACACCAACAAAGTATGGACGTTGGACATTGCTCCAGACGGGGTAAAACCCGTAGGATGCAAGTGGATCTTCAAAAGGAAGATTGGTGTAGATGGACAGGTTGAGACCTATAAAGCTAGACTTGTAGCAAAGGGTTTCCGTCAAAGACCTGGCTTGGACTATGACGAAACTTTTTCTCCAGTGGCTATGCTGAAATCCATTCGGATCCTTCTTGCCATTGCTGCCTTCCACGATTATGAGATTTGGCAGATGGATGTAAAAACCGCTTTTCTAAATGGAAATTTAGAGGAGTGTGTCTATATGGATCAGCCAGAGGGTTTTATTCAAAGTGGGAGCAGCGGAAAGGTGTGCAAGTTGCTTAAGTCCATCTATGGACTAAAGCAGGCATCGCGGAGTTGGAACATCTGTTTTGATGAGACGGTCAAGGAATTTGACTTTATCAAAAATCCAGATGAACCATGCATCTATAGTAGATTTGTAGCGAGAACTGTAGTATTCCTTGTTTTATACGTGGATGACATTCTCTTAATAGGAAATGACATTCCTATGCTACAATCTGTCAAG
This sequence comes from Agapanthus africanus, assembly GCA_030015575.1. Lineage (NCBI taxonomy): Eukaryota > Viridiplantae > Streptophyta > Magnoliopsida > Asparagales > Amaryllidaceae > Agapanthus > Agapanthus africanus. Next base: position 252,630,131 of record CM057337.1, on the reverse strand, counting down.
GGTTTCTTGTCACACAGGTTCTCCATGAAAGACCTGGGTGATGCCTCCTACATCCTGGGGATCCGGATCCATCGTGATAGATCCAAGAGGATATTAGGACTTTCACAGTCCAGGTACATCGACACCGTACTGAAAAGATTCAGTATGGAAGATTCCAAGCGCGGTAACCTACCGGCTTGTCACGGGATCACCCTCTCTAAAGAGATGTCTCCCAAGACTGATTTGGAAAGGGATCGCAAGTCTATTATACCCTACGCTTCTGCGGTAGGCTCTATAATGTATGCGATGTTGTGTACCAGACCGGATGTAGCTTATGCACTGAGTGTGGTAAGCAGGTATCAGTCAAACCCTGGGGAGAAACACTGGATAGCAGTAAAGAACATTCTCAAGTACCTGAGAAGGACTAAGGAGATGTTCTTGGTGTATGGCGGAAAAGACCTCCAGATCGAGGCCTTTGCTGACTCCAGCTTCCAGAGTGACAAGGATGATTCCAAGTCCATGTCGGGTTTTGTCTTTACCCTCAACGGAGGGGCGGTGTGTTGGAAGAGTTCCAAACAGGAAACCGTAGCAGACTCGACTATGGAAGCGGAATACATCGCTGCATCTGATGCCGCAAAAGAAGCTGTCTGGATAAGGAAGTTCTTAAAAGAACTTCAGGTGGTTCCGTCCATTGTTGACCCAGTACCTCTGTATTGCGACAACAACGGGGCTATAGCTTTAGCAAAGGAACCCAGGTCCCATCAGAGATCCAGGCACATCTTGAGGCGGTATCACCTGATCAGGGAGATCGTGGATCGCAAGGAGATCGAGGTTCGGAGGGTTGCTTCAGAAGAAAACACTGCAGATCCATTCACCAAGGCCCTACCCCAGACTCAGTTCGAGCGGCTGATCGAGATGATAGGTCTTCGATACGCCAGTACATGGCCTTAGTGCAAGTGGGAGATTGTTAGTGTATATACCCTAGAGGCCATTACTGTATCATACTAGTTTGTATATTACTTAATGGAAGCTTGGGATATTCACCTTGTATAAACAATCTTGCTCAATATAGTAGTATGCTACTTGGTTTGTTTCTACTTCAATGTGTACATGTGTTTATTTTACGATATCACCTATACGCATTAGTGGAGCCCTTAGGATCTTTGCTTGATTACCAGCGTTGTGATGGTAGTCACACTAGTGGGGGCTGGGTAATCTATAAGCACATCCTTATACAGGCCCCTAGTCGCAGGACTATCGAGACAGGGCATCGATACTCCGGAGTAGACTAGCGTATGCGCTTCTCATCCCAGTATGGGAGATGGTCTGTCCCACAGCCATCAGTACGTCGTACTGGAGATAGTATACGGGTGCTCGTTAGGTTACAAGTACACTGGACAGGACTCGTCGGGAACTGACAGGTTGGTATTATACCTATCGTCAGTTATCAGTTCCCAGGTGACATGAGTACAGCTTAGTCCGCTGACTTGACACTGGCACTTCGCCTCGAGTGTGTTCCCACTGCACTTTGATCACTACCCTACCACGGCTCAAAGGAGTCGTGCAAACAGGTGGTGGTTGGGTGCAGTCCCGAAGCACTTGGAGGCAGTGACGGTTAGACAGGATTCGTCTCTCCCGGTATTGGGGGTTGACATCGCGCTGTGTCTAGGAGAGCCATTACACGAGTAGTCCCTGGCCAGGGCAAGCGAGATATACTGGTAGGTTCCAGTGTTATCTCAGGGTGTTTTGGGCTTCACTCCGACACGACTTGTACCGCTATTGGGGGACTGACGTTTTACCGCCCCCTAGGCCCGACATGCGATGTATCAGACGAACAGACCGGACTGTACGGAGACTGTCACATTCAGACTCAGTAGGAGTACAGATGGGGTTTCACCTCGTCAGCCTTCTTGTCGACATCTACCTGGGGACCGTTACGCACAGCTAGTGCCGCTTGCGGTCTGTGGTTAAACCCACTGCTAGCGTAGTGTCGAGTCTTTAGAGTCCCACACAGAGGGTATTCGCCTCTGGGCAAAACAGAGTAGAGGTCGCATGGTTTTGCGACAGGGTTCGTTCTCATCCGCGCACTTGTGCACGTTTGGAGTCCGGACGGATATTACTGGCTGGCTCTGGTTTGAGTCAGATGCTGGTATATGTTTTGGGGTTGCTTTTATCTCTCAGTATTCATGTTCCTCAGAACAAGGATGCAGGTGTGTATGCACAGTTATTTGAGGAAGAGGAAGAGGACTTTCATTAGGGTTTCGGAACGGGTGCGTATGCACAGTTGACAGTCGTCTGTTTCCAAACCCTAATGGATTTTTGTTTTATCAATTAATAATATATAATAAAATGAAATTGTGTCATGGTTCGTTTTTATGTTGACTTGTTGACCATGGTTGACTTGTTGACCATGGTTGAAGTTTTGACCATCATCATTACAAAAGAAAGATACTCTTTGATTCTAGCAAATTCATTTAATGTTTGAAATGATAATGGTCATTCCTAAACTTTCCATCAACGTTTTCATTTTCATTATTATTATTATTAATTTAGATAATTCTTTTTCTTTTGGCATTATGGTTGCAAGAAAGAAAAAGAGAGCTCATTATCTCATTTAGCTTCTCTCTCCTCACTTCATCTTCTTCTTCCTCTAGCAAAAGAGAACCCTTCTCATGTGTTGAGAATCCCTCTCTTTAAAAAGAAAAGCACCCCTTAGACACTCTCTACTCACTCTAGGATCAAGGGTTTAGCAAGCCGGAGATTCTAGTTCACTCCAAGTTCGAGAAAGAGCCCAAAGGTTGAACCCTCGAGGTGGATCCATCTTCGACGGAAGAAGGCGACAAGAAGAGAACCATCAACCTCTACAAAAGTTTGAAGAAGAAGGAGTTCAAGTTTAGGTATAACCATCTTCATCCGAGTAGCTAACTCTCTTTAGCAAGTTTGCTAGTTTTAGTTTAGGAAAAGATCCCGACTTTGTTTAGTCCATGTTGCCCCTTGCGCTAAAAATTTGATTTTTATACCGTTTCCGCCTCCCCGTAAGAACCGGGGGTCGCAACGTGGACTTACACCTGGGTAGTCAATGAGTACATCCTTCATTGTTCGTAGTCGAGGGAATATCGAGACGGGGCATCGATATTCCAGAGTAGACTAGCGCATATCTTCTCGACCCATGCGATGGGCGATGGATGATCCCATATCCATTGGTGTTTGACATCGAAGATGGTATGCGGGTGCTCACTGGAGACTGGGTACACTGAACGGACTCGCCGAGAACTCCCAGATGGTATTATACCTCACGTCAGATGGCAGTTCTCTGGTGACACTGGTACAGCTTAGTCTGTTGACTCGAGATCGTCATAGAGTCTTGTGTGTCTCCTACTGTGCTTTGATTTCCACCCTACCACGGCTCTACTGAGTCGTGCAAACAGGTGGTTTTTGGGTACAGTCCTGATTCACATGGAGGCAATGAGCGATAGGAGGGGATTCATCTCTCCCGGTATTGGGGGTTGATGTTGCGCAATGCTCGACTGGCCATAACAGGAAATCCCTGGCCAGGGTTGCAATGATATACTGGTAAGAGTTATCAGTAGTTTCACGAATGTTATGGACCTCAAGTCGGCATGACTTATCGAGCTATTGGGGTCTGACGTTTACCACCCCTAGGCGAGATATGCGACATATCAGACGAACAGACCGGACTGTACGGTAAGTGTTACTGGTTGGATTCACAGGAGTGTGAGCGGGCTTGCTCGTCGATCTTCTGATCGCTCAATACCCGGGTGGCCGTTATGTTTAGCAGACCGCTTGTGGCTTGTGGGTGTTTGATATGATCATCATCTGCTGCCGGCGTATTGACGAGTCTTTAGAGTCCTACACAGAGGTTTCCTGGCTCAAGCGAAACGAAATAGGAGCGCATATGAGATATGTTCGGGACCGAGAATAATGCGTGTATGTGATACCGTATTCCATTCTCACGACAAATGTATCGATTGGTTATATGCGATATAACCTGGTTATCGAATCAAGGATTGATTCGAGAAGCCGATACATTGGATACTAGCCGGTTATATGCGATATGACCGGATCATTGAATCAAGTGTTGATTTAATGATTTATTGTATAATTATATATTTGATATATTACTTTGCATTAACTAGTATTGGTTCACTTTAAATGGATTTTCTCACTTGAATTGTGCAAGTTGTATATGTGATATACTTTTGTGCACATGATTGTATCATGTTTGATGATACATGCTTATTTGGTTAAGTGTTAAGAATTAAACTATGGTTAAGTTAATGATTAGGGTTTTTTTTACTTAATTACTTATTCATTTATCTTATTTATTTATATCCATTTTGGAAAATGAAAAAGATAAATGAATGGTTGCTTGTTTTGTTTTTAGTTGAAGATTCTTGAAGTTTTAACTTAGTCTCCATTCTTGTCTTATACTTAACCCTAACCATTTAAACTAACCCTAATTCATTCTCTACACTTAACTAAGGTTAGATTATGATAAGTATTATATTTATTTTTTATTCTAAAAATACTTATCATATCTTTTTCATCTTCTTCTTCATGAGCAAGAAGAAGAAAAGCTTTCTACACCAATGGCAACTTGAGAAATCAAGTGAGAAATCCAATTCTAAAGTCTACCCACTTCCTATTTCTTCATCCTCTACCTCTTGCCAAGTTGTCTAGGGTGTTTACTTCACAAGTTTTCAAAGCTTGGTGAAGTTGGAGCTTGTTCTTGTGATGCCTCGACGTAGATCATCTTCGGCATCGAACCGACGATCAAGCCCGCCCATTCTTCGATGATGCCAATGCTAGAGTCAAGGGTTCGATTTGGACAGTGGAGGGAGATCATCGTGGAGCTTAGGAAGTGGTGGACCGGATCTACAAAGGTTGTAGTCACTTTCCTTTAGCTATGTTTCCGTTTACATGCTTGCTTCGCCTATTTATCTGGTTAACGATCCGTATTAGGGTTTCTCGGCACCGTAATTTTTAGAAATTGGCATGTTTGATCACTTGTGAGACTCCATTAGAGTGCCTAGGAACCCTACACGGTCGATGTACCCGGTGTATGTATATTTTACTTTCTGTACTAGGTTTACCCCGCGGAGGGGTGCACGGATAGCCGGGTTCTAGAGGGCAACAAGCCCGCATCTCATGGCATTGAGACGGAGGGGGCTTCACTCTAGGATTGGCGGGATATTCGCCGCACTCGTAGGGGGTACAGGTTGACCCAGGAGGGGTGCCCAAGTTACCGGATTCCGTGAAGTGCTGGGTGGTCCATTCACGGTGCTGAAGGGGGCTGCCTCGCTTCAGGTTTTGGCGGGTGACTTGCCGCGCCCGTAGGGGTCTAGGATTTCATTGCATAGGCTATCCACACGACCAGGGGAACGTCGGGTTTCAGTAGTGGCTCTGTGAAACCCGGGGATCCCAGATATCTGTATTGTTCTGTGATGCTGTACATTTCTGTGATGTTGCATTTTATCACGCCTTGAGCGAATATAATATATTGGTATATATATTAGAAGATGTTGTATATGTTTTGCATCCGCGCTAGTCCAGTCCCCGCTCTGTCGTTAGTTAGCTAACCTAACGAGTAATGACGGGACCCAGTGGCGAATGCGGATGGCATATACGTACGTCATATTATTTTCGTTCTTTGTGGTGTGATCAATTGATGGGACTGCGTTGATTCGGATCAATGCAAGTTAAAACAAACCTAATTTGATGTTGTTGGAACACTTTTCAAAAAGCTGTTATTGCAAGGACGTTCACTTTTGTTTTGCATCGTGGTATTCAGTTGGAATATCCTGCTCCTCAGTCGACGAGGCAAGGGCCGAGATCCCTTCACCGGGAGTGACCCCTTGGACAAAAGTTTGCGTCAGGGCAATGACTTCACTATAGCCGATTACTTTTGCTTTGCACCGTGGTATTCAGTTGGAATATCCTGCACCTCATTCTACGGGGAAAGAGCCGAGATCCCTTCACCAGGAGTGACCTCTTTAGCAATGTTTTTCGTTACTATATTTTTCAAAAAGCTATCCGTTCCTTCAACGATATCAAGTTCATTACGTTAAAGGTTTTCGCCAGAAACCATTCGTAGCCCTCCATCATTTCAGTTAAATATTCGGTAGTATTCAAGCTATGTATTTTGACCTCACGCCAAGGCATAGTGTTTGGTAGCTGCCGGGTATTTATCTGTTGCATAGATAGATGCGTTGGTTTGGGACAGTCGTACTACTATTTTGGCCTACGTCAAGGGTATGTACGGGTGGATTCAAATTAACCTGGATAATGATAGGTAGAACTTGACATGTGACTTATGATATTTTGACCTCACGCCAAGGTCATAAGAGCATGGGGTAAAAATCACATCGGGAGTTTCAAAAGAACTCAAACTTGCCAGATATGCGCATACCTTCTGGAGTGTGATACCGTGAGCGGATTCCATCACGTTATCTTGCGGTGATAGTTGGATCCCGATTCCCACTGATGAGTTGGTTTACTCCTCGGGTGATCCCGACTAATTCTTCTTTCAGGTTTGGAGAAGAATTTGACGGTACAGTGGGAGGTTTCCAGATTAGATAAATTGGTAACCATTCTGATCTTGGTTAGAGTGCACGCTGAGTGTTTCTTTTCTCTCTCTCTTTGGCAGCGACCATTGACCCGACCCTAAGACTATGACTCAGTGACCAAGTTGACCGAACCTTCTTAAACAATGGCTTTTGGATTGTCAGAGTTGCGAACCTTATTGCCACTCCTACTTTTACCTATTTCTCCAGGACACCCCGTATTACTACGAACGTCCATTTCTATTGGACAAAACCATCGTATGGTTATATACGAACTCGAAGGAATTCGAGGATGGTTTCAGGTTCTGGAGAAAACGGATAGGATTATTCAGTTGTCTTTTCCTTTTACCTTCTCTCAAGTTGTGAGTACTCCTTGGTTTAGGAGATAGTACACCTATTATTGGATAGTCTTCTTCCAAACCATAGGCTGGTGCCGAACGGTAGGGAAGGAAGAAAACCATTTGGCCTAAAGGGGTGTACAGAAGGTAATGACTAAAGACATATAAAGGGATTTGGAGAGGTGGCAAAGAATTATACGGTTGCAGTCGTGAATCTGGAAGAGGCATTACTAGGGATACCGGGATACCCCATCGAAACATTTCAATGTTTCAGTTTCACTGTGTACTGTTAAAAGAAAACTGATTTCCCAATTAAGACACTTGCTCCAGGGTATGTATTTACCAGGTATGATTCTCATATCTGTATAGTTTTACAGATGATGAGTGGGAGTAAGTTATTGGGAATTGGGTGATCATCCTCATTATATCGGGATTCGTTGTAATCGGTGATATTTGAGGAAGTCACCTGGGTTGTTTGCCAGTCGGCAAGTATTTGGTTTTGAATATCCGCTGTCATGCACCAATTTCAAATTGATATATCTGTACGTCTATTTTCATAGAGTGAGATATGCCCTTTTGAAATTATGTCTACGACATTTACCTTTATCAGTGGATGGTTAAGTAAGGAGCATTAAACAGCGGTGTAATTCTTCTTAACCATAAGTACAGTTTTCAACCTACGACACACAGTGAATGAGTTATCAGACTCAAGGGACTTATACAGAGTATTGTATGTTGTCCAGGGTCCATCAGGACAGAGGGGTTGGTCCACGCACTATATTCGGTTTACTTATGACTTCTCTAGTTTTTAGACAAGTGTTTCATGGAAACACACGGTCCGAATTTTGAGAAGTTATAGGTATTTGAATAGAGTAGAGAACCAGGTGTAGCAAGTATCGGGATTCTTCAAAGTGATCGAAGATGTAGATACTTGTCAATGGTATTCAGTTGATAGTAGTGATTAAGAGAACTTGCTTCTCTTTCAGGTTACTCATAATTGGAAGCATTCCTAAGTTGAGTAACGCTGATAGGCCTCCTTCCATTTAGTTGACATGCACTGGGGACAGCTGCATGATTTGAATCTGGTTCAACTAAATTAGTACCTCTGTTTCTATATTGGATATAGAACAGTTCATATCTTAACGATGTTAAGGTATGGGGAGTTGTCCGGTTTATGATTAAAACCAGACACTGGACAACTCAAGGCACGTTTCTGTAATGGCTGTTTGTGGGTTGACCCAGGCTATGACGAGGGTTGACTTTCTACCATCTGGATGAACAATAGCGATATTGTTCTAAACTCGCCACAGTTTTATTAAAAATGGATTTTTTCAGAAAACAGTAGTGGGAGTATGGTAGAACTGGAAGTGATTCCAGAACCGCAAACGATTACTGAAGATTTGATAGGAACCTAAAGATTCAATCTGGTTTGACATTCCATTGGCCACTCCGCAGATAAGGTGGGTAACCTCAGGCACCCGAGAGGTACTCCGGTAGCCTCAAGGACGGTGACAGGGAGGTTCTTGTTTACCCAGACTTACCATTGCTGTTGTTCCAGACTGTGAGACCCGGCAGGAGGATGAGTATAGCGTCTTTCTTAACTAGTTTTAGAAATGTACGTGTATATGACTCTGCCAGAGGGTTGTCGTAGTCAGTGGGAGCAACGGAAGCATTGGCGGACAAGTGGCTTATATCTATTTATAGACTAAAGAAGATATTGCGGAGATAGATCATCAATTTCTGATGTGACAGTCATAGGTTTGACTTCATCAGAATAGGGGATGGATCTGTTGAGAAGGTAGTAGGGTGTGATGTCATGATATTTGGATGACATACACAGAGTAGGAAAAGAAATTCCTATACTACGATCGGTTATACTTTGGTCGTCACACAGTGGTTTCTCCACAAAGGAAATGGATTTTATATCAGACATACTGGTTACTAGATCTATGGTTTTAGATCTAGATTTGGGTAGTTTCCCAATCAGGGTACTTAGACAGCATTCTAAGAGTATTTAGAATGGACGACTCCTGGCACGGTAGTGTACCTGCAGGTGATGGAGTCACCCTCTCTAAAGGTGTCTTACAGACTAAAGGGGAGAGGGATGTGCATGATTGGCAGATCACTTGCTCAGGCAATTGAGTCAATCATGAGATGTCAAGTACCACACCAGATGTTGTTCTTGCACTAAATGCAATAAGTTGACATTAATCCAATCCTGAAGAAACAGTCGGAAGCAGTTTTAGAACATAAGTGGATGTTCTAGGGATATGATAACGACAGCCTCATTCGGGAGACAGTTATCATTCCAGGCTTCCAAGGTGACTTGGACGACAGGGAGGTTGTCAGAGTTATAGTTTTCCTTCTGACGAGGGGCAGTATTTTGGACAGGTGGTCCAAGGAAATACTGAGGGAGGCATGGCGCAGGATACTGATTAAGTTCAGTTGACAATACAGTCTAAGAAGTTTGGATTTGGAGTTCATTTATGAGCTAGGTCCCATCAGACATCCAGACATATTCTAAGACAAGTATTGCTCATTTCAGGAGATGGCTTTCTCCGCGAACATGAGATATAGAGAGACATAGAAAGAAACATCAAGGCGGATCCACTCACTGAGGCTATTCCTCGAACGCATTAGTTTCGCAAACGAGTTTTGTGAGACTGACTAGTAGAGGAGTTGGGTGTTCGGTATCACACGGGCTGTGAGTATGCGACATCGCAATAATTAGCCTTGAGTGCAAGTGGGACATTGTTGGAGATAGTGCCCTCAGAGTCAATTATTGGATCACAGGCACGTGATTGCAATGATTGAGGGAGGACCTGTCCCAGTAGGACAGTCTTACTCGTGATGATAGTATGCTATCTGGTTTATCATTATCATCGTGTACTGCTTAGGTGACTTGACAGGTCGCTATTACACGTTGGTAGAGCCCCTAGGATTCTTGCTTGACCACCAGCAGTATGAGGGCGATCATATAAGTGGGAGCTGGGGGTCTATAAGCACATCCTTAAATGGTCCCTAGTCGTGGGAGTTTCGAGACAGGGCATCGATACTCCAGAGTAGACTAGTGTATACAGTCGAGACCCCGACGAGGGGCGGTGGCCGGTCTCACAAGCCATTGCTGTCAGTTAGATCACCTAAGATGTATACAGGTGCTCATTGGGTTATGAGTACACCGGACAGGACTCGCCGGGAACATGCTAGTTGGTCATATACCAGACGTCAGATGGCAGTTCCCTGGTGACATGTGTACAGGTTAGTTCATCGACCTGGGGATCGTCATTTGTCTCGTGTGAGTTCCCACTGTACTTTGATTACTACCCTACCACGCTCAAAGGAGACGTGCAAACAGGTTTTAGTTGGGTATAGTCCCGAGCCACATGGAGGCAGTGAGCGTATCTTCAGGGGTTCGTCTCTCCCGGTATTAAGGGTGAGGTCGCGCTGTGTCTAGGAGAGCCATTACACAAAGCCCTCGGCCGAGGCAGGAGATTTACTGGTAGGTATTCCAGTAGTATCTCAGGGTGTTCTGGGCTACGGTCCGACACGACTTGTACCGCTTTTGGGGGTCTGACTTTTACCAACCCCCTAGGCCCGCCATGCGATGCTCATAGACGAACGGACCGGACTGTACGGATATTGTCACTGACAGGCTCAGTAGGGTGTCAGGCTGAGTTCGCTCACAGACGTCCCTTTTGGTCAATACCTGGTAGCCCTTTACGTATTGGCTTATACCTCTGACGTGCTAGTGGTTAAATCCACAACCAAGGTGTTGACGAGTCTTTAGATTCCCCCACATTCAGTTACTCAAGCTTTTGGGCGAAAAGCTGTAGAGACCGTATGGAGATATGGCAAGGTCCGATCAGATACGTGCGGTATTGCACGGATCAGGATCGGACAGTTTGTACTAGAGTCCGTATGGATATATGGGAGGGTTCGATCAGATACGTGCGGTATTGCACGGATCAGGATCGAACGGATATTAATAGCCGGCTTTGGTTTAAGCCGGATCCTAGTATAGTACAGTGTAGACTTTGTCTCATTGCATTTGCATTTCGGTCGGAATACAAATATGGGTGTGTATACACAGTATCGGGGTTTTCCTGTAATTTATTACGGGACCAGTTTTCTGGAGTTGCCAGTTTGCTTTCCGTTTCGGCCATTTTCATTTGTATCTTTCAATGGCCGAAGATTGGTGGAGGAGGGCTTATTTGCATTTGTGCAAAATAAGTATTTGTGGAGGGGGTCTTTGCATTTTGTTGGATCATGATGGTGCACCATCACTTGACTTTCTTTGTTCAGATGGCTTGACCATTTTGGAGTCATCATGCTTGTGATGATGGTTGTTTTGGAGTATGGGTTTGATTTTGTGATCATTGCTTTTTCATGATAACTTTGTTTTCTCTCTTTCATTATTGATCAAGCCAATTACTCCCTCATTCACTCTCTCTCTCTCATTCTCACTCCCACCATGAGCCAAGGCCGGCCACTTGAGAGGAGGGGCTGTCCCAAATTTTGTAGTGGGGATTTTATCTCTTCATGCTTGCTAAAATCCCAAGTTCATCACAAAATTCCACCACTTCAATTCCTCCACCAAAATGGCACCTCCATGAACCCCAAATGAGATACAAGTCTCTACTCTACATTCTACAGTAAACCTTGGGCATGTCGACTAGCCAGCTTCGTGCGCGAGTTGCCTCGGCATTGAGGTGGGAGCCCGTAAAAGATGCAGGCGATGTGGTGCACTTCCGGCGACGAGGTGGAGACAGGACATTCCGCGGGAGATCGGGACGACGACGAGAAGACCGGAGGACTCGAATCAGTCGGTATATCTCTATTCCCTATCTTGTAGTTAGCTAGGACTAGTTAATGGTTCGATCCGGGTTTTAGTGCGCGGTGGTGCCGGTTTGCTAGTTTGCAAAATTTAAAGTTTATCACCGCTTCCGCATTTGGCCGTCGGATTGACGGCCGGGGCGCCGCCGTACACTTTCAGGGTGGCCATCACTAGGAATCCTCGGCCGAGGTAGTGGAGAATTACTGATTTGGATCAGTAGTTTCTCAGGTGGTGATGGGCTTCATGCCGACACGATTTATCGCGTTATTAGGGGTCTGACTTTATCCACCCCTCTAGACTCGATATGCGATACTCTTTAGACGAATGGACCGGACAGTATATACATTGACACTGTTAGGCTCAGTAGGCTTTATAGATGAGTTCGCTCGTCAGCTTCCCTTCCAATCAATACATAGGCAAACCGTTACGTACAGCTTGTACCTCTGACGTGCTAGGGATTATACCCAGTGTCAGTGTGTTGATGAGTCATTAGAGTCCCCCACAGACACTTTTCTAAGTTCGGGCGAAACGTTGTAGAGGCCGTATGGGTTTATGGCAAGGTTCGGAAAAAGCACGTGCGATTTCGCACGTGTCGTTTTTCGGACAGATAATACTGGTAGGCTTTGGTTTAAGCCGGAACCCAGTATTATACTGTGTAGATATAATATCTTTGTCTCAGATGCATTTGTATTCGGTCATAATACAAATGCGGGTATGTTTAAACTGATACGCGGTTATCCTGAAATTCGTTTCAGGATCACTTTTGGAAGTTGCCAGTTTCCAGTTTTCTATCAGTCGTATTTTGACATTCGGTTAAAATACGGATTTATCTTTTCTTGATGAGGTGAGTCAGTATTCTAGAAGGTTCTAGAGAGGGTGACAAGGCTAGTGAGTCATTAGTGCATTAATGGAGCAATTAATGCTTGATGACTAAGGGTTAAGGTTCAATGTATGCATAGATTGCATTCGTACTAGGTGTATTTGTGTCTCATTGTTTCTTTCATGATCTTTTGCTTGTGGTCACCACTCCCTCCTCCTACACTCACCCCCTACCTTTATAAGAGGCTGGCCTCCCCCCTTTCTTGGCTCATGGTTGTTGTTCACTAGGAAAAAGATTATGATAGATTCGGGTTCATGAAAATTAGATAGCCTCTTTCTCATTTCACCCGATCCAAAAGGCAACTTCCATAACCGTTCGTCCATAGCTTTGGACGTAACGAGACAAAGTGTTCTACTCATTCTCTACTTCATCTTGGTCGTCTCTTTTAGCAAACTTGACGATCGAGTTGCCTCGGTTCAGAAGCGGGAGCCCGTTTAAAGATCCGTCGACGTGGTGCCACCTGGACGAGAAGACTGGAGTTCAAGGAGATCGGAGCAGCCACAACAAGCGTGGAATGATGGTTGAAGACCGAAGGACTCGGATCGTTCGGTATAACCTTTCTACCCACTTTGTAGTTTGTTAGTTTAGCTTTAATGGCAGATCCGGGTTACGGTACATGATAGCGCCAGTTTGTAAAAAGTTTTCGTTCCGCATTTGGCATCTGTTAGACGGCCGGGGCGCTACCGTGGACTTACAAACCGTTCCTAGTTGAGAGAGTATCGAGGCAGGCATCGATATTCCAGAGTAGACTAGTGTGCACATTTCTTGACCCTGTATGGGACGATGGTTGATCCCATAACCATTGGTGTTTGACATCAAAGATTGTACACAGGTGCTCATTGGAGAATGAGTACACCGAATATGACTCGCTAAGAACTCCTAGATGGTACCATACCTATTGTCAGATAGCAGTTCTGCGCTGACACTTGTACAGATTAGTCTGTAGACCCGAGATCGTCATAGTGTCTTGTATGGTTCCCACTGTGCTTTGATTTCCTCCCTACCACGACTCAAATGAGTCGTGCAAACATGTGGTTTTTGGGTACAGTCCCGAGTTGCTTGGAGGCAGTGGGCGAAAGGAGGGGTTTCGTCTCTCTTGGTATTGGGAGTTGATATTACGCTATATTCGATTAGCTATAACAGCAAGTCCCTGGTCAGGGATGATGAGATTTACTGATAAATGTTATCGGTAATTTTTTGAAAGGTTATAGGCCACACATCGGCATGACTTATCGAGTTATTGGGTGTTGGGTTACGGCAGAGACCCGGCCATCAAACCGTGGCCAAATGCGGAACAAAAATCTTCTAAACTGGCGCTACCATTACCCGATGTCCGGATCTACCCTAAACCCTAAACTAGCAAGTATATATAAAGAAGTTAGAATGGTTATACCGAGTTAATCCATGTCCTTCGGTCTTCAACCATCTTCCTAAGCTCCTAGTGGTCGTCTGGATCGAGTTTGGTTGCCGGTCTTCCTCCATCTACGATGATCCACCTGAGGGAAACGTCGCAAGCTCCAGCCTCGCCAAGCGTGGCAACCGACACTCCAAGGTCACTAGAAATGGAGAGTGGAGGTGTAGGAATGTGTCATTATAATTTTTTCTCATCACACAAGCTCATAGAGCAACCATAAAAGATCAAGAGGAGGTGAGGAAAACAAGTGGCATGAGCAACCAAAGAAAATGGCTAAGTGTTTCCAAGTGTGTGAAATGAGAGTGAGCAAGTGTAGAAAAGAAAAGATCAAGGCTCACCGAAAAAAAAAACTAGTGGCCGCCCCCTCACTCTCTCAATCACACACTCAAAAATATCTCAACTCGTTTTACAATAAACAATTCAATGCCCATACCACTCTACATGCCTTACCCATGCTCATGCCAACTCACCCTCCACCTCATTTCCTAATTAATTTTCTAAAAATAAAATCCAATAATGAGGTGGCCATCTTCTAGAAGCCATTCTGTATAAATACGGAATGCAGCCCGGTACACGTATCAAAATACATATACTCGTATTCGTACAAAAATACGAATAGCCAAGAGAGAAAATGAATAGTGAACAATAATACTAGAATACATATATATATATACAGATATAAATTATTAAATCAAAACTTGATTTAATAATCCGGCTTAATCCTAAGCCGCTAGTATTATCAACCGTCCGATTAAAGTCTGTGCACATGTACACATATTTAATCGGACACATGTATGTACCAACATACGTCATCTACACCATATTGTCTGAACCGTGAAAACCTCTGTGTGGGACTTTAAAGACTCGTCAATACGCCGGCAGTGGGTTTAACCACAAGCACATCAGCGGCACTAGCTGTACGTAACGGCTACCCAGGTATTGAGCAAAAGGGAGGCCGACGAGCAAACTCATCCTGAACCCCTACTGAGCATAATAGTGACAATATCCGTACAGTCCGGTCTGTTCATCTAAAAGTATCGCATATCGAGTCTAGGGGGTGGATAAAGTCAGACCCGTAATAACGCGATAATTCATGTCAGTATGAAACCCATCACCACATGAGAAACTACCAATCCTAGATCAGTAATTCTCGATTACCTTGGCCAAGGATTTCTGGTGATGGCCACCCGTGCATTGCGCGACATCAACCCCCAATACCGGGAAAGACGAATCCCCGACAATTCGCTCACTGCCTCCATGTGGTTTGGGACTGTACCCAACTAAAAGCTGTTTGCACGACTCCTTTGAGCCGTGGTAGGGTAGTAATCAAAGCACAGTAGGAACTCACACGAGATAAATGATGATCTTAGGTCGACAGACTAACCTGTACACATGTCACCTGCGAACTGCTATCTGACAATAGCTATAGTACCAACTACCAGGTTCCCGGCAAGTCCGTCCAGTATACTCATAACCCAATGAGCACCTGTATACTATCTTAGGTGAATAAACTAACACTAATGACTTGTGAGACCTGGCCACCGCCCCTCATCGGGGTCTCGATCGGTATAAACTAATCTACACTGGAGTATCGATGCCCAGTCTTGAAACTCCACGACTAGGGACATTTAAGGATGTGCTTATAGACCACCAGCTCCCACGTATATGATCGCCATCATAATGCTGGTAATCAAGAAAGAATCCTATGGCTCTATCAAAATGTAATAGTGATGATAAAGACAGACCAGATAGTATACTATCATCTCGAGTAAGACTATTCTACCGGTATAGGTCCTCCTTCAATCATCATAATCACATGCCTGTGACTACGATAATTGCCTTGAGGGCACTATAGCCAACAATCTCCCACTTGCACTTAAGGCCAATTATTGCGGTGTAACATACTCACAGCTCGTGTGATACCGAACACCCAACTTCTCTACTAAGCAATTTCCCAAAACTCGTTTGTGAAACTATTGTGTTCGAGAAATAGCCTCATTGAGTAGATCCGCTCCAGTGTTTCTATCTTTATCTCTCTATATCTCAACTTCGTGGAGAATAACCGTCTTCCGAAATGAGCAATACCTTGTCTTAGAATTTGTCTGAATATCTGATGGGACCCAGTTCACAAATGAACTCCAAATCCAGCAAACTTCTTACACTGTATCATCCACTGAATTTAATCAGTGTCCTGCGCTATGCCTTCCTCAGTATCCGCTTGGACCACCTGTCCAACATATTGTCCCTCAGAAGAGAGAAAAACTATTACTCAGACAGCCACTTTGTCATCCAGGTCACCTTGGAAGCCTGAAATGATAACCATCTTCTGAAGGAGGATGCCGTTACCATACCCTAGAACATCCATTTATGTTCATAAATTGCTTCCCTACATTTCTGTAACGTTTTGAAAATCGTTTAGGTGAAATTTCCGATAATCGGTAAAATAACTGGTGTTTTCCGTAAAAATTAGGATATAATTATTTTTTCATAGACTTAAATATACCTATTCTAGCTATGTAATTGCTAGTATTTGGTATTTAATGGGTCACTTATAAAATTTATAGTTTACTAAAATATTTTCCGTAATTAATTATTTTAAATATTATTTTAAGCCTTCACTAATACATTTAATTAGTGATAATTATAAATTGGAATGGGTTAATACAAGTTTTGTGTATCATGACACATTAGACCAAAATGTAACATGTTGTTTTTGAAATGAAATGAAATTTTCATTTGGTTCTTGAAATTTAAAGAAAAAGTTTAAAGAGAATAATAAAATAAATGAAATAATGAGACATGAAGGATGTTGTGGGGGGGTGTAGTCACCACTCTCCTCACTTACCCTCACCTCACCCTTTAATTGTGGCTGAATCCCCTTGCTGCAGCAGCCCCTTTCTCTCTCTCTTCAACACTTATTCTTTGCAAAAGAAATTAATAAAGAAAGAAATGGTGTAGATAATGAGGTATGGGCTTTGTTTCTTTTGTTGACTTGTTATTTTCCACACCTCACTCTCTCTCCCCCCTCCCTCACACTTTGCCGAGCCCCCTTCTCCCCATTTCCAGCAGCGGCCCCCTTCATTTCCCCACCTCCTTTTCTCATCAAAAATCTCATAAAATCCATCAAAAATCAACACAAAACCTCACAAATCCCTAATCTAATCTCTACCCATTTTTCCTTGGCTACTATAGTATGGATTTTGGTGAAAAGAAACAAGTTTGGGAGGCTAGATTTCAAGTGAGATCTCTAAATTTATGGAGGTATAATTTTAACCCTAAGGTTTAATTGTTGTTTAATTACTCAAATCTAAACTAATTAGGTGTTAACTTGGTCCTAATTTCAACTTTAAGTTTTACAAGAAAAGGGTTTGGATCAAGTTAGGGTTTGGATCTTTGGGTTATGGTTGTGGTGGTAGATTTTCATGTTATGACATGCAAAAATCTAAGCTTGTTGCTATAATACAAATTGCTACTTTTAAATTGTCCAGATTACATAATTTTGCAAACTAAGTTTTTAATTAGTGGGAAATTAGGTGAAACTAAAATCTAGTTCGGGTTTGTGTGATCTAATTAAGTTATTTAGTGAGCATTGTGGCCACTAAAATTGTTAAAACATCAAGTTTGTACCAAAACGGTTAAAAGATGCTTACTAGGTTTTTCGGTTAAATCGATTTTATTTAAGTTTGAGATTATGGTGAATTATAACCCATTTCATATAATATTTGATGTGTCGTGGACGCACGATTGGTGCGATTGGGTTTTTGGTTTGGTAGTTGCCACGTATTGCGACCCTAGTTAAGGTTTGTGGCGTTGTCGCGGCGCGTTTTGTGCACCAAGTGCGCGCGTCTAGTTAGGATCCGTAGTTGACTTGTATCGGTTGTGTCCGCGATTAATTATATATTTATTCTCTTTTTACCTGTGTACGTTTCTAGGATCGGATGCAAAGGCATCGGATGTGGCGCGGAAATGGCAGAGCTGGAACCGGATCAGATTAGCCGAGGCGTCCCGGTGAGTAGATATATATATCTACGGAAGAAGTCGGGTGGATACCGTATAGCATCCCCACAATTTCGTATGATATGCCACGTCATGAAATATATTATATATACATATGTGTAGTTGCGAGATGTCTATACTTAGAAAGAAAGACTTTAGGTGACATGGGTTGGTTTTAGTGTAATTGAAAGAAAGTGATTTTAGCTAGTTTCTTAGTCGTGAACCCTAGAGTAAGGTATACCCACACACACATGTACACACGTGGTGTATATGATATATGTATATTTATGTGTGTGTGGATGTGTTGATATATATATACACACACACTGGTGATGAGGATATACTCGGAGCAGAGTCGATATGATTGGGCATGATGCCGTGAGATCGGTTATGTGATTTGGGTCGTGTTATGAGATACGACATGATATTATAGCAGATCGATGGGCGATGTGTTTTCATAGACA
Organism: Agapanthus africanus; assembly: GCA_030015575.1. NCBI lineage: Eukaryota > Viridiplantae > Streptophyta > Magnoliopsida > Asparagales > Amaryllidaceae > Agapanthus > Agapanthus africanus. Next base: position 252,611,642 of record CM057337.1, on the reverse strand, counting down.
CGCGGATATATGATGATGGTATTGGAATGTACTAGATTTTAGGTCAGTACCCCTAGTTCATGATGTTATGATAGCAATACCATATGAATAATGAGCTAAATGTGATAATTGACCCGTACCCCGATTTTGGGATGCCGTACGATGGATTTTACCGTACGAGATATAAATATGATGAATGATCTGCACTCTTGACTCGAGGATGTCGCATTATATATTTTATCGTACGTGACGCTATTGAGGCGGGATCACCGACTACTAGATATATCGACTCGTACTTAGGTGGATTTCCTTACCCTTTCGTTTAACCTCTTAGTTTCGTCCTATAGTTTACTTGGTAGATGTTAGACTGGGCTCAAGTCACACTTATTTCCAAAACTAACGAATCGTGAGTATTTTAAAGACAAGCCGAGGGATACTATGGATTTTTCAAAGGATGTACTTTTTCTTAAAAACACTGTAACCCTTATATTCTAAAAACCACGATTCGTGCTATTTCAAATGTCAACACTGTATGACTCATATATATAAAAATATATATTCTTCAATATTGCGTTTACTATTCATGTTCTCATTGCATTGCATGTTTAAACGTGTTTTCTTAACTATTATGATACCGATTGTTAGGACACCAGCACCATTACCGATGATGCGTATGTCTACGAACACTTGCTTGCCGGCTCACACACATCATCATCGGTAATTGCTATGTCACGTACACTTTAAAGTATATTAATTCATGGATATAACTGCTAGCTGATAGTTCCAATATACGATTTCTATTCTAGTTTAGATATTGCATTTTTTACTTAGATACCCATGCATGTGTATATTCATTTGTCGTGCAATATTATGGGGTTTTATGCCGGTATTCACTGTTTATTGATTCCTGATTATGGGATTCGGATTTTCCATGACATTTCTGGATTTGGAGAAACCGCAAGGATTTATAAACTCATTATCATTTCTAAAAATCGAAATTTGCGGTTTTCTCGTGATATGATGTGCGTGGAGTCCACCATGTGTTTTCTCGGTTCTTGAGCTGTATCACATACCCGATTCGAGGAGGGGGATGCACCATCTGCGGGTACATGGTAGACCCGGTGCGGTACCTCGGGGCAAGAAGATCGCAGAGATGGCGTTGAGCCCGGCAGGGGAGAACTACCAACCGGTGATTGTATAGAGACTTTACGGATATCCGGAGGATACCGTTCAGAGTTACGGACCGATCCTGATCATGCGGAGCCCGAGATATTGAGATTTGATGATATGGTCCGGTCTGGATTGCCGGAGCCTGAGATATTGAGATATTGGGATATATATTTTGTGTCGATACTTGATACGGATTCTCTGTTGATTTCATTGATGATACTTCGATTTTTATATAGAAATCTCACTGAGATAAGAAAACATTTTTCTCATTTAAGATGTATTCTGTTTTCATGCATTCATACATCATATATGTGATATGTTGCTACCTGAGGCACTGACATGAGCACTTAGTATTACACATGCTATATGATTACATTTGACATTATTAGATGTCTCAGGTTATATATTTATGAGGATATTATTGTATGACCTAGGAGAGAGTCATACATGCGATTTCTTCTCGGTGATGTTTTCTACTCACGAGTTGGAAACTCACCCCCGTTGTGCCACAGTTTCTTATAGGTTTTGTCGTATATGTTTCGTTGTGGCTTGCTGGCACACTGTTTCCTTCCGGGTGATTGCTTTGGTGGGTGGGTTCACTTGTATCGTGACCACCATTGTACCTTATTTATATTCTGTTGTATCTAGTAAACACTATCAACCAGACTTTTACTATTTGAATGACTTAGAAGTCCATGTGTATATTCTTTCGACTTTAGAGTCGCGCTCTTGTATTATTATGACTCTTCTCTGGTTTTCTTGAGGATATTGGTTTTCTTCTGAGTTTTTGATCATTGCCCTTCGGCGTGTATATTATATTGCTTGTGTGGTGGTTTCCGCCATTTGGCGAAGAGCTAGCTCCCGCTTAGGGATGCCTTTATTCATTATTATGTATTTCATGTGTTGACCCGTTTGGGGGCCAGTATTTACAAAGGAGACTCTGCCGAAATTTTCGGGAAAATATGAAGTTGCTTTTAAAAATGTTTACTACGACTTTCAAAGTGATTTTATATGTGAACTTCTAAATGAGTTTTCCTTCACTCTTTCTTTTAAATGGTTTAGATTTCTGGGCTTTCGGCTTACTTGAATGAGGTGGGGTCCTATAGACTTCACATGATTCAAGTGCCGGTCACGTGCCGTTTTGGGTCGTGACAATTTCTCCAGAATTAGATTAATATATGTTTATTGCAGCTAGTGCAAAAACAACATCTGGTGTGGTACTTGACATTTCATGATTAACTCAATTACCTAAGCAAGTGATATGCTAATCATGCAGATCTCTCTCCCCTTTAGTCTGTAAGACACCTTTAGAGAGGGTGACTCCATCACCTGCAGATACACCGCCATGCTAGGAGTCGTCCATTCTAAAACACTTTAGAATAGTGTCAAGTACCCAAATTGGGACACTTCCTAAATCTAGATCTAAAACCATAGATCTAGTAACCAGAAACCCTTATATTAAATCCATGTCCTATAAGGAGAAACAACTTTGTGACAATCACGATATAACCGATCGTAGTATAGGAATTTCACTTCCTATAAAGTGCATGTCATCCCAAATACCAGGACATCACACCTTACTACCTTCTTACCAGATCCATCTCCTATTCTGATGAAGTCAAAGCCTATAACTGTCACATCAATAATAGATGATCTATGTAACAACTGCAATTTTTGTATACATAAAATTGATTTAAATTTGAAGTATACTTGGGGTATTTAATGTTGCTGTTACCACTTTAAGTATTTATTTTCCCACAATAATTACAAGAAGGAGCTTGTGGCTCATTAGTAACACCTTGCACTGCTGAACCAAGCCACCAGAGTTCAAATCCCCTGCCCCACATTATTTTTAAATTATTTTTTTTTTAAATTCCTTGGAAACCCAACAGTCCACAGACCATAACTCCCAAACTTTGAACTGAACCCAGAAATCTAAATATATCAGTGCCTACCCCACGAGTTTCCCTACCCATCGACCACCGGGATCGGCCGAGTCGGCCGGTGGACCGGCCCACTCGGGTCGGCGGCGCCGGCCGGACTCGGCAGGACCGCCGAGTCCCCAACACAAAAAAGTCTGTCTTTTTGTATTCCCTAACCCCCTGCATACCCTCATTTAATAGATCGGTTCCAGAGAAGAATTTATGCCCCATTTAAACCATTTTTAATGAATTTCTATATTTTTTACAATTTTTTTTAATTAAAAACTCTTCACCTACCCTACCCTAGCCTACCCTATAAATACACCCCCTACCCTCTACCCTCTCATCCCAAAACCCTAAGCTCACTCTCTCAAAAAATTTCCAAGAGTTGTGTAATTTGAAAACAAGTGCGCGGTGAAGCTCCGAAGAAATTCCGGCCGAAATTCCGGCGACGTTTTTAGGAACAACCGGCGACGAAGCAACGCCTAGGCAACCTCTCTAGTCCCCCTTCACTCCTTTGCTTAAACGAAACACGTAAGTCCCATTCTATCCCCCTTTCTATTTCTCTAAAATACGAAACTACGAAACCCGACAGAATCGGAACAAATCCGATTTCCGATTCGGTTTTCTATAAAATTTCACTTCTCACCAATACATTCATGACTAAACATCTTTATGTTGGCTATTAAACATTTAACAATTAATTTGAACCAGTTTCATCACATGAAATGATAGCCTTTTCAATTTATCGTATTTTTCACTTAAATACCACAATGTTTCGGTTTCACATTTACCCATTAACTTTGCTATACATTAAAGTAAAGCACGAGGTAATGACCTACCTCCACACACATGCATATACACCCTAAAACGATATCATCAAAAACTTAGAATACGAGAAAACAAGAATTTACATTTAAATACCATATTCTTAATAAAATCAATTCTAAAAGTTTTAGCTTTGATACACTTTTAAATAAATACCTCTTATTAGAAAAACACGATAAGTTGTGGATATCGATCGTTTATCTAAACCTGACTTTATGGTGTCTAGGCTAGGCAAGTGAGCAAAGGTAACTTTAAAAGACCCGTCTCACGGTTCGTGAGCGGATCCCTCCTTTCCTCATTTGTACTTACCTGGCCGCAATTGGCGGTGAAGAGGCGATTTGAGGTTTCTAACGACTTGTCGTTTAGACCATTTAGAAATTGGCTAGTTGGTTTAGGAAACCCTAGAATCTAAAATACGGAAAATTACACTTTGCAAATAAATACCTTTTACTTTATAAAACCGTTTTCTAAAAGATTAGTATTTTACAATCTTTGCAAAGCGCCGCTACAACCTATCTTTGGGGAACCCGTTCGGGATTGTGCGGTTTATCGCGCACCCTCGGGCTAGTAGTGCGAGATTCAGACCTCCGCAAGGAGTATTCGGTCTCGAAAGGAATAAAATACGACATCTTAAGAAAATGAGATTTTTGGAATATAAAATATTTATTAAAATTATTTTTGTATAAACATATGTATATTTATCATTTAAATAACTATTTTAGTATAATATAAATTTTCCACCTTTTTCTAAAAATTACAAGAATAAATTTTACACTAAAATACCATGAACTTCAAATAAATCAATATTACAGATAAATACTATTATTTATAAAACTAGGATATTTTCACTAGAAATGTCACAACATAAAATCCACCCTCATTACAACTCTAAAGACGAACAATAAATACTTGAGGTGTATTTTGAAAAGTATATAAAAGTATTTTTACATAAAACCCTCTCAAGTTTTATAAATTACCCTAAGGACCCTAGCAATTATAAGACCTTGATTCACATTTCTGATTGTCTGACTCGGGTTTGAGTCTTATTAATCTGACTTGAATATGATTCAAGTCAATCTATAATCTACAAGATTCCAATTCAATATGAACACATGAATTCATGAATACAATTATCAATTTATACAACTTGACTGAACCGAACCATGGATATATATTCCTTTTACACGATTCTCAGTATTCCATTTACATGACTCTACGGTTACAACCGTTTCCTGATATCATGGTTTCGGTCAGTCAGTCAATCAATCATACAACCAATACAATTTACATGATAACAATACAAACAAGACATCGCGGGGTTTAACGGGTAGATTGGTACGGAAGGTGTTAAAGGTGGCACGAGGTGGTCAGATTAAGACACCTAACCTATATTCCGTTGTTGTTGTACCCTGGCATAAACGGTTCCTTGTACTACACGTACCTCTAGTCTCTGGCATATAGAGACTCCCCTCGTATACACTGGCATCCTTCTGTACCAAGCTACAAACAACAGCGTTAACATAACATTACAACAGTAGTATACACTTTAAAAGATATCTTCTTATTCTGTCTTTTCTACTTTCCTCTCACCTTTGGGACTTACCGAGCGACCTGTTCGCTGACGACATTCTGTTTCTTTTTTCTTTGAATGTCGTCAGGTGATTTGGACCCGGCAGAGATCGAGCCATTGCAAGAAGACTTGGAGCAGTTTGCTGAAGACCCTGCACTTTAGTTTCATTGTACACTTTTCCTCTCAGTACTTTTCATTTCTTGTTATGTCACTTTTTAGTCATCTTTTTATTTCAGTTGTATTTCGTTTCATGTATTGTACAAAGAATGTTAACAAATAACAAAACTCGTTCGGGATTGTGCGGTTTATCGCGCACCCTCGGGCTAGTAGTGCGAGATTCAGACCTCCGCAAGGAGCATTCGGTCTCGAAAAGTTTAAAATACGACATCTTAAGAAAATGAGATTTTTAGAATATAAAATATTTATTAAAATTATTTTTGTATAAACATATGTATATTTATCATTTAAATATCTATTTTAGTATAATATAAATTTTCCACATTTTTCTAAAAATCACAAGAATAAATTTTACACTAAAATACCATGAACTTCAAATAAATCAATATTACAGATAAATACTATTATTTATAAAACTAGGATATTTACACTAGAAATATCACAAAATAAAATCCACCCTCATTACAACTCTAAATAAGAAGAATAAATACTTGAGGTGTATTTTGAAAAGTATATAAAAGTATTTTTACATAAAACCCCCTCAAGTTTTATAAATTACCCTAAGGACCCTAGCAATTATAAGACCTTGATTCACATTTCGGATTGTCTGACTCGGGTTTGAGTCTTATTAATCTGACTTGAATATGATTCAAGTCAATCTATAATCTACAAGATTCCAATTTAATATGAACACATGAATCCATGAATACAATTATCAATTTATACAACTTGACTGAACCGAACCATGGATATATATTCCTTTTACATGATTCTTAGTATTCCATTTACATGACTCTACGGTTACAACCGTTTCCTGATATCATGGTTTCGGTCGGTCAGTCAATCGATCATACAACCAATATAATTTACAAGATAACAATACAAACAAGACATCGCGGGGTTTAAGAGGTAGATTGGTACGGAAGGTGTTAAAGGTGGCACGAGGTGGTCAGATTAAGACATCTAACCTATATTCCGTTGCTGTTGTACCGTGGCATAAACGGATCCTTGTACTATACGTGCCTCTAGTCTCTGGCATATAAAGACTCCCATCATATACACTGGCATCCTTCTGTACCAACCTACAAACAACAACGTTAACATAACATTACAACAGTAGTATACACTTTAAAAGATATCTTCTTATTCTGTCTGTTCTACTTTCCTCTCACCTTTGGGACTTACTGAGCGACCTGTTCACTGACGACATTCTGCTTCTTTCTTCTTTGAATGTCGTCAGGTGATTTGGACCTGGCAGACATCGAGCCATCGCAAGAAGACTTGGAGGAGTTTGCTGAAGACCCTGAACTTTAGTTTCATTGTACACTTTTCATCTCTGTACTTTTCATTTCCTATTATGCCACTGTTTAGACATCTTTTTATTTCAGTTGTATTTCCTTTCATGTATTGTACAAAGATTGTTAATAAATAAAAGTTGCTGTTCTTTTTATTTCTTGTTTCTTGTGTATTTATTTTATATTGCTTAGATATACTTAGCGTATGTACTTCTGAGTATATACGTAGCGGACCTCGTCGCGTCCCCTTCACCGTACACTAGAAAGCGGGGCGTGACAGGTTTTGTTGGTGGCTCATGCAGGTCCGAGCTGTATGAATCCTTATCATGCAGTTCTGTTCTGCGTGAACAACCTAAGCAATATAACACAAGAACCATCAACTAAAACATTCTTTACAATTCATGTTCCTTGAATCTTGCAATTTCATATTCCTTGAATCTTATCATTTCATGTACTTGAATCTGTCCTAACCCAAATTTTTCTTCATGGTTATGGATTCCCCGAACAACACCAGCACCAACGTCAACAACACACCTCCAGCACTACCACTCACACCAGCTGTTCCTGCACCACCCACCGAGCAGACAGTGCTACTTGAGGCGATCCGCAGCCTTCTCGAGGGACAGCAACAACTCCTGAACTGTCCCGAGACTGACGCACCGGGGGTAAAGCAATTCAGGGCTTTACATCCGAAGTAGTTCTCCGAAAAAGGAAGCCCTCTCGAAGCTGAAGAATGGGCACAAAGCATAGAAGATGATCTGGCGGCAGCACAAGTGCCAGACATAGCTTGGGTCCGTGTGGCGAAACTACAGCTCACGGACAATGCTCGCAACTGGTGGAAGGCGGAAGAAAGCCATCTTGTACATCCTATTGAATGGAAGACTTTTCGCGAGAAGTTCGACGCGAAATACTTCCCTGTGACTGCCAGGTTTGCCATGGAGCAGCAGTTCATTCATCTACAACAAGGATCAATGTGGGACAAATCGATAGATGAATACGACGCTGAATTCACCATGTTAAGACGGTAAGATATGTCGCAATAGTTCAATTTTTAAATATCACATACTACACAGCTAACACCATCCTTAAACAGATTCACGGCACATTTGATACCGACGGACGAGATCAGAGCCCGTCACTTTCAACAAGGACTGGACACGGAGATTCAGGCTGCTCTAGCCACAGGAAAATTTTTGACTCATGAGGATGCTCTGGAAGCTGCCCGCAGTTATGAGGCAGTGATAAAAGCAAGGGGCGGACCTCGGTCTGCAGGAGTCAAGCGCCCTGCCAACTAGATGGCAGGTGGAGCCTCGTCCAGACCACCTTTTGTGCCAAGGCGACCCGGAGCACCGAACCATCGTCCCAGCCCAGTCTTCTGTAACTACTGCAAGAGAGCTGGACATATGATGAAAGACTGCCGGCGAGCAACCGCTTTTGCTTAGTCTGCGGCTCAGCTACTCACAATATTGGGTCTTGTCCGCAAAGGCAAAACCCAGTTGCTGCACCCAGGCCAGCAAACAATTACCCACAGCGCCCTGCCATCCAAGCCCCTGCTCAAAGACTTATACTACCTGCACCACCCAGAGGACCGCAAGCTGCACCACCTCCTCGTCGGTTCCATCAAGCTCAAAGGAACGTTCTGAGGAATGCTCCTCAGGCCAGGAGGAATATACCTAAGCGCCAGGCTTTCACGATGTCCATGGAAGAAGCTGAGGCCACTGGCCAAGTCATCACTGGTAAACTTTCCTTCTCAAACTTATCTTTTAGTCTTGGTTATCTACACACTTTTCCTATACCTAAAACATATTCCACATACCTTAGGTACAATCCTAGTAGCCTCACTACCTGCACTTGCACTGTTTGATACTGGAGTATCCCACTGCTTTATGTCTCAACGGTTTGTCCGAACCCATGCGTTCCAGTCTCACCGCTTGTATCCAGCTGGAATGTCAGTTCAGGAAATGGCGTTCTAAAGGCAATTATGGGATACAGCTTGTGTCCAGTCATCGTCTGCAGCAGAGAGTTTTATGCTGATTTCAAAGTACTGGACATACCGAACTTCGATATAGTTCTAGGAATGGATTGGCTTGGAACTTTTTATGCTACCATCGACTGTCGTCAAAAGAGGGTAGTATTCAAGATTCCAGACCATCCGATCTTCTATTTCAAGAGCGGAGACCGTACCCTGGAGCCAAGTACCTACAAAGCAAAGCCAAGGGAAGCCGTAGTTTCAGCAGCTCAAGCAGAAGAAGAATTAAGACCAGAGGTAGTTCGAGAGTTCGACGATATATTTCCTGATGATATATCAGGTTTGCCTCCCGAGTGAGCTCTTGAATTCAGTATTGATTTAGTACCAGGAGCCCAACCGGTAATCAAAGCACCTTATAGACTAAGTCCGGAAGGTTTGAAGGAAGTCCGAACACAGTTGGACGAATTATTGGCGAACGGATGGATTCATCCCAGCACTTCAAGTTGGGGAGCACCTGTACTACTGGTGAAGAAGAAGGAAGGTTCATACAGAATGTGCATCGATTATAGAGCTTTGAACGAAGTCACTATAAAGAACAAGTATCCACTCCCGCGTATCGATGATTTATTCGATCAGCTAAGTGGATCTTGTGTTTTCTCTAAATTGGATCTTCGTTCAGGTTATCATCAAGTGAAGATCAAGGAAGCTGATATTCACAAAACAGCTTTCAGAACTCGCTATGGACATTACGAATTTCTAGTGATGCCATTTGGAGTGACCAATGCACCAGCAATATTCATGAACCTAATGAATCAAGTTTTCCGGGAGTACTTACACAGATTTGTTGTGATCTTCATCGACGACATCCAGGTATATTCTAAGAGTCGGAAAGAGCATGCGGAGCACCTATGAATTGTCCTGGAAACTCTTCAACAACATAAGCTTTATGCCAAGTACAGCAAGTGCGAGTTTTGGCTAAATCAAGTTGGTTTTCTTGGACATATCGTATCAGGAGAAAGAATTTCTGTGGATCCAGCCAAAGTTTCAGCAGTTAGCAAATGGCCTACACCAAAGTCAGTGAAGGATATTCGGAGTTTCTTGGGTATAGCTGGATATTACAGAAGGTTCATTGAAGGATTCTTAAAGATAGAAACACCCCTGACCAAGCTCACAGGAAAAGATGAAGAATTTGTGTGATCAGAAGCATGCGAACAAGCTTTCATAGAACTCCAATCAAGATTGACATCAGCACCTATTCTAGTAATACCGGATCAATCTGGAGGATTCGAAGTGCATTGTGATGCATCCGGTAAGGGATTAGGATGTGTTCTACATCAACACGGTAAGGTTGTGCCTTATGCTTCAAGACAGCTGAAGACTCATGAGCGCAATTATCCGACGCATGATCTGGAGTTGGCAGCCGTCAACTTTGCTCTCAAGATTTGGCGCCATTATTTACTTGGTGAATGAGTAAACATCTACACAGATCATAAAAGTCTGAAGTACATGTTTACTCAAAAAGAGTTGAATATGCGGCAGAAAAGATAGTTAGAACTTATGGCGGACTTTGACATCAACTTGCAATATCACCCAGGGAAGGTGAATGTAGTACCTGATGCTCTTAGTCTCCAACCATTATCGATGAATCTCACCACTCAGTGGAAGCTTCGGCAAGACTTGCATCAGATGGAGATTGAAGTAGTCATGCCAGGTAATGCTTCAAGTTTGATGAATCTACAAGTTCAATCAACCATTGTCAATCAGATCAAAGCAGCTCATACAAGTGATGCTAAGTTGCAAAGGATTAGAGAACAAGTGGAGAATGGACTTAGAACAGACTTCATCATCCATGAAGATGGATGTTTGAGATACGGCAGCAGATTGTGTGTACCAAAAGGTCCTGTTCGGGAAGAGTTAATGAAAGAAGCTCACAACTCTTCCTATTCAGTACATCCTGGAGGTACCAAAATGTACAAAGATCTATGTCAGAATTATTGGTGGCATGGAATGAAGCGTGAAGTAGCCAGAAGTGTCGCAAAATGCTTGATGTGTCTGCAAGTAAAGGCTGAACATCACAGGACAGCTGGACTACTTCAACCGTTACCAATCCCAGAATTGAAGTGGCAGCACATCACGATGGACTTTGTGACTGCTCTTCCTCGGAGTACAAAGGGTAATGATGCTATATGGGTCATTGTGGATTGACTCACAAAGTCGGCTCACTTTATCCCATTTCGGGTTGGCCAATCAACGGAGACACTAGCAAAGAAGTACATGGAGGTAATAATCTATTTAAGATTTAAAATCTTCATAATGTACTATCTCTGATACTCATGAACTCATACAGGAAATTGTGAGACTTCATGGAGTACCGGTCTGCATTGTCTCCAATCGTGACACCAGGTTCCGATCGCAATTTTGGCAGAGTCTGCAAGCAAGCTTGGGAACAAGTCTGAACTTCAGCACGGCTTATCATCCACAAACAGATGGTCAGTCGGAACGAACTATTCAGATCTTGGAGGATATGCTCAGAGCGTGTATGCTAGACTTCAAAGGATCGTGGGAAGATCACCTGCATCTTGTGGAGTTCACGTACAATAACAGCTACCAAGCAAGCATAGGAATGGCACCTTTTGCAGTATTGTATGGAAGGAAGTGTCGATCACCATTAAGTTGGGACGACATCGGAGATAAGGAACTTCTTGGACCAGAGATGATAGTAGCGACCGTTGATGTGGTTCGTACTATCAGGGAAAGAATGCGCATAGCCCAAGATCGACAGAAACACTGGGCTGATGCGAAGAGACGACACTTGGAGTTTCAGCCAGGAGACCATGTATTCTTGAAGATATCTCCGAACCGCGGAGTGATCCGATTTGGAAGACGGGGTAAATTGAGTCCGAGATATATTGGACCGTTCGACATATTAGAACGAGTCGGTGAAGTGGCATACCGCTTAGCGCTTCCACCCTCATTGGAAGGAGTGCATAACGTGTTCCACATATCCCAACTCAGAAAGTATGTGAGTGACCCCAGCCATGTTCATGATCATTCCGAGCTCACTATACAGCCCGACTTATCGTGTGAGCAACAGCCTGTGGAGATCCTGGACAGGAAAGTGAAGACACTTCGGAACAAGGAAGTTAACTTGGTCCGGGTAATGTGGAGGAAAGATACTCCAGGAGAATCCACTTGGGAAAGGGAAGATGAAATGCGTGCAATATATCCTCACCTCTTTGTAAACTAGTCCTCAAATAAAAGTTGTAAATTTCGAGGACGAAATTTTTGTAAGGAGGGTAGATTGTAACAACTCCAATTTTTGTATACATAAAATTGATTTAAATTTGAAGTATACTTGGGGTATTTAATGTTGTTGTTACCACTTTAAATATTTATTTTCCCTCAATAATTACAAGAAGGAGCTTGTAGCTCATTGGTAACACCTTGCACTGCTGAGCCAAGCCACCACAGTTCAAATCCCCTACCCCACATTATTTTTAAATTATTTTTGTTTTAAATTCCTACGAAGCTCAACAGTCCACAGACCATAACTCCCAAACTTTGAACTGAACTCAGAAATCTAAATATACCAGTGCCTACCCACGAGTTTCCCCACCCATCGACCACCGGACTCGGCCGGGATCGGCCGAGTCGGCCGAACCGCCGAGTCCCTAACACAAAAAGTCTGTCTTTTTGTATTCCCTAACCCCCTGCATACCCTAATTTAATAGATCGGTTCCAGAGAAGAATTTATGTCCCATTTAAACCATTTTTTAATGAATTTCTATATTTTTTTACAATTTTTCTAATTAAAAACTCTTTACCTACCCTACCCTAGCCTACCCTATAAATACACCCCTACCCTCTACCCTCTCATCCCAAAACCCTGAGCTCACTCTCTTAAAAAATTTCCAAGAGTTGTGTAATTTGAAAACAAGTGTGCGGCGAAGCTCCGATGAAATTCCGGCGGAAATTCCGGCGACATTTTTAGGAACAACCGGCGACGAAGCAACGCCTAGGCAACCTCTCTAGTCCCCCTTCACTCCTTTGCTTAAACAAAACCCGTAAGTCCCATTCTATCCCCCTTTCTATTTCTCTAAAATACGAAACTACGAAACCCGACGGAATCGGAACAAATCCGATTTCCGATTCGGTTTTCTTTAAAATTTCACTTCTCACCAATACATTCATGCCTAAACATCTTTATGTTGGCTATTAAACATTTAACAATCAATTTGAACCAGTTTCATCACATGAAATGATAGCCTTTCCAATATATCGTATTTTTCACTTAAATACCACAATGTTTCGGTTTCACATTTACCCCTTAACTTTGCTATACATTAAAGTAAAGCACGAGGTAATGACCTACCTCCACACACACGCATATACAACCTAAAACGATATCATCAAAAACTTAGAATACGAGAAAACAAGAATTTACATTTAAATACCATATTCTTAATAAAATCAATTCTAAAAGTTTTAGCTTTGATACACTTTTAAATAAATACCTCTTATTAGGAAAACACGATAAGTTGTGGATATCGATAGTTTATCTAAACCTGATTTTGTGGTGTCTAGGCTAGGCAAGTGAGCAAAAGTAACTTTAAAAGGCCCGTCTCACGATTCGTGAGCGGATCCCTCCTTTCCTCAATTGTACTTACCTGGCCACAATTGGCGGTGAAGAGGCGATTTGAGGTTTCTAAACGCCCTACTTCCCAGTGTACGGCGAAGGGAAGCGACGAGCTTCTCTACGTATATACTCAGAAGTACATACGCTAAGCGTATCTAAGCAATATAAAATAAATATACAAGAGACAAGAAATAAAAAGAACAACAACTTTTATTTATTAACATTCTTTGTACAATACATGAAAGGAAATACAACTGAAATAAAAAGATACCTAAACAGTGGCATAACAGGAAATGAAAAGTACAGAGAGGAAAAGTGTATAATGAAACTAAAGTGCAGGGTCTTCAGCAAACTGCTCCAAGTCTTCTTGCGATGGCTCGATCTCTGCCGGGTCCAAATCACCTGACGACATTCAAAGAACAAAGAAGCAGAATGTCGTCAGTGAACAGGTCACTCGGTAAGTCCCAAAGGTGAGAGGAAAGTAGAAAAGACAGAATAAGAAGATATCTTTTAAAGTGTATACTACTGTTGTAATGTTATGTTAACGCTGTTGTTTGTAGCTTGGTACAGAAGGAAGCCAGTGTATACGAGGGGAGTCTCTGTATGCCAGAGGCTAGAGGCACGTATAGTACAAGGAACTGTTTATGCCACGGTACAACAGCAATGGAATATAGGTTAGGTGTCTTAATCTGACCACCTCGTGTCACCTTTAACACCTTCCGTACCAATCTACCCCTTAAACCCCGCGATATCTTGTTTGTATTGTTATCTTGTAAATTGTATTGGTTGTATGATTGATTGACTGACTGACCAAAACCATGATATCAGGAAACGGTTGTAACCGTAGAGTCATGTAAATGGAATACTAAGAATCATGTAAAAGGAATATATATCCATGGTTCGGTTCAGTCAAGTTGTATAAATTGATAATTGTATTCATGGATTCATGTGTTCATATTGAATTGGAAACTTGTAGATTATAGATTGACTTGAATCATATTCAAGTCAGATTAATAAGACTCAAACCCGAGTCAGACAATCAGAAATGTGAATCAAGGTCTTATAATTGCTAGGGTTCTTAAGGTAATTTATAGAACTTGAGGGGGTTTTATGTAAAAATACTTTTATATATTTTTCAAAATACACCTCAAGTATTTATTGTTCGTCTTTAGAGTTGTAATGAGGGTGGATTTTATGTTGTGACATTTCTAGTGAAAATATTCTAGTTTTATAAATAATAGTATTTATCTGTAATATTGATTTATTTGAAGTTCATGGTATTTTAGTGTAAAATTTATTCTTGTGATTTTCAGAAAAAGGTGGAAAATTTATATTATACTAAAATAGATATTTAAATGATAAATATACATATGTTTATACATAAATAATTTTAATAAATATTTTATATACCAAAAATCTCATTTTCTTAATATGTCGTATTTTAAACCTTTCGAGACCGAATGCTCCTTGCGGAGGTTTGAATCTCGCACTACTAGCCCGAAGGTGCGCGATAAACCACACAATCCTGAACGTATTCCCTAAAGATGGGTTGTAGCGGCACTTTGCAAAGATTGTAAAATACTAATCCTTTAGAAAACGGTTTTATAAAGTAAAAAGTATTTATTTGCAAAGTGTAATTTTCCGTATTTTACATTCTAGGGTTTCCTAAGCCAACTAGCCTCTTTCTAAATGGTCTAAACGACAAGTCGTTAGAAATCTCAAATCACCTCTTCACCTCCAATTGTAGCCAGGTAAGTACAAATGAGGAAAGGAGGGATCCGCTCACGAATCGTGAGACGAGCCTTTTAAAGTTACCTTTGCTCACTTGCCTAGCCTAGACAACACAAAATCAGGTTTAGATAAACGATCGATATCCATAACTTATCGTGTTTTCCTAATAAGAGGTATTTATTTAAAAGTGTATCAAAGCTAAAATTTTTAGAATTGATTTTATTAAGAATATGGTTTTTAAATGTAAATTCTTGTTTTCTCGTATTCTATGTTTTTGATGATATCGTTTTAGGTTGTATATGCATGTGTGTGGAGGTAGGTCATTACCTCGTGCTTTACTTTAATGTATAGCAAAGTTAAGGGGTAAATGTGAAACCGAAACATTGTGGTATTTAAGTGAAAAATGCGATAAATTGGAAAGGCTATCATTTCATGTGATGAAACTGGTTCAAATTGATTGTTAAATCTTCAATAGCCAACATAAAGATGTTTAGGCATAAATGTATTGGTGAGAAGTGAAATTTTATAGAAAACCGAATCGGAAATCGGATTTGTTCCGATTCCGTCGGGTTTCGTAGTTTCGTATTTTAGAGAAATAGAAAGGAGGATAGAATGGGACTTACGGGTTTCGTTTTAGCTAAGGAGTGAAGGGGGACTAGAGAGGTTGCCTAGGCGTTGGTTCGTCACCGGTTGTTCCTAAAAACGTCGTCGGAATTTCCACCGGAATTTCGTCGGAGCTTCGTCGCGCACTTGTTTTCAAATTACACAACTCTTGGAAATTTTTTGAGAGAGTGAGCTTAGGGTTTTGAGATGAGAGGGTAGAGGGTAGGGGTGTATTTATAGGGTAGGGTAGATGAAGAGTTTTTAATTAAAAAAATTGTAAAAAATATAGAAATTCATTAAAAATGGTTTAAATAGGGCATAAATTCTTCTCTGGAACCGATCTATTAAATTAGGGTATGCAGGGGATTAGGGTATGCAAAAAGACAGACTTTTTCTGTTGGGGACTCGGCGGGAATCCGCCGGCCGACTCGGCCGATTCGAGTCGAGTCCGGTGGTCGATGGGTGGGGAAACTCGTGGGGTAGGCACTGGTATATTTAGATTTCTGGGTTCCGTTCAAAGTTTAGGAGTTATGGTCTGTGGACTTTTGGGCTTCCAAGGAATTTAAAACAAAAATAATCTAAAAATAATGTGGGGCAGGGGATTTGAACTCTGGTGGCTTGGTTCAGCAGTGCAAGGTGTTACCAATGAGCTACAAGCTCCTTCTTGTAATTATTGTGGGAAAATAAATAGTTAAAGTGGTAACAGCAACATTAAATACCCCAAGTATACTTCAAATTTAAATCAATTTTATGTATACAAAAATTGGAGTTGTTACAATCTATTTCCGCTATACCTGCTTTAGTCTATAAATAGACAGAAGCTACTTGCCCACTATGCTTCCGCTGCTCCCACTGACTACAACAACCCTCTGGCAGAGTCATATACACGTGCACTTCTAAATCTAGTTTAGAACAACGCTATACTCATCCTCCTGCCGGGTCTTATAGTCTAGAACAGCAGCAATAGCAAGTCTGGGTAAACAAGAAACTCTTTGTCACCGTCTCTGAGAAGACCGAAGTACTTTTCGGGTGCCTGAGGTTACCCACCAAATCTGCGGAGTGGCTAATGGAATGTCAAATCCAATTGAATTCTCAGGTTCTATTAAATCTTTAGTGATCGTTTATGGTTCTGGAATCACTTCCAGTTCTACCATACTCCCAATTCTGTTTTTTGAAAAAATCCATTTTACTAAAACTGTGGCAAGTCAAGAACAATATCACTATTGATCTTCCTGATGGTAGAAAGTTAACCCTCGTCAAAGCCCGGGATAACCCACAAACTGCCGTTACTGAAATGTGCCTTGAGTTTATCCGGATTCTGGTTTTAAGTATCAGCCGGACAACTCCCTAAATTTTAACATCGTTAAGATATAAATTGATTCTATATACCATATGGAAACAAAAGCACTAATTTAATTGGATCTAGATTCAAAATCATGCAGCCGTCTCCAGTGCATATCAACCAAATGGAAAAATGCCAATCAGCATTACTTATCTAAGAGCGCATCCATGTATGAGTAACCTGAAAGTGAAGCAAGTTCTCAAAACCATTACTATCAACAGAATACCAAACACAAGTATCTCATCTTCGACTACGTCGAAGAATCCTGACACTTCCAACAAATGGTTCTCTTCTTTATTCTTATACCTGTAGTTTCTCAAAATCTGGGCCTTGTATTTCAATGAAATACTTGTCTAGAACTAGAGAAGTCATGAGTAAACAGAATATAGTACGAGTACCAACCCTATTGTCCTAATGGACACTGGAAAACATATAATACATTGTACATGTCCCCTGAGTTTAATAACTCAAACCCTGTGCGTCGTAGGTTGAAAACTGTACTATGGTTAAGAAGAATTACACCGCTGTTAAATACACCTTACCTAATCACCAACTAATATAGGTAAATGTCATAGATATAATTTCAGAAAGTTATATCTCACTTTATAAAATAAACGTACAGATATATCAGTTTGAAATTGGTTCATAACAACGGATATTCAAAACCAAAAATTTGCCATCCGGTAAAAACCCAGGTGATTTCTTCAAATATCACCAATTACAACGAATTCCGATATAATGAGGATCTAATCACCCAATTGCGAATATCTTACTCTCTCTCACCATCTGTAATAACATATAGATGTGAAAAACTGATCTGGTAAATATATACCCTGGAGTTAGATTCCAATTAGGAAAACAGTTTTCAATTAATATCGCACTGTGAAACTAAAACATGAAAATGTTTCAAATGGGTTAACTGGTATTCCTAGTAACGCCTCTTTCACTATCCTGATTCATTACTGTAACCGTATAGTTCCATGCCCTTATTCCAATCCCTTTATATGTCTTTACTTATTATCTTATGTACACCACCTTTAGGCTAATTGTTTTTCTTCCTTCCCTACCTTTAGACACCGGCCTATGGCTTGGAAGAAAACTATCCAATAAGCATAATAGGTGTACCCTCCTAGTCCTAGGAGCCCTCGCATCCTGAGAGAAGGTAAAGGAAAAAGACATCTGAATAATCATATTCTATTTCTCCTGAACCGAAAAACCATCCTCGAATCTGGAACAAGTTCCTTCGAGTTCGTATGTAACTATACGATGGCATATCTAATAGGAGTGGATATCCGTGGTGATACGGAGTGTTCTGGAGAAATCCAAAATGGATGTTAGAGTGGCAGGGGTATACATGGTTTTGTCGCAATTTTCTTTGCCCTTATTCTAATCCCTTTATATGTCTTTACTTTTTACCTTCTGTACACCACACTTAGACTAATTGGTTTTCTTCCTTCCCTATCTTTTGGCACCTGCCTATGTGGAAGAAGACTATCCAATAAGCTCAATAGGTGTACTATCTCCTAATCCTAGGAGCCCTCACAACCTGAGAGAAAGCAAAGAGAAAAGACAACCGAATAATCCTATTCAATCTCTCCAGAACCAGAATCCATTCTCGAATCTGGAACAAGTTCCTTCGAGTTCGTGTGTAACTATACGATGGATTTATCCAATAGGAGTGGATATCCGTAGTAATATGGAGTGTTCTGGAGAAATGCAAAGGTGATATAGAAGTGGCAATGATATATGCGACACCGTGACATTCCAAAAGCCAAACGAGTTTTAAGAAGGTTCGGTTAACTTGGTTCATGAGTTTTAGTCAAGGGTCGGGCCATGGTCGCTGCCTGAGAGAGAGAGAAAAGAAACACTCAGCGTGCACTCTAATCTAGATCAGAATGGTTAATCACTTTATCTAATCTGGATGGCTCCCATTGTATTCTCAAATTCTCCTCCAAACCCAAAAGGAGAATTCTCCAAACCCAAAAGGAGAAATAGTCGGGATCATCTAAAATCACCCGAGGAGTAATCCTATTCATCAGTGGGAATCGGGATCCAACTATCATCGCATGATAACTTGATGGAAGCCACTCAAGTCACCACACTCCAGAAGGTATGCGCTTGCCTGGCAAGTTTCCTGTATATTTGAAACTCCCGATGTGTGTTTTTACCCCAAGCAGCTTATGACCTTGACGGATGCCAACAAATCATAAGTTGCAAGTCAAGTTCTACCCATTATTGTCCTGATTAATTTAGACCCACCAGTACTCGCCCTTGACAGATGCCAACAAGGTTGTACGACTGTCCTATATTAATGCATATCCATGCTACAGAAAAGTAACACATAGCTACCGCACAATATGCCTTGATGGAAGCCAACAAACATAGCATGAATACTAGGCGCTAATTTTCTGAAATGACGGAGGGCTACGGCTGGTTTTTGGCGAAAAACCTTTAACGTAATGAACTTGATATCGTTGAAGGAACTGAGTGGTTTTTCAAATATATAGTGGCGCAAACTTTTGCTAAAGTGGTCACTCCCTGTGAAGGGATCTCGGCTCTTACCTTGTTTGAATGAGGTGTAGGATATTCTAAATTGAATACCACGATGCAAAGCAAAAGAATCGACTATAGTAAAGTTATTACGTTGACGCAAACTTTTACTCAAGGGGTCACTCCCGATGAAGGGATCTCAGCCCTTTCCTCGTCGAATGACGTGCTCGATATTCATAACCGAATACCACTGTGCAAAGCAAAAGAAAACGTCTGTAATGTCAGTTTTAAAAAATTGGTTCTAACAACATTAAATAGGTTTGTTTTATCCTTGCAATGATAAAAATCAACGCAGCCCCATCAATTAATCATACCGTATGTATATGCCATCCGTATTCGCCACTGGGTCCCGTCATCACTCGTTAGGTTACTTAACTAACGACAGAGCGGGAACTGGACTAGCGCAGGTGCAAAACATATACAGCATCTACTAGTATATATATAAATATATATAACAATCATCCCAGGCATGATATAAAGCAACACAGAGTGGTGGATAATCCTGGAGCCCGGGGTTTCACTTGAGCCACAAATGAGACCCGACGTTCTCTGTCATGTGGATATCCCGTGCAATGAAAACCTAGACCCCTACGAGTGCGGAAGGTTACCCGCCAAAACCAGAAGCGAGGCAACCCCCTTCCATAACGTGAATGGGCCACCCAGCACTTCACGAAATCCGGTAACTTGAGCACCCCTCCGTGGGTCAACCTATACCCCCTACGAGTGCGGCGCATAGCCCGTCAATTCTAGAGTAAGGTCCCCTCCGTCTCAACGCCATGAGATGCGGACCCGTTGCCCTCTAGAACCCGGCTATTCGTGCACTCCACCCCGGGGTAATCTTAGTACAGAAAAGATAAAAAATGTACAACGGTGACATCGACCTCAACCCGGTTGTACCCCAAACAAATAATATACGAATAGGCAGTGACAGCAGTCCACATGTCGGATGCTCGTCCTACAATATCAAATGTACAAATGAGTCTAAACTGTACTACCATTGCACCATAGCTATCCACCAAAACGATCCAACTACAACACCGCACAACACAAAACATCAACGTAAATATCACGTTCGCAAACTCGTCTAAAAGAACATATAGCAATTAGACCAGTTGTACCGCTCGAATGACATTCACGGTCGCAGATAGTAATGCATGAACTGATAAACATTTAAACAATGTTAAATTATCGACTTCGAAACACCCTGAATTGCCCCTGAATAATAGATAACACAATATCAAAACTGGGCTAAACTAACAATACCACTGAACCAATATTCCAGAGACCAAACCACACACAAAATACGAAGCCCAAACTCCCTCCCCAGGCCGGCCGGCTCGGAAATTTTGAGCATGTGCTCAGGTGAAAACAGGTGAAATGGGTTCGTATTTGGTGTGTGCTCTTGTGGTCATACAAATAGTCTTCTGCAGTTGCTAAAATAATTTTTTGAAGACTTTAAAAATTGATAGAAACTGGAATATGCAGTGTCCTGTTTCGGAGTTGTTTCGATTTTGATACTTTAACATCGTCTAAACTAGCTAGCTAAGGGTTTAAGGGTTGTCTCTAATATCATGTTGGGTTACGGCAGCGCCCCGGCCATCAAACCGTAGCCAAATGCGGAACAAAAATCTTCTAAACTGGCGCTACCATTACCCAATACCAAGATCTACCCTAAACCCTATACTAGCAAGTACATATAAAAAAGTTAGTGTTAGTTATATGTATGCCCTAGAGGCCATTACTGTACATGAGATGTATATTGTAGTGGATGCTGGGACATATATAGGTAGGACTTTCTTGCTCGACATGATAGTACGCTATCTGGTTGCTCTTTATCTTAACATGTATACCTACTGTCTCTCTATTACATGTTGATAAAACCCTTAGGATGTGTACTCGACTTGCAGGACTATGTGCAGATCATACTAGTGGGGCCTGGGTAGTCCTTGAGTACATCCTTCAATGTTCCTAGTCGTGGGAATATCGAGACGGGGCATCGATATTCCAGAGTAGACTAGCGTATATCTTCTCGACCCATGTGATGGACGATGGATGATCCCATATCCATTGGTGTTTGACATCAGAGATGGTATGCGGGTGCTCAGTGGTGACTGGGTACACTGAACGGACTCGCAGAGAACTCCCAGATGGTATTATACCTCACGTCAGATGGCAGTTCTCTGGTGACACTGGTACAGCTTAGTCGGTTGACCCGAGATCGTCATAGAGTCTTGTGTGTCTCCCACTGTGCTTTGATTTCCACCCTACCACGGCTCTACTGAGTCGTGCAAACAGGTGGTTTTTAGGTACAGTCCCGATTCACATGGAGGGAATGAGTGATAGGAGGGGATTCGTCTCTCCCGTTATTGGGGGTTGATGTTGCGCTATGCTCGACTGGCCATAACTGGAAATCCCTGGCCAGGGTTGCACTGATTTACTGGTAAGTGTTATCAGTAGTTTCATGCTTGTTATGGACCTTACATCGGCATGACTTATCGAGCTACTGGGGTCTGACGTTTACCACCCCTAGGCGAGATATGCGACATATCAGATGAACAGACCGGACTGTGCGGTAAGTGTTACTGGTTGGATTCACAGGAGTGTGAGCAGGCTTGCTCGTTGATCTTCTGATCGCTCAATACCCGAGTGGCCGTTACGTTTGGCAGACCGCTTGCGGCTTGTGGGTGTTTGATATGATCATCACCTACTGTCGGTGTATTGACGAGTCTTTAGAGTCCTACACAGGGGTTTCCTGGCTCAAGCGAAACGAAATAGGAGCGCATATGAGATATGTGCGGGACCGAGAATAATACCAGTATGTGATACTGTATTCTATTCTCACGATTTGTATCATTGATCGGTTATATGTGATATAGCTGGGTTACCGGATCAAGTGTTGATTCGATACATTGATGCACTAGATATTAGTCGGTTATATTCGATATGACCGGATCATTAAATCGAGTATTGATTTAATGATTTAATGTATAATTATATATTTGATATATTACTTTACATTAACTAGTATTTGTTCACTTAAGATTGAGTTTCTCACTTGATGTGCACAAGTTGTATATGTGATATATTTTTTGTGCACTAGATTGTATCATGTTTGATGATACATGCAAACATGGGTGGGTGGGTGACATACACCATGTTAATTATGATTTAGGTTTTTTTTTATCTTAATTATTCAAAATGGTGGATTCTTTTGTCAAGACTTGAAGCTTCATGAAGCTTGTAACAAGTTTGACGAAGTCCACTCATTTTGTCTAGTTTAAGATATTCATTAACCAAACCATTATAATTAACTATGGTTTAGTCTCTATATAGGTTAACTTACCCATTGTTGCATTATGATAGACTTCACTTGATTATTCATTTTAAAAATTTTATTCATATTCTTTTCATCTTCATCTTCTTCTTCAAGTGAAGAAAGCTTTCTTGAAAATTTTCAAGTGAAGAAAAGGAGTGAGAAATCCAAATCCAAAGTGAACCCACTTCCTATTTCTTCATCCTCTACCACTTGCCATGTAGTATAGGGTGTTCTATTCATGATGTTTTTGACCAAGTGAAGGAATAGCTTGAGTTTGAGTCTCCCCGACGTAGATCATCTTCGGGCTCGAAGTCAACGACCTAGCCCGCTCATTTTTCCGATGAAACCAACGCTAGGGTCCGGGATCCCGATGATCGCAGAGAAGGGACGTCAACACAGAGCTTTAGAAGTGAAGAACCGGATCTACAAAGGTTGTAATCCCTTTCACTTGTAGTTAAAATAGTTAACTTGCTTTTAGTTTCACCTAATCTCTAGTAACGATCTCAATTAGGGTTTCTCGGCACATGTAAAATTTTGATTTTGGCATGGTTGATGCCTTGTGGAACCTCTTGAGTATGCCTAGGAACCCTACAGTAGTATCAGAGCCTAGCTAGAGCTTTAGGCGAAGTGTAGACGAAGTTAGAAACCCGATCGAACCCTGAAACCCTAATCGATACCCTTCTCTGTACATTTTTTGAAACTGTGGATTTTTCCAAATTAGAAATATCCAAAAAATTTAGCAGGTTTTTATAGGGATTACTGTGCAGCACGTGCTCATAAGTCGGCCAAGGAGCCGCGGAACCGCGGCATGAGCATGGCTCATGCGGCGCTTCCGCGGCCGTACGGTCTCAATAATTTTTGAATTTTGCACAGTAATTTCTTTGAGTGATTCCTTTGTTTTCTTGGAATTTTTAATTTGTGCTCAAGAGTTGAATTTTCTGGGTTGTTTTGGGGACTCGATGTTTCGATCGGATTGTTTATCTTTGCTTATGTTTTTCCGGGTAATTTTTAGAACGTGTTAAAAAGTTCGACCGGATATAAATAACCCACATTTTCCCCTGACGGGAAATTTCCAAGTGTTGGATTTTTCCGTAGTTTAAGAACATCTAAGTAGTGCAAGTAACGCGATGGACCCTCTAGAAGACAACAAACCTTAACTCGATTATGTGACCGTCTTGAACTGTCCTTTGAACCTTAGGGTTTGGGGCAGTACGGCGTGCCACATGTGAGGCGTTGGCTTGACCCTTCTACGGCTGGACCATTGGTACTGTGGCATGAAGTGGATGTTTTTAAACTCATTTCATGTGTTGAGCTTTTCGGGAAAACTTGGGTGTTTGATTGTTCGATCGGAAAGTTTAACATTGTCTATTTATTTGGAATGTGATACAATATTTGGAATCCACAAATAGTTATGAGATAACTGATTTGAATGTTATAAATCTAGCAGTTTAGTCTCACTTGATCGGTTGCCACGGGATTTTGATGTGATCAAAAGTCCGTCGCAATCATATTGCGTACGCGGATACTCGCCGGGTAAACTTAATAGACAGCCACGCCCCATAGCCCCGACCAAGTGACTGTAGAAGAACCCCGTAGCCAAAAGCATCCGTTCGAGTGCTCGCGGCAGCGGTATTCCGCCTTTGTGCACTTCGTCGACGGTATCCGGGGGTGCGGCCGTCTACTAAAGTTTGCGACGAGCATTCGTTCTGGATGTCGGGAATCTTGTTGAATTGCCCGACTTGATATTGAAAAGTGTTTTCGATAATGAGACTAAAATGCGGGGTTTATAATTGTTAGGCATGCGATGTCTAAGGAATTCATTTGGTTAGGCATGCGATGTCTATGCAGGTTGCGGATTCCAACTGTTGTAGTTTTACACTTTCTTTTCTGCGACCGTAAGTATAATATGTGATATCGCCGGTTTCGTTGCTATATGTCAACGACAATTGGGATAGGCATATTTACTTACGTTGATGACATGTGATGTTATGTGTTGCTGGATATGTTATATTGGATCGTCGTGTTTGAATAGCCGAGGTTTTTTTATGTGAGATGAGTGTTTTTTCATTTTTCATTCATGTAAAAAACTTGTATGTAATATTCTTTTATTGGGGCACTTCCGGGTTGAGGATGATGTCACCATTGTATATTATTTACTTTTCCGCATTAGGATAGACCCAAGGAGGGGAGCACAAGTAACCGGGTTCTAGGGTCCAGTGGGAGACCATCTCGAGGAGTCGAGTTCGGGTCTCCTAACTCTAGAATTGGTAGGGTTGTTTGCCGCTCTCGTAGGGATCTAGGGGTGTGGGATTGGCTATTCATCATGACCGTGGAATCCGTGTTTTATACAGGCTCAAAATAAAACACAGACGTCCTAGTATATCCAATATTTCATATGATATTTTCTGTTGCGTTATCTGTAATGTGATCATGTGATTTGTTCAGATAGATATTGTATATAGTATATATGATATATTATATAGACGTTGCTTATGTTTTACACCCGCGCTAGCCCTGCCTCGCTCTGGCGTTAGTTACCTAACCTAACGGTGCAGACGGGACATCGAGGCGAATGCGGATGGCATAAGCGTAGTTATATTTATCTGTGATGTTTAGGTGGACTTAAATGATGGGACATTCATTAATGAGATTAATGAAAGAAAATAAACCTAAAAGATGTTGTGGAATCGAATTTCAAAAATAAAATTAGGTAGCTCTAGTTGCTGCTTTGCATCGCGGTGTTCCTTGTAGAACATCCTGCACCTTATTCGATAAGGAAAGGGCCGAGATCCCTTCACCGGGAGTGACCCTTTTAGCAATAACTAGCAGATGCTACAACCCTCGGTTTGTCTTTTGATTGCTTCTATAGTTTTTGCTTTGCACAGCGGCATATATGATATATCTTGCACCTTATTCGATGAGGAAAGGGCCGACGATCCCTTCACCGGGAGTAACCCCTTTAGCAAAACTAGAAAAGCCTAAAAAACACTCCATTTAAAAACCATTTGATTCCGTAACGAGATCAAGTTCGAAGAGTTAAAGGTTTTCTTAAAAACCATCCGCAACCCTCCGTCATTTTAGGAAGTAGAGTACTTAGTATTCGTGCTGTGTTTATTGACCATCGTCAAGGCACAGTGTACGGTAGCTAAGTGATGTCTTTCTACACCGCATATGATGCGATTAGTTAGGACAGTCGCATGACTTTGTTGACCTTAGTTAAGGGTCATGTGGGTGGGTCTAATTAATCACGAAATGACGGGTAGAACTTGACTAGCGCTTATAATTTGTTGACCATAGTTAAGGTCATAAGTGCTAGAGGTAAAAACCTTTATCGGGAGTTTCAAGTGTTGAAATTTGCAATGAGATTGCATATCTTCTATGAGATAGTTGGATCCCGATACCCACTGCGAGTAATTGTTACTCCTGGGAGAGTTTTGCACTTTGCAATTAGCTAATCAAGTAAGTGTCTAGAAAGGTGTCAACGGGGTTACGCCCCTGGGAAAATGAGGTTTACTTTAATTAGGTCCGTGCGAAAGCACGGGGCACCTCCCTCAAAGTACCGGCACTGGCCTGGCTGAAAGATTGGCGAACTTGTAGAGTGTAATTAATCCCGGCTAGTCTTTCCTTTTAAGGTTTGAAGGAAGATTTGATAAAAAACAGTGGGAGCCATCCTGATTAGATAAAATATATAACCAATCTAATCTTGCAAGAGCGCACGCAGAGTGTTTTCTTCTCTCTCTCTCCAGGTAGCGACCATGTCATGCCTTAATCAAGATAATAATATAGAAGTATTGACCGAACCCGCTTGTTATACTGAGCTGGGGAACGTTGGTCCCGCTCTAACTTATAATTGTTATAAGACAGAGCAGGAATTAGGGGAATATCAGGATTCCCATGCCGCCCAAACGAAAAAAGTGCATAATGATGCATCTTCTTCGGGTGTGTTCATTACAAAGAACTGTTTCTCTGTATCCTCTACGTCCTGGGCCTTTGATACCGGATCAGGATCCAAGATATGTAATCTGTTACATGGGTTATAGAAAGGTAGAGAACTGAGAACGGGTGATAAGTTTCATGAGACAGAAAACGGTGCAAGTGTTGCAGCCAAGTCTGTTGGTCACTATCACCCTGTATTACCAAAATACACTGATTCTGAATGAATGTTATTAGATACCGAACCTGATATACAAAATCATATCAGTCTCTTTATTACTAAAGAAGGATATAATTTTGTATTATTGGATAATGTTTTGAACATTTCCTATATCAAGAGTTGATCGGTTCAGGCACGTTATCTAAAAGCATTGACGTTCTAAATCAAACTACAGTTCTTAGTACACAGAACACACACGAGAGGAAAAGTTCAGAGATGAACGAATTCTTCTTGAGGTATTGTAGACTAGGTCATATCAATGCGACCGGACTAGCTAAGTTACATTTAGATGCATATTTAAATCGGTTTAAATTTACATCTTATGAAACTTGCCAGTCATGTAACAAAGATAAGATGACCATAGCTCTGTTTACTCGAAACAGAGAAAGAGTTAGTGAACTCTTAAGACTAATACATAGTGATGTATGAAGATCCCCAATCTACATATGCCAGGACTGTTTCTTTGTACTTCCTTACATTCACTGATGATCTCTCAAGATTCGGACACATGTTTCTGTTGAAACACATGTCTGAAGCTTTTGAGAAATTCAATGAATATAAGTTAGAAGTAGAGAACCAAAAACGGGTATAAGTATTATGTCCTTTGATGTGATCAGGGAGGAGAATACTTGAGCATGGGATTCCTGAACTATTCTAAAGGAGAATGATATTCTCTCTCAGCATTACTCCTCCGTATACACCACAGCACGTCAGTGTATCGGGGCGGAGCAATCACACCCTATATGATATGGTGCGCTCTATGATGAGTACTGCTGAGTTACCTGTTTCCTTTTGGGGTTATGCACTTAAGAAGATGCATACCTATTGAATTAGGTTCGAATCAGATCACTGCCTACCACTCCATATGAGATATGGTATGGGAAGAGCCCATCTCTTAAGCAAGTTAAGATTTGGGGTTGTCCGGCCTATGTCAAAAGCAAAATCCGGACAAGATCGAGACAAGGTCAGTCCTGTAGAACTGGAAGTAGTTCCAGCTATACAAACTACAGCTGATGATTTGATGCTGTTAGTTATATGTATGCCCTAGAGGCCATTACTGTACATTGGATGTATATTGTAGTGGATGCTGGGACATATATAGGAAGGACTTTCTTGCTCGACATGATAGTATGCTATCTGGTTGCTCTTTACCTTAACGTGTATACTGATTGTCTCTCTGTTACATGTTGGTAAAGCCCTTAGGATCTGTACTTGACTACCTGGACTATGATGCGGATCATACTAGTGGGGACATGGTAGTCCATAAGTACATCCTTCAAAGTCCCTAGTCGTGGGTGTATCGAGACGGGGCATCGATATACCAGAGTAGACTAGCGTGTACCTTCTCGACCCATACAGATGGGCGATGGATGATCCCATATCCATTGGTGTTTGACATCAGAGATGATATACGGGTGCTCAGTAGAGACTGGGTACACTGGACGGACTCGCCGAGAACTCCCAGATGGTATTATACCTCACGTCAGATGGCAGTTCTCTGGTGACACTGGTACAGAGTAGTCTGTTGACCCGAGATCGTCATAGAGTCTCGTGTGGTTCCCACTGTGCTTTGATTTCCATCTTACCACGTCCAAGAGGGCGTGCAAAACGGTGGTTTTTGGGTACAGTCCCGAGTCACATGGAGGCAATGAGCGATAGGAGGGGATTCGTCTCTCCCGGTATAGGGAGTTGATGTTGCGCTGTGTTCGATTGGCTATAACAGGAAATCCCTGGCCAGGGTTGCTGAGATTTACTGGTAAGTGTTACCAGTAGTTTCTCGAACAGTTATAGACCTCATATCGACACGACTTATTGAGCTATTGGGGTCTGACGTTTACCACCCCTAGGCGAGATATGCGACATATCAGACGATCAGACCGGACTGTACGGTAGTGTTACTGGTTGGATTCACTGGAGTGTGAGCGGGCTTGCTCGTCGATCTTCAGATCGCTCAATACCCGGGTGGCCGTTACGTTTAGCAGACCGCTTGCGGCTTGTGGGTGTTTGATATGATCATCGCCTGTTGCCGGCGTATTGATGAGTCTTTAGAGTCCTACACAGAGGTTTCCTGGCTCAAGCAAAATGAAATAGGAGCGCATATGAGATATGTGCGGGACCGAGAATAATACCAGTATGTGATACTGTATTCGATTCTCCCGATATGTGACATTGATCGGTTATATGTGATATAGCCGGGTTATCGGATCAAGTGTTGATTCGATAAGTTGTTACTGTTGATACTAGTCGGTTGTGTGCGACATGACCGGATCATTGAATCAAGTGTTGATTTAATGATTTAATGCATAATTATATATTTGATATATTACTTTGCATTAACTAGTATTGGTTCACTTTAAATGGATTTTCTCACTTGGATTGTGCACATTGTATATGTGATATACATTTGTACATTTGATTGTATCATGTTTGATGAAACATGATAGTTTAGTGTATGAATTAACCATGGTTGGTCAATGGTTAGGGTTTCTTTTGCTACATTTATTCATTTATTTATCCATTTTGTTTATTTTAGCAAAATAAAATAATGAAGAGATAATGGTGGCTTTCTTTGTTTGTTTATGAACCTTCATGAAGGTTTGACCTAAGTCACCATTTTGTCTTCATGTCTTAACCCAACCATTCACTAACCCTTGTTAATTCTCTACACCTAACTATGGTTTGTTATGATAAGAATGGATAATTCTTTTCTTTTTAAAAAAAAAACTCATCTTATCATCATTCTTCTTCTTCTTCCTTGAACTTGAAGAAGAAAGCTTACCTCATCAATGGTGATTGATGAATTAGAGTGAGAAATCCAATTCTAAAGTGAACCCAACTCCTATTTCTTCATCCTCTACCTCTTGCCAAGTAGTAGAGTGTGTTTACTTCACAAGTTTCTTGACTTGGTGAAGTCGGAGCTTGATTTAGCGATGCCTCGACGTAGATCATCTTCGGCATGGACATCGACGACCTAGCTCGCTTATTCTCCGATGAAGTCGACGCTAGAGCCCGGATTCTTTTTGGACAGCGGAGATGACTTCGTTGCGGAGCTATGGAGGTGGAGCACCGGATCTACAAAGGTTGTATTTCCGTTTTCTCATTAGTTAAGTATTAACTAGTTAGCTTTTTCGCCTAAACATCTAGCAAACGATCCGTAGTCGGGTCTCTCGGCACCGTTAAAATTTGAATTTGGCATGTTCGATGCCTTGTGTGACCTCATTAGGGTGCCTAGGAACCCTACAGTGGTATCAGAGCCTAGCTAGAGCCTTAGGCGAAGTCTAGACGGAATTTGAAACCCGATCGAACCCGAAACACCAAATCAATCTTGCTCTCTGTACTTTTTTGAAAACAGTGAGTTTTTCCAAATTAAAAATTTCTAAAAAATTCAGCAGGGAAAAATAAGAATTACGGTGCAAAAGGTTTCTGGTGAACAGTAAATTTCGCGGCGGATCCGCGGCAGAAGCATGGATTCTGCGGCGGATCAGCGGCCCCTTGATGACGTCAGCCCTGTTCCTTTGCACAGTAATTCCTAGTTCAAAGAGCTGAGTTTTCTGGGAATTTTTAATATTTATTCAAGAGTTGAATTTTCCTGCTGTGTTTTTGGGGATTCGGTGTTTCGATCGGAGTATCAAATTTTGTCTATGTGGCTTTCCGGATAAATTTTAGAATATGTTAAAAAGTTCGACCGGATATAAATACCCAATTTTTCCCCTGTCGGGAAATTTCCAAGTGTTGGATTTTTCCGTAGTTTAACGATGTTCTAAGTAGTGCAAGTAACGCGATGGTCCCTCTAGAAGACAACAAACCTTAACTCGATTATGTGACCGTCTTGAACTGCCCTTTGAACCTTCGGGTTTGGGGCAGTACGGCGTGCCACATGTGAGGTGTTGGCTTGACCCTTCTACGGCTGGACCGTTGGTACTGAGGTACGAACTGAATGTTGTTAGACTTATTTCATATGTTGATCTGTATCGGGAAAACTTGGGTGTTCGATTGCTCGATCGGAAAGTTTGACATTTTCTATTTATCCGGAATGGGATACAATAATTGGAATTCACAAAAGTTATGTGATAACTGAATGAATGTTATAAACATAGCACTTTAGTCTCCCTTGATCGGTTGCCACGGAATTTTGATGTGATCAAAAGTCCGTCGCAATCACGTAGCGTACGCGGATACTCGCCGAGTAAACTTAATAGACAGCCTCACTCCATAGCCCCGACCAAGTGACTGTAGGAGAACCCCGTCGCCGAAAGCATCCGTCCGGGTGCTCGCGGTAGCGGTGTTCCGCCTTGGTGCACTTCGTCGACGGTATCAGGGGTGCTGCCGCCTACTAAAGTTTGCGACGAGCATTCGATCAGTTTTTCGGGAATCTTGTTGAATTGCCCGACCTAGTATTGAAAAGTGTTTTCGATAATGAGACTAAAATGCGGGGTTTATAATTGTTAGGCATGCGATGTCTAAGTAATTCATTTGGTCAGGCATGCGATGTCTGAGGTGGTTGCGGATTCCAACTGTTGTAGTTTTACACTTTCTTTTCTGTGACCGTAAGTGTAATATGTGATATCGCCGGTTTCGTTGCTATATGTCAACGACAATTGGGATGCGCATATTTACTTACGTTGATGACATGTGATGTTATGTGTTGCTGGATATGTTATATTGGATCGTCGTGTTTGAATAGCCGGGGCTTTTTATGTGAGATGAGTGTTTTTCATTTTCATTCATGTAAAAACTTGTATGTAATATTCTTTTATTGGGGCACTTCCAGGTTGCGGAAGTAGTCACCGTTTGTATATTATTTACTTTTCTGCACTAGGATAGACCCAAGGAGAAGGGCACAAGTAACCGGGTTCTGGGGTCCAGTGGGAGACCAACTCGAGGAGTCGAGTCCGGGTCTCCTAACTCTAGAATTGGTAGGGTTGCTTGCCGCTCTCGTAGGGGTCTAGGGGTGTGGGTTTGGCTATTCATCACGACCGTGGAATCCGTGTTTTATACTGGCTCGTATTGAAAACACGGACGTCCTAGTATATCCAATATTTCATATGATTCTTCTGCTGCGCTATCTGTGATGTGATCATGTGATGTTCTGTGATAGATACAGTATATAGTATATATGATATATTATATAGGCGTTACTTATGTTTTACACCCGCGCTAGCCCTGCCCCGCTCTGCCGTTAGTTACCTAACCTAACGGTGCACGAGGGGACATCGAGGCGAATGCGGATGGCATAAGTGTACGTCGTATTTATCTGTGATGTTTAGGTACTTAAATGATGGGACTTCATTAATGTGATTAATGAAATAAAAGAAACCTAAGATGTTGTAGAATCGAATTTCAAAATAAAACAGGTAGCTACAGTTCTTGCTTTGCACAGCGGTATATGTGATATATCCTGCACCTTATTCGATAAGGAAAGGACCGAGATCCCTTCACCGGGGGTGACTCCTTTAGCAATAACTGGCCGATGCTACACACTCGGTTTGACTTTTGATTGCTTTTAACTGTTTTTGCTTTGCACAGTGATATATATGATATATCCCGCACCTCATTCGACGAGGAAAGGACCGACGATCCCTTCACCGGGAGTGACTCCTTTAGCAGAACTAGAAAAGCCTCAAAATCACTCCATTTTAAAATCATTTGATTCTACAACGATATCAAGTTCATTACGCAATAGGTTTTCAGAAAAACCTGTCGTAGCCCTCCGTCATTTCAGATAAGTACTAGTTAGTATTCGTGCTACGTTTGTTGACTATGTTAAGGCGTAGTGTGCGGTAGCTAATTAGTGCTTATCTGCATAAGCATATGATGTGATTGGATTAGGGTAGTCGTGCGACTTTGTTGACTATGTTAAGGGTCGTGCGGGTGGGTTTAATTCAATCGGGAAATGACGGGTTGAACTTGACTAGCACTTATGATTTGTTGACTATGTTAAGGTCATATAGCTGCTAGGGGCAAAATATTATCGGGAATTTCAAGTGTTGAGATTTGCAATGAGATTGCATACCTTCTATGAGATAGTTGGATCCCGATACCCGCTGCGAGTAAGAGTTACTCCTGGGAGAGTTTTACGCATTACAATTAGCCGATCAAGTAGGTGTCTAGAAAGGTGTTAACGAGGTTACGCCTCTGGGAAAACGAGGTTTACATTAATTAGGTTCGTGCGAAAGCACGGGGGACCTCCCTCAAAGTACCGACACTGGCCTGGCTGAAAGATTGACGAACTTGTAGTGTGTAATTAATCCAGGCTAGTCTTTCCTTTTAGGGTTTGAAGGAAGATTTGATAAAAAGCAGTGGGAGCCATCCTGATTAGATAAAATAATAACCAATCTATTCTTGACAGAGCGCACGCTGAGTGTTTTCTTCTCTCTCTCTCCTGGTAGCGACCATATCACGCCTTAATCAAGATAATAATATGGATTATTTGACCGAACCCGCTTGTTATACTGAGCTGGGGAACGTTGGTCCCGCTTCAACTTATAATTGTTATAAGACAGAGCAGGAAATTGGGGAATACCAGAATTCCCGTGCCGCCCAAACGAAGAGAGTGCATGCTGATGCATCATTTTCGGGTGTGTTCATTATAGAGAACTGTTTCTCAGTATCCTTTACGTCCTGGGTATGTGATACCAGATCAGGATCCCAAACATGTAATCTGTTACATAGGGCTACAGATAGGTAGAGAACTGAGAACGGGTGATAAGTTTCATGAGGCAGAAAACGGGGCAAGAGTTGCAGCCAAGTCTGTCGGTCACTGTCACCCTGTATTACCGATACATTGATTCTGAACGAATGTTATTAGATACCGAACCTGATATACAAAATCATATCAGTCTCTTTATTAGTAAAGAAAGGATATAATTTTGTATTGTTGGATAATGTTTTGAACATTTCCTATATCAAAAGTTGATCGGTTCAGGCACGTTATCTAAAAGCATTGACGTTCTAAATCAAACTACAGTTCTTTAGTATACAGAACACACACAAGAGGAAGAGTTCAGAAATGAACGAATCCTTCTTGAGGTATTGTAGACTAGGTCATATCAATGCGACCCGACTGGCTGAGTTACATTTGGATGCATATTTAAATCAGTTTGAATTTACATCTTGTGAAACTCGGCAGTCATGTCACAAAGATAAGATGACCATAGCTCCGTTTAATGGTAACAGAGAAAGAGTTAGTGAACTCTTGGGATTGATACATGTTGATGTATGTAAGGTCCCCTGTCTACACATGCCAGGACTGGTTCTTTGTACTTCGTTACATTCTCTGATAATCTCTCAAGATTCAGACATATGTTCCTGTTGAAACACAAGTCCGAACCTTTTGAGATATTCACAGAATATGATTTAGAAGTAGAGAACCAATATAAGGGTATAAGTATTATGTCCTTTGATGTGATCAAGGAGAAGAATACTTGAGCACGGAAATCCTGGACTATTTTAAAGGAGAATGAGATTCTCTCTCAGCATTACTCCTCCGTATACACCATAGCACGATGGTATATCGGGGCGGAGCAATCACACCCTATATGATATGGTATGCTCTATGATGAGTATTACTGAGTCACCTATTTCCTTTAGGGAGTTATGCACTTGAGAAGCTGCATACCTATTGAATAGGGTTCGAATCAAATCAGTTGCCTACCACTTCATATATGATATGGAAAGGGAAGAGCCCATATCTTAAGTTAGTTAAGATTTGGGGTTGACCGGCCTATGTTTAAAAGCAAAATCCGGACAAGCTCGAGGCAAGGTCTGTAATGTAAAGCTGGAAAGGTTCCAGCTATACAAACTACAGCAGATGATTTGGTACAACCAAAGGATTCAGTAGATACCAACGAACCTCAGCCTCTCCGCCGATCTAGTAGGGTTCCTCACCCACCTGAGAGATACTTCGGTTTCTCTATGACAGTGGGAGCGAGGATTGCATCATGAGATGATGACCCAACTAGTTTCGAGCTGGCCATCAGGAGTAAGACTCTGTAAGAATGGCTGGATGCTTAGTGATCTGAGATGGAATCCTTATACACCAACAAAGTATGGACTTTAGTTGCTTTATCTGAAGGGTTAAATCCCCATCAGGAGCAAGTATATCTTGAGAAGATTACTTGGTGTACATGGAAAAATTATGACTTTCAAAGCTAGACTTGTAAAAGGTTTGCATCATTGACCAGATATGGATTATGATGAAACATTTTCAAGTAGCTATGCTTAAGTCCATCCAGATCCTACTTGCCACGGCTACATACCATGACTACGATATCTGGTGGTTGGGTGTCATGACAACTTTTCTAAATGATGTTTTAGAAGAGAGTGTCTATAAGTACACAGCCAGAGGGCTTCGTAGACAGTGGGAGCAGCGGAAACGTATGCAAGATGCTTTATAGGATAAAGCAGGCATCGCGGAGTTGGAACATCTGTTTTGATGTGTTAGTCAAAGAGTTTGACATCATCAAAATGGTAGATGAACCTTGTATAAACAAACTGGTAGTAGGGAGTATGGTGACGATCCTCGTAGAGTACGTGGATGACATACTCTTGATAGTGAAGGAGTTTCCTATGCTACGCTCGATCAATCTCCGCTTATCACAATGACTCTCCACATAGGATCAAAATGATACCCACTAAATCCTGGATTTTGGATCTATGAGATAGATCTAAATGGATGTTAGAATTCTCACTAGTTGTAGTGAGACGGTATCAATCGATCCTGGGGAGAATCACTGGAAGTGTTCCAGGGTGATAAAGACGACTGAATGTCAGTCACAGGCATTGTCTTTACCCTCAGTAAAGGGACGGTATGTTGGAAGAGTTCCAAACTAGATACCGTGACATACTAGACGATAAAGGCAGGATAGATCGCTACTTAAGATGCTACCAAAGAGGCTGTTTGGGTGTATATTGGTTCATGAGATGAACTATGTTCCTCCCATTGTGTGACAATGGAGTTGTGGCTTATGCCAAGGAACGTCCGTCCCATCAGTGATCCAGACATATTCTAAGGCAGTATCACTTGATCATGGAGATAGTTGATCTCCAGGGAGATCGAGTTTTGGAGAGTAGACTTAGAGGACAACACAGCGGATCCACTCACAAAGGCCTGTTCCCAGAGAGAGACTTTTATGGGATGGTTGAGTATGAGATACTACAACCACTGCTACAGATGGCCCTAGTGCAAGTGGGAGATTGTTAGTTATATGTATGCCCTAGAGGCCATTACTGTACATTGGATGTATATTGTAGTGGATGCTGGGACATATATAGGAAGGACTTTCTTGCTCGACATGATAGTATGCTATCTGGTTGCTCTTTACCTTAACGTGTATACTGATTGTCTCTCTGTTACATGTTGGTAAAGCCCTTAGGATCTGTACTTGACTACCTGGACTATGATGCGGATCATACTAGTGGGGACATGGTAGTCCATAAGTACATCCTTCAAAGTCCCTAGTCGTGGGTGTATCGAGACAGGGCATCGATAGACCAGAGTAGACTAGCGTGTACCTTCTCGACCCATACAGATGGGCGATGGATGATCCCATATCCATTGGTGTTTGACATCAGAGATGATATACAGGTGCTCAGTAGAGACTGGGTACACTGGACGGACTCGTCGAGAACTCCCAGATGGTATTATACCTCACGTCAGATGGCAGTTCTCTGGTGACACTGGTACAGAGTAGTCTGTTGACCCGAGATCGTCATAGAGTCTCGTGTGGTTCCCACTGTGCTTTGATTTCCATCTTGCCACGTCCAAGAGGGCGTGCAAAACGGTGGTTTTTGGGTACAGTCCCGAGTCACATGGAGGCAATGAGCGATAGGAGGGGATTCGTCTCTCCCGGTATAGGGAGTTGATGTTGCGCTGTGTTCGATTGGCTATAACAGGAAATCCCTGGCCAGGGTTGCTGAGATTTACTGGTAAGTGTTACCAGTAGTTTCTCGAACAGTTATAGACCTCATATCGACACGACTTATTGAGCTATTGGGGTCTGACGTTTACCACCCCTAGGCGAGATATGCGACATATCAGACGATCAGACCGGACTGTACGGTAGTGTTACTGGTTGGATTCACTGGAGTGTGAGCGGGCTTGCTCGTCGATCTTCAGATCGCTCAATACCCGGGTGGCCGTTACGTTTAGCAGACCGCTTGCGGCTTGTGGGTGTTTGATATGATCATCGCCTGTTGCCGGCGTATTGACGAGTCTTTAGAGTCCTACACAGAGGTTTCCTGGCTCAAGCAAAACGAAATAGGAGCGCATATGAGATATGTGCGGGACCGAGAATAATACCAGTATGTGATACTGTATTCGATTCTCGCGATATGTGACATTGATCGGTTATATGTGATATAGCCGGGTTATCGGATCAAGTGTTGATTCGATAAGTTGTTACTGTTGATACTAGTCGGTTGTGTGCGACATGACCGGATCATTGAATCAAGTGTTGATTTAATGATTTAATGCATAATTATATATTTGATATATTACTTTGCATTAACTAGTATTGGTTCACTTTAAATGGATTTTCTCACTTGGATTGTGCACATTGTATATGTGATATACATTTGTACATTTGATTGTATCATGTTTGATGAAACATGATAGTTTAGTGTATGAATTAACCATGGTTGGTCAATGGTTAGGGTTTCTTTTGCTACATTTATTCATTTATTTATCCATTTTGTTTATTTTAGCAAAAGAAAATAATGAAGAGATAATGGTGGCTTTCTTTGTTTGTTTATGAACCTTCATGAAGGTTTGACCTAAGTCACCATTTTGTCTTCATGTCTTAACCCAACCATTCACTAACCCTTGTTAATTCTCTACACCTAACTATGGTTTGTTATGATAAGAATGGATAATTCTTTTCTTTTTAAAAAAAAAACTCATCTTATCATCATTCTTCTTCTTCTTCCTTGAACTTGAAGAAGAAAGCTTACCTCATCAATGGTGATTGATGAATTAGAGTGAGAAATCCAATTCTAAAGTGAACCCAACTCCTATTTCTTCATCCTCTACCTCTTGCCAAGTAGTAGAGTGTGTTTACTTCACAAGTTTCTTGACTTGGTGAAGTCGGAGCTTGATTTAGCGATGCCTCGACGTAGATCATCTTCGGCATGGACATCGACGACCTAGCTCGCTTATTCTCCGATGAAGTCGACGCTAGAGCCCGGATTCTTTTTGGACAGCGGAGATGACTTCGTTGCGGAGCTATGGAGGTGGAGCACCGGATCTACAAAGGTTGTATTTCCGTTTTCTCATTAGTTAAGTGTTAACTAGTTAGCTTTTTCGCCTAAACATCTAGCAAACGATCCGTAGTCGGGTCTCTCGGCACCGTTAAAATTTGAATTTGGCATGTTCGATGCCTTGTGTGACCTTATTAGGGTGCCTAGGAACCCTACAGATGCAACTAAAGGATTCAATAGTCCCCAATGAACCTCGGCCTCTCCGCCGATCTAGCAGGGTTCCTCACCTGCCTGAGAGATACTTTGGTTTCTCGATGACAGTGGGAGCGAGGATTGCATCATGACCCACTAGTTTCGAGCTGGCCATCAAGAGTGGGACTCTGTAAGAATGGCTGGGTGCTTAGCGATCTGAGATGGAATCAATGTACACCAACAAAGTATGGACTTTGGATGCTATATCTGAAGGGTTAAATCCCCATCAGGAGCAAGTATATCTTGAGAAGATTACTTGGTGTAGATGGAAAAGTTGAGACTTTCAAAGCTAGACTTGTTAAAGGTTTTCGTCATCGACCAGGCATGGATAATGATGAAACCTTTTCCAGTGGCTGTGCTTAAGTCCATCCGGATCCTACTTACCATTGCTACATACCATGACTACGATATCTAGTGGTTGGGTGTCATGACTGCTTTTCTAAATATAGATTTAGAAGAGAACGCCTATAAGTACACAGCCAGAGGGCTTCGTAAACAGTGGGAGCAGCGGAAACGTGTGCAAGTTGCTTTACAGATTAAAGCAGGCATCGCGGAGTTGGAACGTCTGTTTTGATGTGGTAGTCAAAGTGTTTGACTTCATCAAAATGGTAGATGAATCTTGTATATACAAAAAGGTAGTAGAGAGTAAGGTGGTGATCCTCGTATTGTACGTGGACAACATACTCTTGATAGGAAAAGAGTTTCCTATGCTACGCTCGGTCAATCTTCTCTTATCACATGGATTCCCCATATAGGATCAAAGTGATACCTCCTAAATCCTAGGATTTGGATCTATGAGATAGATCTAAATGGATATTAGAATTCTCACTAATTGTAGTAAGATGGTATCAATCGATCCTGGGGAGAATCACTGGAAAAGTTCCAGGGTGATAAAGACGACTGAATATCAGTCGCAGGCATTGTCTTTACCCTCAGTGGAGGGACGGTATGTTGGAAGAGTTCCAAGCTAAGATACCGTGGCAAACTAGACGATAAAGGCTGGTGACATCGCTATCAACGATACTACCAAAGAGGCAGTTTGGGTGTATGTTGATTCATGAGATGAACTGGGTTCCTACCATTGTGTGACAATGGAAGTGTGGCTTTGGCCCAGGAACCCCGGTCCCATCAGTGACCCAGACATATTCTGAGGTAGCATCACCCGATCAAGGAGAAAGTTGATCTCCAGGGTGATCGAGGTTAGGAGAGTAGACTCAGAGGACAACACGGCGGATCCACTCACAAAGGCCTTTTCCCAGAGAGAGACTTATATGGGATGGTTGAGTATGTGATACTGCAACCACTGCTACAGATGGCCCTAGTGCAAGTGGGAGATTGTTAGTTATATGTATGCCCTAGAGGCCATTACTATACATGAAATGTATATTGTAGTGGATGCTGGGACATATATAGGTAGGACTTTCTTGCTCGACATGATAGTACGCTATCTGGTTGCTCTTTATCTTAACATGTATACCCACTGTCTCTCTA
Organism: Agapanthus africanus; assembly: GCA_030015575.1. Lineage (NCBI taxonomy): Eukaryota > Viridiplantae > Streptophyta > Magnoliopsida > Asparagales > Amaryllidaceae > Agapanthus > Agapanthus africanus. The sequence goes on along the minus strand of CM057337.1, from coordinate 252,571,462 downwards.
TTACATGTTGATAAAGCCCTTAGGATGTGTACTCGACTTGCAGGACTATGATGCAGATCATACTAGTGGGGCCTGGGTATTCCATGAGTACATCCTTCAATGTTCCTAGTCGTGGGAATATCGAGACGGGGCATCGATATTCCAGAGTAAACTAGCGTATATCTTCTTGACCCATGTGATGGGCGATGGATGATCCCATATCCATTGGTGTTTGACATCAGAGATGGTATGCGGGTGCTCAGTGGTGACTGGGTACACTGAACAGACTCGCAGAGAACTCCCAGATGGTATTGTACCTCACGTCAGATGGCAGTTCTCTGGTGACACTGGTACAGCTTAGTCTGTTGACCCGAGATCGTCATAGAGTCTTATGTGTCTACCACTGTGCTTTGATTTCCACCCTACTATGGCTCTACTGAGTCATGCAAACAGGTGGTTTTTGGGTACAGTCCCAATTCACATGGAGGCAATGAGCGATAGGAGAGGATTCGTCTCTCCCGGTATTGGGGGTTGATGTTGCGCTATGCTCGACTGGCCATAACTGGAAATCCCTGGCCAGGGTTGGACTGATTTACTGGTAAGTGTTATCAGTAGTTTCATGCTTGTTATGGACCTTACATCGGCATGACTTATCGAGCTACTGGGGTCTGACGTTTCCCACCCCTAGGCGAGATATGCGACATATCAGACGAACAGACCGGACTGTGCGGTAAGTGTTACTGGTTGGATTCACAGGAGTGTGAGAAGGCTTGCTCATTGATCTTCTGATCGCTCAATACCCGGGTGGCCGTTATGTTTGGCAGACCGCTTACGGCTTGTGGGTGTTTGATATGATCATCACCTACTGCCGGCATATTGACGAGTCTTTAGAGTCTTACACAGGGGTTTCCTGGCTCAAGCGAAACGAAATAGGAGCGCATATGAGATATGTGCGGGACCGAGAATAATACCAGTATGTGATACTGTATTCTATTCTCGCGATTTGTATCATTGATCGGTTATATGTGATATAGCTGGGTTACCGAATCAAGTGTTGATTCGATACATTGATGCACTAGATATTAGTCAGTTATATTCGATATGACCGGATCATTTAATCGAGTATTGATTTAATGATTTAATGTATAATTATATATTTGATATATTACTTTACATTAACTAGTATTTGTTCACTTAAGATTGATTTTCTCACTTGATGTGCACAAGTTGTATATGTGATATATTTTTTGTGCACTACATTGTATCATGTTTGATGATACATGCAAACATGGGAGGGTATGTGACATACACCATGTTAATTATGATTTAGGTTTTTGTTTATCTTAATTATTCAAAATGGTGGATTCTTTTGTCAAGACTTGAAGCTTCATGAAGCTTGTAACAAGTTTGACAAAGTCCACTCATTTTGTCTAGTTTAAGATATTCATTAACCAAACCATTATAATTAACTATGGTTTAGTCTCTACATAAGTTAACTTACCCATGGTTGTATCATGATAGACTTCACTTGATTATTCATTTTAAAAATTTTATTCATATTCTTTTCATCTTCATCTTCTTCTTCAAGTGAAGAAAGCTTTCTTGAAAATTTTCAAGTGAAGAAAAGGAGTGAGAAATCCAAATCCAAAGTGAACCCACTTCCTATTTGTTCATCCTCTACCACTTGCCATATAGTATAGGGTGTTCTCTTCATAAAGTTTTTGACCAAGTGAAGGAATAGCTTGAGTTTGAGTCTCCCCGACGTAGATCATCTTCGGCCTCGAAGTCAACGACCTAGCCCGCTCATTTTTCCGATGAAACCAATGCTAGGGTCCAGGATCCCGATGATCGCAGCGAAGGGACGTCAACATGGAGCTTTAGAAGTGAAGGACCGGATCTACAAAGGTTGTAATCCCTTTCACTTGTAGTTAAAGTAGTTAACTTGCGTTTAGTTTCGCCTAATCTCTAGTAACGATCTCAATTAGGGTTTCTCGGCACATGTAAAATTTTTATTTTGGCATGGTTGATGCCTTGTGGAACCTCTTGAGTGTGCCTAGGAACCCTACAGTTAGAATAGTTATACCGATTTGATCCATGTCCTTCGGTCTTCAACCATCTTCCTAAGCTCCTAGTGGCCGTCTGGATCGAGTTTGGTTGCTGGTCTTCCTCTATCTATGATGATCCACCTGAGGGAAACGACACAAGCTCCAGCTGTTAGTTATATGTATGCCCTAGAGGCCATTACTATACATAGGATGTATATTGTAGTGGATGCTGGGACATATATAGGGAGGACTTTCTTGCTCGACATGATAGTATGCTATCTGGTTGATCTTTACCTTAACGTGTACACTAATTGTCTCCCTGTTACATGTTGGTAAAGCCCTTAGGATATGTACTTGACTACCTGGACTATGATGCGGATCATACTAGTGGGGACATGGTAGTCCATAAGTACATCCTTCAAAGTCCCTAGTCGTGGGTGTATCGAGACGGGGCATCGATATACCAGAGTAGACTAGCGTATACCTTCTCGACCCATACAGATGGGCGATGGATGATCCCATATCCATTGGTGTTTGACATCAGAGATGATATACGGGTGCTCAGTGGAGACTGGGTACACTGGACGGACTCGCCGAGAACTCCCAGATGGTATTATACCTTACGTCAGATGGCAGTTCTCTGGTGACACTGGTACAGAGTAGTCTGTTGACCCGAGATCGTCATAGAGTCTTGTGTGGTTCCCACTGTGCTTTGATTTCCATCTTACCACGTCCAAGAGGGCGTGCAAAACGGTGGTTTTTGGGTACAGTCCCGAATCACATGGAGGCAATGAGCGATAGAAGGGGATTCGTCTCTCCCGGTATAGGGAGTTGATGTTGCACTGTGTTCGATTGGCTATAACCGGAAATCCCTGGCCAGGGTTGCTGAGATTTACTGGTAAGTGTTACCAGTAGTATCTCAAATTGTTATAGACCTCATATCGACACGACTTATCGAGCTATTGGGGTCTGACGTTTACCACCCCTAGGCGAGATATGCGACATATCAGACGACGAGACCGGACTGTACGGTAAGTGTTACTGGTTGGATTCACAGGAGTGTGAGCGGGCTTGCTCGTCGATCTTCTGATCGCTCAATACCCGGGTGGCCGTTACGTTTAGCAGACCGCTTGCGGCTTGTGGGTGCTTGATATGATCATCATCTGCTACCGGCGTATTGACGAGTCTTTAGAGTCCTATACAGAGGTTTCCTGGCTCAAGCGAAACGAAATAGGAGCGCATATGAGATATGTGCGGGACCGAGAATAATGTGTGTATGTGATACCGTATTTCATTCTCGCGATGAATGTGTCGAATGGTTGTATGCGATATAACCTAGTTATCGAATCAAGGATTGATTCGATAAATCGATACATTGGATATTAGTCGGTTATATGCGATATGACCGGATCGTTAAATCAAGTGTTGATTTAATGATTTAATGTATAATTATATATTTGATATATTACTTTGCATTAACTAATATTGGTTCGCTTTAAATGGATTTTCTCGCTCGGATGTGCACATTGTATATTCGATATAGTTTTGTTCACTTGATTGTATCATGTTTGATGATACATGCTTACTTGTGTTTGTGTGAAGATTGAACCATGGTTATATGAATGGTTAGGGTTATGATTATTTATTCATTCATTTATTTATTTATTAGTTTTGGAAATTAATAGCAAAAGAGAAAAATGATGGCTTTCTTTGTTCTTTCTTGAAGTTTCATGAAGATTTTAACTAAGTCACCATTTTGTCTCATGCTTAACCCTAACCACTCCATTTAACCATAGTCCACTCTCTACACCTAACTATGGTTTTGTTTATGATAAGTTTTCATTTTCTATTCTATTTTAATTAACTTATCATAACAATTATCTTCATCTTCTTCTTCTTCTTCACTTGAAGAAAACCTTTCTTCATCAATGGTGATTGATGAAAATGAGTGAGAAATCCAATTCTAAAGTGAACCCACTTTCTATTTCTTCATCCTCTACCTCTTTCCAAGTAGTAGAGTGTGTTTCCTTCACAAGTTTCATGACTTGGTGAAGTGGGAGCTTGATCTTGTGATGCTTCGACGTAGATCATCTTCGGCACGAAGCCGACGACCTTGCCCGTCCATTTCTCCGATGAAGCCGACGCTAGAGCCCGGATTTTGATTTGGACAGCGGAGAGGACTTCATCACGGTGCCGTGGAGGTGGAGGACCGGATCTACAAAGGTTGTATTTCCGTTCTTTTAGTTTAGATGTAAACTAGTTTCTTTTTCGCCTAGACTTCTAGTTAACGATCCGTAGTCTAGGGTTTCTCGGCACCGTAAAATTTGAAATTGGCATGGTTGATGCCTTGTGAGACCTCTTGGGAGTGCCTAGGAACCCTACAGTGGTATCAGAGCCTAGCTAGAGCCTTAGGCGAAGTCTAGACAGAGTTTGAAGTCCGATCGAACCCGAAACCCCATTTTTCCACGCTCTCTGGACTTTTTCTGAAAACGTGGATTTTTCCAAATTAAAAATTGCTAAAAAATTCAGCAGGGAAAACTAAGAATTACGATGTAAAATTTTTCGAGTGAAGCTGCTACAGTGCGGCGGAACCGCGGTAGAAGCTTGGCTTCTGCGGGGGTTCCGCGGCCAATAATTGTGATCACTGTTTACTTTTTGCACAGTAATTCATGTTGGAAGGTGCTGAGTTTTCTGGGAATTTTTAATATTTATTCAAGAGTTGGATTTTCTGGGGTTGTTTTGGGGATTCGGTGTTTCGATCGGAGTATCAGATTTTGTCTATGTGGCTTTCCGGATAAATTTTAGAATATGTTAAAAAGTTCGACCGGATTTAAATACCCAATTTTTCCCCTGTCGGGAAATTTCCAAGTGTTGGATTTTTCCGTAGTTTAACGACGTTCTAAGTAGTGCAAGTAACGCGATGGTCCCTCTAGAAGACAACAAAGCTTAACTCGATTATGTGACCGTCTTGAACTGCCCTTTGAACCTTCGGGTTTGGGGCAGTACGGCGTGCCACATGTGAGGCGTTGGCTTGACCCTTCTACGGCTGGACCGTTGGTACTGAGGCATGAACTGGATGTTTTTAAACTTGTTTCATGTGTTGATCTGTTTCGGGAAAACTTGGGTGTTTGACTGTTCGATCGAAAAGTTTAACATTTTCTATTTATCCAGAATATGATACAATACTTGGAATCCACAAGTAGTTATGAGATAACTGAATGAATGTTATAAACATAGCAGTTTAGTCTCACTTGATCGGTTGCCACAGAATTTTGATGTGATCAAAAGTCCGTCGCAATCACGTAGCGTACGCGGATACTCGCCGGATAAACTTAATAGACAGCTACATCCCTTAGCCCCGACCAAGTGACTGTAGGAGAACCCCGTCGCCGAAAGCATCCATCTGGGTGCTCGTGGCAGCGGTGTTCCGCCTTGGTGCACTTCGTCGACGGCATCGGGGGTGCGGCCGTCTACTAAAGTTTGCGACGAGCATTCGATCAGGATGTCGGGAATCTTGTTGAGTTTCCCGACTTGATATTGAAAAGTGTTTTCGATAATGAGACTAAAATGCTGGGTTTATAATTGTTAGGCATGCGATGTCTAAGTAATTCATTTGATTAGGCATGTGATGTCTAAAGAGGTTGCGGATTCCAACTGTTGTAGTTTTACACTTTCTCTTCTGTGACCGTAAGTGTAATATGTGATATCGCCGGTTTCGTTGCTATATGTCAACGACAATTGGGATACGCATGTTTGCTTACGTTGATGACATGTGATGTTATGTGTTGCTGGATATGTTATATTGGATCGTCGTGTTTGAATAGCCGGGAGTTTTTATGTGAGATGAGTGTTTTTCATTTTCATTCATGTAAAAACTTGTATGTAATATTCTTTTATTGGGGCACTTCCAGGTTGCGGAAGTTGTCACCGTTGATGTATATTATTTACTTTTCCACACTAGGATAGACCCAAGGAGGGGAGCACAAGTAACCGGGTTCTGGAGTCCAGTGGGAGACCAACTCGAGGAGTCGAGTCCGGGTCTCCTAACTCTAGAATTGGTAGGGTTGCTTGCCGCTCTCGTAGGGGTCTAGGGGTGTGGGTTTGGCTATTCATCACGACCGTGGAATCCGTGTTTTATACTGGCTCGTATTGAAAACACAGACGTCCTAGTATATCCAATATTTCATATGTTTCTTCTGCTGCGATATCTGTGATGTGATCATGTGATGTTCTGTGATAGATACTATATATAGTATATATGATATATTATATAGACGTTACTTATGTTTTACACCCGCGCTAGCCCTGCCCCGCTCTGTCGTTAGTTACCTAACCTAACGGTGCACGAGGGGACATCGAGGCGAATGCGGATGGCATAAGTGTACGTCATATTTATCTGTAATGTTTAGGTACTTAAATGATGGGACTTCATTAATGAGATTAATGAAATAAAATAAACCTAAGATGTTGTAGAATCGAATTTCCAAAATAAAACAGGTAGCTACAGTTTTTGCTTTGCACAGCGGTATATATGATATATCCTGCACCTTATTCGATGAGGAAAGGACCGAGATCCCTTTACCGGGAGTGACTCGTTTAGCAATAACTGGCAGATGCTACACACTCGGTTTGTATTTTGATTGCTTTTAAGAGTTTTTGCTTTGCACATTGATATATATGATATATCCCGCACCTCATTCGACGAGGAAAGGACCGGCGATCCCTTCACCGGGAGTGACTCCTTTAGCAAAACTAGAAAAGCCTCAAAAGCACTCCATTTTAAAATCATTTGATTCTACAACGATATCAAGTTCATTACGCAATAGGTTTTCAGAAAAACCTGTCGTAGCCCTCCGTCATTTCAGATAAGTTGTATATAGTATTCGTGCTACATTTGTTGGCTTTCGTCAAGGTGTAGTGTGCGGTAGCTATATGCTGCTTATCTGCTGCATACGATGCGATTGGATTAGGGTAGTCGTGCGGCTTTGTTGGCTTTCGTCAAGGGTCGTGCGGGTGGGTTTAATTCAATCAAGAAATGTACGGGTTGAACTTGACTAGCGGGCTATGGTTTGTTGGCTTTCGTCAAGGTCATAGCACGTTAGGGGCAAAATATTATCGGGAATTTCAAGTGTTGAAATTTGCAATAAGATTGCATACCTTCTATGAGATAGTTGGATCCCGATACCCGCTGCGAGTAAGAGTTACTCCTGGGAGAGTTTTACACATTACAATTAGCCGATCAAGTAGGTGTCTAGAAAGGTGTTAACGAGGTTACGCCTCTGGGAAAACGAGGTTTACATTAATTAGGTCCGTGCGAAAGCACGGGGCACCTCCCTCAAAGTACCGACACTGGCCTGGCTGAAAGATTGGCGAACTTGTAGTGTGTAATTAATCCCGGCTAGTCTTTCCTTTTAGGGTTTGAAGGAAGATTTGATAAAAAGCAGTGGGAGCCATCCTGATTAGATAAAATATAACCAATCTATTTTTGCAAGAGCGCACGCTGAGTGTTTTCTTCTCTCTCTCTCTCCAGGTAGCGACCATATCATGCCTTAATCAAGATAATAATACGGATATTTGACTGAACCCACTTGTTATACTGAGCTGGGGAACGTTGGTCCCGCTCCAACTTATAATAGTTATAAGACAGAGCAGGAAATTGGGGATTACCAGAATTCCCGTGCCGCTCAAACGAAGAGAGTGCATGCTGATGCATCATCTTCGGGTGTGTTCGTTACAAAGAACTGTTTCTCAGTATCCTCCGCGTCCTCGGTATGTGATACCAGATCAGGATCCCAGATATGTAATCTGTTACATAGGGCTACAGATAGGTAGAGAACTGAGAACGGGTGATAAGTTTCATGAGGCAGAAAACGGGGCAAGTGTTGCAGCCAAGTCTGTTGGTCACTGTCACCCTGTATTACCAATACATTGATTCTGAACGAATGTTATTAGATACCAAACCTGATATACAAAATCATATCAGTTTCTTTAGTAGTAAAGAAACGATAAAATTTTGTATTGTTGGATAATGTTTTGAACATTTCCTATATCAAAAGTTGATCGGTTCAGGCACGTTATCTAAAAACATTAATGATCTAAATCAAACTACAGTTCTTAGTATACGGAACACACAGAAGAGGAAGAGTTCAGAAATGAACAGATCCTTCTTCAGGCATTGTAGACTAGGTCATATCAATGCGACCAGACTGGCTGAAGTTACATGAAGATTCATATTTAAATCCTGTTTGAATTTACATCTTGTGAAACTTGCCAGTCATGTCACAAAGATAAGATGACCATAGCTCCGTTTACTCGAAACAGAGAAAGAGTTAGTGAACTCTTGGGATGATACATGTTGATGTATGTAGGTCCCCTGTCTACATATGCCAGGATTGGTTCTTTGTACTTCGTTACATTCTCTGATAATCTCTCAAGATTCAGACATATGTTCCTGTTGAAACACAAGTCCGAACCTTTTGAGATATTCACAGAATATAAGTTAGAAGTAGAGAACCAATAACCGGGTATAAGTATTATGTCCTATGATGAGATCAGGAAGGAGAATACTTGTGCATGGCATTCCTGGACCATTCTAAAGGAAAATGAGATTCTCTCTCAGTATTACTCCTCTGAATACACCATAGCACGATGGTATATCGGGGTGGAGCAATCACACCCTATATGATAAGGTGTGCTCTATGATGAGTACTACTGAGTTTCCTATTTTCCTTTTGGGAGTTATGCACTTGAGAAGATGCATACCTATTGAATTAGGTTCGAATCAAATCAATGCCTACCACTTCATATATGATATAGAAAGGGAAGAGCCCATGTCTTAAGCTAGTTAAGATTTGGGGCTGACCGGCCTATGTCTGAAAGCAAAATCCGGACGAGCTCGAGGCAAAGTCTGTAATGTAGAACTGGAAAGGTTCCACCTATACAAACTGCAGCTGATGATTTAATAAAACCAAAGGATTCAGTAGATTCCAACGAACCTCAGCCTCTCCGCCGATCTAGTAGGGTTCCTCACCCACCTGAGAGATACTTCTGTTTCTCTATGACAGTGGGAGCGAGGATTGCATCATGAGATGATGACCCAACTAGTTTCAAGCTGGCCATCAAGAGTGGGACTCTGTAAGAATGGCTGGATGCTTAGTGGTCTGAGATGGAATCCATATACACCAACAAAGTATGGACTTTGGTTGCTATATCTGAAGGGTTAAATCCCCATCAGGAGCAAGTATATCTTGAGAAGATTACTTGGTGTAGATGGAAAAGTTGAGACTTTCAAAACTAGACTTGTTAAAGTTTTTCGTCATCAACCAGGCACGGATAATGATGAAACCTTTTTCAGGGACTATGTTTAAATCCATCCAGATCCTACTTGCCACGGCTACATACCATGACTACGATATCTGGTGGTTGTGTGCCATGACTACTTTTCTAAATATTGATTTAGGAGAGAACATCTATAAGAACACAGCCAGAGGGCCTCGTAGACAGTGGGAGCAGCGGAAACGTATGCAAGATGCTTTATAAGATAAAGCAGGCATCGCAGAGTTGGAACATCTGTTTTGATGGATTAGTCAAAGAAGTTGACATCATCAAAATGGTAGATGAACCTTGTATAAACAAAAAGGTAGTAGGGAGTATGGTGACGATCCTCGTAGAGTACGTGGATGACATACTCTTGTTAGGGAAGGAATTTCCTATGCTACGCTCGATCAATCTCCGCTTATCACAATGATTCTCCATATAGGATAAAAGTGATACCTCCAAAATCCTGGGTTTTGGATCTATGAGATAGATTTAATTGGATGTTAGGATTCTCACTAGTTGTAGTGAGATGATATCAAACGATTCTGGGAAGAATCACTGGAAGTGTTCCAGGGTGATAAAGACGACTGAATGTCAGTCACAGGCATTGTCTTTACCCTCAGTAGAGGGACGGTATGTTGGAAAAGTTCCAAGCTAGATACCGTGGCATTCTAGACGATAAAGGCTGGATACATCGCTACTTAAGATGCTACCAAAGAGGCAGTCTGGGTGTATATTAGTTCATGAGATGAACTTTGTTCCTCCCATTGTGTGACAATGGAGCTGTGGCTTATGCCAAGGAAGCCAGTCCCATCAGTGATCCAGACATATTCTAAGGCAGTATCACCTGATCATGGAGATAGTTGATCTCCAGGGTGATCGAGGTAAGGAGAGTAGACTCAGAGGACAACACGGCGGATCCACTCACAAAGGCTTTTTCCCAGAGAGAGACTTTTATGGGATGGTTGAGTATGAGATACTACAACCACTGCTATCAGATGGCCCTAGTGCAAGTGGGAGATTGTTAGTTATATGTATGCCCTAGAGGCCATTACTATACATAGGATATATATTGTAATGGATGCTGGGACATATATAGGGAGGACTTTCTTGCTCGACATGATAGTATGCTATCTGGTTGATCTTTACCTTAACGTGTACACTGATTGTCTCCCTGTTATATGTTGGTAAAGCCCTTAGGATATGTACTTGACTACCTGGCCTATGATGCGGATCATACTAGTAGGGACATGGTAGTCCATAAGTACATCCTTCAAAGTCCCTAGTCGTGGGTGTATCGAGACGGGGCATCGATATACCAGAGTAGACTAGCGTATACCTTCTCGACCCATACAGATGGGCGATGGATGATCCCATATCCATTGGTGTTTGACATCAGAGATGATATACGGGTGCTCAGTGGAGACTGGGTATACTGGACGGACTCGCCGAGAACTCCCAGATGGTATTATACCTTACGTCAGATGGCAGTTCTCTGGTGACACTGGTACAGAGTAGTCTGTTGACCCGAGATCGTCATAGAGTCTTGTGTGGTTCCCACTATGCTTTGATTTCCATCTTACCACGTCCAAGAGGGCGTTCAAAACGGTGGTTTTTGGGTACAGTCCCGAATCACATGGAGGCAATGAGCGATAGGAGGGGATTCGTCTCTCCCGGTATAGGGAGTTGATGTTGCGCTGTGTTCGATTGGCTATAACCAGAAATCCCTGGCCAGGGTTGCTGAGATTTACTGGTAAGTGTTACCAGTAGTATCTCGAATTGTTATAGACCTCATATCGACACGACTTATCGAGCTATTGGGGTCTGACGTTTACCACCCCTAGGCGAGATATGCGACATATCAGACGACGAGACCGGACTGTACGGTAAGTGTTACTGGTTGGATTCACAGGAGTGTGAGCGGGCTTGCTCGTCGATCTTCTGATCGCTCAATACCCAGGTGGCCGTTACGTTTAGCAGACCGCTTGCGGCTTGTGGGTGCTTGATATGATCATCATCTGCTACCGGCGTATTGACGAGTCTTTAGAGTCCTACACAGAGGTTTCCTGGCTCAAGCGAAACGAAATAGAAGCGCATATGAGATATGTGCGGGACCGAGAATAATGTGTGTATGTGATACCGTATTTCATTCTCGCGATGAATGTGTCGAATGGTTGTATGCGATATAACCTAGTTATCGAATCAAGGATTGATTCGATAAATCGATACATTGGATATTAGTCGGTTATATGCGATATGACCGGATCGTTAAATCAAGTGTTGATTTAATGATTTAATGTATAATTATATATTTGATATATTACTTTGCATTAACTAATATTGGTTCTCTTTAAATGGATTTTCTCGCTCGGATGTGCACATTGTATATTCGATATAGTTTTGTGCACTTGATTGTATCATGTTTGATGATACATGTTTACTTGTGTTTGTATGAAGATTGAACCATGGTTATATGAATGGTTAGGGTTATGATTATTTATTCATTCATTTATTTATTTATTAGTTTTGGAAATTAATATCAAAAGAGAAAAATGGTGACTTTCTTTGTTCTTTCTTGAAGCTTCATGAAGATTTTGACTAAGTCACCATTTTGTCTCATGCTTAACCCTAACCACTCCATTTAACCATAGTCCACTCTCTACACCTAACTATGGTTTTGTTTATGATAAGTTTTCATTTTCTATTCTATTTTAATTAACTTATCATAACAATTATCTTCATCTTCTTCTTCTTCTTCACTTGAAGAAAACCTTTCTTCATCAATGGTGATTGATGAAAATGAGTGAGAAATCCAATTCTAAAGTGAACCCACTTCCTATTTCTTCATCCTCTACCTCTTGCCAAGTAGTAGAGTGTGTTTCTTTCACAAGTTTCATGACTTGGTGAAGTGGGAGCTTGATCTTGTGATGCTTCGACGTAGATCATCTTCGGCACGAAGCCGACGACCTTGCCTGCCTATTTCTCCGATGAAGCCGACGCTAGAGCCCGGATTTTGATTTGGACAGCGGAGAGGACTTCATCACGGAGCCGTGGAGGTGGAGGACCGGATCTACAAAGGTTGTATTTCCGTTCTTTTAGTTTAGATGTAAACTGGTTTCTTTTTCGCCTAGACTTCTAGTTAACGATCCGTAGTCTAGGGTTTCTCGACACCGTAAAATTTGAAATTGGCATGGTTGATGCCTTGTGAGACCTCTTGGGAGTGCCTAGGAACCCTACACCAGCCTCACCAAGCGAAGCAACCGACGCTCCAAAGTTGCTAGCAATGGAGAGTGGAGGTGTAGGAATGCGTCACTTTAATTTTCTCTCATCACACATGCTTATAGAGCAACCATAGAATATCAAGAGGAGGTGAGGAAAACAAGTGGCATGAGCAACTAAAGAAAATGGCTAAGTGTTTCCAAGTGTGTGAAATGAAAGTGAGCAAGTGTAGAAAAGAAAAGATCAAGGCTCACCTAAAAAGAAATTAGTGGCTACCCCCTCATTCTCTCAATCACACACTCAAAAATATCTCAACTCATTTTACAATAAACAATTCAATGCTCATACCTCTCTACATGCCTTACCCATGCTCATGCCAACTCACCCTCCACCTCATTTCCTAATTGTTTTTCTAAAAAGAAAATCCAATAATGAGGTGGCCATCTTCTAGAAGTTATTCCGTATAAATACGGAATGCAACCCGGTACACGTATCGAAATACATATACGCGTATTCTTACAAAAATACGAATAGCCAAGAGAGAAAATGAATAGTGAACAATAATAATAGAATACATATATATATAAATACATATATAAATTATTAAATCAAAACCTGATTTAACAATCCGGTTTAATCCTAAGCCGCTAGTATTATCAACCGTCCGATTAAAGTCTGTGCACATGTACACATATTTAATCGGACACCTGTATGTACCAACATACGTCATCTACACCATATCGCCTGAACCGTGAAAACCCACTATGTGGGATTCTAAAGACTCGTCAGTACGCCGGTAGTGGGTTTAACCCCAAGCACGTCAGCGGCACTAGCTGTACGTAATGGCTACCCAGGTATTGAGCGAAAGGGAGGCCGACGAGCAAACTCATCCTGAACCCCTACTGAGCCTGACAGTGACAATATCCGTATAGTCCGGCCTGTTCGTCTAAGAGTATCGCATATCGAGTCTAGGGGGTAGATAAAGTTAGACCCCTAAATACGTGATAATTCGTGTCGGTATGAAACCCATCACCACATGAGAAACTACCGATCCTAGATTAATAATTCTCGACTACCTTAGCCAAGGATTTCCGGTGATGGCCACCCGTGCATTGCGCGACATCAACCCCCAATACCGGGAGAGACGAATTCCCGACAATCCTCTCACTGCCTCTATGTAGCTCGGGACTGTACCCAAATAAAACCTGTTTGCACGACTCCTTTGAGCCGTGATAAGGTAGTAATCAAAGCACATTAGGAACTCACACGAGATAAATGACGATCTCAGGTCGACCGACTAACCTGTACACATGTCACCTAAGAACTGCTATCTGACAATAGGTATAGTACCAACTAGCAGGTTTCCGGCATGTCCGTCCAATGTACTCATAATCCAATGAGCACATGTATACTATCTTAGGTGAACAAATTAACACCAATGGCTTGTGAGACCTGGCCACCGCCCCTCGTCGGGGTCTCGATCAGTATACACTAGTCTACACTGGAGTATCGATGTCCAGTCTCGAAACTTCCACGACTAGGGACATTTAAGGATGTGCTTATAGACCACCAGCTCCCACGTATATGATCGCCATCATAATGCTGGTTGTCAAGTAAGAATTATATGGGCTCTATCAACATGTAATAGTGATGATAAAGACAAACCAAATAGTATACTATTATCTCGAGTAAGACTGTTCTACCGGTATAAGTCCTCCCTCAATCATCATAATCGCCTGCCTACGACTACGATAATTGCCTTGAAGGCACTATAGCCAACACTTGGGGTCTGACGATTCCATCCCTCAGACTCGATATGCCACATATCAGACGAAGAGAGCGAACTGTACGGTAAGTGTTGCTTATAGGCTTTACGGGAGTTTCGACAAGTTTGCTTGTTGATCTTCTATTCGTTCAATATCTGGGTAGCCGTTACGTCTAGCTAGTACCGCTGACGGCTTATAGGTTTTTGATATGGTCATTACCTACTGCTAGCGTATTGACGAGTCTTCAGAGTCCCACATAGAGGTTTCCTAGCTCAAGCAAAACGAAGCAGGGCACGTATGGAGATATGTGTGAAAACTTGACTAAATACAAGTATATGATACTGTATTCTAATCTAGAATTTTTTATATCAGCAGGATTATATATGATATAACCGGATTATTGAATCAAGTGTTGATTTAATAATTTGATATATATATAGCTGGTTATATATGATATAACCGGATTATTGAATCAAATGTTGATTTAATAATTTGATATATGTGTGTGTATGTGATATATATATAATCATTAAATCGACACTTGATTGAATAATCCGGTTATATCATATATAACCGGCTAATATATATATATATATATATATATATATATATATATATATATATATATATATATATATATTAACCGGGTTATATATGATATAACCGGAATATTGAATCAAGTGTTTAATAATTTGATATATATTTATATTATATGTATATATATATATATAAAGCTCACTTAATTCTTTTCTTCTCATTATATATATTTGATATATATACTTTTTGTATCATGGTTGATGATATATAGAACACAGATGTGTGAGAATCACAATAGAGAAAAGATAAAGATATATGAATAAAAGAAAAGAAGAATGGGTCATTGTTTTGGGTGCTTGGAGAAGCATAGAGAAGCCATGACTCATCTTCTTATTTCATTTATTCATAGATATTTATCATAATCTTGATCTCATCTTTTCCTCATGGTTTACACTCTCACTTCCAAATTCATCTTCTTCTTCTCTCAAGTTTTCTTTCAAGTTTGAGAAAAAGAAAGAGAAAAAGAAGAAAGATTTTTAATGAGCAAAATCTCTACTATTTCAATCTACACTGCTCTAGTAGTATAGGATGTTCTCTTCACTTATACCATGATTAGTGAAGTGTGAGTTTGAGTGTGAGTTGCATCAAGGTGGATCATCTTCGACGACAAAGATTTCCTGCAAGCTCATTCCAATCTTTAAGTGGAGTCAAAGATGAGTTCTAGAACTACTACTCGGAGCATTTGAAGTGAAGAACTAGACTGCAAAGCTTATAGACTCTTTTCACTTAGCTTAGAAACTTGTTTACTAATTTTGAAAGCCTAATTCTCTAATTCGATTCTTGTTTAGTATAATTAGCTCTCTAGAATTTTAAAATTACATACTTGATACTCATTGAAATCTAGTAGAGGTGTAAGACATGCTTTCAGATATCATATCATTAGATTTCCCAATGAAGTTTGTTATTTGTGGCAGGCCATCCGTGACTAAATACCTGGATCCACCATTGTTTTTACTACACAACCTTACATCTCACCCCTTTGTATATTTTTCAAAAAACGCTCGAGTTCAATGAATTTTATTTCCCCTTTAAACTTTTTTAGTTACTCCATAATATCCCTTCTGCGTTTTCCAAAGTACTACTGCCACTATCTTAATCATCATAAGGTTAATTTCTAATTACAATAATAATAGCGAGATCACATTTTCCATTTAATTGCCCTTGCATATAGAACTTTTTCATCTTCTTTCTCACAGAGAACCACTGTAAGAAAACTTGATAACATGAAAATGTAGAAAGAACAAAGTATGAGTAGGAAACAAAATTTTAATCTTCATAGAAGAAAATTTTCTCCAAAGAGGACCAAAAAAGACAGTTAACATTTTCATATTCGTTGATCAACACTCTACTTATTTTGACGAGAAACGAAGTCGCAAATGCCCTCGGCTTTTATTTAAAGAAAATTTTGATGAACCAGTTCAATAATTAAACGAAACAACGAAAAAGAAAATTTTCCTTCGCCGGATCAGACTCCGCCTCCTCAATCAGGCATCCATCCCTTTCGTAAGATCAGACTTCACGGTCTCTGTTAGGTCCACGTTACCCACCCCGGTCATTTCAGGGAGGCGGAATAGGTAAAACGAAAAATTTTCTTAACTAGGCAACATGGACCGTTCAAAGAGGATCGTTTGCTAAACAAGAACTAACAAAAATACTACCAGTTTTAGCTAATGTGTAGAATGGTTATACCTAAGTCTTGAACTCCTTCTCTTCTTTTGGTGGTTCACCTCCTTGCTAGCTCCTCATGGTGGCTTGAACGGCTTCTCCTCGTCTTCTCCTCTTTGCCGTAGATGGATCCACCTGATGACCTTGAACTTGAGCTCCTATCTCAAACTAGAGACTACTAAGGTGCTTGGTGTGCTAAACCTAGAACCTTAGAATGAGTAGAGAAGAGTAATGGTGGTTTTGTCTCAAAGGTTTATGATTTCCAACTCATGGAACACTTGAACCTTTTGTGAGGAAGAGGGAGAGCTTACTTTTTAGGAGAGAGAAAGGAAATGATAGAATGAGCTCTCATAATGCAACCATCCTCACAAAAGTGAAAATAATGATAATAATAATAATAATTAAGTATGGTGATGGTTAGTTTCAATGACCATTATCATTTCATGCAATTATTGCATTTTGTAAACAACAAGCAAGCAAAAGTCATACCCATGAAATGATAGCCATGAAATGATGATGGTCAACAAGTCCAAAATGGTCAACCGGTCAACAAAGTCAACAAGTCAACAAAAGTCAAACTTTCAACTCAACCATGGCACAATAATACTTAATTAATATTATTAGTCATATATCATATTCTCATTAGGGTTTAGAGAAAATTCAACGGTCAACAAGTCAACCAAAGCCAAATGGTCAACAACCCTAATGAAAATCCTCTACCTCTGCCTCTGTCAACTATGCATACACACCCGCATCCGTGCTCCAAAGAACACGAATACACTGAGACAAAACCAATCCCAAAACAATTACTAGGATCTGGCTTAAACCAAAGCCTGCTAGTAACTACTGTCCGGACACCAAACGTGCACAAGTGCGCGGATGTGAACGAACCCCGTCGCAAAACCATGCAACCTCTACTCTGTTTTGCCCAAAGGCGAGTAACCCTCTTTGTAGGACTCTAAAGGCTCGACACTACGCTGGCAGTGGGTTTAACCACAGGCCGCAAGCGGTACTAGCTGTACGTAATGGTCCCCAGGTAGATGCCGATAAGAAGATAGATGAGGTGATACTGAGCAAGAATGTGACAATCTCCATACAGTCCAGTCTGTTCGTCTGAGAATATCGCATGGCGGGCCTAGGGGGCGGTAAACGTCAGTCCCCTAATAGCGGTACAAGTCGTGTCGGAGTGTAGCCCAAAACACCCTGAGAATCTACTGGAAAACCTACCAGCAATTCTTGCTTACCCTGGCCAGGGACGACAATGTGTAATGGCTCTCCTAGACACAGCGCGATATCAACTCCCAATACCGGGAGAGACGAATCCTGTCTAACCGTCACTGCCTCCAAGTGCTTCGGGACTGCACCCAACTACTACCTGTTTGCACGCCTCAGTAGAGCCGTGGTAGGGTAGTAATCTAAGAATGGTGGGAACACACTCGAGGCAAAGTGACAGTGTCAAGTCAGCGGACTAAGCTGTACTCATGTCACCTGGGAACTGTTAACTGACGATAGGTATAATACCAACCAACAATTCCCGACGAGTCCTGTCCAGTGTACTCGTAACCTAACGAGCACCTGCATACTATCTCCAGCACGACGTACTGATGGTTGTGGGACAGACCATCTCCCCTGCTGAGAAGAGAAGCGTATGCACCAGTCTACTCTGGAGTATCGATGCCCTGTCTCGATAATCCTACGACTAGGGACTAAAATAAGGATGTGCTTATAGACTACCCAGCCCCCACTAATGTGATCGCCATCACAACGCCGGTAGTCAAGCAAAGATCCTAAGGTCTCCATCAATATGTATTAGCGATATGTCAAAAGAAACATATACACATATTAAGATAGAAACAAACCAAGTAGCATACTACTATATCGAGCAAGACAGTCGTAAACCCGTATATATATATATATCCCAAGCCTCCAAAATGTATTATACAAACTACTACTATACAATAATGGCCTCTAGGGCATGCATATCTAACAATCTCCCACTTGCACTAAAGGTCAGTAATTGGTGTACCGCATACCTAACGTCTGCACTAAGGCCAGCTGCTAGCGTACCGCATACCCAATAGCTCAAAAAGTCGCTCGAACTGTGTTTGAGAGAGGGCCTTTGTGAATGGATCCGCCGTGTTGTCTTTTGTGTCCACTCTCCGTACCTCGATCTCCTGGTGATCAATAATCTCCCTGATCAGGTGATACCGCCTTAAGATGTGTCTGGATTTCTGATGGGACCTTGGTTTCTTTGCTAAAGCTATAGCCCCATTGTTATCGCAATACAAAGGTATTGGGTCAACAATGGACGGAACCACCTGAAGTTCACTAATGAACTTCTTCATCCAGACCGCCTCTTTTGCGGCATCGCTTGCAACAATGTATTCAGCCTCCATCGTCGATTCTGCGACGGTATCCTGTTTGTAACTCCTCCAACATACCGCCCCTCCGTTGAGGGTAAACACAAAACCCGAGACAGACTTGCTGTCATCCTTGTCGCTCTGGAATCTTGAATCGGTAAAGGACTCGACCGTGAGGTCTCCATTACCGTAAACTAGGAACATCTCCTTAGTCCTTCTCAGGTACTTGAGAATGTTCTTCACTGCTGTCCAGTGGCCCTCACCTGGGTCTGATTGATACCGGCTCACCACGCTCAATGCTTAAGCTACATTTGGTCTTGTACATAGCATCGCATACATTATAGATCCTACCGCCGAAGCGTAGAGTATAATGCTCATGCGAACCCTCTCCTCGTCAGTCTTAGGAGACATCTTCTTGGAGAGGGTGATTACGTGCAATGCGGGTATATTACCGCGCTTGGAATCTTCCATACTAAATCTCTTTAGTACGGACTCTATGTATCTGGACTGCGAAAGTCCTAGTAGTCTCTTGGATCTATCTCTGTAGATCTTGATCCCCAGAATGTACGAGGCATCACCCAGGTCCTTCATGGAGAACCGTTGTGAGAAGATAGCTTGACCGATTGTAGCATGGGAATGCCATTTCCTATCAAAAGAATGTCGTCCACGTACAAGACTAGGAACACGACAGTTCGTCCTACAATCTTCTTATAGACACAAGGCTCATCTTCGTTCTTGATGAAATCAAATTCCTTGATTGCCTCATCAAAACAGATGTTCCAGCCCCGCGATGCCTGTTTTAGTCCATAAATGTATTTAAGCAACTTGCACACCTTCCCTCTGCTCCCACTGTCTATGAAACCTTCTGGCTGATCCATGTAAACGCACTCTTCCAAACAGCCGTTTAGAAAAGCTGTTTTAACGTCCATCTGCCAGATTTCATAGTCATGGAAGGCAGCAATGGCAAGTAGGATCCGAATGGATTTTAGCATAGCCACTGGAGAAAAGGTTTCGTCATAGTCCACACCAGGTCTTTGACGAAAACCTTTTGCAACGAGCCTAGCCTTATAGGTTTCCACCTGCCCATCTACACCAAGTTTCCTTTTGTAGATCCATTTGCATCCAACGGGTTTTACCCCAGGTGGAGCAATATCCAAGGTCCATACTTTATTGGTGTACATGGACTCCATTTCGGATTGCATAGCTTCTAGCCACTTATCAGAGTCCCTACTGATAATGGCCTGCCTGAAACTGGTAGGGTCATCTTCTTCCAAGATGCAATCCTCTTGATCCCCGTCTAAGAGAAAACCGTAGTATCTTTCGGGCGGATGAGAAATCCTACCAGATCTGCAGAGTGGCTGAGGTTCGTCTGGGGTTATTGAATCCTAAGGTTCTGTCAAATCTTCAGTTCAGTTTGTGGTCGCTGCATTTCTTCCAATTCTACCGTGCTCCCACTAATTTCTTTTGCAAGAAACTCCATTTCTAAGAAAACGGCATGCTGAGCAACGAACACCTTCTGTTCCTCGGTGTGGTAGAACAGATATCCATAACCATTCTTTGGATATCCCACAAACTTGCATAAAACTGACCATGCCTCTAGTTTATCTGGTTTATGTGTTTTAACATAAGTCGAACAACCCCATATCTTAAATCTCTTAAGATATGGCCTCTTTCCATTCCATATCTCGAATGAAGTCTTAGGCACTGATTTAGACGGAACATCATTCAATAAATATGCCGCTGTTAAAAGCGCATGTCCCCAAAATGAAAGAGGCAACTCGGCACTACTGATCATGGAGCAAACCATATCCAATAGGGTACGATTCCTCCGTTCCGAAACACCGTTGTGTTGTGGTGTATAAGGAGGAGTAAGCTGAGAGTGAATACTATTCTCTTTTAAGTAATCTAGGAATTCCATGCTTAAGTACTCCCCTCCCCTATCCGATCGGAGGATCTTAATACTTTTACTAGTCTGGTTCTCTACTTCGTTTCTGAATTCCTTGAATTTCTCAAAAGCTTCAGATTTGTGTTTCATCAGATACACATATCCGAACCTAGAGAGATCGTCAGTGAATGTGATGAAGTACGAGAACCCACCCCTTGCATGTATAGACATTGGACCATATACATCACTGTGTATGAGTCCCAAGAGCTCTGCTGCTCTTTCTCCATGTCCGGTGAACGGAGATTTGGTCATCTTTCCTTTGAGACAAGACTGACAAGTTTCATAAGATGAAAACTCGAACGTATCCAAGAGTCCATCTTTATGCAACTTACTTAGTCTTTTCTCTCCGATATGACCAAGTCTACAATGCCACAAGTAGGATTTGTTCGTATCTGAACTCTTCCTCTTGCGTGTGTTTTGTACATTGAGAACTGTATTCTGATTTAGAACGTAGATACCATTACACAGTGTACCTTCTGCAACCAGTACCTTATGAAGATAGATGCTCATGATATTTCTATCAAGAACAAAATTATATCCATCTTTATCGAGTAAAGAAACTGATATGATGTTGCAAACCATGGAAGGTACATAGTAGAAATCGTTCAAAATCATAGTCTTGCCATTTGGCAACACTAGGTGATATTCACCGACGGCTGCAGCATTAACTTGTGCTCCGTTCGCTACTCTGAGCGACATATCACCCGGTGCAACTTTCCTACTTTTCCTCAGTCCCTGCAATAGATTACAGATATGAGATCCTGATCCGGTATCAAGTACCCAGGAGGTAGGGCTGACCGTAAAGCAGTTCTCAATTACAAGAACACCTGAAGTAGATGCAAAACTATGCTTCTTCTTCAACTGGGTATCCTTGGAATCTATACAATCCCCTTTCGCTTGCTCATACTTATGACTGTTGTCACAAGTTAGAGCCGAACCGATGTTCTCCAGCCCCGAATAAGAATTCGGATCGGTCAAGCGATACATTTTATTATCTTGATTAGGGCGTGAAATGGTTACTACCTGGAGAGAGAGAAAAGAAACACTCAGCGTGCGCTCTTGCAAGATTAGATTGGTTTATTAATTTATCTAATCAGGATGGCTCCCACTGTTTCCTCAAATTCTTCTTCAAACCTTTAAAAGAAGAACTAGTCGGGATTAATTGCACGTCACAATACTTGCTTAATCTTTCAGCCAGGATAGTGTTGGTACTTCGAGGGAGGTTTTCCAATGCTTTCGCGAAGTTCCTTAATTAAAGAACCTCTTTTCCCTGGAGGTGTAGCCCCGCTAACACCGTTCTAGACACCTACTTGGTTTATAGCATTGATTGTTAAGTGAAATAATCTTCCGAGAGTAATCCAACTCATCAGTGGGATCGGGATCCAACTATCATTGTGCGATGACCTAGATGGAATCCACTCTAGTCACCACACTCCAGAAGGTATACTAAATCTGCAAGTTTCAGTTTCTTTAGAAACTCCCGAAGTGGTTTTTGCCCCTAACGGTTTATGACCTTGACTAGATCAACAAAGCATAAACCGCTAGTCAAGTTCTACCTGTCATTATCTTGATTGCATTAAAACCACCCGTACGTGCCCTTGACTAGGTCAACAAGGCCGCACGAATGTCCTAACCAATCACATTGGCAATTACAGAAAAATATTACTCAGCTACCGTTCACTATGCCTTGACTAGGTCAACAAACGCAGCACGAATACTAAATAATACTAATCCGAAATGACGGAGGGCTATGGCTGGGTTTTAGGAGAAAAACCCGTTAACGTAATGAACTTGATATAGTTGAAGGAACATGATTGCCCTTTTTGAAAATATAGTGGCGAAAACTTTTGCTAAAGAGGTCACTCCCTATGAAGGGATCTCGGCTCTTTCCTCGTCGAATGAGGTGCAGGATATTCCAAACTGAATACCACGATGCAAAGCAAGAATAATCGACTATAACGAAGTTATTACCCTGACGCAAACTTTTGTCCAAGGGGTCACTCCCGATGAGGGGATCTCGGCCCTTGCCTCGTCGAATGAGGTGCTGGGCATTCATAACCGAATACTTCTATGCAAAACAAAAGTGAGCGTCCTTGCAATAACAGCTTTCTGAAAATTTGTTCCAACAACGTTTTATTAGGTTTGTTTTCTTGCATTAATTTAATTCGTCCCATCAATTAATCCTACCATTGCAGAAAACAACGAAAATATGACGTACGCTTATGCCATCCGCATTCGCCACGGGGCCCCGTCATCACCCGTTAGGTTACTTAACTAACGACAGAGCGGGGGCTGGACTAGCGCGGATACAAAACATAAGCAACGCCTAAATAGATATCATATATAGATATATACACATTCGTCAGATGCAATGATAGCCATTTCAGATCACAGATGAACACATTGGATATACTAGGAATCCGCGTTTCGTTCGAGCCTGCAACGAAAAGCTGATTACACGGTCGCGATGAATAGCCAAGACCCCACCCTAGACCCCTAGGGGGGCGGCAAACTACCCGCCAAATACCCGAAGTGAAGCAACCTCCCTCAACAACGTGAGTAGGCCACTCGGCACTTCGAGTTACCCGGTAGTTTGTGCACCCCACCTTGGGTCTATCTTAGGAGCAAAAACAGTAAAAGAAATTATACAATGGCGGCTACAACCTCATCCCGGATGTGCGGCCATAAAAATAATATTACATCAATTACATATTACATCAAATGAAAAGTTAAAGAAAACTCTCATCTCACAACCCCCCAGCTATTCATCCGCGACAATCCAACGAATTCATATACACAATCTAATAACATTACAGATCACAGATATGCACAACCCCCCACTAATCGACGTATAGCGATTAGCCGACGTTCGGTGCATATATCACATTACAGATATAACCATTTAGCCAAAATTTGTAGAATTCCGATCAAAATACAAATTTGTAACTAACCCCAAAAAATAACATTTTTCTCTAGAAAATCTGAGCAGAAACAAAATATCCCAAAAATCCCAAAACAGCAAACAGAGGAATCTGCAACAAATTTGAGCCGCGGCCGAGTCAGCTCGGCCGCGGATCCGCGGCGGAACGCATGGTTCCGCCGCGCTTCCGCGGCGAGTTGGCCGAGTCGGGGTCTCAAATTTCTTGACAATTCCCAGAAAACCCTGCCTGTATTTTTCATGTCATACAAAATATTTTTAGGCCTGTTTTGAAAATCGACAAAAAATACATTTTACGGTTTGTTTTCGGGATTTTTTCCGGATCGAGATTCTAAAAACTTTGCTAACAGTTAGTTGTTGCTTAGCTAGTCTCTGATACCAGTGTTAGGTCCACGTTACCCACCCCGGTCATTTCGAGGAAGCGGAATAGGTAAAACGAAAAATTTTCTTAACTAGGCAACATGGACCATTCAAAGAGGATCGTTTGCTAAACAAGAACTAACAAAAATACTATAAGTTTTAGCTACTGTGTAGAATGGTTATACCTAGGTCTTGAACTCCTTCTCTTCTTTTGGTGGTTCACCTCCTTGCTAGCTCCTCATAGTGGCTTGAACGGCTTCTCCTCGTCGTCTCCTCTTTGCCATAGATGGATCCACCCGAGGGCCTCGAACTTGAGCTCCTATCTCAAACTAGAGACTACTAAGGTGCTTGGTGTGCTAAACTTAGAACCTTGGAATGAGTAGAGAAGAGTAATGGTGGTTTTGTCTCAAAGGTTCATGATTTCCAACTCATGGAACACTTGAACCTTTTGTGAGGAAGAGGAAGAGCTTTCTTTTTAGGAGAGAGAAAGGAAATGATAGAATGAGCTCTCATAATGCAACCATCCTCACAAAAGTGAGAATAATGATAATAATAATAATAATAATTAAGTATGGTGATGGTTAGTTTCAATGACCATTATCATTTCATGCAATTATTGCATTTTGTAAACAACAAGCAAGCAAAAGTCATACCCATGAAATGATAGCCATGAAATGATGATGGTCAACAAGTCCAAAATGGTCAACCGGTCAACAAAGTCAACAAGTCAACAAAAGTCAAACTTTCAACTCAACCATGGCACAATAATACTTAATTAATATTATTAGTCATATATCATATTCTTATTAGGGTTTAGAGAAAAGTCAATGGTCAACAAGTCAACTAAAGCCAAATGGTCAACAGCCCTAATGAGAATGCTCTGCCTCTGCCTCTGCCTCTGTCAACTGTGCATACACACCCGCATCCGTGCTCCAAGGAACACGAATACACTGAGACAAAACCAATCCCAAAACAATTACTAGGATCTGGATTAAACCAAATCCCGCTAGTAACTACTGTACGGACACCAAACATGCACAAGTGTGCGGATGTGAACGAACCCCGTCGCAAAACCATGCAAGCTCTACTCTGTTTTGCCCAAAGACGAGTAACCCTCTGTGTGGGACTCTAAAGGCTCGACACTACGCTGGCAGTGGGTTTAACCACAGGCCGCAAGCGGTACTAGCTGTACGTAACGGTCTCTAGGTAGATGCCGATAAGAAGACAGATGAGGTGAACCCATCGAACTCCTACTGAGCCAGAATGTGACAATCTCCGTACAGTCTGGTCTGTTCGTCTGAGAATATCGCATGGCGGGCCTAGGGGACGGTAAACGTCAGTCCCCTAATAGCGGTACAAGTCGTGTCGGAGTGTAGCCCAAAACACCCTGAGAATCTACTGGAAAACCTACCAGCAATTCTTGCTTGCTCTGGCCAGGGACGACAAGGTGTAATGGCTCTCCTAGACACAGCGCGATATCAACTCCCAATACCGGGAGAGACGAATCCTGTCTAACCGTCACTGCCTCCAAGTGTTTCGGGACTGTACCCAACTACTTGTAAGTGCACGGCGGCGCCCCGGCCGTCAATCCGACGCCGGAATGCGGAAGCGGTGATTTACTTTAACTTTTCTTGAACCGGCACCACCGCGCACTATAAACCCGGATCGTGCCATTAATATAGTCCTAGCTAACTACATAATGGGAAGAGAGATATACCGAGCGATCCGTGTCCTCCGGTCTTCTCGTCGTCGTCCCGATCTCCCGCAGAGTGTCCGGTCTCACCTCTTCGCCGGAAGGGCACCACGTCGCCGGCTTCTTTTACGAGCTCCCACCTCTATACCGAGGCAACTCGGGTATGAAGTTGGCGAGCCGACGTGCCCAAGGTTTGCTGTAGAATGTGTATAGAACTCATGTCTCATTTGGGGTAGTGGATGTTGCCTTTGTGGAGGAAATGAATTGTGAACTTTTGTGGAGGAACTTGGGGATTTTTCTAGCATCAAGAAAGCAAAAATCCCCACTACAACAATATGAACAGCCCACTCCAAAGCTTTGCCGGCCATTCTCATGGGAGTGGAGTGAATGAGAGAGAGTGTGTATCAAAAAGAAGGGAGCCACACAATAATACAAGTGAGAGAGAGGTCAAATGATATCATGAAAGAAAATAATCACAAACACAAACCCACACTCCACCAACCTCATCATCTCATCACAAAGTCAAGCCATCATGAAAGAAGAAGTCAAATGGTCAAGGGATGGTGCAACCATCATGATCTAACAATATGCAAAGAACACCCTCCACAAATGCTTATTTGCACAAATGCAAATAAGCCCTCCTCCACCAATCTTCGGCCATTGAAAGATACAAATGAAAATGGCCGAAACGGAAAGCAAACTGGCAACTCCAGAAAACTGGTCCCGTAATCAATTATAGGAAAACCCCGATACTGTGTATACAAACCCGCATCTGTATTCCAACCGAATACAAATGTAATGAGACAAAATCTACACTGTACAATACTAGGATCCGACTTAAACCAAAGCCCGCTAGTATTAACCGTCCGATCCCGATCCGTCCAATACCGCACGTATCTGATCGAACCCTGCCATATCTCCATACGGCCTCTACAGCGTTTCGCCCAAAAACTTGAGCAACTGAATGTGGGGGACTCTAAAGACTCGTCAACACCTTGGTTGTGGATTTAACCACTAGCACGTCAGAGGTATAAGCCAATACGTGACGGGCTACCAGGTATTGACCAAAATGGACGTCGATGATCGAACTCATCCTGACACCCTACTGAGCCTGTCAGTGATAATATCCGTACAGTCCGGTCCGTTCGTCTATGAGCATCGCATGGCGGGCCTAGGGGGTTGGTAAAAGTCAGACCCCCAAAAGCGGTACAAGTCGTGTCAGAGATCAATCCAGAACACCCTGAGATACTACTAGAATACCTACCAGTAAATCTCCTGCCTTGGCCTAGGACTTTTCATGTTCTGGCTCTCCTAGACACAACGCGACCTACCCCCAATACCGGGAGAGACGAACCCCCGAAGATCCGCTCACTGCCTCCATGTGGCTCGGGACTGTACCCAACTAAAACCTGTTTGCACGTCTCCTTTGAGCGTGGTAGGGTAGTAATCAAAGTACAGTGGGAACTCACACGAGACAAATGACGATCCTCGGGTCGATGAACTAACCCGTACACATGTCACCAGGGAACTGCTATCTAACGTCAGGTATAAGACCAACTAGCATGTTCCCGGCGAGTCCTGTCCGGTGTACTCATAACCCAATGAGCACCTGTATACATCTTAGGTGAACCAACTGACACCAGTGGCTTGTGAGACCGGCCACCGCCCCTCGTCGGGGTCTCGAATGTATACACTAGTCTACTCTGGAGTATCGATGCCCTGTCTCGAAACTCCCACGACTAGGGACCTTTTAAGGATGTGCTTATAGACTACCAGCTCTCACGTATATGATCGCCCTCATACTGCTGGCAGTCAAGCCAGAATCCTAGGGGCTCTATCAACGTGTAATAGCGACCTGTCAGGTTACCTAAAGCAGTACACGATGATAAAGGTAAATCAGAAAGCATACTATCATCTCGAGTAAGACTGTCCTACCGGGATAGGTCCTCCCTCAATCATTGCAATCACGTGCCTGTAATCCAATAATTGACTCTGAGGGAACTATCTCCAACAATCTCCCACTTGCACTCAAGGCTAATTATTGCGATGTCACATACTCACAGCCCGTGTGATACCGAACACCCAACTCCTCTACTAGTCAGTCTTACAAAGGTCGTTTGCGAAACTATTGCGTTCGAAGAATAGCCTCAGTGAGTGGATCCGCTTTGATGTTTCGTTCTATGTCTCTCTATATCTCAAGTTCGCGGAGAAAGCCATCTCCCAAAATGAGCAATACTTGTCTTAGAATGTGTTTGGATGTCTGATGGGACCTAGCTCATAAATGAACTCCCAATCCAAACTTCTTAGACTGTATTGTCAACTGAACTTAATCAGTATCCTGCACCATGCCTCCCTCAGTATTGCCTTGGACCACCTGTCCAAAATACTGCCCCTCGTCAGAAGGAAAACTATAACTCTGACAACCTCCTTGTCGTCCAGGTCATCTTGGAAGCTTGGAATGATAACTGTCTCCCGAATGAGGCTGTCGTTATCATATCCCTAGAACATCCACTTTTGTTCTAAAACTGCTTCCGACTGTTTCTCCAGGATTGGATTAATATCAACTTATTGCTTCTACTGCAAGAACAACATCTGGCGTGGTACTTGACATTTCATGATTGACTCAATTGCCTAAGCAAGTGATCTGCCAATCATGCTCATCCCTCTCCCCTTTAGTCTGTAAGACACCTTTAGAGAGGGTGACTCCATCACCTGCAGGTACACTACCGTGCCAGGAGTCATCCATTCTAAATACTCTTAGAATGCTGTCAAAGTACCCTTAATTGGGAAACCACCCAAATCTAGATCTAAAACCATAGATCTAGTAACCAGTATGTCTGATATAATGTCCAAGTCCCATGTGGAGAAACCACTGTGTGACGACCAAAGTATAACCGATCGTAGTATAGGAATGTCACTTCTTACTCTGTGTATGTCATCCAAATACCAGGACATCACACCCTACTACCTTCTTAACAGATCCATCCCCTATTCTGATGAAGTCAAACCTATGACTGTCACATCAGAAATAGATGATCTATCTCCGCTATATCTGCTTTAGTCTATAAATAGACATAAGCCACTTGTCCACCAATGCTTCCGCTGCTCCCACTGACTACGACAACCCTCTGGCAGAGTCATATAGACGTACACTTCTAAAGCTACAACGACGCTATACTCATCCTCCTGCCAGGTCTCACAGTCTGGAACAACAGCAATGGTAAGTCTGGGTAAACAAGAACTTTCTTGTCACCATCCTTGAGGCTACCGGAGTACCTCTCGGGTGCCTGAAGTTACCCACCGTATCTGCGGAGTGGCCAATGGAATGTCAAACCAGATTGAATCTTTAGGTTCCTATCAAAATCTTCAGTAATCGTTTGTGGTTCTGGAATCACTTCCAGTTCTACCATACTCCCACTACTGTTTTCTGAAAAAATCCATTTTTATTAAAACTGTGGCGAGTCAAGAACAATATCACTATTGATCTTTCTTATGGTAGAAAGTCAACCCTCGTCATAGCCTGGGTCAACCCACAAACAGCCATTACAGAAACATGCATTGAGTTATCCAGAGTCTGGTTTTAAGCATAAGCCGGACAACTCCCCGTACCTTAACATCGTTAAGATACGAACTGTTCTATATCCAATATAGGACCAGAGGCACTGATTTAATTGAACCAGATTCAAATCATGCAGCTGTCTCTAGTGCATGTCAACTAAGTGGAAGGAGGCCGATCAGCATTACTCAACTTAGGAATGCTTCCAATTATGAATAACCTGAAAGAGAAGCAAGTTCTCTTAATCATTACTATCAACTGAATACCATACACAAGTATCTACATCTTCGATCACCTTGAAGAATCCCGATACTTGCAACACCTGGTTCTCTACTTTATTCATATACCTATAACTTCTCAAAATTCAGACCTTGCGTTTCTACGAAACACTTGTCTAAAAAATAGAGAAGTCATAAGTAAACCGAATATAGTACGAGGACCAACCCCTATGTCCTAATAGACACTGGACAATATACAATCCTCTGTATAAGTCCCTTGAGTCTAATAACTCATTCCCTGTGTGTCGTAGGTTGAAAACTGTACTTATGGTTAAGAAGAATTACACCGCTGTTTAATGCTCCTTACCTAACCACCCACTGATATAGGTAAATGTCACAGACATAATTTCAAAAAGGTATATCTCACTCTATAAAAATAGACGTACAGATATATCATTTTGAAATTGGTGTATGACAGCGGATATTCAAAACCAAATATTTGCCGTCCGGCAAACAACCCAGGTGAATTCCTCAAATATCACCGATTACAACGAATCCCGATATAATGAGGATGATCACCCAATTCCCAATAACTTACTTCCGCTCATCATCTGTAAAACCATACAGATGTGAGAATCATACCTGGTAAATACATATCCTGGAGTAAGTATCTAATCGGGAAATCAGTTTTCCTTTAACATTACACAGTGAAACTGAAACATTGAAATGTTTCGTAGGGGTATCCTGGTATTCCTAGTAATGCCTCTTCCAGATTCACAACTGTAACCGTATACTTCTTTGCCACCTCCCCAAATCCCTTCATATGTCTTTAGTCATTACCTTCTGTACACCCCTTTAGGCCAAATGGTTTTCTTCCTTCCCTACCGTTCGGCACCGGCCTATGGTTTGGAAGAAGACTATCCAATAAGCATAATGGGTGTACTGTCCTAATCCTAGGAGCACTCGCAATGCGAGAGAAGGTGAAGATAAAAGACAACCGAATAAACCTTATTACTATTTCTCCTGAACCAGAATCCATCCCCGAACTGGAACAAGTTCCTTTCGAGTTCGTATATAACCATACGATGGAGTATCCAATAAACTGTGGATCTTCGTAGTGATATGGAGTGTCCTGGAGAAATACAAAGGTGAAGTGGGAGTGGTAACAAAATACTTGGTTTGGTCGTGAATATCAGTCGCAATTTACTTTGCCCTCCTTCTAATCCATTTCTTTGTCTTAACTTAATACCTTCTGTACACCGTTTAGGCTAATTGGTTTTCTTCATTCCCTACCGGTCGGCTCCAGCCTAAGGTTTGGAAGAAGACTATCCAATTTGCGTAACAGGTGTACTATCTCCTAAACCAAGGAGTACTCGCAATCTGAGAGAAGGTAAAAGGAAAAGACAACTGAATAGTCCTATTCGTTTTCTCCAGAACCGGAAACCATCCTCGAATAAGTTCCTTCGAGTTCGTATATAATTATACGATGGTTTTGTCCAATGGAAGTGGATGTTCATAGTAATACGGGGTGTCCTGGAGAAAAGGGTAAAAGCAGGAGTGGCAATGAGGTCTGCAACTCTGACAATCCAAAAGCCAGTGTTTAAGAAGGTTCGGTCAACTTGGTCACTGAGTCATACTCTAGGGTCGGGTCAATGGTCGCTGCCAAAGAGAGAGAGAAAAGAAACACTCAGCGTGCACTCTAACCTAGATCAGAATGGTTATCACTTTATCTAATCTGGAAACCTCCCACTGTAACGTCAAATTCTTCCCCAAACCTGAAAGAAGAACTAGCCGGGATCACCCGAGGAGTAAACCAACTCATCAGTGGGAATCGAGATCCAACTATCATCGCATGATAATGTGACGGAATCCGCTCACATCATCACACTCCAGAAGGTATGCGCATATCTGGAAAGTTTCAGTTTCTTTAGAAACTCCCGATGTGATTTTTGCCCCATGCTCTTATGACCTTGACGAAGGCCAAAAAATCATAAGTCACATGTCAAGTTCTACCCGTCATTGTCCAGGTTAATTTGAACCCACCCGTACAAGCCCTTGACGAAGGCCAACAAGGCTATACGACTGTCCCAAATCAACGCATCTATCTATGCAGCAGAAAGGTAATAAGCAGCTACCATACACTATGCCTTGACAAAGGCCAACAAACATAGCATGAATACTACGTGCTACCCGTCTGAAACGACGGAGGGCTACGAATGGTTTCTGGCGAAAACCTTTAACGTAATGAACTTGATATCGTTGAAGGAACTGGATAGCTTTTAAAAATATAGTGACGAAAACCTTTGCGAAAGAGGTCACTCCCGGTGAAGGGATCTCGGCTCTTTCCCCGTAGAATGAGGTGCAGGATATTCCAACTGAATACCATGATGCAAAACAAAAGTAAACAGCTATAGTGAAGTTATTACCCTGACGCAAACTTTTTGTCCAAGAGGTCACTCCCGGTGAAGGGATCTCGGCCCTTGCCTCGTCGACTGAGGAGCAGGATATTCCAACTGAATACCACTATGCAAAACAAAAGAGAACGTCCTTGCAATAACAGCTTTTTAAAAAAAGTTCCAACAACATCATATTAGGTTTGTTTTTAACTTGCATTGATCCGAATCAATGCAGTCCCATCAATTGATCACACCAAAAAGAACGAAAATATACTGATGTACGTATATGCCATCCGCATTCGCCACTGGGTCCCGTCATTACCCGTTAGGTTAGCTTACTAACGACAGAGCGGGGACTGGACTAGCGCGGATGCAAAACATATACAACATCTACTAGTATATATATATCAATATATAATATTTCGCTCAAGGCGTGATAAAATGCAACATCACAGAAATGTACAGCATCACAGAACAATACAGATATCTGGGATCCCCGGGTTTCACAGAGCCGCTACTGAAACCCGACGTTCCCCTGGTCATGTGGATAGCCTGTGCAATGAAATCCTAGACCCCTACGGGCGCGGCAAGTTACCCGCCAAAACCTGAAGCGAGGCAGCCCCCTTCAGCGACGTAAATGGACCACCCGGCACTTCACGGAATCCGGTAACTTGGGCACCCCTCCTGGGTCAACCTGTACCCCCTACGAGTGCGGCGAATAGCCCGCCAATTCTAGAGTAAAACCCCTCCGTCTTAATGCCATGAGATGCAGGCTTGTTGCCCTCTAGAACCCGGCTATCCATGCACCCCACCTTGGGGTAATCCTAGTACAGAAAGTAAAATATACATACAACGGGTACATCGACCGCAACTCGTGCCCCAAAATAATAATACAAACAGGCAGTGACGGCAGTCCACATGTCGGACGCTCGCCCCGCAATATCAAATGTACATAATACAACAAAACTGTACTACCACTGCAACCAGGCTATCCCCCACGACCAATCCGCAACATCACAGCAATACACAGAATATCAACGTGAAGGTCACGTTCGTAAATCCGTCTAATCGGGCTATAGCAGTTAGACAGGATTTACCGATCAAGTGACATTCACGGTCGCAGATATAATGTAAATACTGTGAACTAATGTGTTTTAAAATATTCGGTCGATCAAATTTACCAAGTGGGCCCCAAGCATTACTGTAGCACATCAAGAAATTCTGGGCCCAAAATTAATATTCCAAAACCCCTATTTTCATCACAGGAGCTCTCTGTAAAAATTTGGCACACTAATCTGTAAATACTGCGGCGGAACCGCGGCCCAAGCATGGGTTTGGCCGTAGTTCCGCGGTCGTATAGAGCGATCACGTGATCAAATTTCTACAGAATTCTTATAATTCCCTGCATATCATTCTGCAATGTACTGAAAAAATTTTCGAGCCAGAAAAAAATCGACAGAAACTGATGCTAGGAAAAATACGGGTTTTGGAATTTTGTTCGATCGGAAACGTAAAACACATTAGGCAAAGCTAGACTATGTTAATGACGAGTCTCTGATACCACTGTAAGTGCACGGCGGCGCCCCGGCCGTCAATCTGAATCCGGAATGCGGAAGCGGTGATTTACTTTAACTTCTCTTGAACCGGCACCACCACGCACTATAAACCCGGATCGTGCCATTAATCTAGTCCTAACTAACTACAAGATGGGAAGAGAGATATACCGAGCGATCCGTGTCCTCCGGTCTTCTCGTCGTCGTCCCGATCTCCCGCGGAGTGTCCGGTCTCCACCTCTTCGCCGGAAGGGCACCACGTCGCCGGCTTCTTTTACGGGCTCCCACCTCTATACCGAGGCAACTCGGGCACGAAGTTGGCGAGCCGACGTGCCCAAGGTTTGCTGTAGAATGTGTGTATAACTCATGTCTCATTTGGGGTAGTGGATGTTGCCTTTGTGGAGGAAATGAACTGTGAACTTTTGTGGAGGAACTTGGGGATTTTTCTAGTATCAAGAAAGCAAAAATCCCCACTACAACAATATGAACAGCCCACTTCAAGGCTTGGCCGGCCATGCTCATGGGAGTGGAGTGAATGAGAGAGAGTGTGTATCAAAAAGAAGGGAGCCACACAATAATGCAAGTGAGAGAGAGGTCAAATGATATCATGAAAGAAAATGATCACAAACACAAACCCACACTCCACCAACCTCATCATCTCATCACAAACACAAAGTCAAGCCATCATGAAAGAAGAAGTCAAATGGTCAAGGGATGGTGCAACCATCATGATCCAACAATATGCAAAGAACACCCTCCACAAATGCTTATTTGCACAAATGCAAATAAGCCCTCCTCCACCAATCTTCGGCCATTGAAAAATACAAATGAAAATGGCCGAAACGGAAAGCAAACTGGAAACTCCAGAAAACTGGTCCCGTAATAAATTACAGGAAAACCCCGATACTGTGTATACACACCCGCATCTGTATTCCAACCGAATATAAATACAATGAGAAAAAATCTACACTGTACAATACTAGGATCCAGCTTAAACCAAAACCCGTTAGTATTAACCGTCCGATCCTGATCCGTGCAATACCGCACGTATCTGATCGAACCCTGCCATATCACCATACGGCCTCTACAGCGTTTCGCCCGAAAACTTGAGCAACTGAATGTGGGGGACTCTAAAGATTCGTCAACACCTTGGTTGTGGATTTAACCACTAGCACGTCAGAGGTATAAGCCAATACGTGACGGGCTACCAGGTATTGACCAAAAGGGACGTCGATGAGCGAACTCATCCTGACACCCTACTGAGCCTGTCAGTGACAATATCAGTACAGTCCGGTCCGTTCGTCTATGAGTATCGCATGGCGGGCCTTGGGGGTTGGTAAAAGTCAGACCCCCAAAAGCGGTACAAGTCGTGTCAGAGATCAATTCAGAACACCCTGAGATACTACTGGAATACCTACCAGCAAATCTCCTGCCTTGACCAAGGACTTTTTATGTTCTGGCTCTCCTAGACACAGCGCGACCTCACCCTCAATACCGGGAGAGACAAACCCCCGAAGATCCGCTCACTGCCTCCATGTGGCTCGGGACTGTACCCAACTAAAACCTGTTTGCACGTCTCCTTTGAGCGTGGTAGGGTAGTAATCAAAGTACAGTGGGAACTCACACGAGAAAAATGACGATCCTCAGGTCGATGAACTAACCTGTACACATGTCACCAGGGAACTGCTATCTGACGTCAGGTATAAGACCAACTAGCATGTTCCCGGCGAGTCATGTCCGGTGTACTCATAACCCAATGAGCACCTGTATACATCTTAGGTGAACCAACTGACACCAGTGGCTTGTGAGACCGGCCACCGCCCCTCGTCGGGGTCTCGAAAGTATACACTAGTCTACTCTGGAGTATCGATACCCTGTCTCGAAACTCCCACGACTGGGACCTTTTAAGGATGTGCTTATAGACTACCAGCTCTCACGTATATGATCGCCCTCATACTGCTGGCAGTCAAGCAAGAATCCTAAGGGCTCTATCAACGTGTAATAGCGACCTGTCGGGTCATCTAAATCAGTACACGATGATAAAGGTAAACCAGATGGCATACTATCATCTCGGGTAAGACTATCCTACCGGGATAGGTCCTCCCTCAATCATTGCAATCACGTGCCTGTGATCCAATAATTGACTCTGATGGCACTATCTCCAACACTACTACCTGTTTGCACGACTCAGTAGAGCCGTGGTAGGGTAGTAATCTAAGAACAGTGGGAACACACTCGAGACGAAGTGACAGTGTCAAGTCAGCGGACTAAGCTGTACTCATGTCACCTGGGAACTTTTAACTGACGATAGGTATAATACCAACCAACAATTCCCGACGAGTCATGTCCAGTGTACTCGTAACCTAACGAGCACCTGCATACTATCTCCAGCACGACGTACTGATGGCTGTGGGACAGACCATCTCCCCTGCTGGGAAGAGAAGCGTATGCACCAGTCTACTCTGGAGTATCGATGCCCTGTCTCGATAATCCTACGACTAGGGACTAAAATAAGGATGTGCTTATAGACTACCCAACCCCCACTAGTGTGATCGCCATCACAACGCCGGTAGTTAAGCAAAGATCCTAAGGTCTCCATCAATACATATTAGCTATATGTCAAAAGAAACATATACCCATATTAAGATAAAAACAAACCAAGTAGCATACTACTATATCGAGCAAGACAGTCGTAAACCCGTATATATATATATATATATATATATATATATATATATATCTTAAGCCTCCAAAATGTATTATATAAACTAGTATTATACAATAATGACCTCTAGGGCATACATATCTAACAGTCTCAATCAAGCATCATTTTCTTTCCCTGGATCGGACTCCGCATCCTCGATCTAGCATCCATCCCCTTCATCGAATAGGACCCCGCTTCCTCGAACACAGTATAAATTGATCATCGTGGTCTAAAGCCTCGGATATAAAAGTGCTTATGATTTCAAGCTCTTTACTCATAGATTTAGTGGTGTAAGATATATTTTATAGAAAAAACATTAAAGTTGCTATCATCGGATGAAACTGAAAATTGATGTATATGATAGGATCTTTTGTGTCCGTAAATCTTAGAACATTTAGATTTATACGAATGGTATTATTGATCATCCATAGAAAGTATGAAAAAGATTTGACCACCATGAGATGTTTTATTTAGGAATTGTTTTTGTACAAGAGAATCTTATTAGTGATATACAAAACAAAAATAAATCTACCGATATTAACAAAATATTTCCAGAATAGAATAAAAATTAGAAGTTAATCATAGAGAGAAATATAACTAAGTTAGGAGATTTAAAAGAAATACAAAAATATTAAGATTTTTTAAAATAAAAAAGAATTTGAGGAGCAAGGAAAAACCCTCAATTGTTTTTGGTATTCAATAATCATCTTTAATCTGATATTTAAAAAATAAAAAGATAGCTCCCCTCAACACCAACAAAATTTGTACTCTCTCTTAATAATCACAATATTAAACAGTAAACAAATAACCATTTGATCACAGGATGGGAATTCTCCAACTAATTTAGTCTGACCTAGTTAGAGTTAGTTAAGATCAAACAGTATTTTTGCACATGCGATACACATAGGAAAGAAAGTTTGTATTGTATTTTAGAATAAATATTAGTTTGCTTTTCTAGTGCAATTGATATAGAAGTTTTGATTTCAATTCATTATAATGATGATAAAGGTTAAATTTCAAGTTGATACCATGAATTTTAGTTACTTTACTCTAAACTATCTAAGCTATCGTGAACTTATTTAGCCTATATTCTAATAGGATTTGGTTCAGTGACGTCGCCGGGAGCATTCTAACAGGATGGATGAAGGAAAACTAGGCTCTTCAGGTTCTCTTATATTTTGTATGCGTGTATTTTAAGATTCAAGCCAGTGACCTCTCACTTCTCTCACTTCTCAAGGTCAAAATACATGCGATTAGACGGTTATTTTAGTTGCTCAATGTGTCGACGAGGAACTGTATTTGAGAGCCACAGTCCACTGCTCAAAGCCCATTCTTTAATTTGGGCGGCTGTATGAGTTTAATTATTTATATAGGGCCTTAACATAATGGACCTAATATAGCCTGTTGATTTCTTTCAAATGAGTTGGATGATGCGCTTGGATTTTTGCTCTATCCTTATATTTTTTTTGATAAATTCAAAATAATATCTTATAGTTTTGTATCATAGTCTTGGATTCGCAAGAAAAGACCTCGTGTGCTTGCACCAAGTTTATTATAGTTGATAACTTAGATCTAATTCGATAATAGTGCTTTGTATGTGCAAAAATAAATAAGGCTTTTGTGATGGAGACCGTGGGGACCAACAATTTTTCAATAATAATAGCAATTATTTAAAAAATTTAACTTAAATAACTTGGGTAGAATTAAAAACTCATGCTTTTAAGCCGATTGAAGGTGGCAAAATACAAAAGCTTACTTGGAGAAAGTTGCATTATTCTTAGGGATAGGAGAAAAAGATAAAAACCGTCTGGCCAATCAAAAAATCAACAATTTATCAAATTTTTCTTTACGGTTGACGATGTTCATTTTGATTAACATATTTTGAGACATGCTGGTAAATAAATTATCTTTACTGTTATAATGCAAACACAGAAAGAGCGTAGCAGTTTCGATTTCAATTTCAAACGAAAATGCAAAAAAAATAAGAAGAAAGACTCTATTATTAGCCACACTTTTTTTCCCCATTTTACAAATAACAAATTGAAGGAAATTTCCATGTTATGTTAACCACTAGCTTTTTTCTCTACTGTAATCATTTACTCCTCTTCCTATAACTACTGTTTCCTCTCTTTTTCATATTTATCACAAGTGCTTAGATTCCAATTTATTCTAGTGGAAATAACTGGTGCGCACGTGCAGAACTAACAAATCCTTTTTTTTTTTTGATACCTTATCAATTTAATGACGTCCATGACACACGTGTCGTAGCCCTAGTTGATATAACTTAAAGATTTGTGAAGCTGATAATAATTTTTTTTTATATCCGAAAATTTGATTTGGATTTTCTGTAACAAAATCTGATTTGACTTTTAATCATCAATTTGATTTGGTCTTCATAAAAATAAGAAATGCACTGATTTATTTATCTTAAGAATATTTCCTTTTGTTTCAGAAAATATTGGTATCACGAATTTTGATTTGATACTTTATACCAAAATTTTCGACATAACATGATGAAAAAAAATAAACTCAAATTTGTGTTTAAGAGTAGAATAGAGAGAGATAGATAGATAGATATAGACAACAGATATATAAATATAGTTTGATAGGTGGATATACATTAGATATTGATGATGATTGTATGTGGGAATTTCCCAGATTACGATACGTAACAAGTGACGTGTCGTCCACGTAAACCCGCTAAATTCCTGAGGATTACGAAGCTGGAATAAATATGATGCATTGAGGACATTCCACGACGCCTTGCCTCCGAGGCTGCACCAGACCTTTTAAGAAGACCTCCTCGGAGTACCTTCCCCTTCTGCTGATCGCCAGCTAATAGCTCGTCTCTAAGCTATTTGTCACGACCCAAATGTGGAATGTAACCGGCACTTAAATCACGCAACGTCTAAAAGCGTAACATAATTCAAGTAATCCGAAAACCCAGAATCTAAACTGTAAGTGAGGGTAGAGTGGTAAAAATCTTTGTTTAAAATATTAATTTCTAAAGTAGAAGAATTATATCAAAACCTTTTTGAAGATCGAGTTATTGTAAAAATTTCGACAACATAGTGCGAAAAAATAAGGAAATAAGAAAGGAAAACAACATCCAAAATAAAAACATAAAAGCCGGCCCACACGAGCACGACACCCAGAGTCAGATATAATACAAGTCTCTCTATCTCGTCTCTAAGTCAAATATATAAGTGGTAGATGGAATATACTAGATACAAAGAGAAAATGTACAAGGTAGAAGACAAAAGAATACTCGTAACCCACCAATAAAATATCACGTCCAAAAAGTAGTAGCAAAAGTAGTAGTAGTGTGTCCCGCCGTGACTACACTGACGGATCGACCGTGCAAGACACTGTGGCACAACGGGGGTGAGTTTCCAGCTCGTGAGTAGTAAGTAATATCATAAGTGGCAATCGCAAGTATATACATGCCAGCGACAAATCTTAAGCATGAATTTTTGATGCAGCGTACTAGTATAGATGCAACATGAATAAGTGAGCGAGGTATGAAAATCTAGAGTGTAGAAACTATAAGATACTGAATATGTCATAGTGAATTCAATATGGTAGAACAAAAAATATCATCAATAAAACAACATAAAACCTGTGTCAAATATTGACATTAAAAATCTCAATATCTCCGGCGTCGTCTCTCAGATTGGCCCTCAAATCCATCTGATCATATGACTCCGGTCGGTATCCTCCGGATATCAGCCGAGCCAAACAATCACCGATAGGTATTGTTCACCTGTCAGGCTCAATGTCTCTCTATACGATTTTCTTGTCCCAGGATACCTTACCGGGTCCGTCATGTACCCGCAGACGGTACCTCCTCTCTCCTTAAATCGGGTATACACATAACTCAGAACTGAGAAAACTCATGGTAGATACCACATATCATATCAAGAGAAACCGCGTTTTTAAAACAATCACAAGTTTTCAAAATGTACATGCGGGTTCTCAAATCCAGAAATCTCATGAAAACAGAAATCTCACAAAACATTATAATATATGAATATGGCGATGATAGCAAATATACATGGTATTAATATGATGCAAGCTAGATGAATAACGCGAGGATCTTGTAAGTCCATGCTACCTCTCCCGGTACTTTCGGGCATGCGGAATTTGAGGAAAAACAATTTTCTAGAGGTGGTAACATGGACTCAAAACCGGATCTTTGTTAAACATCTAACTAACAACCTAATTAGGAGTTGTTAACTACTCGGTTAGGGGGTTATACCTTTCTTTCTTGAACTCCTTCGTCTTCAAGCCTCGATGGTTGTCCGGATCGGCTTCACTCCATCGTCTCCTTGCGCCGAAGATAGATCCACCTGAAAGCTTCTACCTTTGGCTTCTTCTTCGGTCTTTGAAGAAACTAGTTCACTCGGTTTGCTAAACCTTGTGAACTAGAGTGAGTAGAGGAGAGTGTGTTGGGATTTTCTCTATAGTTCTTGGTTCTCAACACATGAGACAAGTGAACTATAGACAAAAGAGAGAGAGAACAAGAGGAAGGAGATGAGAGCTCAAGAACAAGAGAGAGAATGAAAATGATAGAATGAGCAAGACTTTTCTCACTTGGCTCTCATAATCCAAAACCATCATCACAAAAATAGTAATCAAGTATTGTGTAAATGGTTTAAGTCAAAATGGCTATATCATTTCATGCACTCATATTGCACAAGAGAACAAGCAAGTAAAAAGTCTTTGCCATGAAATGATAGCCATTGTCATCATGATGGTCAACTAGTCCAACCTAGTCAACCGGTCAACAAAGTCAACAAGTCAACAAAGTCAACCCCTCAACAACCATGTCACCACAATACTTAATTAATATTATTGTTAATTACATATCATATTCTCATTAGGGTTGAGCAAAAAGTCAATAGTCAACAGTCAACGGTCAACAACCCTAATGAGAATTCTCTGCCTTTGTCTCTCCGTCAACTGTGCATACACACCCGCATTCGCGTTCCGAGGAACACGAATACATACTGGATAAAATCAATCCCAAAACGTACACTAGGATCTGGCTTAAACCAAAGCCCGCTAGTGTTAACTGTCCGGACACTGTACGTGCACTGTTAGTGTATATGCCCTAGGGGCCATTATTGTATCATACTAGCATGTATATTACTTAATGGAAGCTTGGGATATTCACAGTTGTATATAACAGTCTTGCTAAACATAATAGTATGCTACTTGGTTTGAGTCTACTTTAATATGTGCATATGTTTATTGCAACGTATCACTTATACATATTAGTAGAGCCCATAGGATCTTTGCTTGATTACCAGCGTCGTGATGGCAATCACACTAGTGGGGGCTGGGTAGTCTGTAAGCAA
Organism: Agapanthus africanus; assembly: GCA_030015575.1. Lineage (NCBI taxonomy): Eukaryota > Viridiplantae > Streptophyta > Magnoliopsida > Asparagales > Amaryllidaceae > Agapanthus > Agapanthus africanus. Next base: position 252,529,791 of record CM057337.1, on the reverse strand, counting down.
CATCCTATACAGGTCCCTGGTCGTTGGATTATCGAGATAGGGCATCGATATTCCGGAGTAGACTAAGTGTATACGCTTCTCATTCCAGTTGGGGAGATGGTCTGTCCCACAGCCATCAGTACGTCGTACTAGAGATAGTATACAGGTGCTCGTTAGGTTACGGGTACACCGGACAGGACTCGCCAGGGAACTGATTGGTTGGTATTATACCCATCGTCAGTTAACAGTTCCCAGGTGACATGAGTACAGCGTAGTCCGCAGACTTGACACTGCTACTTCGCCTCGAGTGTGTCCCACTGTTCTTAGATTGCTACCCTACCACGGCTCAAAGGAGTCGTGCAAACAGGTAGCAGTTGGGTGCAGTCCCGAGCACTTGGAGGCAGTGGCGGTTAGATAGGATTCGTCTCTCCCGGTATTGGGAGTTGATATCGCACTGTGTCAGAGAACCATTATGCAAAGTCCCTGGCCAGGGCAAGCGAGATATACTGGTAGGTTCCAGTAGCTTCTCAGGGCGTAATGGGCTTCGCTCCGACACGACTTATACAGCTATTAGGAGACTGACGCTTGCCGCCCCCTAGGCTTGATATGCGATAGTCTTAGACGAACAGACCGGACTGTACGGAGATTGTCACATCAGGCTCAGTAGGGGTTCGAGATGGTTTTCCTCATTGGCCTTCTTATCGACATCTACCTGGGGACCGTTACGTACAGCTAGTGCCGCTTGCGGTCTGTGGTTAAACCCACTGCCAGTGTAGTGTCGAGTCTTTAGAGTCCCACACAGAGAGTTTCCCTGGTCCAGGCGAAACGATATAGAGGTCGTATGGTTTTACGACAAGGGTTCGGATGCGTACGTGTGTTTACGCACGTACGACTTTTCGGACAGTTTATACTAGCCGGTTTTGGTTTAATCCAGTTTCTAGTATCGGGTTATTGGATTTATACAGTCTAAAGTTTTTCCGTGTTTTCACGGATTATAGGGGCATTCTCGTAATTTGTCGGGAACCTTCTAGAAGAGTGGTGACTAAGGGGTTAAGGTGGCATGAGCATTAATTGATTAATGACTCATTTGTATGATTCATCCTTTGCACTTAATGACTCATTAATGAGATAATGAGTCATATGATGAATCACACAAGGTGAATGCATCAACCATAATGATTAAATCATTTATTTATTTATTTGATTAAATTGTTATGGTTGTTATATTCAAAATGAGTTCATTATTCTTTTCATTCTCATCTTCTCCTTCTCTCTCCTCAAGCTCACTCTCTCTTGAAACCCTAACCCTAACCTCTCATGTGTTGAGATCAAGGGTTAGCTAGACTAAAACATCCATAACCTCACTCTATATCCCCTAGGTAGCTTAGATTAGCACTTCGAGCAACCTAGTTATCTCAAGTTTGAGATTTAGCTTGGCGTAGGAGCTTTCGGGTGGATCGTCTTTGATTCGAGGAGGCCGTGAAGTTGCCGATGTTCCAAGGAGCCTACGAGGAGTGGAGGACAGCGATGAAGACCCGAAGGACATGTAACGTGAGGTATAACTCCGGTACCTAGTAGTTAAACCTCTAGTATAACGTTAGCAATGGTTTAGATTACGATTCATGCGCTCAAGTCCGTGTTACGAAGCTTTGATAATCGTTTTTCATATATTCCGCCTCCCCGCAAGTTAGTGGGGTGCGTGACATGGACTTACAGTGGTATCAGAGCCAACTAAACCATTACTAGCTTGTTAGCAACTGATTAGAAGTTCGATCGACGGAAAACACCGAAAACAAAACCCTAATCCTTAACAGTTTCTGTAAATTTTAAAAGTGTCGCAAAATTTTTTTGACATACCTTAAAATTCACAGCAGGGAATTGTAAGAAATCTGGGAAAATTCGAGGAAGCAAATCGACTAAACGGCCGCAGAACCGCGGCCAAATGGTGCTTTTGGCCGCGATTCCGCCGCCGAGTCAACGCCGAGTTGACTCGGAGTTTCGCAGTAATTCTTATTTTTTTGTGTTTTGTTTTCCTGTATATACTGTTTCTGCCCAGGTTGCCTCTGTGATGATTTGCTTTTGGGGTAGACACGGAATTTGGTATTCGATCGATGTTCTAAGATATTTGCTAACTGGGTTTTTATCTGTAATGTTTAATGTGTTCGTAAACCTCCCCTAACTGCTAGTATGTCGGTTGGCAGGGGGTTGCACATTTCTGAAATGTTTACTGTTTGTGTATATGAACTGTATTGGACTGTTGTGATGATTAGCCGGGGGTTTGAGATGTATTTAATATTCATTCAATGTAAATGTAATTTGATGTAATATTCTTTTGCGGGGCACATCCAGGTTGCGGTTGTAGCCACCGTTGTATTATTTCTTTTTACTGTTTTTTGCTCCTAGGATAGACCCAAGGTGGGGTACACAAACTACCGGGTATTTTGAAGTGTTGAGGCAGACCGCTTCACTTCTGGTACTTGGCGGGTAGTTTGCCGTACCCGTAGGGGTCTAGGGTGGGGTAATGGCAATTCATCACAACTGTGTAATCCGTCTTTTATTGCAGGCTCAAAGCAAATGCGGATTGCTAATAAATCCAATAAAGTTCATCTGTGATCTGGAATGCTTATTATTGCGTCTGACGAATGTACAATATCTATATATGATAGCTATTAGACGTCACTTATGTTTTACACCCGCGCTAGCCCAGCCCCCGCTCTGTCGTTAGTTAAGTAACCTAACGGGTGATGACGGGACCCCGTGGCGAATGCGGATGGCATAAGAGGACGTTATATTTTCGTTGTTTTCTGCAATGATAGGTTAATGATGGGACGCATTATTATGCAAAGAAAATAAACCAAAGTTGAATCGTTGGAACAAATTTAAAAGAAACCGATCGGTTATTTTAAAAGATCAGAATTTTTAATTGCGGAGCTTTAACCACTCCTTTTAAAAAGTATCAGGTTCCTTCGATTATATCAAGTTCACTACGTTCACGGTTTTGCCAAAATCATTCGTAGCCCTCCGTCATTTCATATAGATAGTCAGTAGTATTCAAGCTGTGTTTGTTGACTAAAGTCAAGGCACAGTGTTTGGTAGCTGTTGGATATTTATATGCAGCATAGATAGATGCGTTGGTTTGGGACAGTCGTATTACCTTGTTGACTAAAGTCAAGGGTATGTACGGGTGGGTTCAAATTAACCTGGACAATGACGGGTAGAACTTGACATGTGACTTATGATTTGTTGACTAAAGTCAAGGTCATAAGAGTATGGGGCAAAAATCCACATCGGGAATTTCTAAAGAAACTGAAATTTGCAGAGAGAGCATACCATTTTGGAGTTTGATGAATGTTGGTAGGATTCCTTCAACATTATCATACGATGATATTTTGGATCCCGATCCTAGTGTGAGTACATGCTACTTATCAGGAGATTCGTCACTTAACGATCAATGCTATAAACCAAGTAGGTGCCAAGAAAGGTGTCAGCGGGGTTACGCCCCAGAGAAAAGAGGTTATTTAATTAAGGAACTTAGCGAAAGCGTTGGAAAACCTCCCTCGAAGTATCGACACTAGCCTGGCTGAACGGTTAAGCAAGTATTGTACGGTGAGAATTGTCCTGGCTAATTCTTCTTTTATGGTTTGAGGAAGGATTCGAGAAACAGTGGGAGCCATCCTGTTTAGATAAACTTAAAATCAATCTAAACTTGCAACAGCATCATGCTAAAATGTTTTCTTCTCTCTCTCTTAATTGCAGCGACCTTGTGACCACACATAGGTTACATCTAGATAACAAATTGACTGAATCTGACTTATATGACTGGCAAAGGTCTGTCCAGATGTCCATTGGTTATAACAAGCTGGACCACCCTATTACTACTCAAGATCCCGCCGTCCCAGGTCCAGTTTCCACTGTTGCGGATATGGATATCCGTCAGACAAGGGAAAAAGATAAAGCAAAAGCTAAATGCCTCGTGTTAGCTTCAGTTGATGGTGTATACCAGAAGCAGCACGAGAAGAAGGACTTAGTTTCCATCTTTCTCCATAATAAAGATTTATATGGAGAGCAATCTCATATCACTAGATATGAAACCTCGAACGAATTAATTCAAGCGAGGTTAGCTGACGGGTCATCTGTAAGGGAAAACGTCCTTACAATGACTAGCTGTATTGATGAGCTCCAGGACCTAGAGACCGCGTTGGGAAACGAGTCAAAAACTGACTTGATTCTACAGTCTCTGCCTCCTACCCTGAAGGAAACCAGGGAAGGAGAAGGAAAGAGAAAGGCAATAGTTTCGGGACTGGATATAGTAAAAGAGGGACATTCCTATTGTTACAAGAATGAACATTGGCAGAATGATTGCAGGGCTTTAGAAGCCAGTAACCAGAATGAGAAGCATGTTGTGGCTTCAGCCTCAAGTGTGTTTGTTATTGAGAACTGTATGTCAGTTAACCCTACTTCCTGGGTATTGGATACCGGGTCAGGAACTCACATCTGTAATTCATTACAGACTCTGAGAAACCGTAGGGTTATCGGGATAGGTGATATGACCCTCACGGTTGCTAACGGAATGAGCATGAACGCTGAATCCGTAGGGGAATATCATCTTGGACTGACAACTGGGCAGATATTGATTCTGCGTAACTGTTTTTATGTACCAGGTACGAGTTGTAATATCATATCTGTACCCTTACTTTCTAAGGAAGGATATGATTTTGCTTTTACAAGAGATGTGGTTCACATCCACCTAAATCAAGATTTGATTGGGTCAGGTACATTAGAAAACGGAATATACGTATTAAATCAAGCTCAGGTTTTCAGTGTCCAGAACATACTTAAAAGAAAGTCTCCGGAAATAAATCAGGCTTTCTTATGGCATTATAGACTAGGTCACATCAATGAGAGAAGGTTGACTAAGTTACATGGAGAAGGATATTTGAATCCATTCGAATATCAATCTTATGCTACTTGTGAATCTTGTCTCATGGGAAAGATGACAAAGACTCCGTTTACTGGACACGGAGTAAGAGCAAGCGAGCTCTTGTGACTCGTACACAGTGACGTGTGCGGTCCAATGTCTACACATGCGCAAGGTGGTTATTCCTACTTCATTACTTTTACGGATGATTTCTCTAGATATGTATATATCTTCTTAATGTAGCATAAATCCGAGGCCTTTGAGAAATTCCAAGAATACAAGAATGAAGTAGAAAAACAAACCGGCAAAAGTATCAAGACACTGAGATCTGATCGAGGTGGTGAATACTTAAGTGCCGAGTTCCTAGGTTACTTAAAAGAGAATGGAATTCTCTCTCAGCTTACTCCTCCATACACACCACAACATAACGGTGTATCGGAGAGACGGAACCGAACCCTATTGGATATGGTACGTTCCATGATGAGTAACGCTGAGTTGCCGCGATCATTCTGGGGATATGCACTAGAATCAGCTGCATATCTTTTAAACCGAGTTCCAACCAAGACTGTGCCTACCACACCATATCAGATGTGGAGTGGGAAGAAACCCTGTCTTAAGTACCTTAAGACATGGGGATGTCCAGCTTTTGTAAAGAAGCAAAATGCGGATAAGCTCGAGGCACACTCAGTACAGTGTAAGTTTGTGGGATATCCAAAGAACTCCATGGGATATTGTTTCTATTACGCAGAGGAACAAAAGGTCTTTGTTTCTCAACATGCCCGCTTCTTGGAAACTGAGTTTTTAGAAAATCAGAAGAGTGGGAGCGCAATAGAACTGGAAGAAATTCCAGAACCACAAGCTATTACTGAAACCTTGGTAGAACGAGAAGGTTCAGGAGAACAGGACATCCCGACGCCACTCCGCAGGAGTAGTAGGCAATCTCATCCGCCCGAGAGATACTACGGTTTTCTCATAGACGGGGATAGAGAGGATTGCACTATTGATTATGATGAGCCTACTAGCTTCCAGTAAGCCATTCAGAGCGGTGACTCAGTAAAATGGCTGGATGCAATGCGGACCGAAATGGAGTCCATGTACACCAACAAAGTATGGACTTTGGACATTGCTCCAGATGGGGTAAAACCCGTAGGATGCAAATGGATCTTCAAAAAGAAGATTGGTGTAGATAGACAGGTTGAAACCTATAAAGCTAGACTTGTTGCAAAGGGTTTCCGTCAAAGACCTGGTTTGGACTATGACGAAACCTTTTCTCCAGTGGCTATGCTTAAATCTATTCGGGTCATTTGTATGATTCATCCTTTGCACTTAATGACTCATTAATGAGATAATGAGTCATCTGATGAATCACACAAGGTGAATGCATCAACCATAATGATTAAATCATTTATTTATTTATTTGATTAAATTGTTATGGTTGTTATATTCAAAATGAGTTCATTATTCTTTTCATTCTCATCTTCTCCTTCTCTCTCCTCAAGCTCACTCTCTCTTGAAACCCTAACCCTAACCTCTCATGTGTTGAGATCAAGGGTTAGCTAGACTAAAACATCCATAACCTCACTCTATATCCCCTAGGTAGCTTAGATTAGCACTTCGAGCAACCTAGTTATCTCAAGTTTGAGATTTAGCTTGGCGTAGGAGCTTTCGGGTGGATCGTCTTTGATTCGAGGAGGCCGTGAAGTTGCCGATGTTCCAAGGAGCCTACGAGGAGTGGAGGACAGCGATGAAGACCCGAAGGACATGTAACGTGAGGTATAACTCCGGTACCTAGTAGTTAAACCTCTAGTATAACGTTAGCAATGGTTTAGATTACGATTCATGCGCTCAAGTCCGTGTTACGAAGCTTTGATAATCGTTTTTCATATATTCCGCCTCCCCGCAAGTTAGTGGGGTGCGTGACATGGACTTACATGCACAAGTGCACGGATGTGACCGGACCCTGTCGCAAAACCATGCGACCTCTACTCTTTTGCCTAAAGGCGAATAGCTTTCTGTGTGGGACTCTAAAGACTCGACACTACGCTGGCAGTGGGTTTTACCACAGACCGCAAGCGGCACTAGCTGTGCGTAACGGTCCCCAGGTAGATGCCGACAAGAAGACTGACGAGGTGAAACCCATCTGAACTCCTACTGAGCCTGAATGTGACAATCTCCGTACAGTCCGGTCTGTTCGTCTGATACATCGCATGGCGGGCCTAGGGGGGCGGTAAACGTCAGTCCCCTAATAGCGGTACAAGTCGTGTTGGAGTGAAGCCCAATACACCCTGAGATAACACTGGAAGCCTACCAGTATATCTCGCTTGCCCTGGCCAGGGACTACTCGTGTAATGGCTCTCCTAGACACAGCGAGATGTCAACCCCCAATACCGGGAGAGACGAATCCTGTCTAACCGTCACTGCCTCCAAGTGCTTCGGGACTGCACCCAACTACTACCTATTTGGACGACTCCTTTGAGCCGTGGTAGGGTAGTAATCAAAGTACAGTGGGAACACACTCGAGGCGAAGTGACAGTGTCAAGTCAGCGGACTAAGCTGTACTCATGTCACCTGGGAACTGATAACGGACGATAGGTATAATACCAACCGGTCAGTTCCCGACGAGTCCTGTCCAGTGTACTCGTAACCCAACGAGCACCCGCATACTATCTCCCGTACGACGTACTGATGGCTGTGGGACAGACCATCTCCCACTCTGGGATGAGAAGTGCATGCGCTAGTCTACTCCGGAGTATCGATGCCCTGTCTCGATAGTCCTGCGACTATGGACCTGCATAAGGATGTGCTTATAGATTACCCAGCCCCCACTAGTGTGACTTCCATCACAACGCTGGTAATCAAGCAAAGATCCTAAGGGCTCCACTAATGCGTATAGGTGATATAATAAAATAAACACATGTACACATTGAAGTAGAAACAAACCAAGTAGCATACTACTATTTTGAGCAAGATTGTTTATACAAGGTGAATATCCCAAGCTTCCATTAAGTAATATACAAACTAGTATGATACAGTAAAGGCCTCTAGGGCATATACACTAACAATCTCCCACTTGCACTAAGGCCATGTACTGGCGTATCGAAGACCTATTATCTCGATCACCCGCTCGAACTGAGTCTGGGGCAAGGCCTTGGTGAATGGATCTGCAGTGTTATCTTCTGAAGCAACCCTCCGAACCTCGATCTCCTGGCGATCCATGATCTCTCTGATCAGGTGATACCGCCTCAAGATGTGTCTGGATCTCTGATGGGACCTGGGTTCCTTTGCTAAAGCTATAGCCCCGTTGTTGTCGCAATACAGAGGTATTGGATCAACAATGGACGGAACCACCTGAAGTTCTTTCAAGAACTTCCTTATCCAGACAGCTTCTTTTGCGGCATCAGATGCAGCGATGTATTCTGCTTCCATCGTCAAGTCTGCAACGGTTTCCTGATTGGAACTCTTCCAACACACCGCCCCTCCATTGAGGGTAAAGACAAAACCCGACATGGACTTGGAATCATCCTTGTCACTCTGGAAGCTGGAGTCAGCAAAGGCCTCGATCTGGAGGTCTTTTCCGCCATACACCAAGAACATCTCTTTAGTCCTTCTCAGGTACTTGAGAATGTTCTTTACCGCTATCCAGTGTTTCTCCCCAGGGTTTGACTGATACCGGCTTACCATACTCAGTGCATAAGCTACATCCGGTCTGGTACATAACATCGCATACATTATAGAGCCTACTGCAGAAGCGTAGGGTATAATAGACATGCGATCCCTCTCCAAATCAGTCTTGGGAGACATCTCTTTAGAAAGGGTGATCCCGTGACAAGCTGGTAGGTTACCGTGCTTGGAATCTTCCATACTGAATCTTTTCAGTATGGTGTCGATGTACCTGGACTGTGAAAGTCCTAATATCCTATTGGATCTATCACGATGGATCCGGATCCCCAGGATGTATGAGGCATCACCCAGGTCTTTCATGGAGAACCTGTGTGACAAGAACCCCTTGACAGATTGTAGCATAGGAACGTCATTTCCTATTAAGAGAATGTCATCCACGTACAAAACGAGGAATACTACAGTTCTCGCTACAAATCTACTATAGATGCATGGTTCATCTGGATTTTTGATAAAGCCAAATCCCTTGACCGTCTCATCAAAACAGATGATCCAACTCCGCGATGCCTGCTTTAGTCCCTAGATGGACTTAAGCAACTTGCACACCTTTCCGCTGCTCCTACTCTGAATGAAACCCTCTGGTTGGTCCATATAGACACACTCCTCTAAATTTCCATTTAGAAAAGCGGTCTTTACGTCCATTTGCCAGATCTCATAATCGTGGAAGGCAGCAATGGCAAGAAGGATCCGAATGGATTTCAGCATAGCCACTGGAGAAAAGGTTTCGTCATAGTCCAAGCCAGGTCTTTGACGGAAACCCTTTGCAACAAGTCTAGCTTTATAGGTCTCAACCTGTCCATCTACACCAATCTTCCTTTTGAAGATCCACTTGCATCCTACGGGTTTTACCCCGTCTGGAGCAATGTCCAACGTCCATACCTTGTTGGTGTACATGGACTGCATTTCGGTCCGCATTGCATCCAGCCATTTTACCGAGTCAACGCTCTGAACGGCCTGCTGGAAGCTAGTAGGCTCATCATAATCTATGATGCAATCCTCTCTATCCCCGTCTATGAGAAAACCGTAGTATCTCTCGGGCGGATGAGACAGCCTACTACTCCTGCGGAGCGGCGTAGGAATGTCCTGTTCTTTTGAACCCTCTGGTTCCACTAAGCTTTCAGTAATAGCTCGTGGTTCTGGAATTTCTTCCAGTTCTACTGCGCTCCCACTAATTTCCTTTTCTAAGAACTGGTGTTCTAGAAAGTGGGCATGACGAGAAACAAAAACCTTTTGTTCCTCTTCGCAATAGAAGAAATATCTCTTGGAGTTCTTTGGATATCCCACGAACTTGCACTGTACTGAGTGTGCCTCGAGCTTGTCCGCATGCTGCTTTTTGAGAAAAGCTGGACTTCCCCGTGTCTTAATGTGATTAAGATAGGGTCTCTTCCCACACCACATCTCATATGGTGTAGTAGGCACAGTCTTAGTGGGAACTCGGTTCAAAAGGTATGCAGCTGATTCTAGCGCATACCCCCAGAATGATCGCGGTAACTCAGCGTTACTCATCATGGACCGTACCATATCCAATAGGGTTCGGTTCCGTCTCTCCGATACACCGTTATGTTGCGGAGTGTATGGTGGAGTAAGCTGAGAGAGAATTCCGTTCTCTTTTAAATAGTCCAGGAACTCGGCACTTAAGTATTCTCTACCTCGATCCGATCTTAGAATCTTGATACTTTTGCCGGTTTGTTTTTCTACTTCATTCTTATATTCCTGGAACTTTCCAAAGGCTTCGGACTTATGTTTCATTAAGAAGACATAACCGTACCTTGAAAAGTTATCCGTAAAAGTAATGAAGTAAGAATAACCGCTTCGCGCATGTATAGACATTGGACCGCACACGTCGCTGTGTACGAGTCCCAAGAGCTCGCTCGCTCTTACTCCGTGTCCAGTGAACGGAGTCTTTGTCATCTTTCCTTTGAGACAGGATTGACAAGTGGCATACGATTGATATTCGAATGGATTCAAATATCCTTCTGTATGTAACTTCGTCAACCTTCTCTCATTGATGTGACCCAGTCTACAATGCCATAAGAAAGTCTGATTTATTTCCGGAGACTTTCTTTTGTGTGTATTCTGGACATTGAAAATTTGTGGTTGGTTTAATACGTATATACCATTGCTCAATGTACCTGACCCAATCAGAACTTGATTAAGGTGAATGTTTACAACATTACTTACAAACGCAAATTCATAACCTTCTTTAGAAACTAAAGATACAGAAATGATATTACAAGTTGCGTTGGGTACAAAAAAGCAATTACGCAAAACCAAAACATGTCCATCTGACATTCCTAGGTGATAGTCCCCCACGGCCTTAGCATCCATGCTAGCTCCGTTTGCAACTCTGAGGGTCATGTCACCTGCCTTGAAAACCCTACGGTTTCTCAACGCCTGCAAAGAATTACAGATATGAGATCCTGATCCGGTATCCAATACCCTGCAAGTAGAGTTTATTGAAAGACAGTTTTCAATAACATACACACCTGAAGCTGAAGCCGCAACCTGCTTCAATTCCTGTGTCCTGGCTTTCCAAGCCCTGCAATCATTCTTCCAGTGTCCTTTCTTATGACAATAGAAGCATTCTTCTTTATCCACAAGCTGCCCCGCTTTCTTTGTTGCTTTTGCTTTTCCCTTCGTATCCACTTTACTAACACCACCCCTTGGTTTGGCGGGGGCTTTCTTCTTCTTTCCCTTGGCTTTCGCCTTGGACCTAGAAGAGGAAGATCCTCCTACAAACAAAGTGGATGTTTCCCTACCTTTCTGTAGGGTGCCCTCTGCACTCCTCAGCATGTTGAGGAGTTCTGAAAGTTCAACTTTTTTTTCTTGTAAGTTGAAGTTCAGGATAAACTGGGCGTAAGTGGAAGGAAGGGACTGGAGAATCAAGTCCGTATAGAGCTCGTTCTCTAACGTGGTCCCAAGTTCCGCGAGCTCCTCAATGAAGCCAATCATCTTAAGCACGTATTCCGCTACCGATGATCCGATGGCCAACCTTGCCGAAAATAACTTCTTCGACACTTCGTATCTTGCGATACGAGACTGCTCTCCATACAGTTCTTTTGTATGGAGAAATATGGATTCAAGGTCCATATTCTCGTGCCTCCTCTGATGTTCGTTGTCCATAGAGGCAAGTACGAGGCACTTGGCCTTCGCGCTATCAATCTCCCAAGTCTTACGGATTTCCTTATCCGCGACGCTGGGGTAGGACTTGGGACAGGGGGAGCTTTGGTGGTAAGAAGATACCCCAGCTTGTCGTAAGTGATTGCCATTTTGACATTCCTGAGCCAATCTTTATAGTTTGGCCCTGTCAGTATGTTTTTATCTAGGAGTAACTTAAGTCCAGTTATGTCGATTGGTCGCTGCAATTAGGAGAGAGAAGAAACACTCAGCTTGATGCTCTTGCAAGTTTAGAATGGTTTTTAATTTGTCTAAACAGGATGGCTCCCACTGTTTCTCGAATCCCTCCTCAAACCAAAAAGGAAGAATTAGTCAGGATCAATCTCACCGTACAATACTTGCTTAACCGTTCAGCCAGGCCAGTGTTGGTACTTCGAGGGAGGTTTTCCAACGCTTTCGCGAAGTTCCTTAATTAAATAACCTCTTTTCCCTGGGGGCGTAGCCCCGCTAACACCTTTCTAGACACCTACTTGGTTTATAGCATTGATCGTTAAGTGAGAAATTTCCCGAGGAGTAGCATATACTCACAGTAGGATCGGGATCCAAATATCATCGCGTGACGAAACTGAAGGAATCCTACCAGAATCATCACACTCCAAATGGTATGCAACACTAGCAAGTTTCAGTTCTTTTGAAACTCCCGATGTGGATTTTTGCCCCATGCTCTTATGACCTTGACTTTGGCCAAAATATCATAAGTCACATGTCAAGTTCTACCCGTCATTCTCCAGGTTAATTTGGATCCATCCGTACCTACCCTTGACTTTGGCCAAAATGGTAGTATGACTGTCCCAAACCAACGCATCTATCTATGCTACACATGAATACCCAATAGCTACCAATCACTATGCCTTGACTTTGGCCAACATACACAGCTTGAATACTATTGACCATTCATGTGAAACGACGGAGGGCTACGAATGGTTTTGGCAAAACCGTGAACGTAGTGAACTTGATATAATCGATGGAACGAGATAGCTTTTAAAAGGAGTGGCTCAAGCTCCGCATTTAAAAGTTAGTTTTGAAAAGAACCGAGTGATTTTCCGAAAGTGTTCCAACGACTTTAACTTGGTTTATTTTCTTGCATTAGTTCTTTTAATGCGTGATATTCTTGCATTAGTTCTTTTAATGCGTCCCATCATTTAATCCTACCATTGCAGAAAACAACCAAAATATGACGTACGCTTATGCCATTCGCATTCGCCACGGGGCCCCGTCATTACCCGTTAGGTTACTTAACTAACGACAGAGCGGGGGCTGGGCTAGCGCGGCTGTAAAACATAAGCAACGCCTAAATAATATCATATATAGATATATTGCAATGATAGCCATTTCAGATCACGGATGAAAACATTGGATATACTAGGAACCTGCAATTCGTACGAGCCTATAACGAAAAGCAGATTACACGGTCGCGGTGAATAGCCAAAACCCCACCCAAGACCCTTACGGGTGCGGCAAACTACCCGCCAAGTACCCGAAGCGAAGCAACCTCCCTCATCTCCGTGAGTAGGCCACTCGGCACTTCGGCATACCCGGTAGTTTGTGCACCCCCTCCATGGGTCTATCCTAGGAGCAAAAACAGTAAAAAGAAATTATACAATGACGGCTACAACCCCGACCCGGTTGTGCGGCCATACAAATAATTATTACATCAATTTACAAATTTACATGAATTGAAAGAAAAGAAAAATCTCGTCTCACAACCCCCGGCTATTCACCCGCGACAATCCAATGAATTCATATACACATTCCAATGACATTACAGATCACAGATTTGTATAACCCCCACTAATCGACATATAGCGATTAGTAGACGTTCAATACAAATATCACATCACAGAAAAACCCATCAGCTTAAGTCTTTTAGAAGTTCGATCAAAAATACGGATTTATAGGCCCCAAATACAAAATTTTCGTTCTGGAAAATCTGGGCAGAAAATACATATTCTAAAAATCCCAAAACAACCCTAGAAATACACTGCACCAAATTTGGACCTCGGCCGAGTCAACTCGGCCGCGGAACCGCGGCGGGAGCGTGCTCCCGCCGCGTTTCCGCGGCTCTTTGAACGGTTCGTGGGACCAAATTTGGTGGTTATTCAAACAAAAGCCTGAGCCGATTTTTAAGATGAAAATTATCAACTTTTGAACAGAATAAAAATCGGCAGAAACTTGACAACTCGGGTTCGTTTTGTAACTTTTTCTTTGATCGATCTTCTAGTTACTTTGCTAACATGTTAGATAGAGTTTAACTAGGCTTTGATACCACTGTAAGTCCATGCTACCTCTCCCGGTACTTTCGGGCATGCGGAATTTGAGGAAAAACAATTTTCTAGAGGTGGTAACATGGACTCAAAACCGGATCTTTGTTAAACATCTAACTAACAACCTAACTAGGACTTGTTAACTACTCGGTTAGGGGGTTATACCTTTCTTTCTTGAACTCCTTCGTCTTCAAGCCTCGATGGTTGTCCGGATCGGCTTCACTCCGTCGTCTCCTTGCGCCGAAGATAGATCCACCTGAAAGCTTCTACCTTTGGCTTCTTCTTCGGTCTTTGAAGAAACTAGTTCACTCGGTTTGCTAAACCTTGTGAACTAGAGTGAGTAGAGGAGAGTGTGTTGGGATTTTCTCTATGGTTCTTGGTTCTCAACACATGAGACAAGTGAACCATAGACAAAAGAGAGAGAGAGCAAGAGGAAGGAGATGGGAGCTCAAGAACAAGAGAGAGAATGAAAATGATAGAATGAGCAAGACTTTTCTCACTTGGCTCTCATAATCCAAAACCATCATCACAAAAATAGTAATCAAGTATTGTGTAAATGGTTTAAGTCAAAATGGCTATATCATTTCATGCACTCATATTGCACAAGAGAACAAGCAAGTAAAAAGTCTTTGCCATGAAATGATAGCCATTGTCATCATGATGGTCAACTAGTCCAACCTAGTCAACCGGTCAACAAAGTCAACAAGTCAACAAAATCAACCCCTCAACAACCATGTCACCACAGTACTTAATTAATATTATTGTTAATTACATATCATATTCTCATTAGGGTTGAGCAAAAAGTCAATAGTCAACAGTCAACGGTCAACAACCCTAATGAGAATCCTCTGCCTCTGTCTCTCCGTCAACTGTGCATACACACCCGCATTCGCGTTCCGAGGAACATGAATACATACTGGATAAAACCAATCCCAAAACGTACACTAGGATCTGGCTTAAACCAAAGCCCGCTAGTGTTAACTGTCCGGACACTGTACGTGCACAAGTGCACGGATGTGACCGAACCCTGTCGCAAAACCATGCGACCTGTCGCAAAACCATGCGACCTCTACTCTTTTGCCTAAAGGTGAATAGCTTTCTGTGTGGGACTCTAAAGACTCGACACTACGCTGGCAGTGGGTTTAACCACAGACCGCAAGCGGCACTAGCTGTGCGTAACGGTCCCCAGGTAGATGCCGACAAGAAGACTGACGAGGTGAAACCCATCTGAACTCTTACTGAGCCTGAATGTGACAATCTCCGTACAGTCCGGTCTGTTCGTCTGATACATCGCATGGCGGGCCTAGGAGGGCGGTAAACGTAAGTCCCCTAATAGCGGTACAAGTCGTGTCGGAGTGAAGCCCAATACACCCTGAGATAACACTGGAAGCCTACCAGTATATCTCGCTTGCCCTGGCCAGGGACTACTCGTGTAATGGCTCTCCTAGACACAGCGCGATGTCAACCCCCAATACCGGGAGAGACGAATCCTGTCTAACCGTCACTGCCTCCAAGTGCTTCGGGACTGCACCCAACTACTACCTGTTTGCACGACTCCTTTGAGCCGTGGTAGGGTAGTAATCAAAGTACAGTGGGAACACACTCGAGGCGAAGTGACAGTGTCAAGTCAGCGGACTAAGCTGTATTCATGTCACCTGGGAGCTGATAATTGACGATAGGTATAATACCAACCGGTCAGTTCCCGACGAGTCCTGTCCAGTGTACTCGTAACCCAACGAGCACCCGCATACTATCTCCAGTACGACGTACTGATGGCTGTGGGACAGACCATCTCCCACTCTGGGATGAGAAGCGCATGCGCTAGTCTACTCCGGAGTATCGATGCCCTGTCTCGATAGTCCTGCGACTAGGGACCTGCATAAGGATGTGCTTATAGATTACCCAGCCCCTACTAGTGTGACTGCCATCACAACGCTGGTAATCAAGCAAAGATCCTAAGGGCTCCACTAATGCGTATAGGTGATATAATAAAATAAACACATGTACACATTGAAGTAGAAACAAACCAAGTAGCATACTACTATTTTGAGCAAGATTGTTTATACAAGGTGAATATCCCAAGCTTCCATTAAGTAATATATAAACTAGTATGATACAGTAATGGCCTCTAGGGCATATACACTAACAGATCTATCTATCAATGGGATGCAATGCAAATGCAAGTTATCATGCGAGTTCTATAGTGTACGTGACATAGCAATTACCAATGGTGTGTGTGTATGTACATATAGGTTAGTGTACGTGCGATATGAACCATTGGTAATGGTGCAAGTGTCCTTATGTGGAGATATCAATATGTATGATGATGTGTATGTAATATTGAAATGTGTATAGGTATATGTATATAAGATTTGTAACTAGATTCTAAAATCGGGCGCTTTACGTCATCCGAACGATTTCCCTATAGATGTTAAATCTACTCACCGAAATGGCCTCGGCTACTCGAATCCGACCACCTCCATTCCTTTCTAACCGTGTCCGAAGTCTCCGCAACCGATCCTAGAATCACACAAAACTTAGCACATGACGATAGAAATCCGATATAACACGCAAACATATACTACACAAACGAATTAACTCTCACGAGTTGACACGTGTGAACTTAGCGTGTTAAACGTGTGCAATAACGTCTAAGACTTCCCCTAAGGGTTGTTAACCACACAAAACGCTAAAACGAAAATCGGGATATCCGTATCGCACGTTAACATAACTCCTAAAATAAGGTAAAACGGTCCCAGTTTTTTATATATATACAATTAGAAAAAGGTGCACATGCCAAAGGCCTAGTTGGAGTTCCAGAGAGCCCTCGACAAAAACTTAAACCTAAAAGCCCAAGACGGGCCGCAAATTATGGCCAAAGGAAATAAATTGGCGGCCAAAAGTTTGAGATGGGGGCTCGGGTTTTGAGGGTGTATTCGTGGTCTTATAACTAACTCCCAGTAATTGCAACTTTTCTCCGTGATCACTGGTTTGATATTAGATTTAGTTTGAAACCCTAACCTTAAACTAAAACTAGTTTTAACACTAATTTGAAAAATTAAGGTGGTTTAGTGAAAACTTAATGGTTAAACAAGGCTATATAGCACTAAAGTACTCTGGACTAACCTACTTTAGGTTATGATTACTCTACAAGTCATCACAACCTCCAAGCTTAGCTTAAATCTCACTTTAGATTCTAAAACTACTCAAAACACAACCTTTAATATAAATTATTAAGACACAAGGTTAGTAAAACATACTTAAACTTGGCTCATACCTTAAAATGAAAAGAAGGAGACCCTAACTTGAAAAGGTTGCCTTTAGAGGAAGACCTGTCTCAAAAGAACTCTTGAAGAGATTAAAAATTTGAATTTTGAGATGATTTGTGAAGGGTTTTGTAGTGATTTGTGTAGGGTTTTAAGAGGTAAAAAAGGTTTTAAGTGAAGGAGTTGAAGAAGATGTTGGATATAGTGCCCTCAAGTCAATTATTGTAATCGTAGGCACGCGATTGTGATGATTGAGTGAGGACCTATACGGGTAGAACAGTCTTAATCAAAATAATAGTATGCTAGCTGATTTGTCTTTATCATTATGTACATGCATTATATGGTATTACAGATTACTATTACATGTTGATAGAGCCTATAAGATTCTTGCTTGACTATCAGCATTATGATGGCGATCATACATGTGGGGCTGGGTAGTCCATAAGCACATCCTTAAATGTCCCTAGTCGTGGGAGTATCGAGACTGAGCATCGATATTCCGGAGTAGACTGGTGTATACGTTTCTAGACCCCGACGAGGGGCGATGATTGGTCCCACAGCCATCGGTCTTTCGCACCTAAGATCGTATACAGATGCTCACTGGGGTGAGTATACTGGACGAACTCGCCGTTCTAGATGGTATTATACCTATTGTCAGATAACAGTTCTCAGGTGACATGAGTACAGGTTAGTCCTTCGACCTGAGATCGTCATTTTTCTCGTGTGAGTTCCTACTGTGCTTTGATTATTACCCTACCACGGCTCAAAGGAGTCGTGCAAACAGGTTTTAGTTGGATACAGTCCTGAGCCAGATAGAAGCAATGAGCAGATCATCGGGGATTCATCTCTCACGGTATTGGGGGTTGATGTCGCGCTGTGCACGGGTGGCCATCACCAGAAATCCTTGGCCAAGGTAGACGATAATTACTAATTTGGATCAGTAGTTTCTCAGTGGGTGATGGGCTTCACACTGACACGAAATATCGCGTTATTAAGGGTCTGACTTTTTCCACCCCTTAGACCCGATATGCCATACTCTTAAACGAAGAGACCGAACTATACGGAGATTGTTACAGATAGGCTCAGTAGGCATCCGGATGAGTTTGCTCGTCGGCCTTCCTTTTCGACAGGTACCCAGGTAGCCGTTACGTACAACTAGTTGTTAGTTATATGTATGACCTAGAGGCCATTATTGTATATATGATGTATATTATAGTGGATGCTTGGACATATATAGAGAGGACTTTCTTGCTCGACATGATAGTATGCTATCTGGTTGCTCTTTGTCTTAACATGTATACTTGTATTGCGATACTGTTTTGCTCTCACATGTTGATAAAGCCCTTAGGATGTATACTTGACTACCAGGACTATAATGGAGATCATACTAATGGGGCTGGGATAGTCCACAAGTACATCCTTTAAATGTTCCTAGTCGAGGGTGTATCGAGATAGGCCATCGATAATCCAGAGTAGACTAGCTTATACGCTTCTTGACCCATATGATGAGCGATGGATGATCCCACATCCATTGGTGTTTGATATCAAAGATGGTATACGGGTGCTCTGTGGAGACCGGGTACACTGAACGGACTCACAGAGAACTCCTAGTTGGTATTATACCTATCGTTAGATAGCAGTTCTCTGGTGACACTGGTACAGGTTAGTCAGTAGACCCGAGATCGTCATAGAGACTTGTGTGATTCCCACTGTGCTTTGATTTCCACCTTACCACGTTCAAGAGAACGTGTAAAATGGTGGTTTTTGGGTACCGTCCCGAGTCACATGGAGGCAATGAGCGATAGGAGGCGATTCGTCTCTCCCGGTATTGGCGGTTGATATTGCGCTGTGCTCGATTGGCTATAACAGGAAGTCCCTGGCCAGGGCTAATACTGAGATTTACTGGTAAGTGTTATCAGTAATTTCTCGACCCGTTATGAGCCTCACATCGGCATGGCTTATCGGTTACTGGGGTCTGACGTTAACCACCCCTAGACTAGATGTAGGGTTCCTAGGCACTCTTGTGAAGGTTCATAAGGTATCAAACATGCCCGAATTAAATTTTAGACGTGCCGAACAACCCAAAGCCGGGATCTTTGCTAGATTATTAGGGTTTAACATGCAAGTAAACATCTTTACTACTATGTGTGAGGGATTACAACCTTTGTAGTCCGCTCCTTCGCTTCACAAGCTCCGAGTAGAAGTCCCTTCGCCGCGGTCCACGATCTCCCGGACTCAAGAGAGGCTCCACGACTCGAACGATCCATGATAGCTTGTCGTATTCCTTTTCTCCGATGATCTACGTCGAAATTGCAATAGCTCAAGCTCTCTCACTCTAATGAGGTGAACACCCTAATCTAATGGGCTAGATTAGATGAGGATGATGGAGTAGTATTTATGCTTTCTTTTTATATCATTTTCTCACAAGAAATCATCACAAAAGAAATCACAAGTGAGCTCTTTCTAAAACTCAAGAGAGAAGAAGATGAAGAATAATGAGATAATCCTTTTGTGATGAATAGTAATAAGAGTATATAATTGATTATGGAACCATGGTCAAGGATGAGATGCTTAACCTTTGTAGAGAATAAACTAGAGCTAGGGTTTGGTTAGGTTAAGAATGAGTCATGGATAAATATCAACCATAATATCTTAACCAAGACAAAAAGAAATCCTTCTAGAATGAACAAGAAGGAGCTAACCCTAATCAAACCCTAATCTCTTTTTATCATCCCTAAACATGTTTCATAATAAATCATATCATGTCACAAAAATATATATCACATATATATTATATATTTGCAACAAAAGTAAATAATACAATTAACATATATCGCATATATATCAATGTATTAATCCGGTGAGAAAATGAAATAATAAAGCGAGCCAATATTAGATAATGTAATACAATATATCATATATATCATTATACATTAAATCATCGAATCAACACTTGATCCGACGATCCGGCTATATCGAATATAACCGACTAATATATCATGTACCGATTCATCGAATCAACACTTGATTCGATGTCCCGGTTCATATCTAAATATCGCGAGAATATAGTACGGTATCACATATCGCATTATCCTCAGTCCTGCACATATCACATATGTGCCTCTACTCCGTTTTGCTTGAGCCAAGAAACCTCTGTGTAGGACTCTAAAGAATCGTCAATACGCCGGTAGCAGGTGATGATCATATCAAACACCCACAAGCTGCAAGCGGTCAGCTAAACGTAACCGCCACCCAGGTATTGAGCGATCAGAAGATCAACAAGCTAGCCTGTTCGTTCTCCTGTGAATCCAATCAGTAACACTCCCGTACAGTCCGGTCTGTTCGTCTGATATGTCGCATATCAAGTCTAGGGGTGGTATACGTCAGACCCCAGTAACCGATAAGTCGTGTCGATGTGAGGCTCATAACAGGTCGAGAAACTACTGGTAACACTTACCAGTATATCTCAATATCAGCCCTGGCCAGGGACTTCCTGTTATAGCCAATCGAATACAGCACAACATCAACTCCCCATACCGGGAGAGACGAATCCCCTCCTATCGCTCATTGCCTCCTTGTGATTCGGGACTGTACCCAAAAGCCACCGTTTTGCACGCCCTCTTGGACGTGGTAAGGTGGAAATCAAAGCACAGTGGGAATCACACAAGACTCTATGACGATCTCGGGTCTACAGACTACCCTGTACCAGTGTCACCAGAGAACTGCCATCTGACCTGTGGTATATCACCATCTGGGAGTTCTCGGCGAGTCCGTCCAGTGTACCCAGTCTCCACTGAGCACCCGTACACCATCCTTGATGTCAAACACCGATGGATATGGGATCATCCTGTTAGTTATATGTATGCCCTAGAGGCCATTACTATACATAGGATGTATATTGTAGTGGATGCTTGGACATATATAGGGAGGACTTTCTTGCTCGACATGATAGTATGCTATCTGGTTACTTTTTACCTTAACGTGTACATTGATTGTCTCTCTGTTACATGTTGGTAAAGCCCTTAGGATGTGTACTTGACTACCTGGACTATGATGCGGATAATACTAGTGGGGACATGGTAGTCCATAAGTACATCCTTCAAGGTCCCTAGTCGTGGGTATATTGAGACAGGGCATCGATATACCAGAGTAGACTAGCGTATACCTTCTCGACCCATACAGATGGGCGATGGATGATCCCATATCCATTGGTGTTTGACATCAGAGATGATATACGGGTGCTCAGTGGAGACTGGGTACACTGGACGGACTCGCCGAGAACTCCCAGATGGTATTATATCTTACGTCAGATGGCAGTTCTCTGGTGACACTGGTACAGAGTAGTCTGTTGACCCGAGATCGTCATAGAGTCTTGTGTGGTTCCCACTGTGCTTTGATTTCCACCTTACCACGTCTAAGAGGGCATGCAAAACGGTGGCTTTTGGGTACAGTCCCGAATCACATGGAGGCAATGAGCGATAGGAGGGGATTCGTCTCTCCCGGTATAGGGAGTTGATGTTGCGCTGTGTTCGATTGGCTATAACCGGAAATCCTTGGCCAGGGTTGCTGAGATATACTGGTAAGTGTTACCAGTAGTTTCTCGAATTGTTATAGACCTCATATCGACACGACTTATCGAGCTATTGGGGTCTGACGTTTACCACCCATAGGCGAGATATGCGACATATCAGACGATCAGACCGGACTGTACGGTAGTGTTACTGGTTGGATTCACTGGAGTGTGAGCGGGCTTGCTCGTCGATCTTCAGATCGCTCAATACCCGGGTGGCCGTTACGTTTAGCAGACCGCTTGCGGCTTGTGGGTGTTTGATATGATCATCACCTGCTGCCGGCGTATTGACGAGTCTTTAGAGTCCTACACAGAGGTTTCCTGGCTCAAGCGAAACGAAATAGGAGCACATATGAGATATGTGCGGGACCGAGAATAATGCGTGTATGTGATACCGTATTCTATTCTCGCGATGAATGTATCGAATGGTTATATGCGATATAACCTAGTTATCGAATCGAGGGTTGATTCGATAAGCCGATACATTGGATATTAGTCGGTTATATGTGATATGACCGGATCGTTAAATCAAGTGTTGATTTAATGATTTAATGTATAATTATATATTTGATATATTACTTTGCATTAACTAGTATCGGTTCACTTTAAATGGATTTTCTCACTTGAAGTTCACAAGTTGTATATGTGATATACTTTTGTGCACTTGATTGTATCATGTTTGATGATACATGTTAACTTGGTTAAGTGTAAAGATTAAACCATGGTTAAGTTAATGATTAGGGTTTTGCTTTTCTTTATTATTTATTTATTTATTTATATTGGAAAGAAAATGGGAAAATGGTTGCTAGTTTTGTTTTATCTTTGAAGCTTCATGAAGCTTTGACTAAAGTGACCATTTTGTCTCATGCTTAACCCTAACCTTTCACTTAAACCTTAGTTATTTCTCTACACTTGACCATGGTTCATGATTATGATAAGAATGATTTTATTATTCTTATTACAGAACTTATCATAACACTTTCTTCTTCTTCTTCATCTTCTTCAATGAAAAAAGCTTCACTTCATCAATGGTGATTGATGAAAATGAGTGAGAAATCCAATTCTAAAGTGAACCCACTTCCTATTTCTTCATCCTCTACCTCTTGCCAAGTAGTAGAGTGTGTTTCCTTCACAAGTTTTCAAGGCTTGATGAAGGTGGAGCTTGATCTAGTGATGCCTCGACGTAGATCATCTTCGGCACGTCGTCGATGACCTAGCCCGCTCTTTCTCCGATGAAGCCGACGCTAGAGCCCGGGATTTGATTTGGACAGCGGAGAGGACTTCATCACGGAGCCGTGGAGGTGGAGAACCGGATCTACAAAGGTTGTATTTCCGTTCTTGTAGTTAATTTGTTAACTAGTTGCATCTTTCGCCTAGACATCTAGTTAACGATCCGTAGTCTAGGGTTTCTCGGCACCGTAAAATTTGAAATTGGCATGGTTGATGCCTTGTGAGACCTCTTGAGAGTGCCTAGGAACCCTACAGTGGTATCAGAGCCTAGCTAGAGCCTTAGGCGAAGACTAGACGGAGTTTGAAGTCCGATCGACCCGAAACCCCAACTCAAAAAATGCTCTCTGTCCTTTTTTCAAAAACTGGGATTTTTCCAGATTAAAAATATGCAGAAAAATCAGCAGGGAAATCTAAGAATTACGGTGCAAAATTTTTTCAATGAACTGTTCATATTGCGGTGGAACCGCGGCAGAAGCCTGGCTTCTGCGGCGGTTCCGCGGCGAAATCATGACGTCATCCTCCACTGTTTGCACAGTAACTCCTATTTTAATATGCTGGATTTTCTGGGAATTTTTAATATTAATTCAAGAGTTGTATTTTCTGGGGTTGTTTTGGGGATTCGAATGTTCGATCGGATTATTAAATTTTGTCTGTGTGGCTTTCCGGATAATTTTAGAATATGTTAAAAAAGTTCGACCGGATATAAATACCCAAGTTTTCCATTGTCGGGAAATTTCCAATTGTTGGATTTTTCCGTAGTTTAACGACGTTCTAAGTAGTGCAAGTAACTCGATGGACCCTCTAGAAGACAACAAACCTTAACTCGATTATGTGACCGTCTTGAACTGCCCTTTGAACCTTCGGGTTTGGGGCAGTACGGCGTGCCACATGTGAGGCGTTGGCTTGACCCTTCTACGGCTGGACCGTTGGTACTGAGGCACGAACTGAATGTTTTTAGACTTGTTTCATGTGTTGATCAGTATCGAGAAAACTTGGGCGTTTGAATGTTCGATCGAAAAGTTTAACATTTTCTATTTATCTGGAATGTGATACAATAATAGGAATTCACAATGAGTTATGAGATAACTGAATGAATGTTGTAAATCTAGCAATTTAGTCTCACTTGATCGGTTGCCACGGAATTTTGATGTGATCAAAAGTCCGTCGCAATCACGTAGCATACGCGGATACTCGCCGGGTAAACTTAATAGACAGCCTCACTCCATAGCCCCGACCAAGTGACTGTAGGAGAACCCCGTCGCCGAAAGCATCCGTTCGGGTGCTCGCGGAAGGGTGTTCCGCCTTGGTGCACTTCGTCGACGGCGTCGGGGGTGCGGCCGCCTACTGAAGTTTGCGATGAGCATTCGATCAGGATGTCGGGAATCTTGTTGAATTGCCCGACTTGGTATTGAAAAGTGTTTTCGATAATGAGACTAAAATACGGGGTTTATAATTGTTAGGCATGTGATGTCTAAGGAATTCATTTGGTCAGGCATGCGATGTCTGAGGAGGTTGCGGATTCCAACTGTTGTAGTTTTACACTTTCTTTTCTGTGACCGTAAGTGTAATATGTGATATCGCCGGTTTCGTTGCTATATGTCAACGACAATTGGGATGCGCATATTTACTTACGTTGATGACATGTGATGTTATGTGTTGCTGGATATGTTATATTGGATCGTCGTTTTTGAATAGCCGGGGGTTTTTATGTGAGATGAGTGTTTTTCATTTTCATTCATGTAAAAACTTGTATGTAATATTCTTTTATTGGGGCACTTCAAGGTTGCGGAAGTTGTCACCCTTTGTATATTATTTACTTTTCCGCACTAGGATAGACCCAAGGAGGGGAGCATAAGTAACCGGGTTCTGGAGTCCAGTGGGAGACCAACTCGAGGAGTCGAGTCCGGGTCTCCTAACTCTAGAATTGGTAGGGTTGCTTGCCGCTCTCGTAGGGGTCTTGGGGTGTGGGTTTGGCTATTCATCACAACCGTGGAATCCGTGTTTTATACTGGCTCGTATTGAAAACACGGACGTCCTAGTATATCCAATATTTCATATGTTTTTTCTGCTGCGATATCTGTGATGTGATCATGTGATGTTCTATGATAGATACAGTATATAGTATATATGATATATTATATAGGCGTTACTTATGTTTTACACCCGCGCTATCCCTGCCCCGCTCTGCCGTTAGTTACCTAACCTAACGGTGCACGAGGGGACATCGAGGCGAATGCGGATGGCATAAGTGTACGTCGTATTTATCTGTAATGTTTAGGTACTTAAATGATGGGACTTCATTAATATGATTAATGAAATAAAAGAAACCTAAAGATGTTGTAGAATCGAATTTCAAAATAAAATAGGTAGCTACAGTTCTTGCTTTGCACAGCGGTATATATGATATATCCTGCACCTTATTCGATGAAGAAAGGACCGAGATCCCTTCACAGGGAGTGACTCCTTTAGCAATAACTGGCAGATGCTACACACTCGGTTTTTCTTTTGATTGCTTTTAAGAGTTTTTGCTTTGCAAAGTGATATATATGATATATTCCGCACCTCATTCGACGAGGAAAGGACCGACGATCCCTTCACTGGGAGTGACTCCTTTAGCAAAACTAGAAAAGCCTCAAAAGCACTCCATTTTAAAATCATTTGATTCTACAACGATATCAAGTTCATTACGCAATAGGTTTTCAGAAAAACCTGTCGTAGCCCTCCGTCATTTCAGATAAGTACTAGTTAGTATTCGTGCTGCGGTTGTTTGGCATGCGTCAAGGCGTAGTGTACGGTAGCTAACTAGTGCTTATCTGCTAGCATACGATGCGATTGGATTAGGGTATTCGTACGGCGTTGTTTGGCATGCGTCAAGGGTCGTGCGGGTGGGTTTAATTCAATCAAGAAATGTACGGGTTGAACTTGACTAGCGGACTATGGGTTGTTTGGCATGCGTCAAGGTCATAGCACGCTAGGGGCAAAATGTATATCGGGAATTTCAAGTGTTGAAATTTGCAATGAGATTGCATACCTTCTATGAGATAGTTGGATCCCGATACCCGCTGCGAGTAAGAGTTACTCCTGGGAGAGTTTTACACATTACAATTAGCCGATCTAGTAGGTGTCTCGAAAGGTTTCAACGGGGTTACGCCTCTGGGAAAACGAGGTTTACATTAATTAGGTTCGTGCGAAAGCACGGGGGACCTCCCTCAAAGTACCGACACTGGCCTGGATGAAAGATTGGCGAACTTGTAGTGTGTAATTAATCCCGGCTAGTCTTTCCTTTTAGGGTTTGAAGGAAGATTTGATAAAAACAGTGGGAGCCATCCTGATTAGATAAAATAATAACCAATCTGATCTTGCAAGAGCATACGCTGAGTGTTTTCTTCTCTCTTTCTCCAGGTAGCGACCATATCACGCCTTAATCAAGATAATAATACGGAATATTGACCGAACCCGCTTGTTATACTGAGCTGGGGAACGTTGATCCCGCTCCAACTTATAATTGTTATAAGACAGAGCAGGAAATTGGGGATTACCAGAATTCCCGTGCCGTCCAAACGAAGAGAGTGCATGTTGATGCATCATCTTCGGGTATGTTCATTATATAGAACTGCTTCTCAGTGTCCTTTACGTCCTGGGTATATGATACCAGATCAGGATCCCACATATGTAATATGTTACATGGGCTACAGATAGGTAAAGAACTGAGAACGGGTGATAAGTTTCATGAGGCAGAAAACGGGGCAAGAGTTGCAGCCAAGTCTGTTGGTCACTGTCACCCTGTATTACCAATACATTGATTCTGAACGAATGTTATTAGATACCGAACCTGATATACAAAATCATATTAGTCTCTTTATCAGTAAAGAAATGATAAAATTTTGTATTGATGGATAATGTTTTGAACATTTCCTATATCAAAAGTTGATCGGTTCAGGCACGTTATCTAAAAGCATTAATGTTCTAAATCAAACTACAGTTCTTAGTATACAGAACACACACAAGAGGAAGAGTTCAGAAATGAACGGATCCTTCTTGAGGTATTGTAGACTAGGTCATATCGATGCGACCCGACTAGCTAAGTTACATTTAGATGCATATTTAAATCAGTTTGAATTTACATCTTGTGAAACTTGCCAGTCATGTCACAGAGATAAGATGACCATAGCTCTGTTTACAGGAAACAGAGAAAGAGTTAATGAACTCTTGGGATGATACATGTTGATGTATGTAGGTCCCCTGTCTACACATGCCAAGACCGGTTCTTTGTACTTCATTACATTCTCTGACAATCTTTCGAGATTCAGACCTATGTTCCTGTTGAAACACAAGTCCGAACCTTTTGAGATATTCACAGAATATAAGTTAGAAGTAGAGAACCAATACGGGTATAAGTATTATGTCCTTTGATGTGATCAAGGAGGAGAATACTTGAGCACAGAAATCCTGGATTATTCTAAAGGAGAATGAGATTCTCTCTCAGCATTACTCCTCCGTATACACCATAGCACGATGGTATATCGGGGTGGAGCAATCACACCCTATATGATAAGGTGTGCTCTATGATGAGTACTACTGAGTTACCTATTTCCTTTTTGGGAGTTATGCACTTGAGAAGCTGCATACCTATTGAATAGGGTTCAAATCAAATCAGTTGCCTACCACTTCATATTTGATATGATAAGGGAAGAGCCCATCTCTTAAGTTAGTTAAGATTTGGGGTTGTCCAGCCTATGTCTGAAAAGCAAAATCCGGAAAAGCTCGAGGCAAGATCTGTTATGTAGAACTGGAAAGGTTCCAGCTATACAAAACTGCAGCTAATGATTTAACAGAACCAAAGGATTCAATAGTTACCAACGAACCTCAGCCTCTCCGCCGATCTAGTAGGGTTTCTCACCCACCTGAGAGATACTTCGGTTTGTCGATGACAGTGGGAGCGAGGATTGCATCATGAGATGATGACCCAACTAGTTTCGTGCTGGCCATCAGGAGTGGGACTCTGTAAGAATGGCTGGATGCTTAGTGATCTGAGATGGAATCCTTATACTCCTACAAAGTATGGACTTTGGTTGCTATATCTGAAGGGTTAAATCCCCATCAGGAGCAAGTATATCTTGAGTAGATTACTTGGTGTAGATGGAAAAGTTGAGACTTTCAAAGCTAGACTTGTTAAAGCTTTTCGTCATCGACCAGGCGTGGATTATGATGAAACCGTTTCAAGTGGCTATGCTTAAGTCCATCCAGATCCTACTTGCTACGGCTACATACCATGACTACGATATCTGGCGGTTGGGTGCCATGACTACTTTTCTAAATGATGTTTTAGAAGAGGACGTCTATAAGTACACAGCCAGAGGGCTTCGTAAACAGTGGGAGAAGCGGAAACGTGTACAAGATGCTTTATAAGATAAAGCAGGTATCGCGGAGTTGGAATATCTGTTTTGATGTGTTAGTCAAAGAGTTTGATATCATCAAAATGGTAGATGAACCTTGTATAAACAAAAAGGTAGTAGGGAGTATGGTGATGATCCTCGTAGAGTACGTGGATGACATACTCTTGATGGGGAAGGAGTTTCCTATGCTACGCTCGGTCAATCTCCGCTTATCACAATGATTCTCCATAAAGGATAAAAGTGATACCGCCTAAATCCTGGGTTTTGGATCTATGAGATAGATCTAATTGGATGTTAGGATTCTCACTAGTTGTAGTGAGATGATATCAATTAATCCTGGGGAGAATCACTGGAAGTGTTCCAGAGTGATATAGACGATTGAATGTCAGTCACAGGAATTGTCTTTGCCCTTAGTAAAGGGACGGTATGTTGGAAAAGTTCCAAGCTAGATACCGTGGCATACTAGACGATAAAGGCTGGATACATCGCTATTTGAGATGCTACCAAAGAGGAAGTCTGGGTGTATATTAGTTCATAAGATGAACATCGTTCCTACCATTGTGAGACAATGGAGTTGTGGCTTATGCCTAGGAACGCCCGTCCCATCAGTGATCCAGACATATTCTGAGGCTGCATCACCTGATCATGGAGATGGTTGATCTCCAGGGTGATCGAGGTTAGGAGAGTAGACTCAGAGGACAACACGGCGGATCCACTCACAAAGGCCTTTTCCCAGAAAGAGACTTTTATGGGATGGTTGAGTATGAGATACTACAACCACTGCTATCAGATGGCCCTAGTGCAAGTGGGAGATTGTTAGTTATATGTATGCCCTAGAGGCCATTACTATACATAGGATGTATATTGTAGTGGATGCTTGGACATATATAGGGAGGACTTTCTTGCTCGACATGATAGTTTGCTATCTGGTTACTTTTTACCTTAACGTGTACATTGATTGTCTCTCTGTTACATGTTGGTAAAGCCCTTAGGATGTGTACTTGACTACCTGGACTATGATGCGGATCATACTAGTGGGGACATGGTAGTCCATAAGTACATCCTTCAAAGTCCCTAGTCGTGGGTATATCGAGATAGGGCATCGATATACCAGAGTAGACTAGCGTATACCTTCTCGACCTATACAGATGGGCGATGGATGATCCCATATCCATTGATGTTTGACATCAGAGATGATATACGGGTGCTCAGTGGAGACTGGGTACACTGGACGGACTCGCCGAGAACTCCCAGATGGTATTATACCTTACGTCAGATGGCAGTTCTCTGGTGACACTGGTACAGAGTAGTCTGTTGACCCGAGATCGTCATAGAGTCTTGTGTGGTTCCCACTGTGCTTTGATTTCCACCTTACCACGTCCAAGAGGGCATGCAAAACGGTGGCTTTTGGGTACAGTCCCGAATCACATGGAGGCAATGAGCGATAGGAGGGGATTCGTCTCTCCCAGTATAGGGAGTTGATGTTGCGCTGTGTTCGATTGGCTATAACCGGAAATCCCTGGCCAGGGTTGCTGAGATATACTGGTAAGTGTTACCAGTAGTTTCTCGAATTGTTATAGACCTCATATCGACACGACTTATCGAGCTATTGGGGTCTGACGTTTACCACCCCTAGGCGAGATATGCGACATATCAGACGATCAGACCGGACTGTACGGTAGTGTTACTGGTTGGATTCACTGGAGTGTGAGCGGGCTTGCTCGTCGATCTTCTAATCGCTCAATACCAGGGTGGCCGTTATGTTTAGCAGACCGCTTGCGGCTTGTGGGTGTTTGATATGATCATCACCTGCTGCCGGCGTATTGACGAGTCTTTAGAGTCCTACA
Organism: Agapanthus africanus; assembly: GCA_030015575.1. Classification (NCBI taxonomy): domain Eukaryota; kingdom Viridiplantae; phylum Streptophyta; class Magnoliopsida; order Asparagales; family Amaryllidaceae; genus Agapanthus; species Agapanthus africanus. Next base: position 252,499,466 of record CM057337.1, on the reverse strand, counting down.
CAGAGGTTTCCTGGCTCAAGCGAAACGAAATAGGAGCACATATGAGATATGTGCGGGACCGAGAATAATGCGTGTATGTGATACCGTATTCTATTCTCGCGATGAATGTATCGAATGGTTATATGCGATATAACCTAGTTATCGAATCGAGGGTTGATTCGATAAGCCGATACATTGGATATTAGTCGGTTATATGTGATATGACCGGATCGTTAAATCAAGTGTTGATTTAATGATTTAATGTATAATTATATATTTGATATATTACTTTGCATTAACTAGTATCGGTTCACTTTAAATGGATTTTCTCACTTGAAGTTCACAAGTTGTATATGTGATATACTTTTGTGCACTTGATTGTATCATGTTTGATGATACATGTTAACTTGGTTAAGTGTAAAGATTAAACCATGGTTAAGTTAATGATTAGGGTTTTGCTTTTCTTTATTATTTATTTATTTATTTATATTGGAAAGAAAATGGGAAAATGGTTGCTAGTTTTGTTTTATCTTTGAAGCTTCATGAAGCTTTGACTAAAGTGACCATTTTGTCTCATGCTTAACCCTAACCTTTCACTTAAACCTTAGTTATTTCTCTACACTTGACCATGGTTCATGATTATGATAAGAATGATTTTATTATTCTTATTACAGAACTTATCATAACACTTTCTTCTTCTTCTTCATCTTCTTCAATGAAAAAAGCTTCACTTCATCAATGGTGATTGATGAAAATGAGTGAGAAATCCAATTCTAAAGTGAACCCACTTCCTATTTCTTCATCCTCTACCTCTTGCCAAGTAGTAGAGTGTGTTTCCTTCACAAGTTTTCAAGGCTTGATGAAGGTGGAGCTTGATCTAGTGATGCCTCGACGTAGATCATCTTCGGCACGTCGTCGATGACCTAGCCCGATCTTTCTCCGATGAAGTCGACGCTAGAGCCCGGGATTTGATTTGGACAGCGGAGAGGACTTCATCACGGAGCCTTGGAGGTGGAGAACCGGATCTACAAAGGTTGTATTTCCGTTCTTGTAGTTAATTTGTTAACTAGTTGCATCTTTCGCCTAGACATCTAGTTAACGATCCGTAGTCTAGGGTTTCTCGGCACCGTAAAATTTGAAATTGGCATGGTTGATGCCTTGTGAGACCTCTTTAGAGTGCCTAGGAACCCTACACATCCATCGCCCATCATATGGGTCAAGATGCGTATACGCTAGTCTACTCTGGTGTATCGATGCCCTGTCTCGATATACCCTCGACTAGGAACAGTTATAAGATGTACTCATCGACTACCGTGGCCCCACTAGTATGATCTCATCATAGTCCCAGTAGTCGAGTACAGATCCTAAGGGCTTTATCAACATGTGAGAGAAAGACAGTAAACCAATACAAGTCAACATGTTAAGATAAAGTGAAACCAAATAGCATACTATCATGACGAGCAAGAAAGTCCTCTCTGTATATATCCAAGCATCCATCATAATATACATCATATGTACAACAATGGCCTCTAGGGCATATACATAACTAACAATCTCCCACTTGCACTAAGACCAGCTGCTGTAGTATCTCATACCTAGCATCCCGAATAATCTCTCAAACTGTATCTGGGGAATAGCCTTCGTGAGTGGATCCGCAGTGTTGTCCTTCGTATCTACTCTCCTGACCTCGATCTCCCGGCGATCAACTATCTCCCTGATCAGGTGATACCGCCTCAGAATATGTCTGGACTTCTGATGGGACCTGGGTTCCTTGGTCAAAGCCACAGCTCCATTGTTATCGCAATACAGAGGTATTGGATGCTCAATAGATGGAACCACACCAAGTTCACTAATGAACTTCTTCATCCAGACAGCCTCTTTGGCAGCATCGTTGGCAGTGATGTATTCAGCCTCCATCGTCTAGTCTGCAACGGTATCCTGTTTGGAACTCTTCCAACATACCGCCCCTCCATTGAGGGTAAAGACAAATCCTGAGTGCGACTTAGAGTCGTCCTTATCACTTTGGAAGCTGGAATCGGTAAAGGACTCCACCCGGAGTTCTCCGTTACCATACACCAAGAACATGTCTCTAGTCCTTCGCAAGTACTTGAGAATGTTCTTCACAGCTGTCCAATGACTCTCTCCAGGATCTGCTTGATACCGACTCACTACACTTAGTGAGTATGCTACATCAGGTCTGGTACATAGCATCGCATACATGATAGAGCCTACTGACGAAGCATAGGGTATCCCTTGCATGTGAGCTCTCTCCAAATCATTCTTGGGAGACATCTCTTTGGAGAGAGTGAGTCCAGAGATCATGGGTTGGTTCCCACGCTTGGATTCTTCCATACTAAACCTTTTTAGTATGGTGTCAATGTACCTGGATTGGGACAATCCCAGTATCCTTTTGGATCTATCTCTATAGATCCTAATTCCCAATATGCAGGAGGCATCACCTAGATCTTTCATTGAGAAACTTTGTGATAAGAAGAGCTTGACTGATTGCAGCATAGGAATATCATTTCCTATCAAGAGTATGTCATCCACGTACAATACGAGGAAGACAACCTTACTCTCTGCTACCTTTTTATAGATACAAGGTTCATCTATATTTTTGATGAAGTCAAACTCTTTGACTACAACATCAAAACAGATGTTCCAACTCCGCGATGCTTGCTTCAACCCATAAATGGATTTAAGCAGCTTGCACACCTTTCCGCTGCTCCCACTATCTACGAAGCCCTCTGGCTGAGTCGTGTACACGCACTCTTCTAAATCACCGTTTAGAAAGGCGGTCTTAACATCCATTTGCCAGATTTCGTAGTCATGGTATGTAGCAATGGCAAGTAAGATCCGGATGGACTTAAGCATAGCCACTGGAGAAAAGGTTTCGTCATAATCCACACCTGGTCGTTGACGAAAACCCTTTGCTACAAGTCTAGCTTTGAAAGTCTCAACTTTTCCATCCACACCAAATTTCTTTTTAAAAATCCACTTGCTCCTAATGGGTTTTACCCCTTCAGGAGCATTTTCCAAAGTCCATACTTTATTGGTGTACATGGATTCCATCTCAGATCGCATTGCATCCAGCCATTTCACAGAGTCACCACTCGTGATGGCCTGCTCGAAACTAGTCGGGTCATCATCTTCCATGATGCAATCCTCGCTACTACCATCAATGAGAAAACCGTAGTATCTCACAGGTGGACGAGAAACCCTACTAGATCGGCGGGGAGGCTGGGGTTCGTCGGGTACTACTGAATCCTCTGGTTCTACTAAATCTTCAGTTGCAGTTTGTGTTGCTGGAACCTCTTCCAGCTCTACCTCTTTGCCACTAATTTCTTTTGCAAGAAATTCCTTTTCCAAAAAGGTGGCATGTTGAGCAACAAACAGTTTTTGTTCCTCAGCGTGGTAGAAAAAATATCCTTGAGAATTCTTTGGATATCCCACAAACTTGCAAAGAACTGATCATGCCCCGAGCTTGTCCGGATTTTGCCTTTTGACATAGGCCGGACAACCCAATATTTTAACTCGTTTAAAATATGGTCTCTTCCCACTCCATATCTCATATGGTGTGGTAGGTACAGATTTAGATGGAACCAGATTTAATAGATATATGGCTATCCCAAGCGCATACCCCCAAAAGGAAATAGGTAACACAGCATCGCTCATCATCGAGCGCACCATATCTAATAGGGTGCGATTTCTCCGCTCCGATACACCGTTGTGTTGTGGTGTATAAGGAGGAGTAAGCTGAGAGAGAATCCCATTCTCTTTTAGATAATTTAGGAACTCATTGCTTAAGTATTCACCTCCTCGATCAGATCGAAGAATCTTAATGCTTTTGCCTGTTGGTTCTCTATTTTGTGCTTATATTCTCTGAATTTCTCAAAAGCTTCAGACTTGTGTTTCAACAGGAACACATGCCCGTATTTAGAGAGATCGTCGGTGAATGTAATGAAGTAGGAAGAACCGTTCCTGGCGTGTGTAGACATAGGACCGCATACATCACTATGTACCAGTCCTAAGAGTTCAGTAACTCTTTCTCCGTGTCCACTAAACGGAGTTTTGGTCATTTTTCCTTTGAGACATGAATGGCAAGTGTCATAAGATGATAATTCGAATGAATTCAAATATCCATTCTTATGTAACTTAGCTAGCCGTGTCTCATTGATATGGCCAAGTCTACAATACCACAAGAAGGATTCGTTCATTTCTGAACTTTTCCTCTTGTGTGTGTTTTGTATATTGAGAACTGTATTTTGATTTAGAATGAATATGCCATTATGTAACGAGCCTGATGCAATCAACTTTTGATCTAGGAATATGTTCATAACATTATCCTTTACTACAAAATTATATCCATCTTTACTTAATAAAGAAACTGATATAATGTTGCACATCATGTTCGGTATATAATAGCACTTATTTAGAATCAGTGTATCACCACTTGGTAATACTAGGTGATATTCGCCAACTGCTTTGGCTGCAACATTTGCCCCATTCCCTACTTGAACGGAATGATCACCTTTTCCCAGTTCTCTACCTTTCCGTAGCCCATGTAACAATTTACATATGTGGGGTCCTGATCCGGTATCTAATACCCAGGACGTAGGGTGAACTGAGAAACAGTTCTCAATAACTAACACACCTGAAGAAGATGCATCAACATGCATGTTCTTTTGGGTGGCTTGAGAATCCAGATATTCTCCTATTCCCTGTTCAGTCTTATAACTCTTATAAGAAAGAACGGGTCCAACGTTCCCATGCTCAGTATAATAAGCGGGTTCAGTCAATACATCCATATTATTATCTTGATTATGGCCTGACATGGTCGCTACCTGGAGAGAGAGAGAAGAAAACACTTTAGCGTATGCTCTTGCAAGATTAGATTGGTTATTATCTTATCTAATCAGGATGTCTCCCACTGTTTTTATCAAATCTACCTTCAAACCCTAAAAGGTAAGATTAGCTGGGATGAATTACACCCTACAATTTCGTCAATCTTTCAGCTAGAACAGTGTCGGTACTTGAGGGAGGTTCCCCGTGCTTTCGCACGGACCTAATTAAAGTAAACCTCGTTTTCCCAGAGGCGTAACCCCGTTAACACTTTTCTAGACACCTACTTGATTGGCTAATTGTCCTGTGTAAAACTCTCCCAGGAGTAACTCTTACTCGCAGTGGGTATCGGGATCCAACTATCTCATAGGAGGCATGCAATCTCATTGCAAATTTCAACACTTGAAATTCCCGATAATATTTTGCCCCTGGCGATCTATGACCTTGACTAAGTCAACAAACCATAAATGGCAAGTCAAGTTCAACCCGTACATTTCTCGATTGAATTAAACCCACCCGTACGACCCTTGACTGAGTCAACAAGGCCGTGCGAATACCCTAATCCAATCACATCTCATGTTTTAGCAGATAAACACTATTTAGCTACCGTACACTACGCCTTGACTAAGTCAACAAACATAGCACGAATACTAAATAATATCTATCTGAAATGACGGAGGGCTACGCAGGTTTTTCAGAAAACCATAAGCGTAATGAACTTGATATCGTCGTAGAATCATGTGAAATTTTGAAATGGAGTGTTTTTGAGGCTTTCATTAGTTTTGCTAAAGAGGTCACTCCCGGTGAAGGGATCTCGGCTCTTTCCTCATCGAATAAGGTGCAGGGTATATCATATATACCGCTATGCAAAGCAAAACTCTAAAAGCAATCAAAAGACAAACCGAGTTTTGTAGCATCTGCCAGTTTCGCTAAAGAGGTCACTTCCGTTGAAGGGATCTCGGCTCTTTCCTCGTCGGATAAGATGCAGGGTATATCATATATACCGCTATGCAAAGCAAAACTGTAGCTACCCTTGTTATAAAGTTTTGATTCTGCAACATCTTTTAGGTTTCTTTTCTTTTTATTAATCTCATTAATAAAATCCCATCAGCTTATGCTTCCTAAGCATCACAGAAGAAACGAAAGCAGTAATATTTATATTTTAGCATATATATATAGTATAAGCATTCGTCTCAGGCAGTAATATGATCTCATCACAGAACATTGCAGCAGAAGAACATATATGAAATATTGGATATACTAGGACGTCCGTGTTTTCAATACGAGCCTGTATAAAACACGGATTCCACAGTCGCGATGAATAGCCAAACCCACATCCCTAGACCCCTATGAGAGCGGCAAGTAACACTGCCAATTCTAGGGTTAGGAGACCCGGTCTCGACTCCTCGAGATGGCCTCCCACTGGACCCTAGAACCCGGTTACTTATGCTCCCCTCCTTGGGTCTACCTAATGCGGAAAAGTAAATAATATACACTGGTGACATCAACCTCAACCTGGAAGTGCCCCAATAAAAGAATATTACATACAAATGAATTATACATGAATGAAAATAAAAACTCTCATCTCACATAAAACCCCCCGGCTATTCAGAACACGACGATCCAATATAACATATCACAGCAACACATAATATCACATATCATCAACGTAAGTAAGTATGCATACACCGATCGTCGTTGATGTATAGCAACGAAAACCGGCAATACAACTACATACTACACTTACGGTCACAGAAAAGAAATTGTAAAACTACAATATTTGGAATCCACAATCACTTTAGACATCGTAAATCCGAAATATCACATACTTCGCATTTCATGCTTAACACTATGAATTCCACATATTGTATCACATTCCAGATAAATAGACAGTATTAAACTTTCCGAACAGATAATCAAATACCCAAAATTTCCTAAATTGCTCGACACTTGAGCGGAGTTCAAATAATCCCAGAATATGTCACAGTACCGGTGATCCAGCTGTAGAAGGGTCAAGCCAACGCCTCACATGTGGCACGCCGTACTGCCCCAAACCCTAAGGTTTAGAGGCAGTTCAAGACGGTCACATAATCGAGTTAATGTTTGTTGTCTTCTAGAGGGTCCACCGTGTTACTTGCACATTTTTCCGAAAGATTTAAACCCGATAAAAATTCAACACTTGAAAGTTTTTCGTGCCGGGAAAAAGTGAGTTAATGATATCCGTTCGAACATTTTAACAGTTTCTAAATATCCGGAAAAAATAATGAATTTAAATTTTCCGATCGAATCAACGATTACAAAATAAACCCCAGAACACTCAACACTTGAGTCAGATTAAAAATACCCAGAAAATATAAAATACAGATACTGATATTACTGTAGAAAACCAAAGACCCAACTCCACATTCCCACCGCGGATCCACGGCCCAAGCGCGGTACGGCCGCGGTTCCGCGGTGGTATGTACGGATTGGAGACACGTTTTTCACAATAATATTTATATTTACCTGCTGAATTTTTTAGGAATTTTTAATTCAGAAAAATCCCAGATTTTAGAAAAAGTCTAGAGAGGGGTTCATTTTCTTCGTATCGGGTTCGATCGGAGTTTTAACTTCGTATACACGTTGCCTAATGCTCTAGCTAGGCTCTGATAGCACTATAGGGTTCCTAGGCACTCTTGTGAAGGTTCATAAGGCATCAAACATGCCCGAATTAAATTTTAGACGTGCCGAACAACCCAAAGCCGGGATCTTTGCTAGATTATTAGGGTTTAACATGCAAGTAAACATCTTTACTACTATGTGTGAGGGATTACAACCTTTGTAGTCCGCTCCTTCGCTTCAAAAGCTCCGAGTAGAAGTCCCTTCACCGCGATCCACGATCTCCCGGACTCAAGAGAGGCTCCACGACTCGAACGATCCATGATAGTTTGTCGTATTCCTTTTCTCCGATGATCTACGTCGAAGTTGCAATAGCTCAAGCTCTCTCACTCTAATGAGGTGAACACCCTAATCTAATGGGCTAGATTAGATGAGGATGATGGAGTAGTATTTATGCTTTCTTTTTATATCATTTTCTCACAAGAAATCATCACAAAAGAAATCACAAGTGAGCTCTTTCTAAAACTCAAGAGAGAAGAAGATGAAGAATAATGAGATAATCCTTTTGTGATGAATAGTAATAAGAGGATATAATTGATTATGGAACCATGGTCAAGGATGAGAGGCTTAACCTTTGTAGAGAATAAACTAGAGCTAGGGTTTGGTTAGGTTAAGAATGAGTCATGGATAAGTATCAACCATAATATCTTAACCAAGACAAAAGGAAATCCTTCTAGAATGAATAAGAAGGAGCTAACCCTAATCAAACCCTAATCTCTTTTTATCATCCCTAAACATGTTTCATAATAAATCATATCATGTCACAATAATATATATCACATATATATTATATATTTGCAACAAAAGTAAATAATACAATTAACATATATCGCATATATATCAATGTATTAATCCGGTAAGAAAATGAAATAATAAAGAGAGCCAATATTAGATAATGTAATACAATATATCATATATATCATTATACATTAAATCATCGAATCAACACTTGATCCGACGATCCGGCTATATCGAATATAACCGACTAATATATCATGTACCGATTCATCGAATCAACACTTGATTCGATATCCCGGTTCATATCTAAATATCGCGAGAATATAGTACGGTATCACATATCGCATTATCCTCGGTCCTTCACATATCACATATGTGCCTCTACTCCGTTTTGCCTGAACCAAGAAACCTCTGTGTAGGACTCTAAAGAATCGTCAATACGCCGGTAGTAGGTGATGATCATATCAAACAACCACAAGCTGTAAGCGGTCAGCTAAACGTAACAGCCACCCAGGTATTGAGCGATCAGAAGATCAACAAGCTAGCCTGTCCGTTCTCCTGTGAATCCAATCAGTAACACTCCCGTACAGTCCGGTCTGTTCGTCTGATATGTCGCATATCAAGTCTAGGGGTGGTATACGTCAGACCCCAGTAACCGATAAGTCGTGTCGATGTGAGGCTCATAACAGGTCGAGAAACTACTGGTAACACTTACCAGTATATCTCTATATCAGCCCTGGCCAGGGACTTCCAGTTAAAGCCAATCGAACACAGCACAACATCAACTCCCCATACCGGGAGAGACGAATCCCCTCTTATCGCTCATTGCCTCCATGTGATTCGGGACTGTACCCAAAAGCCACTGTTTTGCACGCCCTCTTGGACGTGGTAAGGTGGAAATCAAAGCACAGTGGGAATCACACAAGACTCTATGACGATCTCGGGTCTACAGACTACCCTGTACCAGTGTCACCGGAGAACTGCCATCTGACATGTGGTATATCACCATCTGGGAGTTCTCGGCGAGTCCGTCCAGTGTACCCAGTCTCCACTGAGCACCCGTACACCATCCTTGATGTCAAACACCGATGGATATGGGATCATCCATCTCCCATCATATGGGTCAAGATGTGTATACGCTAGTCTACTCTGGTGTATCGATGCCCTGTCTCGATATACCCTCGACTAGGAACAGTTATAGGATGTACTCATCGACTACCGTGGCCCCACTAGTATGATCTCATCATAGTCCCAGTAGTCGAGTATAGATCCTAAGGGCTTTATCAATATGCGAGAGAAAGACAGTAAACCAATACAAGTCAACATGTTAAGATAAAGTGAAACCAAATAGCATACTATCATGACGAGCAAGAAAGTCCTCTCTGTATATATCCAAGCATCCATCATAATATACATCATATGTACAACAATGGCCTCTAGGGCATATACATAACTAACACTAGATCTGCGACATATCAGACGAAGAGACCAGACTATACGATAGTGTTACTGACAGGCTTTACAGGAGTATGGGCAGACTTGTTTGTTGATCTTCTGATTGCTCAATACCTGGGTAGCCGTTACGTCCAGCTAGTACCGCTGACGGCTTGTGGGTGTTTGATATCATCATCACCTACTGCCGGCATATTGACGAGTCTTTAGAGTCCTGCACAGAGGTTTCCTGGCTCAGGCGAAACGAAGTAGGAGCACATATGTGATATGTGCGTGACCGAGATTAATACGAGTATGTGATACCATATTCTATTCTCGTGATATGTGATATCGGTCGGTTATATGTGATATAGCCGAGTTATCGAATCAAGTGTTGATTCGATAAGTTAATACAAATAATATTAGTCGGTTGTATGTGATATAGCAGGATTATTGAATCAAGTGTTGATTTAATAATTTAATGTATAATTATATATGTGATATATTAATTTACATTAACTAATATTAGCTCACTTAAGTTTTTCTTTATCTCACTTATGCTTTTAATATATATGTGATATATATTAATTGTGTTTCTTTTTCTGTCATGCTTGATGCCACATGGTACATGGGAGTATGAGACTCACACCATACTCATGATAATGTAGGGTTTATTTATTTAAAATAAATCAAAAATTAGTTGGAAATTAGTCACATGGTTGAGCTTAGTGGAAGCTTGTAGAAATATTGACTTAGTCCACTAGTTTTGTTTTACATTAGATATTTATTAATCCAACCATTAACTTAAGCCTTGATTAAGTCTTTACATTGTTAGTTATATGTATGCCTTAGAGGCCATTACTGTACATGTGATATATATTGTAGTGGATGCTTGGACATATATAGGGAGGACTTTCTTGCTCGACATGATAGTATGCTTTCTGGTTGCACTTTATCTTAACATGTACACTTATTATCTCTCTATTATATGTTGATAAAACCCTTAGGATGTGTACTTGACTACCAGAATTATGATGCAGATCATACTAGTGGGGACAGGGTAGTCGATAAGTACATCCTTCAAACGTTCCTAGTCGTGGGAGTATCGAGACAGGGTATCGATACTCCAGAGTAGACTAGCGTATACGCTTCTCGATCCATATGATGGGCGATGGATGATCCTATATCCATTGGTGTTTGACATCAGAGATGGTATACGGGTGCTCATTGGAGACTGGGTACACTGAACGGACTCGCCGAGAACTCCTAGATGGTATTATACCTATCGTCGGATAGCAGTTCTCTGGTGACACTGGTACGGGTTAGTCTGTAGGCCCGAGATCGTCATAGAGTCTTATGTGATTCCCACTGTGCTTTGATTTCCACCATACCACGGTCAAGAGATCGTGCAAAAAGGTGGTTTTTGGGTACAGTCCCGAATCACATGGAGGCAATGAGCGATAGGAGGGGTTTCGTCTCTCCCGGTATTTGGAGTTGATGTTGCGCTATGTTCGATTGGCCATAACAGGAAATCCCTGGCCAGGGTTGCTGAGATTTACTGGTAAGTGTTATCAGTAGTTTCTCGAACCGTTATGGACCTAGCATCGGCATGACTTATCAGGCTATTGGGGTCTGACGTTATACCACCCTCAGACTGTGATATGCGACATATCAGACGAAGTGACCGGACTGTACGGTAGTGTTACTGATTGGATTCACAGGAGTATGAGCAGGCTTGCTTGTTGATCTTCTGATTGCTCAATACCTGGTGGCCGTTACGTTTAGCAGACCGCTTACGGCTTGTGGGTGTTTGATATGATCATCACCTACTGTCGGCGTATTGACGAGTCTTTAGAGTCCTACACAGAGGTTTCCTGGTTCGTGCGAAATGGAGTTGGAGCACATATGTGATATGTGCGGGACCGAGATTAATGCGTGTATGTGATACCGCATTCTATTCTCGCGATATATGATATCGGTCGGTTATATATGATATAGCCGGGTTATCGGGTCAAGTGTTGATTCAAATGATATTAGTCGGTTGTATATGATATAGCCGGATTATTAAATCAAGAGTTAATTTAATAATTTAATATATAATTATATATTTGATATATTATATTATATTAACTAATATTAGCTCACATAAGTAATTCTTTTTCTCAGATTTGATACATTTTACATATATGTGATATATGTATTGTTTTCTTTTGATACATAAATTTATATGTGATATATATTCATGTGTCATGCTAGGTTACGTATGCAACAAGGGTGTATGAGACTTATACCATGCTAGGGTTTATGTTTGGGTTTTATTTATCATTAACTAATTCACAAAACATTTGGAATTAGTCATGGATAAGCTTGTAGAAGCTTATAGATACTTTGACTTATTCAACTTGTTTGTCTAACTTAAGATATTTGTTAACCCAACCCTTAACCTTAGATTATGCTTTATTCTCTACATGAGTTAGGCATGACACAAACTCACCCATGATTGCAATTCTAACCTCACTCCCTGATGAGTTCATTCATCTCTTCATCACTTTTTCTTCTTCCTCAAGAGAAAGAGCTTGCTAGTTTTTTTCTAAAGTGATGAAATCTTGTGAGAAAATTAAATCTAAAGTGAGCCCACTTCTTACTTCATCATCCTCTACTATTAGCCTTTTAGTTTAGGGTGTTTGCTTCACTAATCTCACTATTAGTGAAGAGGTAGCATGAGGTCGAGTCTCCTCGACGTAGATCATTTTCGGCTTCGAAGACATTGAGAAAGTTTGTTAGTTTCTTCAAGTGAACCCTCTCTAGAGTCCGGGAGTTCACCATTCGCAACGAAAGGACTACAACATGGAGCTTTAGAAGTGAAGGACCGGTCTACAAAGATTGTATTCCATCATTCACTTAGATGTAAAGTGTTTACATATCGTTTCGTCGGATTTTCTAGTATCGATTTTAGGGTTAGCTAGAACGACAAAAATTTAAATATGGCATGGATGATGCCTCCTGAAACCTTGCTGCCGTGCCAGGCAACCCAACAGTGGTATCAGAGCCATGCTAGAAAATATGACGATATTTGTTAGATTACGAAACCGAAATTGTTGGAGATAGTGCCCTCAGAGTCAATTATTAGGTCACAGGTACGTGATTGTAATGATTGAGGGAGGACCTATCCCGGTAGGACAGTCTTACTCGAGATGATAGTATGCTATCTGGTTTACCTTTATCATCGTGTACTGTTTTAGGTGACCTGACATGTCGCTATTACACGTTGATAGAGCCCCTAGGATTCTTGCTTGACCACCAGCAGTATGAGGGCGATCATATAAGTGGGAGCTGGGGGTCTACAAGCATATCCTTAAAAGGTCCCTAGTCGTGGGAGTTTCGAGACCGGGCATCGATACTCCATTAGTAGACTAGTGTATACAGTCGAGACCCCGACGAGGGGCGGTGGCCGGTCTCACAAGCCACTGGTGTCAGTTGGATCACCTAAGATGTATACAGGTGCTCATTGGGTTATGAGTACACCGGACAGGACTCGCCGGGAACATGCTAGTTGGTCATATACCAGACGTCAGATGGCAGTTCCCTGGTGACATGTGTGCAGGTTAGTTCATCGACCTGGGGATCGTCATTTGTCTCGTGTGAGTTCCCACTGTACTTTGATTACTACCCTACCACGGCTCAAAGGAGTCGTGCAAACAGGTTTTAGTTGGGTACAGTCCCGAGCCACATGGAGGCAGTGAGCGTATCTTCAGGGGTTCGTCTCTCCCGGTATTGGGGGTGAGGTCGTGCTGTGTCTAGGAGAGCCATTACACAAAGTCCTTGGCCAAGGCAAGGAGATTTACTGGTAGGTATTCCAGTAGTATCTCAGGGTGTTCTGGGCTACACTCCGACACGACTTGTACCGCTTTTGGGGATCTGACTTTTACCAACCCCCTAGGCCCGCCATGCGATACTCATAGACGAACGGACCGGACTGCACGGATATTGTCACTGACAGGCTCAGTAGGGTGTCAGGATGAGTTCGCTCATCGACGTCCCTTTTAGTCAATAGCTGGTGGCCCGTTACGTATTGGCTTATACCTCTGACGTGCTAGTGGTTAAATCCACAGCCATAGTATTGACGAGTCTTTAGAGTCCACCACACTTCCAGTTACTCAAGTTTCGGGCGAAACGCTGTAGAGGCCGTATGGAGATATGGCAAGGTCCGATCAGATACGTGCGGTATTGCACGGATCAGGATCGGACGGTTTGTACTGGTAGCCGTATGGTTATATGGCAGGCTTCGATCAGATACGTGCGGTATTGCACGGATCAGGATCGGACGGATTTTACTAGCCGGCTTTGGTTTAAGCCGGTCCTAGTTTAGTACAGTGTAGATTTTGTCTCTTTGCATTTGTATCCGGACGGAATACAGATGCGGGTGTGTATGCACAGTATCGGGGTTTTCCTGTAATTTATTACGGGACCAGTTTTCTGGAGTTGCCAGTTTGCATTCCGTTCCGGCCGGTTTTCCTTTGTTCTTTCCCGGCCGGACTTTTCCGATGGAGGGGGTTATTTGCAATTGTGCAAATAACATTTGTGGAGGGGGTTTCTTGTAAATGTTTGATTATGATAGCTATCATTTTCTTTTCAACCATGCTTTTGCTTTATGAGATTTGATTGTGATAAAGTGAGGGTATGGGTTTAATAGTGAAAGGCATGGTTGTATGTTTCTTTGTCCCTTGATGTGGTCACCTCTTCTCATCTCCTACACTCACCTCCCTTATTGCTTCATATTCTTTCCTTCTACATTTCTAAGTTCATAAGTTTTTCCATGGTTTAGTGAGAAGAAAAAAAGAGAAGGAGAGAGCTTCATCCTTGAGAGTGTTTTTCATTCTTGATCTCTTTTCATGCCAAGAAAAATGAAAGCACCATTTTTCATACCTTCATTCCTCCATCTTCAAAAGGCAACCAAAACCCCAATGAGACATAAACCCTACACATCCTACAGCAAGCCTTGGGCATGTCGAGTTGCCGGCTTCATGCGCGAGTTGCCTCGGTATAGAGGCGGGAGCCCGTAAAAGTACCCGGCTTCGTGGTGCCCTTTCCGACGAGGAGGAGACGGACGGAGATCCCGCGAGGAGATCGGAGTGGAGATGAAGACCGGAGGACTTGGATCGTCGGTATACATCTCTTCCCTTTCTTTTTAATAGCGTAGACTTGTTAATGGTTACGATCCGGAGTTTAGTGCGCGGTGGTGCCGGTTTGCAAAGTCCGCAAAATTTAAGTTATTCACCGCTTCCGCATTCCGGCGTCGGATTGACGGCCGGGGCGCCGCCGTGCACTTACAGTGGTATCAGAGCCTCGCCATTAACTTAGTCTAACTTTGTGTAATGTGTTTGCATTTCCGATCGATCAAAAAGTTCCAAAACTGCATTTTACCCACGACAGTTTCTGTTGAAATTTTTCAGTCTCGAAAAATTTTTCAGGTTGTAAAATATTGATGTACTGGAAAATCTAAGAGTTCTGTAAAAATTTGACGAAGTAACTCCACAGTTCGAGCGCGGAACCGCCGCGAAAACCACCTTTGTGCGGCCCTTCCGCCGCGCACTATTCACATCACTTCACCATTTTTTTACAGAGGCCTTCTGGGCTTAAAATATGGGCTTTGGAATATTAAAGTTGGGCCAATTGTTTCCGTGAGTGCTACAGTTTTCTTTGGGGCCCACTTGTTAATTGTTTGATCAATCGGAAATTTTTTAAACACATTTTTCACAGTATTTACTTTATATCTGCGACCGTGAATGTCACTCGATCGGTAAATCCGGTCTAACTGCTATAGCCCGGTTAGACGGATTTGCGAACGTGACTTTCACGTTGATGTTCTATGTATTTGCTGTGATGTTGCGGATCGGTCGTGGGGGATAGCCTGGATGCAATGCTAGTACAGTTTTGTTGTAATATGTACATTTGTTATTGCGGGGCGAGCGTCCGACATGTGGACTGCCGTCACTGCCTGATTGTATTATTATTTTGGGGCACGACCTGGTTGCGGTCGATGTACCTGGTGTATGTATATTTTACTTTCTGTACTAGGATTGCCCCGCGGAGGGGTGCACGGATAGCCGGGTTCTAGAGGGCAACAAGCCCGCATCTCATGGCATTGAGACGGAGGGGGCTTCACTCTAGAATTGGCGGGCTATTCGCCGCACTCGTAGGGGGTATAGGTTGACCCAGGAGGGGTGCCCAAGTTGCCGGATTCCGTGAAGTGCTGGGTGGTCCATTCACGGCGCTGAAGGGGGCTGCCTCGCTTCAGGTTTTGGCGGGTAACTTGCCGCGCCCGTACGGGTCTAGGATTTCATTGCACAGGCTATCCACACGACCAGGGGAACGTCGGGTTTCAGTAGTGGCTCTGTGAAACCCGGGGATCCCAGATATCTGTATTGTTCTGTGATGCTGTACATTTCTGTGATGTTGCATTTTATTCACGCCTTGAGCGAAATACTATATATTGGTATATATATTAGTAGATGTTGTATATGTTTTTCATCCGCGCTAGTCCAGTCCCCGCTCTGCCGTTAGTTAGCTAACCTAACGGGTGATGACGGGACCCAGTGGCGAATGCGGATGGCATATACGTACGTCAGTATATTTTCGTTCTTTGTGGTGTGATCAATTGATGGGACTGCATTGATTCGGATCAATGCAAGTTAAACAAACCTAATCTGATGTTGTTGGAACACTTTTTCAAAAAGCTGTTATTGCAAGGACGTTCACTTTTGTTTTGCATCGTGGTATTCATTTGGAATATCCTGCTCCTCAGTCGACGAGGCAAGGGCCGAGATCCCTTCACCGGGAGTGACCCCTTGGACAGAAGTTTGCGTCAGGGCATTAACTTCACTATAGCCGATTACTTTTGCTTTGCACCGTGGTATTCATTTGGAATATCCTGCACCTCATTCTACGGGGAAAGAGCCGAGATCCCTTCACCGGGAGTGACCTCTTTAGTAAAGGTTTTCGTCACTATATTTTCTAAAAAGCTATCCGTTCCTTCAACGATATCAAGTTCTTTACGTTAAAGGTTTTCGCCAGAAACCATTCGTAGCCCTCCGTCGTTTCATATGGGTGGTCAATAGTATTCAAGCTGTGTATGTTGGCCAAAGTCAAGGCACAGTGATTGGTAGCTATTGGGGTATTCATATGCAGCATAGATAGATGCGTTGGTTTGGGACAGCCGTACTGCCATTTTGGCCAAAGTCAAGGGTATGTACGGGTGGACTCAAATTAACCTGGAGAATGACGGGTTGAACTTGACATGTGACTTATGATATGTTGGCCAAAGTCAAGGTCATAAGAGCATGGGGTAGAAATCACATCGGGAGTTTCAAAAGTACTGAAACTTGCCAGATATGCGCATACCTTCTGGAGTGTGATACCGTGAGCGGATTCCGTCACGTTGTCATGCGATGAGAGTTGGATCCCGATTCCCACTGATGAGTTGGTTTACTCCTCGGGTGACCCCGACTAATTCTTCTTTAAGGTTTGGAGGAGAATTTGAGGTACAGTGGGAGGTTTCCAGATTAGATAAATTGGTAGCCATTCTGATCTAGGTTAGAGTGCACGCTGAGTGTTTCTTTTCTCTCTCTCTTTGGCAGCGACCATTGACCCGACCCTAAGACTTTGACTCAGTGACCAAGTTGACCGAACCTTCTTAAACACCGACCTTTGGATTGTCAGAGTTGCAAACCTCATTGCCACTCCTACTTTTACCCTTTTCTCCAGGACACCCCGTTTTACTACGAACGTCCACTTCCATTGGACAAAACCATCGTATGGTTAGATACGAACTCGAAGGGATTCGAGGATGGTTTCCGGTTCTGGAGAAAACGGATAGGATTATTCAGTTGTCTTTTCTTTTCACCCTCTCTCAGGTTGCGAGTACTCCTTAGTTTAGGAGTAGTACACCTATTATGCAAATTGGATAGTCTTCTTCCAAACCATAGGCTGGTGCCGACTGGTAGGGAATAAAGAAAACCAGTTAGCTTAAACGGTGTACAGAAGGTATTAAGTTCAGACAAAGCAAGGGATTAGTAAGAGGGCAAAGTAAATTGCGACTGCTATTCACGACCAAACCAAGTATTTCTTAGCCAATCCTAAATCACCTTTGTATTTCTCCAGGACACTCCGTATCACTACGAAGATCCCATTTTATTGGATAATCCATCGTATGGTTATATACGAACTCGAAAGGAACTTGTTCCAGTTCGGGGATGGATCCTGGTTCAGGAGAAATAGGAATAAAGTACATTCAGGTGTCTTTTATCTTCACCTTCTCTCGCGTTGCGAGTGCTCCTAGGATTAGGACAGTACACCCTTTATGCTTATTGGATAGTCCTCTTCCAAACCATAGGCTGGTGCCGAACGGTAGGGAAGGAAGAAAACCATTTGGCCTAATGGGTGTGCAGAAGGTAATGACTAAAGACATATGAAGGGATTTGGAGAGGTGGCAAAGAACTATACGGTTACAGTCGTGAATCTGGAAGAGGCATTACTAGGAATACCAGAATACCCCATCGGAACATTTCGATGTTTCAGTTTCACTGTGTAATGTTAAAGGAAAACTGATTTCCCGATTAGATACTTACTCCAGGGTATGTATTTACCAGGTACGATTCTCACATCTGTATAGTTTTACAGATGATGAGTGGGAGTAAGTTATTGGGAATTGGGTGATCATCCTCATTATATCGGGATTCGTTGTAATCGGTGATATTTGAGGAAATCACCTGGGTTGTTTGCCGGTCGGCAAATATTTGGTTTTGAATATCCGCTGTTATGCACCAATTTCAAATTGATATATCTGTACGTCTATTTTCATAGAGTGAGATATACCTTTCTGAAATTATGTCTACAACATTTACCTATATCAGTGGATGGTTAGGTAAGGAGCATTAAACAGCGGTGTAATTCTTCTTAACCATAAGTACAGTTTTCAACCTACGACACACAGTGAATGAGTAATCAGACTCAAGGGACTTTTACAGAGTATTGTATGTTGTCCAGGGTCCATCAGGACAGAGGGGATGGTCCTCGTACTATATTCGGTTTACTTATGACTCCTCTATTTTTTAGACAGGTGTTTCGTGGAAACACAGGGTCCGAATTTGGAGAAGTTATATGTATTTGAATAGAGTAGAGAACCAGGTATAGCAAGTATCGGGATTCTTCAAAGAGATCGAAGATGTAGATACTTGTGTATGGTGTTCAGTTGATAGTAATGATTAAGAGAAATTGCTTCTCTTTCAGGTTACTCATAATTGGAAGCATTCCTAAGTTGAGTAACGCTGATCGGCCTTCTTCCATTTAGTTGACATGCACTGGAGACAGCTGCATGATTTGAATCTAGTTCAATTAAATCAGTGCCTCTGGTTCTATATTGGATATAGAACAGTTCATATCTTAACGATGTTAAGGTACGGGGAGTTGTCCGGTTTATGATTAAAACCAGACACTGGACAACTCAAGGCACGTTTCTGTAATGGCTGTTTGTGGGTTGACCCAGGCTATGACGAGGGTTGATTTTCTACCATCTGGATGAACAATAGCGATATTGTTCTAGACTCGCCACAGTTTTATTAAAAATGGATTTTTTCAGAAAACAGTAGTGGGAGTATGGTAGAACTGGAAGTGATTCCAGAACCACAAACGATTACTGAAGATTTGATAAGGAACCTAAAGATTCAATCTGGATTGACATTCCATTGGCCACTCCGCAGATAAGGTGGGTAACTTCAGGCACCCGAGAGGCACTACGGTAGCCTTAAGGACGGCGACAGGGAAGTTCTTGTTTACCCACAATTGCCATTGCTGTTGTTCCAGGTTACGAGACCCGGCGGGAGGATGAGTATAGCGTCGTTCTAAACTAGTTTTAGAAGTGTACGTCTATATGACTCTGCCAGAGGGTTGTCGTAATCAGAGGGAGCAGCGGAAGCATTGGTGGACAGGGAGCTTATGTCTATTTATAGACTAGAGCAGATGTAGCGGAGATAGATCATCTATTTCTGATGTGACAGTCATGGGTTTGACTTCATCAGAAAAGGGGATGGATCTGTTGAGAAGGTAGTAGGGTGTGATATCCTGGTATTTGGATGATATACACAGAGTAGGAAAAGAAACTCCTATACTACGATCGGTTATACTTTGGTCATCACACAGTGGTTTCTCCACAAAGGAAGTGGATTTTATATCTGACATACTGGTTACTGGATCTATGGTTTTAGATCTAGATTTGGGTGGTTTCCCAATCAGGGTACTTGACAGCATTCTAAGAGTATTTAGGATGGACGACTCCTGGCACGGTAGTGTACCTGCAGGTAATGGAGTCACCCTCTCCAAAGGTGTCTTACAGACTAAAGGGGAGAGGGACGGGCATGATTGGCAGATCACTTGCTCAGGCAATTGAGTCAATCGTTAGATGTCAAGTACCACACCAGATGTTGTTCTTGCACAAGATGCAATAAGTTGACATTAATCCAATCCTGGAGAAACAGTTGGAAGCAGTTTTGGAACATAAGTGGATGTTCTAGGGATATGATAACGACAGCCTCATTCAGGAGACGGTTATCATTCCAGGCTTCCAAGGTGACATGGACGACAAGGAGGTTGTCAGAGTTATAGTTTTCCCTCTGACGAGGGGCAGTATTTTGGACAGGTGATCCAAGGCAATACTGAGGGAGGCATGGCGCGCAGGATACTGATTAAGTTCAGTTGACGATACAGTCTAAGAAGTTTGGATTTGGAGTTCATTTATGAGCTATGTCCCATCAGACATCCAGACACATTCTAAGACAGGTATTGCTCATTTCGGGAGATGGGTTTCTCCGCGAACATGAGATATAGAGAGACATAGAAAGAAACGTCAAGGCGGATCCACTCACTAAGGCTATTCCTCGAACGCAATAGTTCCGCAAACGAGCTTTGTGAGACTGACTAGTAGAGGAGTTGGATGTTCGGTATCACACGGGCTGTGAGTATGCAACATCGCAATAATTAGCCTTGAGTGCAAGTGAAAGATTGTTGGAGATAGTGCCCTCAGAGTCAATTATTAGGTCACAGGTACGTGATTGTAATGATTGAGGGAGGACCTATCCCGGTAGGACAGTCTTACTCGAGATGATAGTATGCTATCTGGTTTACCTTTATCATCGTGTACTGTTTTAGGTGACCTGACATGTCGCTATTACACGTTGATAGAGCCCCTAGGATTCTTGCTTGACCACCAGCAGTATGAGGGCGATCATATAAGTGGGAGCTGGGGGTCTACAAGCATATCCTTAAAAGGTCCCTAGTCGTGGGAGTTTCGAGACCGGGCATCGATACTCCATTAGTAGACTAGTGTATACAGTCGAGACCCCGACGAGGGGCGGTGGCCGGTCTCACAAGCCACTGGTGTCAGTTGGATCACCTAAGATGTATACAGGTGCTCATTGGGTTATGAGTACACCGGACAGGACTCGCCGGGAACATGCTAGTTGGTTATATACCAGACGTCAGATGGCAGTTCCCTGGTGACATGTGTGCAGGTTAGTTCATCGACCTGGGGATCGTCATTTGTCTCGTGTGAGTTCCCACTGTACTTTGATTACTACCCTACCACGGCTCAAAGGAGTCGTGCAAACAGGTTTTAGTTGGGTACAGTCCCGAGCCACATGGAGGCAGTGAGCGTATCTTCAGGGGTTCGTCTCTCCCGGTATTGGGGGTGAGGTCGTGCTGTGTCTAGGAGAGCCATTACACAAAGTCCTTGGCCAAGGCAAGGAGATTTACTGGTAGGTATTCCAGTAGTATCTCAGGGTGTTCTGGGCTACACTCCGACACGACTTGTACCGCTTTTGGGGGTCTGACTTTTACCAACCCCCTAGGCCCGCCATGCGATACTCATAGACGAACGGACCGGACTGCACGGATATTGTCACTGACAGGCTCAGTAGGGTGTCAGGATGAGTTCGCTCATCGACGTCCCTTTTAGTCAATAGCTGGTGGCCCGTTACGTATTGGCTTATACCTCTGACGTGCTAGTGGTTAAATCCACAGCCATAGTATTGACGAGTCTTTAGAGTCCACCACACTTCCAGTTACTCAAGTTTCGGGCGAAACGCTGTAGAGGCCGTATGGAGATATGGCAAGGTCCGATCAGATACGTGCGGTATTGCACGGATCAGGATCGGACGGTTTGTACTGGTAGCCATATGGTTATATGGCAGGGTTCGATCAGATACGTGCGGTATTGCACGGATCAGGATCGGACGGATTTTACTAGCCGGCTTTGGTTTAAGCCGGTCCTAGTTTAGTACAGTGTAGATTTTGTCTCTTTGCATTTGTATCCGGACGGAATACAGATGCGGGTGTGTATGCACAGTATCGGGGTTTTCCTGTAATTTATTACGGGACCAGTTTTCTGGAGTTGCCAGTTTGCATTCCGTTCCGGCCGGTTTTCCTTTGTTCTTTCCCGGCCGGACTTTTCCGATGGAGGGGGTTATTTGCAATTGTGCAAATAACATTTGTGGAGGGGGTTTCTTGTAAATGTTTGATTATGATAGCTATCATTTTCTTTTCAACCATGCTTTTGCTTTATGAGATTTGATTGTGATAAAGTGAGGGTATGGGTTTAATAGTGAAAGGCATGGTTGTATGTTTCTTTGTCCCTTGATGTGGTCACCTCTTCTCATCTCCTACACTCACCTCCCTTATTGCTTCATATTCTTTCCTTCTACATTTCTAAGTTCATAAGTTTTTCCATGGTTTAGTGAGAAGAAAAAAAGAGAAGGAGAGAGCTTCATCCTTGAGAGTGTTTTTCATTCTTGATCTCTTTTCATGCCAAGAAAAATGAAAGCACCATTTTTCATACCTTCATTCCTCCATCTTCAAAAGGCAACCAAAACCCCAATGAGACATAAACCCTACACATCCTACAGCAAGCCTTGGGCATGTCGAGTTGCCGGCTTCATGCGCGAGTTGCCTCGGTATAGAGGCGGGAGCCCATAAAAGTACCCGGCTTCGTGGTGCCCTTTCCGACGAGGAGGAGACGGACGGAGATCCCGCGAGGAGATCGGAGTGGAGATGAAGACCGGAGGACTTGGATCGTCGATATACATCTCTTCCCTTTCTTTTTAATAGCGTAGACTTGTTAATGGTTACGATCCGGAGTTTAGTGCGCGGTGGTGCCGGTTTGCAAAGTCCGCAAAATTTAAGTTATTCACCGCTTCCGCATTCCGGCGTCGGATTGACGGCCGGGGCGCCGCCGTGCACTTACAGAAATGACTCCGAAACTTGAAACACGAAAACTTAGTTTCTGTCGGATTTAAAAAGTCTTCAAATTTTTTTTAAACAACTACAGAATGTTATATGTGATATAACATGAACGCCACCAAAATTTGAACCAATTTGGGCCTAACTTGTCCAGCCACAATGGGCTTAAAACCGAGCTCACCGGGTGTTTCGTGGAGTTTGAGCTTCAAATTTTGGTAGTGTTCCAGTCTTTGGGTTTTAGGGTTTCAGGTGTTGTTTGTTTGTGCTAAATTTACATGTGATGCTAATTTTCTGCATAGGAAACTCGGACTGTTTCGTATTCATAATTCTAATGTTTGTTTCTGGTATTTTAGACGATGTTAAAAAGTTCGAACGGACATCAATAACCTAATTTTTCCCCTGCTGGAAATTTTTCAAAAGTTGGATTTTTTCCAAGTTTAAAATTTTCAGAAAATCTTGCAAGCGATTCTGTGGACCCTCTAGAAGAACGAAACCCTAACTTGATTCTGTGACCGTCAGAACCGCCATCAAACCCTACGGTTTGAGGTAGTTCAGCGGTGCCACAGGTGAAGCATTGGTTGGCCCTTCTATGGCTGGTTCATAGGTGATGTGGTATGTTTCTGGATACTTTTTGAACGCTGCTCAAGTGTTAAGCTTCACGGGAAATTTTGAGTGTTTGTTTATTCGATCGAAAAGTTTAACTTCGTCTAGCTATCTGTGATTGTGATACAATATTTGGAATCCACAATTAGTTATGAGATAACTAGTTTGAATTTTATAAATCTAATAGTTTAGTCTCATTTGATCGGTTGCTATGGAATTTTGATGTGGATCAAAAGTCCGTCGCAATTACGTAGTGTACGCGGATACTCGCCGGGTAACCTTACTAGATAGCCACACCCCATAGCCCCGACCAAGTGACTGTAGGAGAACCCCGTTACCAAAAGCATCCGTTCGGGTGCTCGCGGCCGCGGTATTCCGCCATAGTACACTTCATCGACGGCATCGGGGGGTGCGCCCTTCTACTAAAGTTTCCGACGAGCATTCGATCAGGTTATCAGGAGTCATATTGAATTACCCGACAGGTTATTGGAAAGTGTTTTCAATATCGAGACTAAAATGCGGGATTTATAATTGTTAGGCATGTGATGTATAAGGAATTCATTTGGTTAGGCATGAAATCCAAAGTGTGAGATAGATTGGGTTTATGATGTCTAAGGCGGTTGCGGATTCCAAATGTTGTAGTTTTCACTTTCTTTTCTGCGACCGTAAGTGTAATATGTGGTGTATCGCCGATTCTGTTGCTATATGTCAACGACAATTGGGATACACATATTTACTTACGTTTATGACATGTGATGTTATGTGTTGCTGTGATATGTTATATTGGATCGTCGTGTTTTGAATAGCCAGGGGTTTTATGTGAGATGAGGGTTTTTATTTTCATTCATGTAAGATTCATTGTATGTAATATTTTTTTATTGGGGCACTTCCGGGTTGAGTTTGATGTCACCATTGTATATTATTTATTTTTCCGCATTAGGATAGACCCAAGGCGGGGAGCATAAGTAACCGGGTTCTAGGGTCCAGTGGGAGACCATCTCGGGAAGTCGAGACCGGGTCTCCTAACTCTAGAATTGGCAGGGTTGCTTGCCGCTCTCGTAGGGGTCTAAGGATATGGGTTAGGCTATTCATCGCGACCGTGGAATCCGTGTTTTTACAGGCTTAATATAAAACACGGAATTCCTAGTATATCCAATATTTCATATGTGTTCTTCTGCTGCTGATATTTTATGATGTGATCACTTGATATGTTCTGAGACGAATGCCTATATTATATATATGAGATATAATAAATATTGCTGCTTTCGTTTCTTATGTGATTTTAGGAAGCATAATTTGATGGGAATTCATTAATGAGATTAATGAAATAAAAGAAACCTAAAGATATTGTAGAAACTTGTCTTAAAAACTGATAGCTCTAGTTCTTGCTTTGCATAGTGGTATTCCTTGTAGAATATCCAGCACCTTATTCTATAAGGAAAGAGCAGAGATCCTTTTGTTGGTTTTCTTCAGCACCTAGCCTAGGGTTTGCAAGCATCACTCATGCCACAACAAAAATTAAAGGGGGTGCTAAGCAATCAACCTCAAGATCATACTAGAAAACTAGGGCAACACAACTTGTATGATAATACAACCTTTGTAGATCCGGTCCTTCACTTCTAAAGCTCCGTGTTGACGTCCCTTCGCTGCAATCATCGAGATCCCGGATTCTAGAAATGATTTCCCCAGAGAAATGGACAAGCTAGCTCGTTGACTTCGAGGCCGAAGATGATCTACGTCGAGGCGGACTCAAACTCAAGCTCCCTCTTCACTTAGTCAAGAACTTTGTAAAGAGAACACCCTAAACTAAATGTCAATTAGTAGAGGATGATGAGATAGGAAATGGGTTCAGTTTAGATTTTGATTTCTCACTTTATTTCTTCACTTAGAAAATTTCTAGCAAAGTTTTCTTCTTGATGAAGAAGAAGAAGAAGAAAGAAAAGAATAATGAGAAAAGAATAATAAGTGAAGATAATCATCATAATGCAACCATGGGTGAGTTAATTTTATCCACTAACCTTTGTAGAGACTAAACCATGGTTTAAGTTAATGGTTTGGTTAATAAATATCTTATGCAAAATAAAGTGAGTGGACTTTGTCAAAGATGCTTAAAGCTTCATGAAGCTTCAAGTTAAGACAAAGAAAGCCACCATTTTGAATTACAAAGATAAATAAAAACCCAAACCATTATCTTAAATATGGTGTAAGTCATACACACACCCAAGTTTGCATGTATCATCAAGCATGATACAATCTAGTGCACAAACATATATCACATATACAACATGTGCACATTAAGTGAGAAAATCAATCTTAAGTGAACAAATACTAGTTAATGTAAAGTAATATATCAAATATATAATTATACGTTAAATCATTAAATCAACACTTGATTTAATGATCCGGTCATATCTCATATAACCGACTAATATCTAGTGTATCAATATATCGAATCAACACTTGATTCGGTAACCCGGCTATATTGCATATAATCGACCGATGATACAAATCGCGAGAATAGAATACAGTATCACATACTGGTATTATTCTCGGTCCCGCGCATATCTCATATGCGCACCTATTTCGTTTCACTTGAGCCAGGAAATCTCTGTGTAGGACTCTAAAGACTCGTCAATACGCCAGCAGTAGGTGGTGATCATATCAGTCACCCACAAGCCACAATCGGTCTGCTAAATGTAACGGCCACCCGGGTATTGAGCGATCAGAAGATCAATGAGCAAGCCTGCTCACACTCCTGCGAATCCAATCAGTAACACTTACCGCACAGTCCGGTCTGTTCGTCTGATATGTCGCATATCTCGCCTAGAGGTGGTAAACGTCAGACCCCAGTAGCTTGATAAGTCATGCCGATGTAAGGTCCATAAAATTCGTGAAACTACTGATAACACTTACCAGTAAATCACATCAACCCTGGCCAGGGATTTCCAGTTATGGCCAGTCGAGTATAGCGCAACATCAACCCCCAATACCGGGAGAGACGAATCCCCTCCTATCGCTCATTGCCTCCATGTGACTCGGGACTGTACCCAAAAACCACCTGTTTGCACGACTCAGTAGAGCTGTGGTAGGGTGGAAATCAAAGCACAGTGGGAGACACACAAGACTCTATGATGATCTCGGATCAACAGACTAAGCTATACCAGTGTCACCAGAGAACTGCTATCCGACGATAGGTATAATACCATCTAGGAGTTGATCGCACGCTAAAAGCGTGTCGGATGTTCAAAGTTCTAAAGTATAACCGCGATCAGGACGGTGTCGCTATGCAGCTAGCCGGTTGAGCACGGGTCGATCTACAGGGAGATGGTTGTATGTCCTTTCTTGTCTTAGACGAGTCGATAAAGAATTTGTATGAGTTTGTTCAATCTAACCTATGTGTATTATTTGCAAGTATAAAGTTGTTAAGAAAAAGATACGAAATTGTAAGCTAAAGAAATCCGTACTCAAAACCTTTGAGCCGAGTCTTGACCAATTGAAGCTAGAGCAATCGGCAACAACGTGGATTAGGGGATTTAAGCGCGATATTCGTGGAATACGGCTTATTTACCCTTGTCCTTCCGTTCTTGTCTCTTGCTTTCGCCTCCGGCCAAACCGAACGCAACCGGTCGCGGTTAGGAATCACCGTTGCCTTGTTAGGGTAGGGTGCCTAACGGAGCGCTTGCGTATGGTTTGGGCGGAGTTCAATGGAAAATAACGGGAAAAGGAAATGAGAAAAGAAAATCTTAACTTACAATACTGTATTTATTCTTAACAACGATAATTACAAACATTCACAAAAACGAACCAAAAAGAGAGAACAAAAAGAAAAGAACAAAGAAAAGAAAAGATTACAAGCAAGTAATTAAAGTGCATGGAATTTAAATTGCAAATAAGTAAAGCAAGATAATAAAAAGCAAGTAATAAATAAGCAATAAAAAGAATTAGAAACTAGAACTCAAGACGAGCATGGGATCAATAGCCAACCCTTAAACTTGCAAGCTCAATCAAGAGGTTGCAAGATCAAGAGAAGGGTAAAGAGCTCATGTGAAGTGAAGAACTTGTTCCATAAGAAAATACGACCCTTGAGATCAATAACAAACCCTTAACCTTTCAAGCTCAATGAAGAGGTTGAAAGATCAAGAGAAAGCAAGGATCTCAACGGGAAGTTAAATAAAAGAGAATGATACAAAAACCCTCATCTTCATTGATCTTCCACTCAAAAAGCTCTCACTACAATTTTCATGGAGAAAGAATGAAGAAGAAGAAGAAAAAGACTAAATCCTAAAAAAAAGAGGCTAAAGAAGTTAACATGAAATTGGACCCTTGGCTTTGCTCAGATCCGGGGTATTTATACGAGGGGAATGGGAAACCTAGGGCAACAATATGCCCATAAACAAGATTACCAAACAGCCCCCAAAAGTTGACCCAGCAAGGAGACCAAATGGCCGCGGTTCCGCGGCCTAAGCCAGCTTAGGCCGCGGAAACGCGGCCGTATAGGGGAATTAGGTCATGTACTTTTGTCGTTTTCCATGGTTCCATTTTGTCTGCTGTGTGGTATATGACTTTTCTCATAAATTCTTAACAATTATTCCAGAATTTTAGTAGAACAAAAGGTGATGTGATGTGGATCTTTTGCCATGATTTCCTCGAGCTCCGCGTAGATTTCTTGGATCTTGTGTTGACATTGAGCTTTGTGCATGACATGACAATCGATTTGCCATTTTGTCCCTTAACTGGTATGTGGCAACACACGGATAAAGAGCGGAGACCCGTGTTTTATCTGTTGTTGGCAGTAATCCAGACTTTGTCGTACTTTTCCATGGATTTCACTGTTTAGAGTTGAGAACCAGTATTCTGCAAATATGTAGCAAACACTGATCAAAAGCACCTGCCTATAAACAAACGAGCGTAAGAATGGGCGGTATAAAATGCAATATTCTGGTATGAAATTCTGGTATGAACAGGAGTTCTCGGCGAGTCCGTTCAGTGTACCCAGTCTCCAATGAGCACCCGTATACCATCTCTGATATCAAACACCAATGGATATAGAATCATCCATCGCCCATCATATGGGTCGAGAAGCGTATACGCTAGTCTACTCTGGAGTATCGATACCCTGTCTCGATACTCCCACGACTAGGAACGTTTGAAGGATGTACTTATCGACTACCCTGTCCCCACTAGTATGATCTACATCATAGTCCTGGAAGTCGAGTACACATCCTAAGGGCTTTATCAACATGTAACAGAAAGACAATAGGTGTACATGTTAAGATAAAGAGCAACCAGATAGCGTACTATCATGTCGAGTAAGAAAGTCTTCCCTATATATGTCCCAGCATCCACTACAATATACATCTCATGTACAGTAATGGCCTCTAGGGCATACATACAACTAACAATCTCCCACTTGCACTAGGGCTATCATATAGCAGTGGTTGTAGTATCTCATACTCAACCATCCCATAAAAGTCTCTTTTTAGGAAAAGGCCATTGTGAGTGGATCCGCCGTGTTGTCCTCTGAGTCTACTCTCCTAACCTCGATCTTCCTGGAGATCAACTATCTCCTTGATCAGGTGATACCGCCTTAGAATATGTCTGGGTCACTGATGGGACCGGGGTTCCTGGGCCAAATCCATACTTCCATTGTCACACAATGGTCGGAACCTAGTTCATCTCATGAACTAATATACACCCAAACTTCCTCTTTTGTAGTATATTTGATAGCGATGTCACCAGCCTTTATCGTCTAGTTTGCCACGGCATCTAGCTTGGAACTCTTCCAACATACCGTCCTTCTACTGAGGGTAAAGACAGTGCCTGTGACTGACACTCAGTCGTACTTACCACCCTGGAAGCTATCCAGTGATTCTCCCCAGGATCAATTGATACCATCTCACTACACCTAGTGAGAATCCTAACATCCATTTAGATCTATCTCATAGATCCAAAACTCAGAATTTAGGAGGTATCATCTTGATCCTATATGGAGAATCCTTGTGATAAGAGGAGATTGACCGTGCATAGTATAGGAAACTCTTTTCCTATCAAGAGTATGTCATCCACGTACCGTACGAGGAATGCCACCATACTCTCTACTTCCTTTTTGTATATACAAGGTTCATCTACCATTTTGATGAAGTCAAACTCTTTGACTACCATATCAAAATAGATGTTCCAACTTCGCGATGCCTGCTTTAACCTGTAAAGCATCTTGCACATGTTTCCGTTGCTCCCACTATTTACGAAGCCCTCTGGATGTGTTCTTATAGACGTTCTCTTCTAAATCAATATTTAGAAAAGCAGTCATGACACCTAACCATCAGATATCGTAGTCATGGTATGTAGTAGTGGCAAGTAGGATCCGGACGGACATAAGCATAGCTGCTGAAGAAAAGGTTACATCACAATCCAAGCCTGGTTAATGACGGGTACCCTTTTTAACAAGTCTAGCTTTAAAAGTCTCAACTTTTCCATCTACACCTAGTAATCTTCTCAAGATATACTTGCTCCTGATGGGGATTTAACCCTTCAGATATAGCAACCAAAGTCCATACTTTGTTGGTTTATATGGATTCCATCTCAGATCTCTAAGTATCCAGCCATTCTTACAGAGTCCCCACTCTTGATGGCCTGCTCGAAACTAGTTGGGTCATCATCTCATGATGCAATCCTCGCTCTCACTGTCATCGAGAAACCGAAGTATCTCTCAGGCGTATGAGGAACCCTGCTAGATCGGCGGAGAGGCTGAGGTTCGTCGGGGATAATTGAATCCTTTGGTTCTACCAAATCATCAACTGTAGTTTGTATAGCTGGAACTCCTTCCAGTTCTACAGAATTGACCTTGCCTCGATCTTGTCCGAATTTTTCTTTTAGACATAGGCCGGACAACCCCAAATCTTAACTCACTTAAGAGATGGGCTCTTCCCATACCATATCTCATATGGAGTGGTAGGCACTGATTTGATTTAAACCCAATTCAATAGGTATGCAGCTTCTTAAGCGCATAACCCCTAAAAGGAAACAGGTTACTCAGTAGTACTCATCATAGAGCGCACCATATCTAATAGGGTGCGATTGCTCCGCCCTGATATACCATTTTTCTATGGTGTATACGGAGGAGTAATGCTGAGAGAGAATCTTATTCTCCTTTAGAATAGTCCAGGATCTCCATGCCCAAGTATTCTCCTCCCTGATCACATCAAAGGACATAATACTTACACCTATATTGGTTCTCTACTTCTATCTTATATTCATTGAATTTCTTAGAAGCTTCAGACATGTGTTTCAACAGGAACATGTGTCCGAATCTTGAGAGATCATCAGTGAATGTAAGGAAGTATAAAGAACCAGTCCTGGCATATGTAGACTGGGGACCTTCATACATCACTATGTATCAGTCCCAAGGGTTCATTAACCCTTTCTCTGTTTCAAGTGAACATCGCTATGGTCATCTTATCCTTGTGACATGACTGGCAAGTTTCACAAGATGTAAATTCAAATTGATTTAAATATGCATCTAAATGTAACTTAGCTAGTCGGGTCACATTGATATGACCTAGTCTACAATGCCTCAAGAAGAATTCGATCATTTTTGAACTCTTCCTCTTGTGTGTGTTCTGTACGTTAAGAACTGTGGTTTGATTTAGAATGTATATGCTTTTAGATAACGTGCTTGAACCGATCAACTCTTGATATAGGAAATGTTCAAAACATTATCCAACAATACAAAATTATATCCTTCTTTACTAAATAAAGAGACTGATATGATGTTGTATATCAGGTTCGGTGTTTAATAACATTCGTTCAGAATCAATGTATTTGGTAATACAGGGTGATAACTGCCAACACCTTGGCTGCAACAATTGCAGCGTTTTGAATTCTTGAAACTTATCACCCATTCTCAGTTCTCTACCTTTCTGTAGCCCATGTAACAGATTACATTATCCGGGATCCTGATCTGGTATCTAATACCCAGGACGTAGAGAATACTGAGAAACGGTTCTATGTAATGAACACACCCGAAGGAGATGCATCATTATGCATTTTCTTCATTTGGACGGCATGGGAATCATGGTATTCCCCTATTTCCTGTTCGATCTTATAACAATTATAAGTTGGAGCGGGACCAACGTTTCCCAGCCCAGTATAACAAGCGGGTTCGGTCAATACATCCATATTATTATCTTGATTAAGGCGTGACATGGTCGCTACGTGGAGAGAGAGAGAAGAAAACACTCTGCGTGCGCTCTTGCAAGATTAGATTGGTTATATATATTTTATCTAATCAGGATGGCTCCCACTGTTTTTATCAAATCTTCCTTCAAATCTTAAAAGGAAAGACTAGCCGGGATTAATTACACCCTACAAGTTCGCCAATCTTTCAGCTAGGCCAGTGCCGGTACTTTGAGGGAGGTTCCCCATGCTTTCGCACGGACCTAATTAAAATAAACCTCGTTTTACCAGGGGCGTAACCCCGTTGACACCTTTTTAGACACCTACTTGATCGGCTAATTGTAAAGTGCAAAACTCTCTCAGGAGTAACAATTACTCGCAGTGGGTATCAGGATCCAACTATCACATAGAAGGTATGCAATCTCATTGCAAGTTTCAACACTTGAAACTCCTGATAATGGTTTTTACCCCTAGTACTTATGACCTTAACTATGGTCAACAAATCATAAGCACTAGTCAAGCTCTACCCATCATTTCGTGATTAATTAGACCCACCCACATAACCCTTAACTAAGGTCAACAAAGTCACGTGATTGTCCTAACTAATCGCATCATATGCAGTGTAGGAAGACATCACTTAGCTACCGTACACTGTGCCTTAACTAAGGTCAACAAACACAGCACGAATACTAAGTACTCTACTTCCTAAAATGACGGAGGGTTGCGGATGTTTTTAAGAAAACCTTTAACTCTTTGAGCTTGATATCGTTGCAGAATCAAATGGTTTTAAATAGAGTGTTTTTGAGGCTTTTGCTAGTTTCGCTAAAGAGGTCACTCCCGGTGAAGGGATCTCGGCTCTTTCCTCATCGAATGAGGTGCAGGATATTCACAATACGACTATGCAAAGCAAGAACTAGAAAAACAATCAAAAGACAAACCGAAGGTTGTAGCATTTGGTAGTTATTGCTAAAGAGGTCACTCCCGGTGAAGGGATCTTGGCTCTTTCCTCGTCGAATGAGGTGCTGGATATTCTACAAGGAATACCGCTATGCAAAGCAACAACTAGAGCTACCTAATTTTTGAAATTCGATTCCACAACATCTTTTAGGTTTATTTTCTTTCATTAATCTCATTAATGAATGTCCCATCATTTAAATCACCTAAACACCACAGATAAATACAACGTACGCTTACGCCATCTGCATTCGTCTCGATGTCCCATCGTGCACCGTTAGGTTAGGTAACTAACGGCAGAACGGGGCAGGGCTAGCGCGGGTGTAAAACATAAGCAACGTCTATATAATATATCATATATACTATATACAGTATTTATCTGAACATATCACATGATCACATCACAGATAACGCAGCAGAAAACAACATATGAAATATTGGATATATTAGGATATCCGTGTTTTATTTTGAGCCTATATGAAACACGGATTCCACGGTCATGATGAATAGCCAAACCCACATCCCCAGACCCCTACGAGAGCGGCAAGCAACCCTACCAATTCTAAAGTTAGGAGGCCAGGACTCGACTCCTCGAGATGGTCTCCTACTGGACCCTAGAACTCGGTTACTTATGCTCTCCTCCTTGGGTCTATCCTAATGCGGAAAAGTAAATAGTATAAATCAACGGTGACATCTTCCTCAACCCGGAAGTGCCCCAATAAAAGAATATTACATACAAGTTTTTACATGAATGAAAATGAAAAACACTCATCTCACATAAAAACCCCCGGCTATTCAAACACGACGATCCAATATAACATATCCAGCACCACATAACATCACATGTCATCAACGTAAGTAAATATGCGTATCCCAATTGTCATTGACGTATAGCAACGAAACCGGCAATACACCACATATTACACTTACGGTCGCAGAAAAGGAAATGAAAAACTACAACAATTGGAATCCGCAACCGCCTTAGACATCACATGCCTAACAATATGAATTCCTTAGATATCGCATGCCTAACAATTATAAACCCCGCATTTTAGTCTCGATATTGAATACACTTTCCAATATTCAGTCCGGCAATTCAACAAGATTCATGTTCACACTATAATATTGCATTATTATATTCCCCATCCTTATTCGTTTTATAAATAAACAGGTGCTTTTGACGCATGACTGCTACATATTACAGGTTACAGGTTCTTGAACATAAAACGGTGAAAACGATGAAAAGACGATGCAAAAGTGGACTTTGACCAATAAACAGAAGACTCTTGATCAAGACTACATCAAAGATAAAATTCACAAAGTACAAGGCAATGCAAGGTCCAAGATTACAAAGCGAACGGTTAAAAGTCCACTGCAATTATTCACTGGAGATCTGGAAGAAATATAGAAGCTATTTTAATAAAAGAACCAAATAATAAGGAAGCCCAAAGACAGAAGAGCCAACAAAGGAAATTTCAAGGCCCAATACTTCCTTTTAAAGAGACAGAGACATAAAATTTTACCAAAGCTTGGAGTCTACTTTGACTAGGTCTTCCTAAGGATATTTTGGTAAATGTAGACGTGCGAATCAATTGTAAGCTAGGGTTTCCTATCCTCTATAAATAGGAACTCTAAATCATTGTAAAGGCTATGCCTCCCTATGCCTCTTTTTATCAATAAAATTTAGATTTCTTTTGGAGAGCATCGATGCCTATTTTCATTTCAGAAATTCAGATCTGACAAGTCTTGTGTTGATATTTAGAGAGAGCCATCTGTAAAGTAAGTAGGTAATTTCAATTCTTGCCTAAGGTAATTTTTCCCTAGATTAAATTTAATTCCTTGCCCTAGTTAGATAGTTAGATCTTTAATTCAATTGCCCTAGATTAATTTAGTTTTTAGATTTAATTAATCCATTCACACCGTTTGGAATTAACTCGTAAGAGCGATTAGGAAATTCACAACATCCCTGTGGACCGACCCGTACTCACCGGCTAGCTACCAAGCGACGCCGTTCTTGATTGCGGTTATTAGATAGTTTTTAAGATCAATCAAATGGCGCCGTTGCCGGGGATGGCGTAAAATTTCCTTTTTGCAATTTCGGGTTAATCAAAATTAAAAAATCATAAAAATCTGAAAAATCAAAAAAATATAAAAATATATCATCTGTTATTTTTGGAAACGATATTTTTGTGTGAATTTTGCACGATCTACAATCGAGTTCGGATCTAAAAAAATCCAGAAATCAAAACAGAAAACAGCAAATCTGAACAACAGAGATTTACAATAACAGAGGAGCAGAATTTTTCTCGGGACTTGAACCGCCCAAACCACCGCGGATCCGCCGCAGTACCCCTACTCTGACCGCAGAACCGCCGCGCCCTGGTGACATCATCACCAAAAAAAAAAGGCCCGGAACCGTGGCGGTAGTACCACTTTGGCGGCGGAAGCGCGGCAAAAAAAAAAAAGAAACCTGTAAGCTTTTTCTCTCTCCTCTGTAAATCTCAATATCTCCTCTGTCAAATCTCCTGCAGGATTCTTAGCGCTTAAAAAATCTTCCCCCTTCCAAATAACAAATCTTGTGCAGGATTCTTTGCGCGCGTTTAAAATAAAAATTGATTGCAAGAAATCTTTTCTGTTTTGCATATCTTTTCTCAAATTGCAATAACAAAAAAAAATCTTTGATTGCAAGTGATTTACAGTTTTGCATATCTTTAATCGAATTTTAAGGGGCTTTTGACCAATTCAGATTGGGTGGGGATTTCATCACCCTTCCCAGGACCCCAGAAATCACATAAAACATTTGCATTGACCAATCATTAATTAAAAAAATACTAGATCCATCCCTAAGGACTTCGAGCTCAATAGGACAGAGGACTAGTTATAGGCATCGGCCGTTAATCCTAACCTGACTTTACGGTGTATAGGCAAGTGTGTCTAAGGCAAGTGGTTACTTAATTAGGACCGCTACTTGTAGCGGGGAGCCTCCCACTTACCTGGCACTTACCTGGCCGCAATTGGCGGTGAAGAGGCGGTTTGAGGTCCTATTTCTAGCCCTTTGGAACAGTTAGGAGCTGTCTAGCTGACCTAGGTGACCCTAGATCTAGGTCTGATTGTGCATTTTTGGTTGATCGAAAGTGTGTCTTAGCCCTTTATCGAAAATCTTTTTTTGCAAAAAGTTCCAAACAAATAAAAAAAAGGAAAAAGAAAAAATCTTTTATAAAAACTTGCAAAATTTTACCGCTAAGAAATCCTTGCACCACCTACCTTCTTTCTGTTCTCTTTCTTACATCATGGGTACCCCACCTCATAAATCTCTTGCCGAACTTTGGTATCCCGAACCTAACTTTGCCTCGTACGTCAACTGTTTTGGTCGATTTAAGGAAGATCCCTCCGTGCCCAAAATTTCTTTGAAAGATCAAATAGAAGCGTCTAGGAGAAACAGTTCAACTTCACAACCCACTTTGTGTCAACCATGTCAACCTTCACCACCTTCGTACGTTGACACCACTTTTCCAAGTCCTGCCGTAACTCCTAAACTGATGTCCATTGCTGAGCATATTGCTCAATCTCGTAGCCGATCTTTCACCCCTCTCCACTCATCTAGTTCTAGGAATCAACAAGTCCATTCACCTTTTTATCCACATGTTGACCCTACTCCTGTCCAACCATCCAATTCCTACCAGTCCTACCCGACTTTCCCACCCTCACTAGACATTGCTTCTACACAGCCATTTGGGAGTTTCACGAATCCAAACAGATTTGAATCTTTTACCAAAACCCCTTCACAACCCATGTCTAGTTTGGAACAGTCGTTGGAGGCGTACATTGCAGCAACAAACAAAATGATTAGGAATGTGGATGTGTCCATTACCGCCCTTATGCAACCTAGTGAACCGGCAGCTAGTTTCCAACTAGCTCCAAATTTTGCAATGTATGAGGAGGAGGTTGGACAGAGTGCGAATTTGAGAGGATTTACAAATCAAACCTACCCATACCCAATTGAAGCCCATAACTCCGATTTTCCATCGATTGTCCCAAATGATTCACAAGTTGAAAATAAAAACGAGTTGTGTGATTTTGTAGTGCTTGATTTACCAAATTGTGAAGAACCCCTTTCGAGTGAAACCACACTTAATCCGTTAGACCGTTACACCTCCACTATAGAATCTAAATTGATAAATATCCATGCTTTTGAGGAGGTGTCAGAAAAAATTGATTTTCACTTGATTGAGGATATAGACGCCGGGAATATTTTGGATGATGAACCCGTAGATTTGATTGAAATTTTATCCCCATCTCATCATCCCGAGTCATTAAATGTTTCTCCCGAACTTCATATGCGTCTTGATTTTGATGATAATGGCATGGATGAGTTAAATATTGAGGAGAATTATGAGGATAGTATTAAGGAGAGTATTGAGGATAATATTGAGGTTGAACCATTTTTGTTTGATGTGTCGGATTTTCCAATTCATCCTCTTGAATCGTTAACTAAATCACCCTCCCTCCTTTCCATCGTTCCGACTACGCCTAATATCATGCTTGAAGACTGTGAGCTTGAAAAATTTTCCTTTGAATCTGACACAGTTTTCACAGACGAGTGTTTCACTTTTTCTGACGATGTTGATGTCTCCCCGCCCGAGTTTGAGTCCTTTGAATTTTCAGATGAGTTAGTTGAACCATCAGACTCGGTTGCTTACAGTCGTTTCGAACCATTGTTGGAATCTTTCAAGTTCGAGACAGTTTACTACGGTGAGAATGAGACTATCCCTAATTCACTCCCTTTCGTCCTTCCTATCCTTCCGACCGTACAAGAGACCGTTACGTTTTCATCTCCTATACCAAGTTCGGCGTACCCATGCCTTCTTACGAATCTTGAGGGATTTGACCCCATTTCTCGACGGGTTGATAGGTTAGCACAATCGCTTTTAACACATCGGTCATCACAAATTGCGCTAATTTATTCACTCGATTTACACCCTCAAGATCGCACTACACTTCTGTCTCTTTTCCGCCATTCTTCTCCTCCACCGAGACCGTATCCCGTTTCTACCTCCACACGGTCTCGTGTGCTTCTCATCTCTTTTCTTTCCACTCCATTCTTTCACCAACTCGACCATTACCACGATAAGATTTTTGAATGGTTGGTGCTAACCTTTGGCTTATGTAAGGCCAAGCTTAAGTTTGGGGGGAACCTTGTTGTATATATGTATATATATTTTTTGTTTTCTTTTTCTATAAAAAATAAAAAAAATTTTCAAAACATTAAAAAAATATATAAAAAAATATTTTGTAAATAAATAAACAGGAGAGGGCCGACATTTTGACCCTCTTGGTGTAGCATGACAGTGAGGACACTGTCAAGTTTATGTTTGGGGGTATGCTCGGTACGTCTTCTTCCTTCGCATTCATATGTATATTTTTGCATTTGCATATTTATTTGAAAACCCATAAAAATTTAAAAATTTTGAAAAATTATAAAAATTATTGTATTCAATTTTGGCTTATTTGACTAGAGTTTGACAGATAGGTTAACTAGCTAGGAACAACTAGATCTTAGACTTAGTAAATTAAAAACCCTAATAACCTTCCTTAAAGTTTAACGGTAGAAAGTATATGCCTTTGTAGTTTATTTAGGAATAGGCAAATTTTGGGTTCACTTCTTGGGCTAAGTCGAAACGAAGGAAAAGTATTGATGTTTTTATTAAAGTATAAGTTTGAAAAATAATTCCTAGCTTAAGTCTAGATTCTGAAAATGTATACCCTACAATTTGCACAATCACGCACCTTGAAACTTGGAATAGTAGAAGAGACCTTGAAATGCTCTTGTCTAAAGTCCTTAGTACGAAGAAAATAAAAATAGAAATACAAGTGTGAATAAAGAAAAAAAAATGAACACTGGTTTTTGTGATTACTTAAGGCTGTAAAAATAGAAAAGTATTTAGCGAGGGTGCTTCATCACCTGTGCCTTAGACCAACTGGTTTAGGAGTCACTGCTAAAAGCCTTGGGTGTTGCAAGACTAGGAATTACGCTTTAAAGTGCAAACGCATCTTGTAATCGGTCGTTGGTACCTCAAGAAGTATTAACGGTCGCATGAAGGATGTGTAAGCAAAATTCAATTAAAAATTCACCAATTAAAAAGTGCTTTGGACAACGGACAAGAGTATGATTGCTTGATTTGAATTTCCAAGTGTAGGGGTGATATATACACACACGTGGGGATATATGATTGGAGTTTAGATAAGAGATAGGAGTGAAGAATAGAACTTGTATCATTAGTAAGAGTTGATAAAAATTCCTAAGTGGAGATGGAACCCTAGAAGGAAAACTTAAGAAATGCCGAAAGCTAAGTAAGTCTATAGAACATATATAATCTTAAGTTAAATGATGAGGAAGTGTGAAGAATATGGGTGGATAATTTACGAGTCGACGATAATAGAATTCCTTGTTAGAAAACCTAATTGGAGAACAAAAATCGATAGGCCGAATTGATAGGATTTTGTGGGTAGTATCCGCTGAAAACCCTCAGGAGACAACACTCCTCCTACTAGGGACACCTAGAGGTTTAACGGCTTGTTGCACGTGCTCAGTGCAATCGCGTTTTCCTGCGAAAGTGCGGTTAGGTTTTTTGTAGAGAATAAAATAAGTTTGCTCGAGGACGAGTAAAAGATAAGTTTGGGGGTATTTGTTCACACCATAATATTGCATTATTATATTCCCCATCCTTATTCGTTTTATAAATAAACAGGTGCTTTTGACGCATGACTGCTACATATTACAGGTTACAGGTTCTTGAACAGAAAACAGTGAAAACGATGAAAAGACGATGCAAAAGTGGACTTTGACCAACAAACAGAAGACTCTTGATCAAGCCTACATCAAAGATAAAATTCACAAAGTACAAGGCAATACAAGGTCCAAGATTACAAAGCGAACGGTTAAAAGTCCACCGCAATTATTCACTGGAGATCTGGAAGAAACATAGAAGCTATTTTAATAAAAGAACCAAATAATAAGGAAGCCCAAAGACAGAAGAGCCAACAAAGAAAATTTCAAGGCCCAATACTTCCTTTTAAAGAGACAGAGACATAAAATTTTACCAAAGCTTGGAGTTTACTTTGACTAGGTCTTCCTAAGGATATTTTGGTAAATGTAGATGTGCGAATCAATTGTAACCTAGGGTTTCCTATCCTCTATAAATAGGAACTCTAAATCATTGTAAAGGCTATGCCTCCTTATGCCTCTTTTTATCAATAAAATTTAGATTTCTTTTGGAGAGCATCGATGCCTCTTTTCATTTCAGAAATTCAGATCTGACAAGTCTTGTGTTGATGTTTGGAGAGAGCCATCTGTAAAGTAAGTAGGTAATTTCAATTCTTGCCCTAGGTAATTTTTCATTCTCTGCCCTAGATTAAATTTAATTCCTTGCCCTAGTTAGATAGTTAGATCTTTAATTCAATTGCCCTACATTAATTTAGTTTTTAGATTTAATTAATCCATTCACACCGTTTGGAATTAACTCGTAAGAGCGATTAGAAAATTCACAACATCCCTGTGGACCGACCCGTACTCACCGGCTAGCTACCAAGCGACGCCGTTCTTGATTGTGGTTATTAGATAGTTTTTGAGATCAATCAATTCTCGACATCCCGATCGAATGCTCGTCGGAAACTTTAGTAGACGGCCGCACCCCCGATACCGACGACGAAGTGCACTTAGGCGGAACACCGCGGCCGCGAGCACCCGGACGGATGCTTTTTGGCAACGGAGTTCTCCTACAGTCACTTTGTCGAGGTTATGGGGCGTGGCTATCTAGTAATGTTACTAGGCGAGTATCCGAATACACAAAGTGATTGCGACAGAGTTTTGATCACATCAAAATCCCGTGGCAACCAATCAAGTGAGACTAAATTGCCAGACTTATAAAATTCAAATGTTGTTGATTCCAAGTATTGTATCACATTATACTAGACAATATTAAACGTTTCGAGCGAATCAACAAATCCCCACAACTCCCAATGAGCTCAACACTTGAGCGAAGTTAAAGTACCCAAAACATGCCACAGTACCTACGATCCAGCCGTAGAAGGGTCAAACCAACGCCTCACCTATGACACCGCGGAACCACGGCAAATCCTAAGGTTCAAACTGCGGTTCCGAGGGCACAGAATCGAGTTAAGGTTTATGTTCTTCTAGAGGGTCCATAAAGTTACTTGCACGAACATTGAATATAATTAACTTGGGAAAAATTCCAACACTTGGAAATTTCAGAGGGGGTCATGGGGTGAAGTTTGAATTTCGTTCGAAGTGTTAAATATGGTCTAGGTTACCAATACAATGCTAAGAAATACGAATACGAAATACTCCGCAAAGAGTCCATAACACAATTATCATCACATAAAAATCTGGACTAAACAAACAATACCAGAAACCACAGAATACGAGTAAAAGATCACAGGTGCAATACGAGGAGCAGAGGAGCAGAAGGGGTCGGCGTCGCCGGAAATTTTGGCATGGTCGCCGGTTTTTCTCCGAGCCCCCCCGTATTCCACCTGTGTTCTTAAAATACCCAGTAAATCACTCTGCGGTTACTTAAATAATTTTCAGACCACTTTTCAAAAAATTTCCAGAGAGCAATTTTCAAGGTTTCCAAAATCGTATTTTTGCGGAGTTTTTCGGTTTCGCGTTGTCATAACATCGTCTAAGTTTCTAGTTAGGCTCTGATACTATGTTGGTTTTCCTCATCACCTAGCCTATGGTTTGCAAGCATCACTCATGCCACAACAAAAATTAAAGGGGGTGCTAAGCAATCAACCTCAAGATCATACTAGAAAACTAGGGTAACACAACTTGTAATCTAACATTACAAAGAGAAGTGAATGATAATACAACCTTTGTAGATCCGGTCCTTCACTTCTAAAGCTCCGTGTTGACATCCCTTCGCTGCGATCATCGAGATCCCGGACTCTAGAAAAGATTTCCCCGGAGAAATGGACAAGCTAGCTCGTTGATATCGAGGCCGAAGATGATCTACGTCGAGGCGACTCAAACTCAAGCTCCCTCATCACTTAGTCAAGAAATTTATGAAGAGAACACCCTAAACTAAATGGAAAGTAGTAGAGAATGATGAGATAGGAAATGGGTTCACATTAGATTTTGATTTCTCACTTTATTTCTTCACTTAGAAAATTTCTAGCAAGGTTTTCTTCTTGATGAAGAAGAAGAAAAAGAAAGAAAAGAATAATGAGAAAAGAATAATAAGTGAAGATAATCATCATAATGCAACCATGGGTGAGTTAGTTTTATCCACTAACCTTTGTAGAGACTAAACCATGGTTTAAGTTAATGGTTTGGTTAATAAATATCTTATGCAAAATAAAGTGAGTGGACTTTGTCAAAGATGCTTAAAGCTTCATGAAGCTTCAAGTTAAGACAAAAAAGCCACCATTTTGAATTACAAAGATAAATAAAAACCCTAACCATTATCTTAAATATGGTGTAAGTCATACACACACCCAAGTTAGCATGTATCATCAAGAATGATACAATCTAGTGCACAAACATATATCACATATACAACATGTGCACATTAAGTGAGAAAATCAATCTTAAGTGAACAAATACTAGTTAATGTAAAGTAATATATCAAATATATAATTATACATTAAATCATTATATCAACACTTGATTTAATGATCCGGTTATATCTCATATAACCGACTAATATCTAGTGTATCAATATATCGAATCAACACTTGATTCGGTAACCCGGCTATATCGCATATAACCGACCGATGATACAAATCGCGAGAATAGAATACAGCATCACATACTGGTATTATTCTCGGTCCCGCGCATATCTCATATGCGCTCCTATTTCGTTTCGCTTGAGCCAGGAAACCTCTGTGTAGGACTCTAAAGACTCGTCAATACGCCGGTAGTAGGTGGTGATCATATCAGTCACCCACAAGCCGCAAGCGGTCTGCTAAACGTAACGGCCACCCGGGTATTGAGAAATCAGAAGATCAACGAGCAAGCCTGCTCATACTCCTGCGAATCCAATCAGTAACACTTACCGCACAGTCTGGTCTGTTCGTCTGATATGTCGCATATCTCGCCTAGGGGTGGTAAACGTCAGACCCCAGTAGCTTGATAAGTCATGCCGATGTAAGGTCCATAACATTCGTGAAACTACTGATAACACTTACCAGTAAATCACATCAACCCTGGCCAGGGATTTCCAGTTATGGCCAGTCGAGCACAGCGCAACATTAACCCACAATACCGGGGTAGACGAATCCCCTCCCATCGCTCATTGCCTCCATGTGACTGGGGATTGTACCCCAAAACCACCTGTTTGCACGACTCAGTAGAGCCGTGGTTGGGTGGAAATCAAAGCACAGTGGGAGACACACAAGACTCTATGACGATCTCGGGTCAACATACTAAGCTGTACCAGTGTCACCAGAGAACTGCCATCTGATGTGAGGTATAATACCATCTGAGAGTTCTCGGGGAGTCCGTTCAGTGTACCCAGTCTCCACTGAGCACCCGTATACCATCTCTTATGTCAAACACCAATGGATATGGGATCATCCATCGCCCATCACATGGGTCGAGAAGATATACGCTAGTCTACTCTGGAATATCGATGCCCCGTCTCGATATTCCTACGACTAGGAATATTTAAGGATGTACTCATGGACTACCCAGGCCCCACTAGTATGATCTGGATCATAGTCCTGGAAGTCGAGTACGCATCCTAAGGGCTTTATCAACATGTAACAGAGAAACAATAAGTGTACATGTTAAGATAAAGAGCAACCAGATAGCGTACTATTATGTCGAGCAAGAAAGTCCTCCCTATATATGTCCCAGCATCCACTACAATATACATCTCATGTACAGTAATGGCCTCTAGGGCATACATACAACTAACACCCTTCATCGGGAGTGACCTCTTTAGCGAAACTGGCAGATGCTACAACCCACTCGCTTTGTCTTTTGAATGCTTCTATTGTTTTTGCTTTGCATAGTGGTATTTGTGAAATATCCTGCCCTTATTCGATAAGGAAAGAACCGAGATCCCTTCACCAGGAGTGACCTCTTTAGCAAAACTAGTAAAAACTTCAAAAATACACATTTTAAAATTCACTCGATTCTACAACGATATCAAGTTCATTATGCAAAGGGTTTTCTTAAAAACCTGTCGTAGCCCTTCATCATTTCAGATAAGTACTACTTAGTATTCGTGCTACGTTTGTTGGCCTTCGTCAAGACGTAGTGTGTGGTAGCTAACTAGTTCTTATCTGCTAAAGCATGAGATGCGATTGGATTAGGGTAGTTGTGCGACTTTGTTGGCCTTCGTCAAGGGCCGTGCGGGTGGGTTTAATTCAATCATGAATTGTACGGGTTGAACTTGACTAGCGGCCTATGCTTTGTTGGC
This sequence comes from Agapanthus africanus, assembly GCA_030015575.1. NCBI lineage: Eukaryota > Viridiplantae > Streptophyta > Magnoliopsida > Asparagales > Amaryllidaceae > Agapanthus > Agapanthus africanus. Next base: position 252,455,352 of record CM057337.1, on the reverse strand, counting down.
CTTCGTCAAGGTCATAGGAAGCTAGGGGTAAAATATTATCGGGAATTTCAAGTGTTGAAATTTGCAATGAGATTGCATACCTTCTATAAGATAGTTGGATCCCGATACCCACTGCGAGTAAGAGTTACTCCTGAGAGAGTTTTAGAAATTACAATTAGCCGATCAAGTAGGTGTCTAGAAAGGTGTTAACGGGGTTACGCCCCTGGGAAAATGATGTTTATTTTAATTAGGTCCGTGCGAAAGCACGGGGAACCTCCCTCAAAGTACCGACACTGGCCTGGCCGAAAGATTGGCAAACTTGTAGGGTGTAATTAATCCCGGCTAGTCTTACCTTTTAGGGTTTGAAGGTAGATTTGACTAAAACAGTGGGAGCCATCCTGATTAGATAAACTAATAACCAATTTAATCCTGCAAGAGCGCACACCGAGTATTTTCTCCTCTCTCTCTCCTGTTAGCGACCATGTCACACCTTAATCAAGATAATAATATGGATGCATTGACCGAACCTGCTTATTATACTGAGCTAGGGACCGTTGGTTCTGCACTATCTTATAACTGTTATAAGTCCGAGCAGGAAATAGGGAAATATCTGGATTCCCATGCCACTCAATCGAGGATTAAGCATGATGATGCATATTCTTCGGGTGTGTTCGTTACCGAGAACTGTTTCTCAGTATCCTCTACGTCCTAGGTATGTGATACCGGATTAGGATCCCGCAAATGTAATATATTACATGGGCTACAGAAAGGTAGAGAACTGAGAATGGTTGATATGTCTCTAAGTGTTAGAGAATGGTGCAATTGTTGTAGCCAAGTCTGTTAGCAGATATCACCTTGTATTAATACATTGATTCTGAACAAATGTTATTACATACCGAACCTGATATACAACATTACATCATGTTCTTTACTGAGTTAAAGAAGGATATAATTCTATATTGGAGGATAATGTTGTGAACATTTTCCTGAATCAAAAGTTGATTCGATCTGGCACGTTAGATAATAGTATATACGTTCTAAATCAAACCACAGTTCAAAGTATGTAGAACACACACTCAAGAGAAGTAGTTTAGAAATAACCGAATCCTTCTTGTGTTACTGTAGACTAGGTCATTTCAATGCGACACGACCAGCTAAGTTACATAAGGATGAATATGAGAATCTGTTCGAATTTTCATCTTATACTACTTGCCAGTCTTGTCTCAAAGGTAATATGACCAATACTCCTTTTACTGGAAACAGAAAAAGAGTTAGTGAACTCTTGGGACACATACATGATGATGTATACGGTCCTATGTCTACAAATGCCAAGGTTGGTTCTTGGTACTTCATTACATTCATCGACTGTCTCTCAAGATTCGGATATATATTCCTGTTGAAACATGAGTCTGAAACTTTTAAGAAATTCAAGGAATATAAGCTTGAAGTTGAGAACCGAACGGGTGAAGTATTAAAGTCCTTCGATGTGATCGAGGAGGAGAATACTTGCGCATGGAGTTCCTGGAGTTTATAAAAGGAGAATGTGATTCTCTCTCAGCTTACTCCTTCGAGTACACCACAGCACAACAGTGTATCGGGGCGGAGGTATCGCACCCTATGAGATATGGCGCGCTCTATGATGAGTACTGCTGAGTGACCTGTTTCCTTTTGGAGTTATGCACTTGGGAAGCTGCATACCTATTGAATGGGGTTCTATCCAAATCAGGGCCTACCACTACATATGAGATATGGTGTGGGAAGAGACCATGTCTTAAACGAGTTAAGATATGGGGTTGTCCGGCCTATGTTGAAAAGAAAAATCCGGACAAGCTCGAGGCAAGGTCAGATTTGTATAAGTTTTTTAGGATATCCCAAACATTAGTGAGGGAATATCTTCTACCACTCTGAGGAGCAAAATGTGTTTTGTTTCTCAGCATGCTACCTTTTTAGAAAAGGAATTTCTTATGAAGAAATTAGTGGACATGAGGTAGAACTGGAAGAAGTTCCAGCTAGACAAATTAACAGCTGATGATTTGGTGAAACCAAATGATTCAATAGTCTCCAACGAACCTCAGCCTCTCCGCGAATCTGGTAGGGTTCCTCATCCACTTGAGAGATACTGCGGTCTTCTCGGTGACAGTGGGAGCGAGGATTGCATCATGATTGATGATGGCCCAACTAGATTCAGGCAGGCCATCACAAGTGGAGACTTTGTGAAAAAGCTAGATGCTATGCGATTAAAGATGTGATCCATGTACACTAACAAAGTATGACTTTGTATGTTCCACCTGAAGGGGTAAAACCTATTGGGAGCAAATGGATCTTAAGAAGATTCTTGGTGTAGATGGAAAAATTGATACTTTCAAAGCTATGCATAAGTTCATCAGGATCAATACAAGCATCGCGGAGTTGGAACATCTATTTTGATGTGACAGTGAAAGAGTTTAACTTCATCAAAATGGTAGATGAACCTTGTATACGCAAGAAGGTTGTAGAGAGTAAGGTTATCTTCCACGTATTATACGTAGATGGCATACTCTTGATAGGAAATGGTTTCCTATGCTACACTCGGTCAAGCTCCTCTTATCACGAGGATTATCAATAGAAGATCTGGATGATACCCACTACATCTTGTGGATTATGATCTATGGTGATAAATCTAAGTGGATATTGGGAGTGTCCCAAATCCAGGCACATTAACACCATACTAAAATGGTTTAGTATGGAAGATTCTATACGTGGTGGTTCGCCCACTTACTCATGGATCACTCTCTCCAAAAAGATGTCTCCCGAGACTGATTTGAAGAGAGCTCGCGTGCAAGGGATATCCTATGCTTCGGCAGTAGGCACTATCAGAGTATGCGATGTTATGTACCAGACCAGATGTAGATGACTCACTAGGTATAGTGATAAGGAATTAATCGGATCTTGGGAGAATCACTGGACAGCTGTGGAGGACATTCTTAAGTACTTAAGAAGCACTAAAAGAAAGTTCTTGGTTCGAGCTTCCAGAGTGATAAGGTCGACTGATAGTCAGTCACAGGCATTGTCTTTACCCTCAGTGAAGGGATGATATGTTGGAAGAGTTCCAAGATAGATACCGTGAAATACTAGACGATAAAGGCTGAATACATTGCTACCAAAGATGCTGTAAAAGTGGCTGTCTGGGCATTTCTTATTCATGAGATGAACAAGGTTCCTACTATTGAGTGTCTAATAACTGTTATTGTGACAACAATGAAGTTATGGTTTTGGCCTAGGAATGCAGGTCCCATCAGATTTCCAGACATATTCTAAGGCAAGTATCACTTAATCAGGGAGATGGTTGATCTCCAAGGGATCGAGGTGAGGAGAGTAGAAATGAAGGATAACACAGCGGATCCACTCACAAAGGCCTTACTCCTAGAGAGACTTCTATGGGATGGTTGAGTATTGGATACTACAACTACTGCTAAATTGTTGAGTATGAGATACTCTAGCAAATGGCCTTAGTGCAAGTGGGAGATTGTTAGTTATATGTATGCCCTAGAGGCCATTACTGTACATGTGATGTATATTGTAGTGGATGCTTGGACATATATACTCGACATGATAGTATGCTATCTGGTTGCACTTTATCTTAACATGTACACTTATTGCCTCTCTATTACATGTTGATAAAGCCCTTAGGATGAGTACTTGACTACCAGGATTATGATGCAGATCATACTAGTGGGGACAAGGTAGTCGTCATCCTTCAAACGTTCCTAGTCGTGGGAGTATCGAGACAGGGCATCGATACTCCAGAGTAGACTAGCGTATACGCTTCTCGACCCATATGATGAGCGATGGATAATCCCATATCCATTGGTGTTTGACATCAGAGATGGTATACGGGTGCTCAGTGGAGACTGGATACACTGAACGGACTCGCCGAGAACTCCTAGATGGTATTATACCTATTGTCGGATAGCAGTTCTCTGGTGACACTGGTACAGGTGAGTCTGTAGACCCGAGATCGTCATAAAGACTTGTGTGATTCCCACTGTGCTTTGATTTCCACCATACCACGGTCAAGAGATCGTGCAAAAATATGGTTTTTGGGTACAGTCCTGAGTCACATGGAGGAAATGAGCGATAGGAGGGGTTTCGTCTCTCCCGGTATTGGGAGTTGATGTTGCACTATGCTCGATTGGCCATAACAGGAAATCCCTGGACAGGGTTGCTGAGATTTACTGGTAAGTGTTATCAGTAGTTTCTCGAACCGTTATGGACCTTTCATCGACATGACTTATCAGGCTATTGGGGTCTGACGTTATACCACCCCAGGCTGTGATATGCGACATATCAGATGAAGAGACCAGACTGTACGATAGTGTTACTGATTGGATTCGCAGGAGTATGAGCAGGCTTGCTTGTTGATCTTCTGATCGCTCAATACCCGGGTGGTCGTTACGTTTAGCAGACCGCTTGCGGCTTGTGGGTGTTTGATATGATCATCACCTACTACCGGCGTATTGATGAGTCTTTAGAGTCCTACACAGAGATTTCCTGGTTCATGCGAAACGGAGTAGGAGCATATATGCGATATGTGCGGGACCAAGATTAATGCGTGTATGTGATACCGCATTCTATTCTCGCGATATATGATATCGGTCGGTTATATATGATATAGCCCGGTTATCGGATCAAGTGTTGATTCGATAAGTTGATTCAAATGATATTAGTCGGTTGTATATAATATAGACGGATTATTAAATCAAGAGTTGATTTAATAATTTAATGTATAATTATATATTTGATATATTAAATTACATTAACTAATATTAACTCACATAAGTAATTCTTTTTCTCACATTTGATACACTTTACATATATGTGATATATGTATTGTTTTCTTTTGACACATAAATATATATGTGATATATATTCATGTGTCATGCTAGGTTACATATGCAACAAGGGTGTATGAGACTTATACCATGCTAGGGTTTATGTTTGGGTTTTATTAATCATTAAGTAATTCACAAAACATTTGGAATTAGTCACGGATAAGCTTGTAGAAGCTTATGGATACATTGACTTATTCAACTTGTTTGTCTAGCTTAAGATATTTGTTAACCGAACCCTTAACCTTAGACTATTGTTTATTCTCTACATGAGTTAGACATGACACAAACTCACCCATGGTTGCAATTCTAACCTCACTCCATGATGAGTTCATTCATCTCTTCATCACTTCTTCTTCTTCCTCAAGAGAAAGAGCTTGGTAGTTTTTTCTAAAGTGATGAAACCTTGTAAGAAAAATAAATCTAAAGTGAACCCACTTCCTACTTCATCATCCTCTACTTAGTTTAGGGTGTTTGCTTCACTAATCTCACCATTAGTGAACAGGTAGCGTGAGCTCGAGTCTCCTCGACGTAGATCATCTTCGGCTTCGAAGACATTGAGAAAGTTTGTTCGTTTCTTCAAGTGAACCCTCTTTAGAGTCCGGGAGTTCACTATTTGCAGCGAAGGGACTATAACATGGAGCTTTAGAAGTGAAGGACCAGTCTACAAAGGTTGTACTCCCTCATTCACTTAGATGTAAAGTGTTTACATATCGTTTCATCGGATTTTCTTGTATCGATTTTAGGGTTAGGGTTAGCTAGAACGAAAAAAATTTAAATATGGCATGGATGATGCCTCCCGAAACCTTGCTGCCGTGCTAGGCAACTTAACAGTAGTATCAGAGCCATGCTAGAAAATGTGACGATGTTTGTTAGATTATGAAACCGAATCGACTCCGAAACTTGAAGCACGAAAACTTAGTTTCTGTCGAATTTAAAAAGTCTTCAAAATTTTTTTTAAACAACTGCAGAATGTTATATGTGATATAACATGAACGCCACCAAAATTTGAACCAATTTAGGCCTAACTTGGCCCGCCACAATAGGCTTAAAACCGAGCTCACCGGGTGTTTCATGGAGTTTAGGCTTCAAATTTTGGTAGTAATCCAGTCTCTGGGTTTTAGGGTTTCAGATGTTATTTGTTTTTGGTAAATTTGCATATGATGCTAATTTTCTGCATAAGCAACTCGGACTGTTTCTTATTCGTAATTCTAATGTTTGTTTCGAGTGTTTTAGACGATGTTAAAAAGTTCGAACGGATATCAATAACCCAATTTTCCCCCCGCTGGAAATTTTTCAAGAGTTGGATTTTTTCCGAGTTTAAAATTTTCAGAAAATCTTGCAAGCGATTCTGTGGACCCTCTAGAAGAACGAAACCCTAACTCGATTCTATGACCGTCAGAACCGCCATCAAACTCTAGAGTTTGTGGTAGTTCAGCGGTGCCACAGGTGAGGCATTGGTTGATCCTTCTACGGCTGGTTCACAGGTACTGTGGCATGTTTCTGGGTACTTTTTGAACTCTGCTCAAGTGTTGAGCTTCACGGGAAATTTTGGGTGTTTGTTTATTCGATCGAAAAGTTTAACTTTGTCTAGCCATCTGTGATTGTGATACAATATTTGGAATTCACAATTAGTTATAAGATAACTAGTTTGAATTTTATAAATCTAACAGTTTAGTCTCATTTGATCGGCTGCCACGGAATTTTGATGTGGATCAAAAGTCCGTCGCAATTATATAGTGTACGCAGATACTCGACGGGTAACCATACTAGATAGCCACACCCCATAGCCCCGACCAAGTGACTGTAGGAGAACCCTGTTACCAAAAGCATTCGTTCGGGTGCTCGCGGCCGCGGTATTCCGCCTTAGTGAACTTCGTCGACGGCATCAGGGGGTGCGGCCGTCTACTAAAGTTTCCGACGAGCATTCGATCAGGTTATTGGGAGTCATGTTGAATTACCCGACAGGTTATTAGAAAGTGTTTTCAATATCGAGACTTAAATGCGGGATTTATAATTATTAGGCATGTGATGTCTAAAGAATTCATTTGGTTAGGCATGAAATCCAAAGTATGAAATACATTGGGTTTATGATGTCTAAGGTGGTTGCGGATTCCAAATGTTGTAGTTTTTAACTTTCTTTTCTGCCACCGTAAGTGTAATATGTGGTGTATCGCCGGTTTCGTTGCTATATGTCAACGACAATTGGGATACGCATATTTACTTACGTTGATAACATGTGATGTTATGTGTTACTGTGATATGTTATATTGGATCGTCGTGTTTTGAATAGCCGGGGTTTTTATGTGATATGGGGTTTTTTATTTTCATTTATGTAAAATTCATTGTATGTAATATTCTTTTATTGGGGCACTTCCGGGTTGAGGTTGATGTCACCATTGTATATTATTTATTTTTCCGCATTAGGATAGACCCAAGGCGGGGAGCACAAGTAACCGGGTTCTAGGGTCCAGTGGGAGACCATCTCGAGGAGTCGAGACCGGGTCTCCTAACTCTTGAATTGGCAGAGTTGCTTGTCGCTCTCGTAGGGGTCTAGAGATGTGGGTTTGGCTATTCATCGTGACCGTGGAATCTGTGTTTTTTATAGGCTTAATATAAAACACGGAATTCCTAGTATATCCAGTATTTCATATGTGTTCTTCTGCTGCTGATATTTTGTGATGTGATCACTTGATATGTTCTGAGACGAATGCCTATATTATATATATAAGATATAATAAATATTGCTGCTTTCGTTTCTTATGTGATGCTTAGGAAGTATAATTTGATGGGAATTCATTAATGAGATTAATGAAATAAAAGAAACCAAAACTTGTCTTAAAAACTTGTAGCTTTAGCTCTTGCTTTGCATAGCGGTATTCCTTGTAGAATATCCAGCACCTTATTCGATAAGGAAGGAGCCGAGATCCCTTCACTGGGAGTGACCTCTTTAGCTAAACTGGCAGATGTTACAACCCACTTGGTTTGTCTTTTGATTGCTTCTATAGTTTTTGCTTTGCATAGTGGTATTTATGAAATATCCTGCATCTTAATCGATAAGGAAAGAGCCTAGATCCCTTCACCGGGAGTGACCGCTTTAGCAAAACTAGTAAAAGCTTCAAAAACACTCCTTTTTAAATTCACTCGATTCTACAACGATATCAAGTTCATTACGCAAAGGGTTTTCTTAAAAACCTGTCGTAGCCCTCCGTCATTTCAGATAAGTACTACTTAGTATTCGTGCTACGTTTGTTGGCCTTCGTCAAGGCGTAGTGTGCGGTAGCTAACTAGTTCTTATCTGCTAAAGCATGAGATGCGATTGGATTAGGGTAGTCGTGCGACTTTGTTGGCCTTCGTCAAGGGTCGTGCGGGTGGGTTTAATTCAATCATGAAATGTACGGGTTGAACTTGACTAGCAGCCTATGGTTTGTTGGCCTTCGTCAATGTCATAGGAAGCTAGGGGTAAAATATTATCGGGAATTTCAAGTTTTGAAATTTGCAATGAGATTGCATACCTTCTATAAGATAGTTAGACCCGATACCAACTGCGAATAAGAGTTACTCCTGAGAGAGTTTTAGACATTACAATTAGCCGATCAAGTAGGTGTCTAGAAAGGTATTAACGGGGCTACGTCCTAGGGAAAACGAGGTTTATTTTAATTAGGTACATGCAAAAGCACGGGGAACCTCCCTCAAAGTACCGATACTGGCCTGGCCGAAAGATTGGCAAACTTATAGGGTGTATTTAATCCCGGCTAGTCTTACCTTTTAGGGTTTGAAGATAGATTTGACTAAAACAGTGGGAGCCATCCTGATTAGAGAAACTAATAACCAATCTAATCCTGCAAGAGCGCACGCAGAGTGTTTTCTTCTCTCTCTCTCTCTCTCTCTCCTGTTAGCGACCATGTCACGCCTTAATCAAGATAATAATATGGATGCATTGACCGAACCTGCTTATTATATTGAGCTAGGGAATGTTGGTTCCGCTCTAATTTATAACTGTTATAAGTCCGAGCAGGAAATAGGGGAATATCCGGATTCCCATGCCACCCAATCGAGGATTAAGCATGATGATGCATATTCTTAGGGTGTGTTCGTTACCGAGAACTGTTTCTCAGTATCCTCTACGTCCTAGGTATGTGATACCGGATTAAGATCCCGCAAACATAATAACACTCTAAACAATAACCTGGTTTCTGTCGAAACTTTTAAGTCGTCTAAATTTTTTTTAAGCAACTGCAGAATGTTATATGAGATGTAACATGAACACTGGACAAACACGAACCCATTTGGCCAGATTTGACCCGGCGAGACAAGCAATAAAACCGGCCTGGCCGGTCCTGGTGAAGCTATTGGGGTTCGTTTTTGTTTTGTGTTCCAGTCTCTGGGTTTTGGTGTTTCAGGTGAGATGTTAACTTTATGTAAAGGCAATTCAGAGTGTTTCGTAGTCGTAATTCTAACATCGTTTCGAGTAATTTAGACGGCGTTAAAAAGTTCGAACGAATATTAATAACCCATTTTTTCTCTCGATGGAAATTTTCCAAGAGTTGGATTTTTTCAAAGTTTAAAACATTCAAAAATCATGCAAGTAATTCGATGGACTCTCTAGAAGAACGAAATCCTAACTCGATTCTATGACTGTCAGAACCGCTACTATACCCTAGGGTTTGCGGTAGTTCCGCGGCGCCGTAGGTGAGGCAAGGGTTGGTCCTTCTACGGTTGGTCCATAAGTACTGTGGCATGTTATGAGTATTTTTAAACAGTGCTCAAGTGTTGAGCTCTTTGGGAAATTTTGGGTGTTTGTTGATTCGATCGGAATGTTTAACATCGTATAGCTATCTGTCGAATGTGATACAATATTTGGAATTCAAGAAGGTTAGGCATGAAATCCGAAGTATGTGATATTTCGGGTTTATGATGTCTAAGGTAATTGTGTATTTTAAATGTTGTAGTTTGACATTTTCTTTTCTACGACCGTAAGTGTAATATGTGGTGTATCGCCGGTTTTATTACTATATATCAACGACAATTAAGATACGCATATTTACTTACGTTGATGACATGTGATGTTATGTGTTGCTGGTATATGTTATATTGGATCGTCGTGTTTTGAATAGCCGGGGGTTTTTGCGTGAGATGAGAGTTTTTTTTATTTTCATTCATGTAAAAGCTTGTATATAATATTCTTTTATTGGGGCACTTCCGGGTTGAGGATGATATCACCATTGTTGTATATTATTTACTTTTCCGCATTAGGATAGACCCAAGGTGGGGAGCACCAGTAACCGGGTTCTAGAGTCCAGTGGGAGACCATCTCGAGGAGTCGAGTCCGGGTCTCCTAACTCTAGAATTGGTAGGGTTGATTGCCGCTCTCATAGGGGTCTAGAGATGTGGGTTTGTCTATTCATTGCGACCGTGGAATCCGTGTTTTTTTACAGGCTTAATATAAAACACGGACCTCCTAGGATATCCAATATTTCATATGTTGTTTTCTGCTGCTGATATTCTGTGATGTGATCACTTTATATATCTAAGACGAATGCTTTATTATTATATATATGATATATAATAAGCGTTGCTTATGTTTGGCACCCGTGCTAGTCCCGCCCCACTATGCCGTTAGTTAAGTAACATAACGGTGCATAACGGGACACTGTGGCGAATGCGGATGGCATAAGCGTACGTTGTATTTTCGTTTCTTCTGTGATGCTTAGAAAGAATAAATGATGGGACTTCATTAATGAGATTAATAAAAAAAAGAAATCTAAAAGATGTTGTAGAATCAAATTTTCAAAAAGGGTAGCTCTAATTTTTGCTTTGCATAGCGGTATTCCTTGTAGAATATCCAGCACTTCATTCGATGAGGAAAGAGCCGAGATCCCTTCACCGGGAGTGACCTCTTTAGCGAAACTAGCAGATGCTACAACCCACTCGGTTTTTTTATGATTGCTTTTTTAGTTTTTGCTTTGCATAGCGGTATTCCTTGTAGAATATCCAGCACCTTATTCGATAAGGAAAGAGCCGAGATCCCTTCACCGGGAGTGACCTCTTTAGCGAAACTAGCAAAAGCCTAAAAAACACTCCATTTCAAAATCACTCGATTCTACAACGATATCAAGTTCATTATGCAAAAGGTTTTGTTTAAAACCTGTCTTAGCTCTCCATCATTTTAGATAAGTACTACTTAGTATTCTTGCTACGTTTGTTGGCCTGCGTCAAGGCGTAGTGTGCGGTAGCTAACTAGTTCTTATCTGCAATATAAGATGAGATTGGATTAAGGTAGTCGTGCGACTTTGTTGGCCTGCGTCAAGGGTCGTGCAGGTAGGTTTAATTCAATCAGGAAATGTACGGGTTGAACGTGACTAGCGGACTATGGTTTGTTGGCTTGCGTCAAGATCATAGGACGCTAGGGGAAAATATTATTGGGAATTTCAAGTGTTGAAATTTGCAATGAGATTGCATACCTTCTATGAGATAGTTGGATCCCGATACCCACTGTGAGTAAGAGTTACTCCTGGGAGAGTTTTACACATCACAATTAGCCAATCAAGTAGGTGTCTAGAAACGTGTTAACGGGGTTACGCCCCTGGGAAAATGAGGTTTATTTTAATTAGTTCCGTGCGAAGGCACGGGAAACCTCCCTCAAAGTACCAACGCTGGTCTGGCTGAAAGATTGGCGAACTTATAGGGTGTAATTAATACCGGCTAGTCTTACCTTTTAAGTTTTGAAGGAAGATTTGATCAAAACAGTGGGAGCCATCCTGATTAAATAAGATAATAACCAATCTAATCTTGCAAGAGTATACGCTAAGTGTTTTCTTCTCTCTCTCCAGGTAGCGACCATGTCAGGCCTTAATCAAGATAATAATATAGATGTATTGACCGAACCCGCTTGTTATACTGAGCAGGAGAACGTTGGTTCCGCTCACACTTATAATTGTTATAAGTCCGAGTAGGAAACAGGGGAATATTTGGATTCCCACGCCACCCAAACGAAGAATAAGTATGTTGATGCATCTTCTTCGGGTGTGTTAGGTACCGAGAACTGTTTCTCAGTACACTCTATGTCCTGGGTATTAGATACCGAATCGGGATCCCATGTATATAATATGTTGTATGGGCTAAAGAAAGGTAGAGAACTGGGAATAGGTGATCATTCTGTAAAAGTAGGGAATGGTGCAAATGTTGCAGCTAAAGCAGTTGGCGAATATCACCATGTATTACCAAATAGGAATACTTTGATCTTGAACGATTGTTATTACGTAACCTCTATGATATGCAATTTAATATCAATTTCTTTATTAGATAAAGAAGGATATAAGTTTGTAGTAGAGAATAATGTTATGAACATTTACCTAAATCAAGTGTTGATTGGGTTTGGTGCGTTATGTAACGGTTTATACATTCTGAATCAAAACACAGTTCTTAACGTACAGAATACACACAAGAGGAAGAGTTCAGAAATGAACGAATCCTTTTTGCGACACGACTAGCTAAGTTCCATAAGGATGGATATTTGAATCCGTCCGAATTATCATCTTATGAAACTTGCCAGTCATGTCTTAAAGGAAAGATGACCAAAACTCCGTTTACAGGACACGGAGAAAGAGTTACGGAACTTTTGGGACTGATACATAGTGATGTATGCGGTCCTTTGTCTACACATGCCAGGAACGGTTCCTCATAATTCATTACATTCACTGACGATCTCTCAAGATTCGGACATGAGTTCCTGTTGAAACACAAGTCTGAAACTTTTGAGAAATTCAAAGAATATAAGCATGAAGTTGAGAACCAAACGGGTAAAAGTATTAAAATCCTACAATCTGATCGGAAAGGAGAATACTTGAGCAGGAATTCCGTGACTATCTAAAAGAGAATGGGATTCTCTCTCAGCTTACTCCTCCGTATATACCACAGCACAACGGTGTATCGGAGCGGAGGAATCGCACCCTATTGGATATGGTGCGCTCTATGATGAGCACCGCTGAGTTACCTATTTCCTTTTGGAGTTATGCACTAGAGATAGCTGCAAACCTATTGAATATGGTTCCCACCAAATCTGTGCCAACCACTCCATATGAGATATGGAAAGGAAAGAGACCATGCCTTAATTATGTTACGATATGGGGTTGTCCGGCATATGTGAAAACACAAAATCCGGACAAGCTCGAGGCAATGTCTTTTCTGTGTAAGTTTATTAGATATCCAAAACATTCGCAAGGGTATATCTCTACCACACCGAGAAACAAAAGGTTTTTGTTTCTCGACATGCCACCTTTATAGAAAAGGAATTTCTTGTAAAGGAAATTAGTGGCAAAGAGGTAGAACTGGAAGAAATTACGGCTATACAAACTGCAACAGAAGATTTAGTGGAACCAGAGGATTCGATAGTTCCCAACGAACCTCAGCCTCTCCGCCGATCTAGTAGGGTTTCTCATCCACCTGAGAGATACTATGGTTTTCTCATTGATGGTGGGAGCGAGTATTGTATCATGGAAGATGATGACCCAAATAGCTTCGAGCAGGCAATCACGAGTAGGGACTCTGTGAAATGGCTGGATGAAATGCGATCTGAGATGGAATCCATGTACACCAACAAAGTATGGACTTTGGAAGATGCTCCTAAAGGGGTAAAACCCATCGGGAGCAAGTGGATCTTCAAGAAGAAACTTGGTGTAGATGGAAAAGTTGAGACTTTCAAAGATAGACTTGTTGCAAAAGGTTTTCGTCAACGACCAGGTGTCGATTATGATGAAACCTTTTCTCCAGTATCTATGCCATGACTACATACCATGACTACGAAATCTGGCAAATGGATGTTAAGACCGCCTTTCTAAATGGTGATTTAGAAGAGAGCGTGTACATGACTCAGCCAGAGGGCTTCGTAGACAGTGAGAGCAGCGGAAAGGTGTGCAAGCAACTTAAATCCATCTACGGGTTAAAGCAGGCATCGTGGAGTTAGAACATATGTTTTGATATTGTCACGCCCGCTTCCCAAAATACGGAAAACGAGGGATGATTAGGCCAGCCATGCTCCTACGGTCAAGGAATAATCCCGTCGTAGTCACACTTCGGCTTCTAGCATTACTTGGTAATTAGTAAACACAGCACAGAAGTAAAGGAAATACATCACTAGTTATTACATCAACTTTCATAGTTCACAATTTATAACAAAACAAGAAAAAGAACTACTAACCGAGTGCGAATACAAGGTTTCTTTAGGGAAAGCAGTAAAGGTAAAGGAGGTACTCCTGTCTAAATCTCCGCAAGCTCGAAGGGCAGGTCTGACTCCTGTACTGGTTCTTCCCCAAGGTCTGAGCACGTATGCTCAGGTCGTCAGAGCGACATAATAACAATATTATAATCGTAACAAGAGACAAGAAAAAGAAAGTAATAACCGTGGAGATAAAATGCAGGTAGTCAATATGTCACTAACAGATGCAATGTATGATCTGTGTCCCCATCAGTCTCTAAGTCATCTTTGAAATCGAGTTGTGGAAAAGAGGATCATGTTTAATGAGGGTCTCGTAGATACCCGAGACTACGGCCCGCTATCGCCCGGGACATAACCCTGTCAGCCGGACCGTTAGGCTCAACCTAATATATATAAGAGTCGCTGTTCGAATGATCATCCTCTAAATCACTGTCCTCGCTAAATACAATTCCTTTCCACTTCGATTTCCCCTTTTCCCCAAGGTTTTCACTATTTGGGTATGGTCTAGTCATGTACAAGTACGCATCAATAACACGGTTTTAGTCACTGTTCACTGTATTGTTCTCTGTCACGAATTATTCAATTTTCACTGGTGTACTTGACACTCCTAAACCGATACCATTCACGCACGACAATACACTGTACACTGAATAATAACGCACACTATCACTAGAAGTATGGCAGTCGGGTAAAATATGTGCATTTATGCAGTTAAACAATTCATGTGTAATACGAGCTGTAATGAATCTTATGAACTTATATAAATTGCCTTAAATCATACATTCAAAATTCAGTAAAATGATACAAAGACGGTAGCAAGTAAACTCAGTTGTAAATACAATGAAATTAATTTCAAGCCAAACGGGTTTTGGGTTCACAAGTTATAGACATTTCGAATTAAGTGTTCGCTGCTGGAATTTCAGTTTCTGAACTGAAAGTCCATTTCACAACACCGTTGTCACCCTGTTGAGATCAAGATTAGGCAATGCTATAGTTGAAGAAAATTTAGGTTTATCAGTTAGGTTTCCAACGCACTAGACGAATCGATGATATCCATAGTTTAATGGAAGTTATGTACTATACAATAAAGGGGTATACGTTCTGTCCCTGTTTGGGACTGCTATACGTTCTGCTAATTTAAAATACAGTTTAAATAGTAAACGACAGTAGAAAGGGATGAAATCACTTTCATTAGTTAGCTGACTATTTCATCTTCGCTATGGTATAGGGTTCCGCATTATAACATGTTCATACAGCAGAGTGAAAGTATTACAAAACTAGAATCAAAGGCCTGAGCTGCTCTGGACTGCAGTCCAGAGCCGCACTCCAAACCAGTTTCCGTCATCTTTATAGCATAGAATCAGATTAAAACTCTTATGGGGATATAGGTCGTCGAGTCGGATTCAATTTGAGCCCTAGAATGTAACATTCCGATTTATAATCAATTAACTGTGATTTTTACAAATTTCAGGTACGGGAAAATTTCAGTTTTAACGGGCTTAAATGGGAATGACCTATCGCATCAGTAACGACTGTATTTTCCAGCCAAATTATAACACAGCATTCGTTATTAATCGGGACATCCTATGTGATCAGTTTCCATCAATTTAACGGGGTTTCCCCCCTCAAGTTTTACATCGAGTACTTACATATTATTGATTCGCACGAAAAGTATTTATGGAATTTATTGGTATTTAGAATTGTGATAGATAAACTTTAGCATGAAGCAAGTAGTACACTTGCCTGATGACGCGTTGATGATGTATGGCAGCGGCAATGGCAACGGCATGATCGCGCCACGAACATGGCACGGCGACGACTTGGCTCAAGCTCGACTGCGACTGCGACAAGGAGGCGTCGATGGTGGTGGGGTTGCTTGCTGTAGTGGTGGCCGGAAGAAGAGGCGACGGCGAGGTGAATGGCGATGGCTGTGGTGGTCACAGGTGAGGGTGCAGCGATGGGGTGAGAAGGGTTTTGGTGAAGAAGGTTTGTGGAGCTGGGCTCGGCGAGGGGTGTGCAGGGGAGGTGCTGCTTCTGTTGAGGTGGTTGATGCGAGCGATGACGATGGCAGTGGGGAAGACCGGAGGTGATGGAAGTGATGTAGACGGTGAGTTGATTGCAGGGGAGCTTGAAGTGGCTGTCGCTGGTTGCGGTGATGGAGGTGGGTAGTGGAATGTGACGAGGAGGTGGCGATGAGAGGAGGAGGAGCTGTTGGGGAGAGTGGTCGGAGCTCGGTGGCTGGGAAAGATTTTGGGTGAGGAGGCGGTGGCGTAGTGAAAAGAGAGGCAGTGGGGATGAAGGCTCGGCTTTGTAGGAGAGAGGGTGATGAGGTCGAGGGAGTTCGTGAGCGCGCGCGCGTGAGATCGGGGGTCGCGGCGTGGGGTCGTGGTCGCGAATGAGGAGCGAGGCGTGGGGCTCGCGGCGACGTGGGGAGAAGGAGAAGAGGTGGGAAAATTATAAGAGAGTGGGGAAGAAAGGGAGGCGGGTCGGGTTTGGGCACGGGGTCGGTTTGGGTCAGAGGGAATGGGTTGGGGTGTTAGGAAATGGGCCAGGCCGGGTATTGGGATTTTAGAATTAGGATTTTTAAAGGATAATTAGAAGTGGGCTGGGTAAGGGAAAGTTGGGCCGGGATTTATATTAGGATTTAGAGAAATAGTTTTAGGATTTTAGTCTTGGAATATTTAAAATTCAAAATATATGCATTCTAAATTCCTCCAAAAATAACGGGAAAAATAGAAAATATTCACGGGACTTGGAAAAATTATAGAAAATTTTTATTGATGGTACCGGGAATTTATATCATACCCTCCTTACAAAAATTTCGTCCTCGAAATTTAAAAGGAGACAACGAGACAGTACTACACAAACAGATGTGGAAAACGCGCACGGATATCCTCCTCACGCTCCCAGGTAGATTCTCCTGGGGAACGACCGCCCTAAGACATTCGGACCAACGGAATGACTTTATTCTTCAACACTTTCTTTCTGCGGTCGAGGATGGTGGTGGGCTGCTCCTCGTAAGATAGGTCGGTACCCAAAACTAACTCTGAATAGTCCAGAACATGGCTGTCATCCCGAACATAGCGCCGCAACTGTGATACATGGAAAGTATTGTGCATACTAGCTAGCGATGAAGGCAAGGCAAGTCGATAGGCCACCTCTCCTACTCTCTCTAGCACCTCAAAAGGTCCGATGAAACGGGGACTGAGTTTCCCGCGACCTCCAAACCTGATAACTCCACGGGTAGGGAAAATCTTCAGGAACACGTGATCTCCAGCCTCAAATTCTAGCGCTCTCCTGCTGGCATCCGCCCAACTCTTCTGTAGATCCTGAGCCGTCTTAATACGCTGTCTGATCATTTAGACCTTGTCGACTGTCTGAATAATGAGCTCGGGACCCAGTAATCTTTGTTCGCCCACGTCATCCTAACAAGTGGGGGATCGACATTTACGCCCGTAAAGTGCTTCGAAAGGAGCCATCTGGATGCTAGCCTGGTAACTGTTGTTATAAGAAAACTCAACTAGATGCAGATGATCTTCCCAAGAACTCCTGGAGAATGGATTTATCCGACCAAGCGCAGCGGAAGCGTGGTGGGCCCATAACCCACAGGTCTGAGGATCGAAATTTAGCTTTGATACCAACAAAACTATGTCACACCCCGCTTCCCAAAATACGGAAAACGAGGGATGACTAGGACAGCCATGCTCGTACGGTCAAGGAATAATCCTGCCGTAGTTACACTTTGGCTTCTAGCATTACTTAGTAATCAGTAAACACAGTACAGAAGTAAAGGAAATACATCACTAGTTATTACATCAACTTTCATTATTCACAATTTACAACAAAACAAGGAAAAGAACTACTAACCGAGTGCGAATATAAGGTTTCTTTAGGGAAAGCAGTAAAAGTAAAGAAGGTACTCCCATCTAAATCTCCGCAAGCTCGAAGGGCAGGTCTGACTCCTGTACTGGTTCTTCCCCAAGGTCTGAGCATGCATACTCAGGTCGTCAGAGTGACATAATAGCAATATTATAATCGTAATAAGAGACAAGAAAAAGAAAGTAATAACTGTGGAGATAAAATGCAGGTAGTCAATATGTCAGTAACTGATGCAATGTATGATCTGTGTCCCTATCAGTCATTAAGGCATCTTTGAAATCGAGTTGTGGAAATGAGGATCATATTTAACGAGGGTCTCGTACATACCCGAGACTACGGCCCACTATCGCCCGGGACATAACCCTGTCAGCCAGACCGTTAGGCCCAACCTAATATATATAAGAGTCGTTGTTCGAATGATCATCCTCTAAATCACTGTCCTCGCTAAACACAATTCCTTTCAACTTCGATTTCCCTTTTTTCCCCAGGTTTTCACTATTTGGGTATGGTCTAGTCATGTACAAGTATGCATCAATAATGCGGTTTTGATCACTGTTCACTGTATTGTTCACTGTCACGAATCATTCACTTTTCACTGGCGTACTTGACACTCCTGAACCGATACCATTCATGCACGACAATACACTGTACACTGAATAATAACGTGCACTATCACTAGAAGTATGACAGTCGGGTAAAATATGTGCATTTATGCAGTTAAACAATTCATGTGTAATACGAGCTGTCATGCATCTTATGAACTTATATAAATTGCCTTAAATCATACATTCAAAATTCAGTAAAATGATACAAAGCCGGTAGAAAGTAAACTCAGTTGGAAATACAATGAAATTAATTTCAAGCCTAACGGGTTTCGGGTTCACAAGTTATAGACGTTTCGAATTAAGTGTTCGCTGCTGGAATTTCAGTTCCTGAACTGAATGTCCATTTCGGAACACCGTTTTCACCCTATTAGGATCAAGATTAGGCGACGCTATAGTTGAAGAAAATTTAGGTTTATCAGTTAGGTTTCCAACGCATCAGACGGATCAATGATATCCATAGTGTACAGGAAGTTATACACTATACAATAAAGGGGTATACGTTCTGTCCCTGTTTGGGACTGCTATACGTTCTGTTAATTTAAAATACAGTTTAAATAGTAAAAGACAGTAGAAAGGGATGAAATCACTTTCATTAGTTATCTAACTGTTTCATATTCTCTATGGTATAGGGTTCCTCATTATAACATGTTCATAAAGCAGAGTGAAAGCATTACAATACTAGAATCAAAGGCCAGAGCTGTTCTGGACTGCAGTCCAGAGCCGCACTCCGAACTAGTTTCCATCATCCTTTTAGCATAGAATCAGATTAAAACTCTCATGGGATTCTAGGTCGTCGAGTCGGCTTCTATTTGATCCCTCGAACGCAACATTCCGATTTATAATCAATTAACTGTGATTTTTACAAATTTCAGGTACGGGAAAATTTCAGTTTTAACGGGTTTAAATGGGAATGACCTATCGCGTCAGTAACGACTGTATTTTCCAGCCAAATTATAACACAGCGTTCGTTATTAATCGAGACATCCTATGTGATCAGTTTTCGTCAATTTAACGGGGTTTCCCCCCTCAAGTTTTACATCGGGCACTTACATATTATTGATTTGCACGAAAAGTATTTACGGAATTTATTGGTATTTAGAATTGTGATAGATAAACATTAGCATGAAGCAAGTGGTACACTTTCCTGATGACGCGTTGACGATGTACGGCAACGGAAATGACAGTGGCACGATCGCGCCACGAACACGGCACGGCGACGACTAGGCGCAAGCTCGACTGCGACTGCGACAAGGAGGTGTCGATGGTGGCGGGGTTGCTTGCTGTGGTGGTGGCCGGAAGAGGAGGCGACGACGAGGTGAATGGCGGTGGCTGTGGTGGTCGCCGGTGAGGGTGCAGCGAGGGGGTGAGATTGGTTTTGGTGAAGAAGGTTGGTGGAGCTGGGCTCGGCGAGGGGTGTGCACGGGAGGTGGTGCTGCTATTGAGGTGGTTGATGCGGGTGACGACAATGGCAGTATGGAAGACCGGAGGTGATGGATGTGATGTCGACGGTGAGTTGATTGTAGGGAAGCTTGAAGTGGCTGTCGCTGGTTGCGGTGATGGAGGCGGGTAGTGGAATGTGGTGAGGAGGTGGCGATGAGAGGAGGAGGAGCTTTTGGGGAGAGTGGTCGGAGCTCGGTGGCTGGGAAAGCTTTTGGTGAGGAGGTGGTGGCGCAGTGAAAAGAGAGGCAGTGGGGATGAAGGCTCGGCTTTGTAGGAGAGAAAGTGACGAGGTCGAAAGAGTTCGTGAGCGCGTGCATGAGATCGGGGGTCGTGGCGTGGGGTCGTGGTCGCGAACGAGGAGCGAGGCGTGGCGCTCGCGGCGACGTGGGGAGAAAGTGAAGAGGCGGGAAAATTATAAGAGAGTGGGGAAGAAAGGGAGGCGGGTCGGGTTTGGGCACAGGGTCGGGTCGGGTCTGAGGGAATGGGTTGGGGTGTTAGGAAATGGGCCGGGCCATGTATTGGGATTTTAGAATTAGGATTTTTAAAGGATAATTAGAAGTGGGGTAGGTAAGGGAAAGTTGGGCCGAGATTTATATTAGAATTTAGAGAAATAGTTTTAGGATTTTAGTCTTGGAATATTTAAAATTCAAAATATATGCATTCTAAATTCCTCAAAAAATAACGGGAAAAATAGAAAATATTCAGGGGACTTGGAAAAATTATAGAAAATTTTTATTGACGGAACCGGGAATTTACAGATATCGTAGTCAAAGAGTTTGACTTCGTCAAAAACGTAGATGAACCTTATATATACAAGAAGGTGGCAGAGAGTAAGCTTGTCTTCCTCGTATTGTATGTAGATGACATACTCTTGATAGGAAATGATGTTCTTATGCTGCACTTGGTCAAGCTCTTCTTATCACAAAGATTCTCAATGAAAGATCTAGGTGATGCCTCCTACATCTTGGGGATTAAGATTTATAGAGATGGATCTAAACGGATACTGGGATTGTCCTAATCCAGATACATAGACACCATACTAAAGAGGTTTATTATGGAATATTCCAAACGTGGGAATTTACCCTCGATCTCAGGACTCACTCTCTCTAAACAGATGTCTCCCAAGACTGATTTGGAGAGAGCTTGCATGCAAGGGATATCCTATGCTTCGGCAGTAGGCTCTATCATGTACGCGATGTTATGTACCAGACCCATTGTAGCATACTCACTAAGTGTAGTGAGTAGGTATCATCCAGGAGAGAATCACTAGATAGCTGTGAAGAACATTCTCAAGTACTTAAGAAGGACTAAGGAGATGTTCTTGGTGTATGGTAACGGTGAACTCCATGTGGAGTCCTTTACCGATTCAAGCTTCCAGAGTGATAAGGACGACTCTAAGTCGGTCTCAGGATTTGTCTTTACCCTCAATGGAGGGGCGGTTTGTTCGAAGAGTTCCAAGCAGGAAACCGTGGTAGACTTGACGATGGAGGCCGAATACATCACTGCCAATGATGCTGCCAAAGAGGCTGTCTGGATGAAGAAGTTCATACACGAACTTGGAGTGGTTCCGTCCATCGAGCATCCAATACCTTTATATTGTGATAACAATGGAGTAGTGGGTTTGGGCAAGGAACCCAAGTCCCATCAGCGATCCAGGTATATTCTGAGGCGGTATCACCTGATCCGGAAGATAGTTGATCGCTGGGAGATCGAGATCAGGAGAGTTCACACGAAGAACAACACGGCGGATCCACTCACGAAGGCCATACCCAAGATACAATTTGAGAAACTCTTCGTGATATTGGGTATGGGATACTACAACAACTGGCCATAGTGAAAGTGGGAGATTATTAGTTATATGTATGCCTCAGAGGCCACTATTGTACATATGATGTATATTATAGTGGATGCTTGGACATATATAGAGAGGACTTTGTTGCTCGACAAGATAGTATGCTGTTGGATATAGTGCCCTCAAAGTCAATTATTGGATCGCAGGTACGTGATTGCAATGATTGAGAGAGGACCTATGCCGATAGGACAGTCTTACTCGAGATGATAGTATGCTATCTGGTTTGTCCTTATAATCGTGTATGTCACGACCTAAAATTTGGCCCGTAACCGGCACTTAAACTACGTAACGTCTACAGGCGTACGCATCTTAAGTAAGCCGAAACCCAGAAATCTAAACCACCCAAAACTGGATAAGCGGAGAAAAACATAGTTTAAAACATTCGGAAAATCACAAGTAAAATCTCTAACTCTAGTTTTCATTCTTGAAAATTTCGGCAGCACCTCCTTTGTAAAAACAAGCCCCGAAAACGGGTACAACATAGATAATATATAAATCATCACAAACGGGAGCAAATCACTCCCAACGGCGGAGACAACCACGACAAACATATATACGACGCCGAAGTGAAGAAATATAAAAGAAAACTGCATAAAGAAGTAAAACTTTTCACAAAACCGGCTCCCACGAGCACGGCACCCGAAGTCACCAAAATAATAATTACAACACCGAATCCTCACAACTCGTCTCTTACAAGAGGTGGTAGATGGAGATTACTAGATCCTGTAGGGTCCCTAGGCACACTAGTGAGGTCTCGCAAGGCATCGAACATGCCAATTTCAAAAATTCTAGGTGCCGAGAGACCCGACTACGGATCGTTTGCTAGAAATCTAGGCGAATAAATAAACTAGTTAACACTTAACTAAGAGATACGGAAATACAACCTTTGTAGATCCGTTTGTCCACCTCCATAGCTCCATGAAGAAGTCATCTCCGCTGTACAAATCCGATCTTGGACTCTCGCGTTCGCTTCATCGGAGAATAGGCGGGCTAGGTCATCGACGACGTGCCGAAGATGATCTACGTCGAGGCATCGCTAGATCAAGCTCCACCTTCACCGAGCCATGAAAACTTGTGAAGGAAACACACTCTACTACTTGGCAAGAGGTAGAGGATGAAGAAATAGGAAGTGGGTAGACTTTAGAATTGGATTTCTCACTTGTTTCCATCAATCACCATTGATGGAGCTTGCTTTCTTCACTTGAAGAAAGGAACAAGAAGATGAAATTGTTATGATAAGTTAATTTAGAAAATTGAAAATAATAGAATACTTATCATAATCAACCATGGTTAAGTGTAGAGACTAAACTCAAGTTAAGTGAATGGTTAGGTTAGGTATGAAGACAAAAATGGTGACTAAGTCAAAGCTTCATGAAGCTTCAACATATATCCAAATAAAGCCACCATTTTTCTTTTCATTTTCCAAAAAGAAAATAAATAAATAAATGAATAAATAGATATGAAAATGAAAACCCTAACCATTACATAACCATGGTTTAAACTTTACACAAAACACGAGTTAGCATGCATCATCAAACATGATACATACAAGTGCACAAAAATATTTCACATATACAATGTGCACAATCCAAGTGAGAAAATCCATTTAAAGTAAACCAATACTAGTTAATGCAAAGTAATATATCAAATATATAATTACACATTAAATCATTAAATCAACACTTGATTTAACGATCCGGTCATATCGCATATAACCGACTAGTATCCAATGTATCGGCTTATCGAATCAATCCTTGATTCGATAACTAGGTTATATCGCATACAGCCATCCGATACATTCATCGCGAGAATAGAATACGGTATCGCATACACGCATTATTCTCGGTCCCGCACATATCTCATATGCGCTCCTATTTCGTTTCGCTTGAGCCAGGAAACCTCTGTGTAGGACTCTAAAGACTCGTCAATACGCCGGCAGCAGATGATGATCATATCAAATATCCACAAGCCGCAAGCGGTCTGCTAAACGTAACGGCCACCCGGGTATTGAGCGATCTGAAGATCGACGAGCAAGCCCGCTCACACTCCAGTGAATCCAACCAGTAACACTACCGTACAGTCCGGTCTGATCGTCTGATATGTCGCATATCTTGCCTAGGGGTGGTAAACGTCAGACCCCAATAGCTCAATAAGTCGTGTCGATATGAGGTCTATAACAATTCGAGAAACTACTGGTAACACTTACCAGTAAATCTCAGCAACCCTGGCCAGGGATTTCCTGTTATAGCCAATCGAACACAGCGCAACATCAACTCCCTATACCGGGAGAGACGAATCCCCTCCTTTCGCTCATTGCCTCCATGTGACTCGGGACTGTACCCAAAAACCACCGTTTTGCACGCCCTCTTGGACGTGGTAAGATGGAAATCAAAGCACAGTGGGAACCACACAAGACTCTATGACGATCTCGGGTCAACAGACTACTCTGTACCAGTGTCACCAAAGAACTGCCATCTGACGTGAGGTATAATACCATCTGGGAGTTCTCGGCGAGTCCGTCCAGTGTACCCAGTCTCTACTGAGCACCCGTATATCATCTCTGATGTCAAACACCAATGGATATGGGATCATCCATCGCCCATCTGTATGGATCGAGAAGGTATACGCTAGTCTACTCTGGTATATCGATGCCCCGTCTCGATATACCCACGACTAGGGACTTTGAAGGATGTACTTATAGACTACCATGTCCCCACTAGTATGATCTGCATCATAGTCCAGGTAGTTAAGCACACATCCTAAGGGCTTTACCAACATGTAATAGAGAGACAATCAGTGTACACGTTAAGGTAAAGATCAACCAGATAGCATACTATCATGTCGAGCAAGAAAGTCCTCCCTATATACGTCCTAGCATCCACTACAATATACATCCAATGTACAGTAATGGCCTCTAGGGCATACATATAACTAACAATCTCCTACTTGCACTAGGGCCATCTGATAGCAGTGGTTGTAGTATCTCATACTCAACCATCCCATAAAAATCTCTCTCTGGGAACAGGCCTTTGTGAGTGGATCCGCTGTGTTGTCCTTTGAGTCTACTCTCCTAACCTCGATCTCCCTGGAGATCAACCATCTCCATGATCAAGTGATACTGCCTTAGAATATGTCTGGATCACTGATGGGACCGGCGTTCCTTGGCATAAGCCACAACTCCATTGTCACACAATGGGAGGAACATAGTTCATCTCATGAACCAATATACACCCAAACAGCCTCTTTGGTAGCATCTTAAGTAGCGATGTATCCAGCCTTTATCTTCTGGTATGTCACGGTATCTAGCTTGGAACTCTTCCAACATACCGTCCCTGCACTGAGGGTAAAAGACAATGCCTGTGACTGACATTCAGTCGTCTTTATCACCCTGGAACCCTTCCAGTGATTCTCCCCAGGATCGGTTGATACCGTCTCACTACAACTAGTGAGAGTCCTAACATCCAATTAGATCTATCTCATAGATCCAAAAACCCAGGATTTAGGAGGTATCACTTTGATCCTATATGGAGAATCTTTGTGATAATCGGAGATTGATCGAGCGTAGCATAGGAAACTCCTTCCCTATCAAGAGTATGTCATCCACGTACTCTACGAGGATCGTCACCATACTCCCTACTACCTTCTTGTTTATACAAGGTTCATCTACCATTTTGATGATGTCAACTTCTTTGACCGCTTCATCAAAACAGATGTTCCAACTCCGCGATGCCTGCTTTATCCTATAAAGCATCTTGCACACGTTTCCGCTGCTCCCACTGTCTACGAAGCCCTCTGGCTGTGTACTTATAGACACTCTCTTCTAAACATCATTTAGAAAGGCTGTCATGACACCCAACCTCCAGATATCGTAGTCATGGTATGTAGCCGTGGCAAGTAGGATCTGGATGGACTTAAGCATAGGTACTGGAAAAGGTTTCATCATTATCCACGCCTGGTCGATGACGAAAAGCTTTAACAAGTCTAGCTTTGAAAGTCTCAACTTTTCCATCTACACCAAGTAATCTTCTCAAGATATACTTGCTCCTGATGGGGATTTAACCCTTCAGATATTGCAACAAAAGTCCATACTTTGTTGGTGTACATGGATTCCATCTCAGATCACTAAGCATCCAGCCATTCTTGCAGAGTCTTACTCTTGATGGCCAGCTCGAAGCTAGTTGGGTCATCATCTCATGATGCAATCCTCGCTCCCACTGTCATAGAGAAACAGAAGTATCTCTCAGGTGGGTGAGGAACCCTACTAGATCGGCGGAGAGGCTGAGGTTCGTTGGAATCTACTGAATCCTTCGGTTCTGTCAAATCATCAGCTGCTGTTTGTATAGCTGGAACATTTCCAGTTCTACATAACAGATCTTGCCTCGAGCTTGTCCGGATTTTGCTTTTAGACATAGGCCGGACAACCCCAAATCTTAACTAACTTAAGACATGGGCTCTTCCCTTTCCATATCACATATGAAGTGGTAGGCATTGATTTGATTCGAACCCTATTCAATAGGTATGCAACTTCTCAAGTGCATAACACCCAAAAGGAAACAGGTAACTCAGTAGTACTCATCATAGAGCACACCTTATCATATAGGGTGTGATTGCTCCGCCCTGATATACCATCGTGCTATGGTGTATACAGAGGAGTAATGCTGAGAGAGAATCTCATTCTCCTTTAAAAAAGTCCAGGAATTCCATGCTCAAGTATTCTCCTCCTTGATCACATCAAAGGACATAATACTTATACCCGTATTTTGGTTCTCTACTTCTAACTTATATTCTGTGAATATTTCAAAAGGTTCGGACTTGTGTTTCAACAGGAACATATGTCTGAATCAAAAGAGATCATCAGAGAATTTAATGAAGTATAAAGAACCAGTCCTGGCATATGTAGACAGGGGACCTTACATACATCAACATGTATCAGTCCCAAGAGTTCACCAACTCTTTCTCTGTTTCCAGTAAACAGAGCTATGGTCATCTTATCTCTGTGACATGACTGGCGAGTTTCACAAGATGTAAATTCAAACTGATTTAAATATACATTTTTATGTAACTCTAGCTAGTCGGGTCACATTGATCTGACCTAGTCTACAATGCCTCAAGAAGAATTCGTTCATTTCTGAACTCTTCCTCTTGTGTGTGATCCGTATACTAAGAACTGTAGTTTGATTTAGAACATCAATGCTTTTAGATAACGTGCCTGAACCGATCAACTTTTGATATAGGAAATGTTCAAAACATTATCCAACTATACAAAATTTTATCATTTCTTTACTAATAAAGAGACTGATATGATTTTGTATATCAGGTTCGGTATCTAATAACATTCGTTCAGAATCAATGTATTTGGAATACAGGGTGACAGTGACCAACAGACTTGGCTGCAACTCTTGCCCCGTTTTCTGCCTCATGAAACTTATCACCCGTTCTCAGTCCTCTACCTTTCTGTAGCCCTATGTAACAGTTTACATATCTGGGATCCTGATCTGGTATCACATACCCAGGACGTAAAGGATACTGAGAAACAGTTCTCTGTATAATGAACACACCCGAAGATGATGCATCAGCATGCACTCTCTTCGTTTGGGCGGCACGGGAAATCTGGTATTCCCCAATTTCCTGCTCTGTCTTATAACAATTATAAGGTGGAGCGGGACCAACGTTCCCCAGCTCAGTATAACAAGCGGGTTCGGTATCTATTCCGTATTATTATCTTGATTAAGGCGTGATATGGTCGCTACCTGGAGAGAGAGAGAAGAAAACACTCAGCGTGCGCTCTTGCAAGAATAGATTGGTTATTATTTTATCTAATCAGGATGGCTCCCGCTGCTTTTTATCAAATCTTCCTTCAAACCCTAAAAGGAAAGACTAGCCGGGATTAATTACACACTACAAGTTCGCCAATCTTTCAGCCAGGCCAGTGTCGGTACTTTGAGGGAGGTCTCCCGTGCTTTCGCACGAACCTAATTACTGTAAACCTCGTTTTCCCAGAGGCGTAACCTCGTTAACACCTTTCTAGACACCTACTTGATCGGCTAATTGTAATGTATAAAACTCTTCCAGGAGTAACAATTACTCGCAGCGGGTATCGGGATCCAACTATCTCATAGAAGGTATGCAATCTCATTGCAAATTTCAACACTTGAAATTCCCAATAATATTTTGCCCCTAGTGTTCTATGACCTTGACGAATGCCAAACAACCCATAGTCCACTAGTCAAGTTCAACCCGTACATTTCTTGATCGAATTAAACCCACCCGCACGACCCTTGACGAATGCCAAACAACGCCGTACGAATACCCTAATCCAATCGCATCATATGCTCAAGCAGATAAATACTAGTTAGCTACCGTACACTACGCCTTGACGAATGCCAAACTACCGCAGCACGAATACTAACTAGTACTTATCTGAAATGACGGAGGGCTACGACAGGTTTTTCTGAAAACCTATTGCGTAATGAACTTGATATCGTTGTAGGATCGAATGAATTTTTAAAATGGAGTGCTTTTGAGGCTTTTCTAGTTTTGCTAAAGGAGTCACTCCCGGTGAAGGGATCGTCGGTCCTTTCCTCGTCGAATGAGGTGCGGGATATATCATATATATCACTGTGCAAAGCAAAAACACTTAAAAGCAATCAAAAGACAAACCGAGTGTGTAGCATCTGCCAGTTATTGCTAAAGGAGTCACTCCCGGTGAAGGGATCTCGGTCCTTTCCTCATCGAATAAGGTGCAGGATATATCACATATACCTCTGTGCAAAGCAAGAACTGTAGCTACCTGTTTTATTTTGAAATTCGATTCTACAACATCTTAGGTTTCATTTATTTCATTAATCTCATTAATGAAGTCCCATCATTTAAATACCTAAACATCACAGATAAATACGACGTACACTTATGCCATCCGCATTCGCCTCGATGTCCCCTCGTGCACCGTTAGGTTAGGTAACTAACGGTAGAGCGGGGCAGGGCTAGCGCGGGTGTAAAACATAAGTAACGTCTATATAATATATCATATATACTATATACTGTATCTATCACAGAACATCACATGATCACATCACAGATATCGCAGCAGAAGAATCATATGAAATATTGGATATACTAGGACGTCCGTGTTTTCAATACGAGCCAGTATAAAACACGGATTCCACAGTCGCGATGAATAGCCAAACCCATACCCCTAGACCCCTACGAGAGCGGCAAGCAACCCTACCAATTCTAGAGTTAGGAGACCCGGACTCGACTCCTCGAGTTGGTCTCCCACTGGACTCCAGAACCCGGTTACTTGTGCTCCCCTCCTTGGGTCTATCCTAGTGCGGAAAAGTAAATAATATACAAAGGGTGACAACTTCCGCAACCTGGAAGTGCCCCAATAAAAGAATATTACATACAAGTTTTTTACATGAATGAAAATGAAAAAACACTCATCTCACATAAAAACCCCCGTCTATTCAAACACGACGATCCAATATAACATATCCAGCAACACATAACATCACATGTCATCAGCGTAAGTAAATATGCGCATCCCAATTGTCGTTGACATATAGCAACGAAACCGGCGATATCACATATTACACTGATCCGTAGTCGGGTCTCTCGGCACCTAGAATTTTTGAAATTGGCATGTTCGATGCCTTGCGAGACCTCACTAGTGTGCCTAGGGACCCTACAGTGGTATCAGAGCTAGAAATCTAGGCGAATAAATAAACTAGTTAACACTTAACTAAGAGATACGGAAATACAACCTTTGTAGATCCGTTTGTCCACCTCCATAGCTCCATGAAGAAGTCATCTCCGCTGTACAAATCCGATCTTGGACTCTCGCGTTCGCTTCATCGGAGAATAGGCGGGCTAGGTCATCGACGACGTGCCGAAGATGATCTACGTCGAGGCATCGCTAGATCAAGCTCCACCTTCATCGAGCCATGAAAACTTGTGAAGGAAACACACTCTACTACTTGGTAAGAGGTAAAGGATGAAGAAATAGGAAGTGGGTAGACTTTAGAATTGGATTTCTCACTTGTTTCCATCAATCACCATTGATGGAGCTTGCTTTCTTCACTTGAAGAAAGGAAGAAGAAGATGAAATTGTTATGATAAGTTAATTTAGAAAATTGAAAATAATAGAATACTTATCATAATCAACCATGGTTAAGTGTAAAGACTAAACTCAAGTTAAGTGAATGGTTAGGTTAGGTATGAAGACAAAAATGGTGACTAAGTCAAAGCTTCATTAAGCTTCAACATATATCCAAATAAAGCCACCATTTTTCTTTTCATTTTCCAAAAAGAAAATAAATAAATAAATGAATAAATAGATATGAAAATGAAAACCCTAACCATTACATAACCATGGTTTAAACTTTACACAAAACACAAGTTAGCATGCATCATCAAACATGATACATATAAGTGCACAAAAATATATCACATATACAATGTGCACAATCCAAGTGAGAAAATCCATTTAAAGTAAACCAATACTAGTTAATGCAAAGTAATATATCAAATATATAATTATACATTAAATCATTAAATCAACACTTGATTTAACGATCCGGTCATATCGCATATAACCGACTAGTATCCAATGTATCGGCTTATCGAATCAATCCTTGATTCGATAACTAGGTTATATCGCATACAGCCATCCGATACATTCATCGCGAGAATAGAATACGGTATCGCATACACGCATTATTCTCGGTCCCGCACATATCTCATATGCGCTCCTATTTCGTTTCGCTTGAGCCAGGAAACCTCTGTGTAGGACTCTAAAGACTCGTCAATACGCCGGCAGCAGATGATGATCATATCAAACATCCACAAGCCGCAAGCGGTCTGCTAAACGTAACGGCCATCCGGGTATTGAGCGATCTGAAGATCGACGAGCAAGCCCGCTCACACTCCAGTGAATCCAACCAGTAACACTACCGTACAGTCCGGTCTGATCGTCTGATATGTCGCATATCTTGCCTAGGGGTGGTAAACGTCAGACCCCAATAGCTCAATAAGTCGTGTCGATATGAGGTCTATAACAATTCGAGAAACTACTGGTAACACTTACCAGTAAATCTCAGCAACCCTGGCCAGGGATTTCCTGTTATAGCCAATCGAACACAGCGCAACATCAACTCCCTATACCGGGAGAGACGAATCCCCTCCTATCGCTCATTGCCTCCATGTGACTCGGGACTGTACCCAAAAACCACCGTTTTGCACGCCCTCTTGGACGTGGTAAGATGGAAATCAAAGCACAGTGGGAACCACACAAGACTCTATGACGATCTCGGGTCAACAGACTACTCTGTACCAGTGTCACCAGAGAACTGCCATCTGACGTGAGGTATAATACCATCTGGGAGTTCTCGGCGAGTCCGTCCAGTGTACCCAGTCTCTACTGAGCACCCGTATATCATCTCTGATGTCAAACACCAATGGATATGGGATCATCCATCGCCCATCTGTATGGATCGAGAAGTTATACGCTAGTCTACTCTGGTATATCGATGCCCCGTCTCGATATACCCACGACTAGGGACTTTGAAGGATGTACTTATAGACTACCATGTCCCCACTAGTATGATCTGCATCATAGTCCAGGTAGTCAAGCACACATCCTAAGGGCTTTACCAACATGTAATAGAGAGACAATCAGTGTACACGTTAAGGTAAAGATCAACCAGATAGCATAGTATCATGTCGAGCAAGAAAGTCCTCCCTATATACGTCCTAGCATCCACTACAATATACATCCAATGTACAGTAATGGCCTCTAGGGCATACATATAACTAACAGATCCAACAAAAAGATATACAATGTACAAACAGATAACCGCAAACTCACCTAAAAGCAAAAGCCTCACTGCTAACCGTAGCGGTATTCGCAAAAGTAGAGATGATAAGACGCCCTGCCGCGACTACTCAGAGGGTAAGTCCTGCAAAACACAGTGGCACAATGGGGGTGAGTTGCCAACTCGTGAATAGTAATTAACATCATACTGTAATCGCAAGTATTCACGAATAGCGATTTATCTATCACATGTAATCCGATAGCATAATTATGACAATGTGAATATGCAACAATCATGTAAAGGTATATCATCAGGGTACTACAACTACATGAAGCAATGAATATCAAAAATAATTCTGAGTGTGGGATGATATAATAAAACCTCATGCAAAAATCATCAGCATGGAAAAACCCCAGTGTCCCTCACTGACACAACAAATCCCAACATCCTCAGGCACCGCATCCACAGATCGGCCCTCATATCCTGTAAGTCTCATGGAACCTGAGTGTCTAACATCGACACCCAAAACATCATGAAAACATATACCTGTATATATATATATATATATATATATATATATATATATATGAGCATATCAACCACGTATGTCCACCGGCGATACGTAAAAATCATGGAAACCTGAGTGTCAAACACCGACACTCGAAACATCATGAAACCCGTGTCTAGCATCGACAAGTAAATCCTCATAACTCAGGCGCTGTCACCACGACTGGCGCTGACGATATGCCGTACATCACTCCGGTTGGTATCCCCACGATAACCACCGAGTCCAAATAAAATCACCGGTAGGCAGTGGTCCCTTTGTCAGGCTTATCGTATACACCACGAAATCACCACTTGTCTCGGGGTACTATATCGGGTCCACCATATACCCGCAGACGGTGCCTCCCGCTCCTCAAATCGGGTATCACAAGCCAAATCTCAGAACCGAGAAATCACATGGTGGACGCACTGAAATATCATATCAAGAGAAACCGGGTTTTCAAACAATGCATAGTTTCCTTGAAATACCCCCACGGTTCTCAAATCCATAAATCATATGAAATCCATATCTCAATGCGTAAATCCATGAAAACTGATATATGCAACATAAAATAACAATATAAGCATATCAAGGGAAAGACGCTCTTTTAAATGAATCCAGCTTTAAAATATGTCATGCGGTTCCCAAACCCTTCGAAAACAAGTGCAGCATCATATGAGGTATACATGTAATTGTAGCAAGGTTTAAGTGTCTACATGTAAGCAAATATGTATGATGTATTTCATAAGCACAATAGTCAACGTCTCAATATCACATGTCAAAACAATATCACTTAGGGTATATGCAACTATAACAAAATATGTGGGTGTACATTTCGGTATGTGTGCATGATGTACATGTAGCTATAGCAAGGTATACGTGAAATGGAATAAGGGTCACTAGCTCAACTATCCCTGCCCAAAGCAATATCACGTGTCTACAGTATTTCATATGCACAATGGAATAAGGGTTACTACCTCAACCATCGCTATCTACTACCATATCACGTATGTAGGTGGTTTGTGCGTGTCATGGCAATTACGGATGGTGTGGGTGTAGCATACAATTTAGTGCTCGTGCAACATGAACCGTCAGTAATGTGTTATATCTAAAGGTATAAGTCAAGGTACAACAGATAATACTATGCAATGACGTTCATATGAAATCAACTAATATGCAATAACATGCAGCTAACATATCATATCAGCCCCGACGCATAATGCCATACGGGCGATTTCCCCGTAGATGTTAAATCTAGTCACCGATGGTCTCGAGCTATGAAAATACGACCACCTGCTTCCCTTTGTTCGCAGCGTCCGAAGTCCCCGCTTGCGATCCTATAATTTTACAAACACATAGACAGTGCAAAATCTCAGAAACCGACCAATATAACTTAAAACTACGTTTTAAACGACGCACCAACTCCAAACTAACTCACAAGTATCCGTCTAGTGGCTAACGCGCGTGGCGACACTACGAAACAAACCCAAGTGCAGCAGCTGCATAAGATCACGATCCGTGTCGGATAATGTAACACGCGGACTCAAAACACTAGATTATAGGAAAACGATCCCAGATTTTGCATACTGCAAACACTAAAAAAATAAACAGTACCAAACACCCCTAAACCACAGCAGATAACTACCCAACAAAACCCAACCCCAACACCCCCTCCAAAACCGAGGTCGCCTGAATTCGTGGTCGGGTCGCCGGCCAAAACCGGTGGGGTGGGTCTTGTGTTTCATGTGGAATCCCAGGGTCACTAGTACAACACTACTATCTTGTTTAGTCAATCAGCAAAAATCCCAGGTCACAACATATCACAGAGGCTCTAAAAGACACTTAAAAAATACGATATTGCACTAAGCGATACTTAAAGTGTTCTACACAACAACCCACGAGCTATACATCATAAAAACTCCTATTTAACAGTTGAGGGATTATACCTATCAACACTTGCTCACAAGATCCTAGCTTTCCAAGCTCCAAGTGATCATAGAGACAAATGCAAGACTTGAAGTGTTTTGGTGAGATTATTTAGGGATTTTGGAGATTTATTGAGCTTGGAAGTGTTGCAAATGGTGAAAGAAAAACCAAAGGCAGAAGGAGGAGGAGGCTCGGCCAAGTGAGGAAGTGGGGGATTTATGAAGAATTGTGTGGAGTTTTCTAGCTAAGTCTACAATAAATGCACATAAATGCAACATGCCACCTTTTCCATTCATTTTCTTTTCTTTAAAAAAAACTTTAATCCTTTGCACAAAAGATCTAGATATTATATGAAGGGTTTTGTTTTACTCAAGCTTGATTAATTAGCAATGATACAAATTTAGGAGTAATTTCCCAAACCTAATATGTAAATACCACATTAAAATAATATTTAAATAGGGAAAAATTCTATTTGAACCAAAACTTCCCATATACCCCCAAAGCTCGCGTACTAGCTTTATTTTAGCTAAACTAGGTGCCGGCAAGTTTATACGGACGTTTGATCACAATCGGGTTAAAATGGTAAATACCGACTATTTTATCCTAAAACGGAAAAATTCGCATAACGATTTCTAAAACGTTACAATCTCCCCCTTTATAGAAATTCGGTCCCCGAATTAAAATTTCATACTAAGCGTACCTTCAAAAAGATGAGGGAATTTCTTCCGCATCTCGCTCTCGGCCTCCCAAGTGATCTCCTCACTAGTAGGGCTATGCCAAAGAACCTTCACAGATGGTAAGACCTTTGACCGAAGTTTCTTCACCTGCCGATCCAAAATAACTACCGGCTGCTCGGTGAATGAAAGATCACGCTCAAGCTGAACGGTCTCGTGCTGAATCATGTGAGAAGGATCATGAAGGCATCTACGAAGTATCGACACATGGAAAACAGGGTGAACATCCGGAAAACTAGGCGGGAGCGCCAAACGATAAGCAACAGAACCCACTCACTCAGGGATCTCGAAATGACCTACAAATCTGGGACTGAGCTTCCCCCTCTTCCCAAATTGCATAACGCCCTTCATCGGAGAAATCCTCAGGAATACATGATCCCCCGCTGCGAACTCAAGTCTATGACGACGACGGTCGGCATAAGACTTCTGTCTGCACTGGGCTGCTCTCATCCTGTCCTAAATCAGCTGGATCTTCTCCGTAGTCTCCTGAACTAGCTGGGGTCCCAAAACTCTACTCTCGCTGAGTTCGGTCCAACAGACTGGCAATCGACACTTCCTACCATATAAAGCCTCAAAAGGTGCCATCTGAATAGTCTCCTGAAAGCTGTTGTTGTAGGAGAACTCAATCAACGGCAAGTGACGATCCCAACTGCCACCAAAATCAAGCACACATGCACGGAGCATATCCTCCAGAGTCTATATAGTCTGCTCCGACTGACCATCAGTCTGTAGATGAAAAGCGGTGCTAAAACTCAACCGGGTACCCAAAGCTTCCTGAACCTTCTGCCAAAGACGGCTAGTAAACTGGGTGCCTCTGTCGGATACGATGCATGTGGGAACACCGTGCAAATGCACAATCTCATCTATGTACAACTGAGCATATTGAGCATAACCGAAAGTGGTCTTTACTGGAAGGAAGTGAGCCGCTTTCGTCAACTGGTCAACAATCACCCAAATGGAGTCATACCCTCTACTGGTCCTGGGTAGACCCACAATGAAGTCCATGGAAATCTGCTCCCATTTCCACTCCGGAATGGGTAAAGGCTGCAACTCTCCAGCCGGTCTCTGATGCTCAGCCTTGACTTGCTGACAAGTCAGGCACCTCGAAACGAATTCCGAAATATCACGCTTCATCCCTTCCCACCAGTAAAAGTCTCTCAAGTCACGGTACATTTTGGTGGAACCTGGATGAACGCTAAAAGCCGACTGATGTGCCTGCTCTAGGATCTCGCGTCTCAACCCATCAGCATCTGGTACATAAGCGAGTCCCGCATCGTAGCACACCCTGGTCATCAATCATGAACTCCGAAACTGTACCCTGCCGAACAAGCTCAAGAATCTCAGACAAACGGGCATCATTGGGTTGCGCCTCACGGATACGATCAAGTAGTAGTGGACGAGTATGGACATGAGCAAGCTATCCCCCAGCGGAAGTGAACTCAAACTGCACTCCACCATCACACAAGAGCTGCCAATTTGCAGAAGACTGATGCTGAACTGCGCTCAACTGGGACAAGCTACCCTTGGGCCTACGACTCAAAGCATCAGCTACCACATTCACCTTGCCCTGGTGATAAAGGATGTCACAATCATAATCCTTCACAAGCTCCATCTAATGGCGCTGTTGCAGATTCAGATCTCACTGCTGGAAGATGTACTTCAAGCTCTTATGATCCGTGAAGATCTGACACGACTCCCCGTACAAGTAGTGTCTCCAAATCTTCAACGCAAAGACCACTGCGGCCATCTCAAGATCGTGAGTGGGGTAATTCTGCTCGTGCTTCTTCAGCTGCCTAGAAGCATAAGCAATCACTCTATCATGCTGCATCAATACACAACCGAGCCCCACTCGAGAAGCATCACAGTAAACAACATAGCCGCCCGATCCAGAAGGCAAAGATAGAACTGGTGCTGTCGTCAACCGAGTCTTCAACTGCTGAAAACTCTGCTCGTACGCATCAGTCCAAAGAAAAGGAACTCCCTTCCGGGTCAGTCCAGTCAGTGGTGCAGCGATACTCGAGAAATCCTACACAAAACGGCGATAATAACCAGCTAAGCCTAAAAGCTGCGGACCTCAGTCATCGATACAGGTCTGGGCCAAAGCTGTACAGCCTCGATCTTCCTCGGGTCCACCAGAATACCATCACCAGTCACCACATGACCTAGGAAGTCAACTCTATCAAGCTAAAATGCGCACTTTGAGAATTTACCATACAGCTGGTGCTCTTTCAAAATCTGCAAAGCAATCCTCAAGTGCTGCTCATGCTCCTCACGATTCCTAGAGTAGACCGGTATGTCATCAATAAACTCAATAATAAAATGATCGAGGAACGGCCTGAAAATCCGGTTCATCAGATCCATGAATGCTGCTGGCGCATTTCTGAGTCCGAACGACATCACCAAAAACTCATAATGTCCATAGCGCATACGAAAAGCAATCTTCGGAATGTCATCATTCCGAACCCGCAACTGATGATAACCCGAACGCAAATCAATCTTAGAAAAATGTTTCGCACCATGGATCTGATCAAATAAATCATCAATACGAGGTAAACGATACCTATTCCGCACCATAACTCAGTTCAATTGACGATAATCCTCACACAGCCTCAAACTGCCGTCCTTCTTCTTGACAAACAGAACATGAGCTCCCCACGGCGAAACACTCGGGCGCACAAGTCCCCTATCAAGAAACTCTTGCAATTGATCTTTAAACTCTCTAAGCTCTGCCAGAGCCATCCGATAAGGCTGTAGAGAAATAGGCTCCGTGCCAGGAATCAGATCAATGCAGAACTCAATATCGCGCTCTGGCGGTATTCCAGGTAACTCATCTGGAAAAATGTCGAGAAACTCTCACACGGTAGGAAACAGGTCCAACGACTCCACTGTGGCTCCGGTATCATGAATGCAAGCCAAGAATCCCCGACATCCCCTCCTCAAAAGCCGACTAGTGCAAAGAACAGAAATCAAACTGTGAGGGGCGGCACCACGGTCCCCCTGCACAACAAACATTGACTCTCCGGGAAAACAAAACCTAGCTGTCTTCTCACGGTGGTCCACGGACGCGTAGCAAGTAGCTAACCTGTCCATGCCCAGCAGAACGTCGAAGTCCAACATCTCAAGAAGGATCAAGTCGACGGACAGATCTCTGTCTCCTATACGGACTGCACACGACCGGAACATGTGTCGTGCAACAAACAACTCTCCAACAGGAGTAGTCACGGCAAGCGGCTGATCTAGCAAACACGACTCTCGGCCTAACTTCAGCATGAAGTACGTAGAAACATACGAATGCGTAGATCCCGGATCGAAAAGAACATGTGCATCATAAGAACATACAGAAAGGGTACCTGAAACCACAACATTGGACGCCTGCGCGTCCTGATGAGTCAAGGCAAAAACCTGAGCCGGCCCTCTACCGGCTACTGGCTGTCCTCTGCCTCTGCCACCTCATCCTCTCAGTACAAAACCACCGCGACCACGACCTCTCTGAGCAGGAGTCTGACGCGGCGCAACAACAGGAATAAGAGGCAACGCTCTCTGAGGCGGAGAAGGTGGTAAAGTAACCTGGGGTACGGCTGGCCCTCTCTGACGTACCATGGTACAATCCCGAACAAGGTGATGTAGACTGCCATACCCAAAACACCTATAAGACGGTTGCTGACCCTCCTGGGAGTTAGAGCTGAATAACTGTCCCCGTTCCACGTCTCTGCTACCCCCCAAGTCTGAAGGAACTCTGCCTCGGCGTGCAAATCTCCGTCTCTGTGCTGATACATCCGTATGAGTCCTCTTCGGTTCTGGAACAACCGATGACTCAGAAAGACGCTCCTCCACCAATAGGGCTGCATCCACAGCTGCCGCATACGTGTCGCAATGCTGAATGCTGATGGCTAGAAACAACTGGGTAAGCAGGCCTCGAACAAACCTCTTCATCCTCATCTCCTCAGTCGCCATAAAATACGGAGCATAAACAGACAGCTCGGTAAACAGTACATCATATTCAGACATCGTCATCCCCGGAGTCTGACGTAACGACTCAAATCGGCGCGCTTGCGCATCCCTGACGCTCGGTGGAAGAAAACGGGCGAGAAATGCCGTCACAAACTCAGCCCAGGTCATAGGAGCAAGACCTGCGGCTCTGCCCCTTTCCATGGACTCACACCACTTCTGGGCCAGACCCTCCAGACGGAAGCTCGCGAACTCCACCTATCTCTCGTCGGAGCATCTGAGCGAATGACAAATCCTGGCCATCCAGTCGATGAACGACTGTGGATCCTCAGTAGCATCTGTGCCAGTGAACACCGGAGGCCTCAGCCTCATAAACTCTATCAGTGACACGGTAATAACCTCCGGAGCTGTAACTGCGATTGCCGGAACTATAGGTACCATCGTGGTCCCTGCAACGGGTAGAACAACTGCCTGCCCCTGTGCTCGAATGGCCTCTACTAAAGTCCCCATCATCTGGCGCAGGTCCTGTATACCAGCCCCAAACATAGTAATGTGCTCCGGTACAACAGGCATACCGCCCTGGTCAGTCCTCGCCTCAGACGAGTCGACTCTGACCTCGGCCCTCACAGCCGCTCTCTGTGCCCTCGTAGTCTTCGGCGGCATATAGGCTAGAAATTGAAACAAGATTCAATAAGGACACAGAAATCGAATCATAAGGATGTAACAATCACGGAAGGAATATCAATCAATAAGTCCTAAGGTCACTTAGGCGGAGTACCGTGTCATAAGTATGCCGCGAAACATACACACGCTACGCTATTCTGCTTAAGCTACTTACTCCATCATACCAAGGTCATCCTACACTCCGAAAGGTAAAACCTAGCGCTCTGATACCAAC
Source organism: Agapanthus africanus (assembly GCA_030015575.1). NCBI lineage: Eukaryota > Viridiplantae > Streptophyta > Magnoliopsida > Asparagales > Amaryllidaceae > Agapanthus > Agapanthus africanus. The sequence goes on along the minus strand of CM057337.1, from coordinate 252,415,650 downwards.
TTTGTCACGACCTAAAATTTTGCCCGTAACCGGCACTTAAACTACGTAACGTCTACAGGCGTACGCAACTTATGTAAGCCGAAATCCAGAAATCTAAACCACCTAAAACTGGATAAGCGGAGAAAAACATAGTTTAAAACATTCAGAAAATCACAAGTAAAATCTCTAACTCTAGTTTTCTTTCTTGAAAATTTCGGCAGCACCTCCTTTGTAAAAACTAGCCCCGAAAACGGGTACAACATAGATAATATATAAATCATCCAAAACGGGAGCAAATCACGCCCAACGGCGGAGAAAACCACCACAAACATATATACGACGCCGAAGCGAAGAAATATAAAAGAAAACTGCATAGAGAAGTAAAACTTTTCACAAAACCGGCTCCCACGAGCACGGCACCCAAAGTCACTAAATTAATAATACAACACCGAATCCTCACAACTCGTCTCTACGTCAAATACAAGAGGTGGTAGATGGAGAATACTAGATCCAACAAAAAGATATACAATGTACAAACAGATAACCGCAAACCCACCTAAAAGCAAAGGCCTCACAGCCAACCGTAGCGGTATCCGCAAAAGTAGAGATGATATGACGCCCTGCCGCGACTACTCAGAGGGTAAGTCCTGCAAAACACTGTGGCACAACGGGGGTGAGTTGCCAACTCGTCAATAGTAATTAACATCATACTGTAATCGCAAGTATGCACGAATAGCGATTTATCTATCACATGTAATCCGATAGCATAAGTATGACAATGTGAATATGTAACAATCATGTAAAGGTACATCTTCAGGGTACTACAACTACATGAAGCAATGCATCTAAAAAATAATCCTGAGTGTGGGATGATATAATAAAACCTCATGCAAAAATCATCAGCATGGAAAAACCCCAGTGTCCCTCACTGACACATCAAATCCCAACATCCTCAGGCACCGCATCCACAGATCGACCCTCATATCCTGTAAGTCTCATGGAACCTGAGTGTCTAACATCGACACCCAAAACATCATGAAAACATATACCTGTATGTGTGTGTGTATATATATATATGAGGATATCAAGTACGTATGTCCACTGACGATACGTAAAAATCATTGAAACCTGAGTCTCAAACACCGACACTCGAAACATCATGAAACCTGTGTCTAGCATTGACACGTAAATCCTCATAACTCATGCGCTGTCACCACGACTGGTCCTGACGATATGTCGTACATCACTCCGGTCGGTATCCCGACAATAACCGCCGGGTCCAAATAAAATCACTGGTAGGTAGTGGTCCCTCTGTCAGGCTTATCGTCTACACTACGAAATCACCACTCGCCCTGGGGTAGCATACCGGGTCCACCAAGTACCCGCAGACGGTGCCTCCCGCTTCTTGAATCGGGTATCACAAGCCAAATCTCAGAACCGAGAAATCACATGGTGGACGCACCGAAATATCATATCAAGAGAAACCGGGTTTTCAAACAATACATAGTTTCCTTGAAATACCCCCACGGTTCTCAAATCCATAAATCATATGAAATCCATATCTCAATGCGTAAATCCATGAAAAATGATATATGCAACATAAAACAACAATATGAGCATATCAAGGGAAAGCCGCACTTTTAAATGAATCCAGCTTTAAAATATATCAAGCGGTTCCCAAACCCTTCGAAAACAAGTGCGGCATCATATGAGGTGTACATGTAATTGTAGCAAGGTTTAAGTATCTACATGTAATCAAATATGTATGATGTATTTCATAAGCACAATAGTCAACGCCTCAATATCATATGTCAAAACAATACCACTTAGGGTATATGCAACTATAGAAAAATATGTGGGTGTACATTTCGGTATGTGTGCATGATGTACATGTAGCTATAGCAAGATATACGTGAAATGGAATAAGGGTCACTACCTCAACTATCCCTTCCCAAAGCAATATCACGTATGTATGTGTCCACAGTATTTCATATGCACAATGGAATAAGAGTTACTACCTCAACTATCCCTATCCACTACCATATCACGTATGTAGGTGGTTTGTGAGTATCATGGTAATTACTGACGGTGTGGGTGTAGCATACAATTTAGTGCTCGTGCACCATGAACCGTCAGTAATGTGTTATATCTAAAGGTATAAGTCAAGGTACAACAGATAATACTATGCAATGACGTTCATATGAAATCAACTAATATGCAATAACATGCAGCTATCATATCATATCAGCCCCGACGCATAACGCCATATGAGCGATTTCCCAGTAGATGTTAAATCTACTCACCGATGGTCTCGAGCTATGAAAATCCGACCACCTGCTTGCCTTTGTTCGCAGCGTCCGAAGTCCCCGCTTGCGATCCTATAATTTCACAAACACATAGAAAGTGCAAAATCTCAGAAATCGACCAATATAACGTAAAACTACGTTTTAAAGGATGCACCAACTCCAAACTAACTCATAAGTGTCTGTCTAGTAGCTAACGTGCGTGGCGACACTACGAAACCAACCCAAGTGCAGCAGCTGCACAAGATCACGATCCGTGTCGGATAACGTAACACGCGGACTCAAAACACTAGATTATAGGAAAACTATCCCAGATTTTGCATACTGTAAACACTAAAAAAATAAACAGTACCAAACACCCCTAAACCACAGCAGACAACTACCCAACAAAACCCAACCCCAATACCCCCCTCCAAAACCGAGGTCGCCGGAATTCATGGTCGGGTCGCCGGCCAAAACCGGTGGGGTGGGTCTTGTGTTTCATGTGGAATCCCAGGGTCACTAGTACAACACTACTATCTTATTTGGTCAATCAGCAAAAATCCCAGGTCACAGCAGATCACAGAGGCTCTACAAGACACTAAAAAAATACGATATTGCACTAAGCGAAAAAGTGTTCTACACAACAACCCACGAGCTATACATCATAAAAACTCCTATTTAACAGTTTAGGGATTATACCTATCAACACTTGCTCACAAGATCCTAGCTTTCCAAGCTCCAAGTGATCATAGAGGCAAAAGCAAGATTTGAAGTGTTTTGGTGAGACTATTTAGGAAATTTTGGAGATTTATTGAGATTGGAAGTGTTGCAAATGGTGAAAGAAAAACCAAGGGCAGAAGGAGGAGGAGGCTTGGCCAAGTGAGGAAGTGGGGGATTTGTGAAGAATTGTGTGGAGTTTTCTAGCCAAGTCTACAATAAATGCACATAAATGCAACATGCCACCTTTTCCATTCATTTACTTTTCTTTAAAAAAAACTTTAATCCTTTGCACAAAAGATCTAGATATTATATGAAGGGTTTTGTTTTACTCAAGCTTGATTAATTAGCAATGATACAAATTTAGGAGTAATTTCCCAAACCCAATATGTAAATACCACATTAAAATAATATTTAAATAGGGAAAAATTCTATTTGAACCAAAACTTCCCATATACCCCCAAAGCTCGCGCACTAGCTTTATTTTAGCTAAACTAGGTGCCGGCAAGTTTATACAGACGTTAGATCACAATCGGGTTAAAACGGAAAATACCGACTATTTTACCCTAAAACGGAAAAATTCGCATAACGATTTCTAAAACGTTACAGTGTACATGCTTTAGGTGACATTATAGATCACTATTACACGTTGGTAGAGCCCTTAGGATTCTTACTTGACTACCAGCAGTATGATGGCGATCATATACGTGAGAGTTGGGTAGTCTATAAGCACATCCTTAAAGTGTCGTTAGTCGTGGGAGTTTCGAGACTGGGCATCGATACTCTATGAGTAGACTAGTGTATACGATCGAGCCCCCGAAGAGGGGCGATGGCCGGTCTCACAAGCCATTGGTGTCAGTTGGTTCACCTAAGACGTATACAGGTGCTCATTGGGTTATGAGTACACCGGACAGGATTCGCCGGGAACATGCTAGTTGGTATTATACCCGACGTCAGATAGCAGTTCCCTGGTGACATGTGTACAGGTTATTCTATCAACCTAAGATCGTCATTTATCTCGTGTGAGTTCCCACTGTGCTTTGATTACTACCCTACCACGGCTCAAAAGAGTCGTGCAAACAGGTTTTAGTTGGGTACAGTCCCGAGCCACATGGAGGCAGTGAGCGGATCGGCAGGGGATTCGTCTCTCCCGGTATTGGGGATGAGATCGCCTAGGAGAGCCATTACACAAAGTCCTTAGCCAAGACACGTGATATTTACTGGTATGTATTCCAGTAGTATCTCAGGGAGTTCTGGGCTACACTCCGACACGACTTATATCGCTTTTGGGGGTCTGACGTTTACGATCCCCCTACACCCGATATGCGATACTCATAGAAGAATGGACCGGACTGTTGGAAATAGTGCCCTCAGAGTCAATTATTGGATCACAGGCACGTGATTGCAATGATTGAGGGAGGACCTATCCCGGTAAGACAGTCTTAGTCAAGATGATAGTATGCTATCTGGTAAACCTTTATCATCGTGTACTGCTTTAGGTGACCTGACAGGTCACTATTACACGTTGATAGAGCCCCTAAGATTCTTTCTAGACTGCCAGCAGTATGAGGGCGATCATATACGTGAGAGCTGGTAGTCTATAAGCACATCCTTAAAAGGTCCCTAGTCGTGGGAGTGTCGAGACAGGGCATCGATACTCCAGAGTAGACTAGTGTATACAGTTGAGACCCCGACGAGGGGCGGTGGCCGGTCTCATAAGCCACTGGTGTCAGTTGGTTCACCTAATATGTATACAGGTGCTCATTGGGTTATGAGTACACCGGACAGGACTCGCCGGGAACATGCTAGTTGGTCTTATACCTGACGTCAGATAGCAGTTCACTGGTGACATGTGTACAGGTTAGTTTATCGACTTGGGGATCGTCATTTGTCTCGTGTGAGTTCCCACTGTACTTTGATTACTACCCTACCACGCTCAAAGGAGACGTGCAAACAGGTTTTAGTTGGGTACAGTCCCGAGCCACATGGAGGCAGTGAGCGGATCTTCGGGGGTTCGTCTCTCCCGGTATTGGGGGTGAGGTCGCGCTGTGTCTAGGAGAGCCCTTACATGAAAGTCCTTGGACAAGGCAGGAGATTTACTGGTAGGTATTCCAGTAGTTTCTCAGGGTGTTCTGGGCTACACTCCGACACGACTTGTACCGCTTTTGGGGGTCTGACTTTTACCAACCCCCTAGGCCCGCCATGCGATGCTCATAGACGAACGGACCGGACTGTACGGATATTGTCACTGACAGGCTCAGTAGGGTGTCAGGATGAGTTCGCTTACAGATGTCCCTTTTGGTCAATAGCTGGTGGCCCGTCACGTATGGCTAATACCTCTGACGTGCTAGTGGTTAAATCCACAGCCATAGTATTGACGAGCCTTTAGAGTCCCCCATAGATCAGTTTCTCAAGTTTCGGGCGAAACGCTGTAGAGGCCGTATGGAGATATGGCAGGGTTCGATCAGATATGTGCGGCATTGCACGGATCAGGATCGGACGGTTAATACTAGCGGGCTTTGGTTTAAGCCGGATCCTAGTATTGCACAGTGTAGATTTTATCTCAGTGCATTTGTATTCGGTCGGAATACAAATGCGGGTATGTATATACAGTGGCGGGGTTTTCCTGTAATTTATTACGGGATCAGTTTTTTGGAATTGCCAGTTTGTTTTCCGTTTCATCCATATTTCTTTGTATCTTTCATTTGGCTGAAGATTGGTGGAGGTGGGCTTATTTGCATTTGTGCAAATAAGCATTTTGGAGGGTTGTCTTTGCTTATCTTTGTATCATGATAATTCCTCCACCATTTGACTTCTTCTTCTTCTCATCATGGTTGTTGATGATTAGTTGATGGAGTATTGGTTTTGGTTGTTGATGATGATGAAGGGTGATGGTTGGTGGAGTGTTGGACTTTGTTTGTGATGATTTCTTCTCTAGATCACACATCATTCCTTCTTGCATGATAGTGTGGCTCCCTCATTCTTTTCACTCCACTCCCTTTGGTTTTCCTCTTGAGCTTATGGCCGGCCAAGATGGGAGAGGGGCTGTCCAATTTTTGTAGTGGGGATTTTTGCTCTTCATGCTTGCAAAAATCCCCAAGTTCATCACAAAAATTCCATATCTCATATCCTCCACCAAAGGCAACTTCAAGTAACCCCAAAATGAGACATGAGTTCTACACGTATTCTACAGCAAACCTTAGGCACGTCGACTCGCCAACTTCATGCCCGAGTTGCCTCCGTCCAGAGGTAGGAGCCCGTAAAAGAAGCCGGCGACGTGGTGCCCTTCCGGCGACTTGGTGGAGAACGGAGATTCCGCGGGGAGATCGGGACGACGACGAGAAGACCGAAGGACACGGATCGCTCGGTATATCTCTCTTACCCCTTCTCTTGTTAGCTAGCACTAGATTAATGGCACGATCCGGGTTTATAGTGCGCGGTGGTGCCGGTTCAAAAAGTTAAAGTAAATCATCGCTTCCGCATTCCGGCGTCGGATTGACGGCCGGGGCACCGCCGTGCACTTACAGTGGTATCAGAGCCAGGCCATTAACCTAGTCTAGCTTGGTCTAACGTGTTTACAAGTTCGATCGATCAGATTTTCAAAAACCGCATTTTCAATGTGCACCAGTTTCTGTCGAAATTTTTTTAGCTCCAAAATTTTTTCAGGTTGTTTCAGAATACTGTGCAGGAAATTCTAAGACATCTGTGAAAATTTGGTAGAGTGATACTGTAGAACCGCCGCGGAACCGCGGCCAAAACCCCCTTGGCGCCGCGGTTCCGCTGCAGTTCAGTGAGTTCACTGCACCATTTTTCCACAGTGATCTTTTTACAGTGAAATTGGGGTTTTGGAATATTATTTTTTGGGCCCAGATTTCTTTGAGTGCTACAGTAGTGCTTGGGGCCCACTTGGTAAAATTTGATCGATCGAAAATTTTAAACACATTAGTTCACAGTATTTACATTATTTCTGCGACCGTGAATGTCACTTGATCGATGAATCCTGTCTAACTGCTATAGCCCGGTTAGACGGATTTGGGAACGTGACATTCACGTTGATGTTCTGTGATTTTGCTGTGATGTTGCGGATCGGTCGTGGGGGATAGCCTGGATGCAATGGTAGTACAGATTTGGTTTTTGTTGTATTATGTACATTTGATATTGCGGGGCGAGCGTCCGACATGTGGACTGCCGTCACTGCCTGATTGTATATTATTCTTTTGGGGCACGACCAGGTTGCGGTCGATGTACCCGTTGTATGTATATTTTACTTTCTGTACTAGGATTGCCTCGCGGAGGGGAGCACGGATAGCCGGATTCTAGAGGGCAACAAGCCCACATCCCATGGCATTGAGACGGAGGGGGCTTTAATCTGGAATTGGCGGGCTATTCGCCACACTCGTAGGGGGTACAGGTTGACCCAGGAGGGGTGCCCAAGTTACCGGATTCCGTGAAGTGCTGGGTGGTCCATTCACGTTGCTGAAGGGGGCTGCCTCGCTTCAGGTTTTGGCGGGTAACTTGCCGCGCCCGTAGGGGTCTAGGATTTCATTGCACAGGCTATCCACATGACCAGGGGAACGTCGGGTTTCAGTAGCGGCTCTGTGAAACCCGGGGATCCCAGATATCTGTATTGTTCTGTGATGCTGTACATTTCTGTGATGTTGCTTTTTATCACGCCTTGAGCGAAAATTATATATTATATATATATTAGTAGATTTTGTATATGTTTTGCATCCGCGCTAGTCCAGTCCCCGCTCTGTCGTTAGTTAGCTAACCTAACGGGTAATGACGGGACCTAGTGGCGAATGCGGATGGCATATACGTACGTCATTATTTTCGTTCTTTATTGGTGTGATCAATTGATGGGACTGTGTTGATTCCGATCAATGCAAGCTAAAAACAAACCTAATCTGATGTTGTTGGATCATTTTTCAAAAAGCTGTTATTGCAAGGACGTTCACTTTTGTTTTGCATCGTGGTATTCAGTTGGAATATCCTGCTCCTCAGTCGACGAGGCAAGGGCCGAGATCCCTTCACCGGGAGTGACCCCTTGGACAGAAGTTTGCGTCAGGGCAATAACTTCACTATAGCCGATTACTTTGGCTTTGCATCGTGGTATTCAGTTGGAATATCCTGCACCTCATTCTACGGGGAAAGAGCCGAGATCCCTTCACCGGGAGTGACCTCTTTAGCAAAGGTTTTCGTCACTATATTTTTAAAAGCTATCCGGTTCCTTCAACGATATCAAGTTCATTACGTTAAAGATTTTCGCCAGAAACCATTCGTAGCCCTCCATCATTTCGGTTAAATATTCGGTAGTATTCAAGCTATGTATTTTGACCTCACGCCAAGGCATAGTGATTGGTAGCTGCCGGATATTTAGCTGTTGCATAGATAGATGCGTTGGTTTGGGACAGTCGTACTACTATTTTGGCCTACGTCAAGGGTATGTACGGGTGGGTTCAAATTAACCTGGACAATGATGGGTAGAACTTGACATATGACTTATGATATTTTGATCTCACGCCAAGGTCATAAGAGCATGGGGCAAAAATCACATCGGGAGTTTCTAAAGAAACTGAAACTTGCTAGATATGCGCATACCTTCTGGAGTGTGATAACGTGAGCGGATTCCGTCACTTTATCATGCGATGATAGTTGGATCTCGATTCTCACTGATGAGTTGGTTTACTCCTCGGGTGATCCCGACTAATTCTTCTTTCAGGTTTAGAGGAGAATTTGACGGTACAGTGGGAGGTTTCCTGATTAGATAAATTGGTAACCATTCTGATCTAGGATAGAGTGCACGCTGAGTGTTTTTTTTCTCTCTCTCTTTGGCAGCGACCATTGACCTGACCCTAGACTATGACTCAGTGACCAAGTTGACCGAACCTTCTTAAACACTGGCTTTTGGATTGTCAGAGTTGCATACCTCATTGCCACTCCTACTTTTACCCTTTTCTCCAGGACACCCCATATTACTACGAACGTCCACTTCTATTGGACAAAACCATCGTATGGTGATATACGAACTCGAAAGAATTTATTCGAGGATGGTTTCTGGTTCTGGAGAAAACGAATAGGACTATTCAGTTGTCTTTTCCTTTTTACCTTCTCTCAAGTTGCGAGTACTCCTTGGTTTAGGAGATAGTACACCTATTACGCAAATTGGATAGTCTTCTTCCAAACCATAGGCAGGTGCCGAACGATAGGGAATGAAGAAAACCAATTAGCCTAAACGGTGTACAGAAGGTATTATGTAAAGACAAAGAAAGGGATTAGTAAGAGGGCAAAGTAAATTGCGACTGATATTCATGACCAAACCAAGTATTTCATTACCACTCCCACTTCACCTTTGTATTTCTCCAGGACACTCCGTATCACTACGAAGATCCACAGTTTATTGGATATTCCATCGTATGGTTATATACGAACTCGAAAGGAACTTGTTCCAGTTCGGGGATGGATTCTGGTTCAGGAGAAATAGGAATAAGGTTTATTCAGGTGTCTTTTATCTTCACCTTCTCTCGCATTGCGAGTGTTCCTAGGATTGGGACAATACACCCATTATGCTTATTGGATAGTCTTCTTCCAAACCATAGGCTGGTGCCGAACGGTAGGGAAGGAAGAAAACCATTTGGCCTAAAGGGGTGTACAGAAGGTAATGACTAAAGACATATGAAGGGATTTGGAGAGGTGGCAGAGATTTATACGGTTACAGTTGTGAATCTGGAAGAGGCATTACTAGGAATACCAGGATACCCCTACGAAACATTTCAATGTTTCAGCTTCACTGTGTACTGTTAAAGGAAAACTGATTTCCCGATTAGATACTTACTCCAGGGTATGTATTTACCAGGTATGATTCTCACATCTGTATGGTTTTACAGATGATGAGTGGGAGTAAGTTATTGGGAATTAGGTGATCATTCTCATTATATCGGAATTCGTTGTAATTGGTGATATTTGAGGAAGTCACCTGGGTTGTTTGCCGGACGGCGAATATTTGGTTTTGAATATCCGTTGTTATGCACCAATTTCAAATTGATATATCTGTACGTCTATTTTTATAGAGTGAGATATACCTTTTTGAAATTATGTCGATGACATTTACCTATATCAGTTGATGGTTAGGTAAGGAGTATTAAACAGCGGTGTAATTTTTCTTAACCATAAGTACAGTTTTCAACCTACAACACACAGGGAGTGAGTTTTTAGACTCAAGGGACTTGTACAGAGTATTGTATATTGTCCAGTGTCCATTGAGGACAAAGGGGTTGGTTCTCGTACTATATTCGGTTTACTTATGAATTCTCTAGTTTTTAGACAGGTGTTTCGTAGAAACGCAAGGTCCGAATTTTGAGAAGTTATAGGTATTTGAATAAAGTAGAGAACCAGGTGTTGCAAGTATCGGGATTCTTCAAGATGATCGAAGATGTAGATACTTGTGTAGGGTATTCAGTAGATAGTAATGATTAAGAGAACTTGCTTCTTTTTCAGGTTACTCATAATTGGAAGCATTCCTAAGTTGAGTAACGCTGATCGGCCTCTTTCCATTTAGTAGACATGCTCTGGAGACAGCTGCATGGTTTGAATCTGGTTCAATTAAATCAGTGCCTCTAGTTCTATATTGGATATAGAACAGTTCATATCTTAACGATGTTAAGGTATGGGGAGTTGTCCGGCCTATGCTTAAAACCAGACTCTGGATAACTCAAGGCATGTTTCTGTAATGGCTGTTTGTGGGTTGACCTAGGCTATGACGAGGGTTGACTTTCTACCATCTGGAAGATCAATAGTGATATTGTTCTAGACTCGCCACAGTTTTAATAAAAAAATGGATTTTTTCAGAAAACAGTAGTGGGAGTATGGTAGAACTGGAAGTGATTCCAGAACCACAAACGATTACTGAAGATTTGATAGGAACCTAAAGATTCAATCTGGTTTGACATTCCATTGGCCACTCCGCAGATAAGGTGGGTAACTTCAGTCACCCGAGAGGTACTCCGGTAGCCTCAAGGACGGTGACAGGGAAGTTCTTGTTTACCCAGACTTGCCATTGCTGTTGTTCCAGACTATGAGACCCGGCAGGAGGATGAGTATATCGTCGTTCTAAACTAGCTTTAGAAGTGTGCGTGTATATGACTCTGCCAGAGGATTGTCGTAGTCAGTGGGAGCAGCGGAAGCATTGGTAGACAAATGGCTTATGTCTATTTATAGACTAAAGCAGATATAGCGGAGATAGATCATCTATTTCTGATGTGACAGTCATAGCTTTGACTTCATCAGAATAGGGGATGGATCTGTTAAGAAGTTAGTAGGGTGTGATGTCCTGGTATTTGGATGACATACACAGAGTAGGAAAAGAAACTCCTATACTACGATCGGTTATACTTTGGTCGTCACACAGTGGTTTCTCCACATAGGACTTGGCCGTTATATCAGACATACTGGTTACTAGATCTATGGTTTTAGATCTAGATTTGGGTGGTTTCCCAATTAAGGGTGCTTAGACAGCATTCTAAGAGTATTTAGAATGGACGACTCCTGGCACGGTAGTGTACCTGCAGGTGATGGAGTCACCCTCTCTAAAGGTGTCATACAGACTAAAGGGGAGAGGGATGTGCATGATTGGCAGATCACTTTCTTAGGCAATTCAGTCAATCATGAGATGTCAAGTACCACACCAGATGTTGTTCTTGCAGTAGATGCAATAAGTTAATATTGATCCTATCTTGGAGAAACAATCGGAAGCAGTTTTAGAACATAAGTGGATGTTCTAGGGATATGATAACGACAGCCTCATTCAGGAGACAGTTATCATTCCAGGCTTCCAAGGCGACCTAGACGACAGGGTGGCCGTCAGAGTTATAGTTTTCCTTCTGACGAGGGGCAGTATTTTGGACAGGTGGTCCAAGAAAATACTGAGGGAGGCATGGCGCAGAATACTGATTAAGTTCAGTTGACGATACAGTCTAAGAAGTTTGGATTTGGGGTTCATTTATGAGCTAGGTCCCATCGGACATCCAGACACATTCTAAGACAAGTATTGCTCATTTCGGGAGATGACATTCTCCGCGAACTTGAGATATAGAGAGACATAGAAAGAAACATCAAAGCGGATCCACTCACTGAGGCTATTCCTCGAACGCAATAGTTTCGCAAACGGGATTTGTGAGACTGACTAGTAGAGGAGTTGGGTGTTCGGTATCACACGGGCTGTGAGTATGCGACATCGCAATAATTAGCCTTGAGTGCAAGTGGGAGATTGTTGGAGATAGTGCCCTCAGAGTCAATTATTGGATCACAGGCACGTGATTGCAATGATTGAGGGAGGACCTATCCCGGTAGGACAGTCTTACTCAAGATGATAGTATGCTATCTGGTTTACCTTTATCATCGTGTACTGCTTTAGGTGACCTGACAGGTCACTATTACACGTTGATAGAGCCCCTAGGATTCTTGCTTGACTGCCAGCAGTATGAGGGCGATCATATACATGAGAGCTGGTAGTCTATAAGCACATCCTTAAAAGGTCCCTAGTCGTGGGAGTTTCGAGACAGGGCATCGATACTCCAGAGTAGACTAGTGTATACAGTCGAGACCCCGACGAGGGGCGGTGGCCGGTCTCACAAGCCACTGGTGTCAGTTGGTTCACCTAATATGTATACAGGTGCTCATTGGGTTATGAGTACACCGGACATGACTCGCCGGGAACATGCTAGTTGGTCTTATACGTGACGTCAGATAGCAGTTCCCTGGTGACATGTGTACAGGTTAGTTCATCGACCTGGGGATCGTCATTTGTCTCGTGTGAGTTCCCACTGTACTTTGATTACTACCCTACCACGCTCAAAGGAGATGTGCAAACAGGTTTTAGTTGGGTACAGTCCCGAGCCACATGGAGGCAGTGAGCGGATCTTCGGGGGTTCTTCTCTCCCGGTATTGGGGGTGAGGTCGCGCTGTGTCTAGGAGAGCCCTTACATGAAAGTCCTTGGCCAAGGCAGAAGATTTACTGGTAGGTATTCCAGTAGTATCTCAGGGTGGTCTGGGCTATACTCTGACACGACTTGTACCGCTTTTGGGGGTCTGACTTTTACCAACCCCCTAGGCCCGCCATGCGATGCTCAAAGAGGAACGGACCGGACTGTACGGATATTGTCACTGACAGGCTCAGTAGGGTGTCAGGATGAGTTCGCTCACAGACGTCCCTTTTGGTCAATAGCTGGTGGCCCGTCACGTATGGCTAATACCTCTGACGTGCTAGTGGTTAAATCCACAGCCATAGTATTGACGAGTCTTTAGAGTCCCCCACAGACCAGTTTCTCAAGTTTCGGGCGAAACGCTGTAGAGGCCGTATGGAGATATGGCAGGGTTCGTTCAGATACGTGCGGCATTGCACGGATCAGGATCGGACGGTTAATACTAGCGGGCTTTGGTTTAAGCCGGATCCTAGTATTGCACAGTGTAGATTTTGCCTCAGTGCATTTGTATTCGGTCGGAATACAAATGCGGGTATATATATACAGTGGCGGGGTTTTCCTGTAATTTATTACGGGATCAGTTTTTCGGAGTTGCCAGTTTGTTTTCCGTTTCAGCCATATTTCTTTGTATCTTTCATTTGGCTGAAGATTGGTGGAAGAGGGCTTATTTGCATTTGTGCAAATAAGCATTTTGGAGGGTTTTCTTTGCTTATCTTTGTATCATGATAATTCCTCCACCATTTGACTTCTTCTTCTTCTCATCATGGTTGTTGATGATTAGTTGATGGAGTATTGGTTTTGGTTGATGATGATGATGAAGGGTGATGGTTGGTGGAGTGTTGGACTTTGTTTGTGATGATTTCTTCTCTAGATCACACTTCATTCCTTCTTGCATGATAGTGTGGCTCCCTCATTCTTTTCACTCCACTCCCTTTGGTTTTCCTCTTGAGCTTGTGGTCGGCCAAGATGGGAGATGGGCTGTCCAATTTTTGTAGTGGGGATTTTTGCTCTTCATGCTTGCAAAAATCCCCAAGTTCATCACAAAAATTCCATATCTCATATCCTCCACCAAAGGCAACTTCATGTAACCCCAAAATGAGACATGAGTTCTACACATATTCTACAGCAAACCTTGGGCACGTCGACTCGCCAACTTCGTGCCCGAGTTGTCTCGGTCCAGAGGTGGGAGCCCGTAAAAGAAGCCGGCGACGTGGTGCCCTTCCGGCGACTTGGTGGAGAACGGAGATTCCGCGGGGAGATCGGGACGACGACGAGAAGACCGTAGGACACGGATTGCTCGGTATATCTCTCTTACCCCTTCTCTTGTTAGCTAGGACTAGATTAATGGCACGATCCGTGTTTATAGTGTGCGGTGGTGCCGGTTCAAAAAGTTAAAGTAAATCATCGCTTCCGCATTCCGGCGTCGGATTGACGGCCGGGGCGCCGCCGTGCACTTACACGGACTGTACGGATATTGTCAATGACAGGCTCAGTAAGGTTTCAGGATGAGTTCGCTCATCGGCCTCCCTTTTAGTCAACACCTGGGCGCCCGTTACGTACAACTAGTACCGCTGACGTGCTTGTGGTTAAACCCACTGCCAGCGTATTGGCGAGTCTTTAGAGTCTCCCACAGAAAGTTTACCAAGTTCGGGCAAAACGTTGTAGAGGCCGTATGGTTTTATGGCAGGAATCGATCATATACGTGCACTTGTGCACGGATCATGATCGGACGGATCATACTAGTGGGTTTTGGTTTAAGCCGGATCCTAGTATTAGATTTGTCGGATTACTTTAGTCTCATTGTATTCACATTCAGTCGGAATGCGGATGCAGGTATATATATACAAGTGAGGGGTATCCTTGTGATCCGTCACGAGTTTACTTTGGATGTTGCCATTCTATTTTTGGATTAAACATTTTGGTTTAAATATTTAGTGGTGGAAATTATGAGTGGAAATCATGATGAAGGGCATTAAATGAGGCATGTGCATGGCTGATGACTCATGGTCTTATTTTTTTTTGCATTGTCAACTTTTTTGATTGATTATTGTGTTGAAATGATATGAGGAGAGAGAGAGGGAAGCCATTATGCTTGGGGTTGGTCTTGAGATTTCATTCTAGCACTTTCACAATTCGTACAACACAATAAGCAAGAAACCTCTTAATCTTCATCTTCTTCTCTAGCTCACATTTTCCACCATGGTTTCATCTTCAACCTCCATCCATACAATCTCATGTATTGAGAATCAATGGATGTTTAGAGATAAAGTTATCACACACATTCTCTACTTCACCTTGGACATGTCGTCTAGCAAACTTCATGTCCGAGTTGCTTCGGTTTGAAGCGGAAGCCCGTAAAAAGACTTCTAGATGTGGTGCTACTTCGACGAGGAGATCGAAGATAGAGTGAGACCGGAGATGCCGTGAGGAGCTTAGGATGATGGCTAAAGACCGAAGGACACGGATTGATCGGTATAGCCATTCTAAACTTCTTTGTAGTTAGCTAGTTTAGTGCTAATGGTACGATCTGGGTGAAAGTCTGCGTTAGCGCCAGTTCGTAAAAAGTTTTTGTTTCCGCGTTTGGCCTTGGATAGATGGCCGGGGCGCTACCGTAGACTTACATGGTATCAGAGCCACGCCATTAACTCATACTAGCTTGTTCTAACATGTTTAAAACCTCGATCGAACAAAATTTCCAAAACCGCATTTCCATTCATGAAGTTTCTGTCGAAATTTTTTGTGGTCGAAAAATTATTTTCAGTATGTCAGAAAATCGTGCAGGCTTTTCTAAGACCCCTGAAGAAATTTGTAAGCACGATCCCATCATTACGCCGTGGAACCGCGGCAGAACTGGCATGTTTGCCGTGGATCCGTGGTTGAAATGTAGGCTCAGAGCTTCATTTTTCTTCTGCATGTCTTTCATGTGGAATTGTGGTTCTGGAATATTTTGTTTTGGCCCAGATTTATTTGAGTGGTGGATTTGCACTTGGGGCCCACTTCGGGAAATTTTGTCGATTGAAATTTTAAATACGTTAGTTCACAGTACTTACATTACTATCTGCGACCGTGAATGTCATTCGAGCGGTAAATCATGTCTAATTGCTATAGCTCTTTTAGACGGGTTTGCGAACGTGACATTCACGTTGATGTTCTGTGTTGTGCTGTGATGTTGCGGATTTGTCGTGGTGGATAGCATGCGTACAATGTTAGTACAATTTAGTTTTATTTGTACATTTGATATCATGGGGCGAGCGTCCGACATGTGGACTGCCGTCACTGCCTGTTTGTATATTATTCTTTTGGGGCATGACCGGGTTGAGGTCGATGTACCCGTTGTACATATTTTCTTTTCTGTACTAGGATTACCTAATTATTGAGTGCACGGGGTAGGGTTAGCTTAGCACCTTAGCAAGGTTTTGGCAAGTATCAAACATGCTTCTTTAAAATTTTTGGGGTGCTAAACAAACCCTAACCAAGATCTTAACTAGAGAATTAGGGTTAACATGCATGTAAACAACTTTACATCTAAGAGAGAGGGATTACAACCTTTGTAGTCCGTTCTTTCGCTTCATAAGCTCCGAGTAGTAGTCCCTTCGCCGCGATCCATGAACTCCCGGACTCTAGAGAGGCTCCATAAGTCGAATGATCCATACTTGCTAGAAGTCTTCCTTTTCGAAGATGATCTACCTTGAAGAATCTCAAACTCAAGCTCTCACTTCTCTAATCAAGTATCAATGAAGTGAACACCCTAATCTAAGTGGCTAGAATAGATGAGGATGATGAAGTAGGAATTTTGCTCTCTTTTGTTTTCATTTTCTCACTTTAAATCATCATAAGTCAAAAAGCTAGAAAGCTTTTTCAAGGAGGAAAAAGGTGAAGACAGCTTTTGTGATGAATAATGAATTATTGTTGTGGTTACAATTACAACCCTTGGTTAATAATGAAAGGCTTAACCATTGTAGAGAATAAACCATAGGTAAAGGGTTTGGGTTGGGTTAACAAATATCTACACAAAATATCAAGCTAAATGACAAAAGAAAGCTACATGAAGCTTCATGAAAAAGCTAACCCAAATCCAAACCCTAACTTGGTTTAAACTTAACAACCATGTTGCATTTGTAACCCTAACATGTTACAATATTATATATCACATATATAATATATTTTGGTAACAGAAGAAAATAATACAATTAACATATATCGCTTATATATCAATGTATTATCCGGTGAGAAAATGAATCAATAAAGCGATCTTATATCAGTTAACGTAATGTAATATATCACATATATAATTATACATTAAATTATCGAATCAAATCTTGATCCGAAAATCCGGCTATATTACATATAACCGACTAATATAACTTGTACTCATTCATCGAATCAACACTTGATCCGATGACCCGGCTATATCAGATATACCCGGCCGATATCTCATATCGTGAGAATATAATACGGTATCTCATAACGTATCATTCTCGGTCCCGCGCATATCACATATGTGCTCCTACTCCGTTTTGCCTGAGCCAGGAAACCTCTGTGTAGGACTCTAAAGAATCGTCAATATGCCGGCAGCAGGTGATGATCATATCAAACACCCACAAGCTACAAGCGGTCAGCTAAACGTAACAGCCACCCATGTATTGAGCAATCAAAAGATCAACAAGGAAGCCTGTACATTCTCCTGCAAATCCAATCAGTAACACTCCCGTACAGTCCGATCTCTTCGTCTAATATGTTGCATATCTAGTCTAGGGATGGTAAACGTCAGACCCCAGTAACCGATAAGTCGTGTCGACGTAAGGCTCATAACGGGTCAAGAAACTACTGATAACACTTACCAGTAAATCTCCATATCAACCCTAGCCAGGGACTTCCAGTTATAGCCAATCGAACACAGCACAATATCAACTCCTTATACCGGGAGAGACGAAACCCCTCCTATCGCTCATTGCCTCCATGTGATTCGGGACTGTACCCAAAAGCCACCATTTTGTATGCCCTCTTGGACGTGGTAAGGTGGAAATCAAAGCACAGTGGGAATCACACAAGACTCTATGACGATCTCGGGTCTACAGACTAACCTGTACCAGTGTCACCGGAGAATTGCTATCTGACTATAGGTATAATACTATCCAGGAGTTCTCGGCGAGTCCGTTCAGTGTACCCAGTCTCCACTGAGCACCCGTATACCATCTTTGATGTGTCAAGATGCGTATACGCTAGCCTACTCTTTAGTATCGATGCCTTGTCTCGATACACCCTCGACTAGGAACAGTTATAGGATGTACTCATAGACTACCCTGGCCCCACTAGTATGATCTGTATCATAGTCCTAGTAGTCGAATACATATCCTAAGGGCTTTATCAACACGTGATCACAAAACAGTATTTGTTAACATGTTTAGATAAAGTGAAACCAGATAGCATACTATCATATCGAGCAAGAAAGCCCTCTCTATATATATCCAAGCATCCACTATAATATGCATCATATGTACAACAATGGCTTCTAAGGCATACATATAACTAACAATCTCCCACTTGTACTAAGGCCAGCTGTTGTAATATCTCATACCCAACATCCTGAAGAGTCTCTTAAATTGTATCTGAGGAATGGCCTTTATGAGTGGATCCGCAGTGTTGTCTTTCGTATCAACTTTCCTGACCTTTTTCTCCCGGCGATCAACTATCTTCCGGATCAGGTGATACCGCCTCAGAATATGTCTGGACTTCTGATGGGACCTGGGTTCCTTGGCCAAAGCCACAGCTCCATTGTTATCACAATACAGAGGTATTGGATACTCAATGGACGGAACCACACCAAGTTCAGTGATGAACTTCTTTATCCAGACAGCCTCTTTGGCAGCATCGTTGGCAGCGATGTATTCAGCCTTCATCGTTGAGTCTGCCACGATTTCCTATTTGGAACTCTTCCAACACACCGCCCCTCCATTTAGGGTAAAGACAAATCCCGAGTTCGACTTAGAGTCGTCCTTATCACTCTGGAAGCTCGAATCGGTAAGGGACTCCACCTGGAGTTCTCCGTTACCATACACCAAGAACATCTCTTTAGTCCTTCTTAAGAACTTGAGAAGGTTCTTCACAGCTGTCCAGTGATTCTCTCCAGGACCTGCTTGATACCTACTCACTACACTTAGTGAGTATGCTACATCGGGTCTAGTACATAGCATCGCATACATGATAGAGCCTACTGCCGAAGCATAGGGTATCCCTTGCATGCGAGCTCTTTCCAAATCAGTCTTGGGAGACATCTCTTTGGAGAGAGTGAGTCCAGAGATCGTGGGTTGGTTCCCATGCTTGGATTCTTCCATACTAAATCTCTTTAGTATGGTGTAAATGTACCTGGATTGGGAAAATCCCAGTATCCGTCTAGATCTACCTCTATAGATCTTAATTCCCAAAATGCAGGAGGCATCACCTAGATTATTCATTGAGAATCTATGTGATAAGAAGAGCTTGACCGAGTGCAGCATAGGAACATCATTTCCTATCAAAAGTATGTCATCCACGTACAATACGAGGAAGACAAGCTTACTCTCTACCACCTTCTTGTATATACAAGGTTCATCTATGTTTTTGATGAAGTCAAACTCTTTGACTACCACATCAAAACAGATGTTCCAACTCCGCGATGCCTGCTTTAACCCATAGATGGATTTAAGCAGCTTGCACACCTTTCTGTTTCTCCCACTGTTTACGAAGCCTTCTGGCTGAGTCATGTAGACGCACTCCTCTAAATCACCATTTAGAAAGGCGGTCTTAACATCCATTTGCCAGATTTCGTAGTCATGGTATGCAGCAATGGCAAGAAAGATCCGAATGGACTTAAGCATAGCCACTGGAGAAAAGGTTTCGTCATAATCCACAGCTGGTCGTTGACGAAAACCCTTTGCTACAAGTCTAGCTTTGAAAGTCTCAACTTTTCCATCTACACCAAGTTTCTTCTTAATGATCCATTTGCTCCCAATGGGTTTTAACCCTTCAGGAGCAACTTCCAAAGTCCATACTTTGTTGGTGTACGTGGATTCCATCTCAGATCGCATTGCATCCAGCCATTTTACCGAGTCCTTACTCGTGATGGCTTGCTCGAAACTAGTCGGGTCATCATTTTCCATGATGCAATCCTCGCTCCCACCATCGATGAGAAAACCGTAGTATCTCTCAGGTGGATGAGGAACCCTACTAGATCGACGGAGAGGCGGGGGTTTGTCGGGAACTACTGAATCCTCTGGTTCCACCAAATCTTCTGTTATAGTTTGTGTAGCTGGAACTTCCTCCAGTTCTACCTCCTTGCCACTAATTTCCTTTGCAAGAAATTTCTTTTCTAAAAAGGTGGCATGTCGAGAAACAAACACCTTTTGTTCCTCGGAGCGGTAGAAGATATACCCTCGCGAATGCTTGGGATATCCAATAAACTTGCACAGAACAGACCTTGCCTCGAGCTTGTCCGGATTTTGTGTTTTCACGTAGACCGGACAACCCTATATCTGAATAAAATTAAGACATGGCCTCTTCCCATTCCATATCTCATATGGAGTGGTAGGCACTGATTTGGTTGGAACTTTATTCAATAGGTATGCAGCTGTCTTCAGCGCATAGCGCCAAAAGGAAATAGGCAACTCAGCATTGCTCGTCATAGAGCGCACCATATCTAATAGGGTGTGATTCCTCCGCTCCAATACACCGTTGTGCTGTGGTGTATAGGGAGGAGTAAGCTGAAAGAGAATCCCATTCTCTTTTAGATAATCCAGGAACTCATTGCTCAAGTATTCTCCTCCTCGATCAGATCGAAGGATCTTAATACTTTTTCCCGTTTGGTTCTCTACTTCGTGTTTATATTCTCTGAATTTCTCAAAAGCTTCATATTTGTGTTTCAACAGGAACACAAGTCCGTATCTTGAGAGATCGTCAGTGAATGTAATGAAGTAGGAAGAACCGTTCCTGGCATGTGTAGACATGGGACCACATACATCACTATGTATTAGTCCTAAGAGTTCCGTAACTCTTTCTCCGTGTCCACTAAACGGAGTTTTGGTCATCTTGCTTTTGAGACATGACTGGCAAGTGTCATATGATGAAAATTCGAACGGATTCAAATATCCATCCTTATGTAACTTAGTTAGCCGTGTCGCATTGATATGACCTAGTCTACAATACCACAATAAGGATTCGTTCATTTCTGAACTCTTCCTCTTGTGCGTGTTCTGTATATTAAGAACTATGTTTTGATTTAGAACGTATATGCCATTATTTAACAAGCCTGATCCAATCAACTTTTGATTTAGGAAGATGTTCATAACATTATCCTGTATTACAAAATTATATCCTTCTTTACTTAATAAAGAAACTGATATAATGTTGCATATCATGTTCGGTATATAATAGCATTCGTTCAGAATCAATGTATTACCACTTGGTAATACAAGGTGATATTCGCCAACTGCTTTGGCTTCAACATTTGCACCATTCCCAATTCACTACCTCTCTTTAGCCCATGCAATATATTGCATATGTGGGATCCTGATCCGATATCTAATGCCCAGGACGTAGAGTGAACTGAGAAACAGTTCTCGGTAACTAACACACCTGAAGAAGATGCATCAACATGCTTATTCTTCGTTTGGGTGGCGTGAGAATCCAGATATTCTTCTATTCCCTGCTCGGATTTATAACAATTATAAGTGGGAGCGGGACCAACGTTCCCCTGCTCAGTATAACAAGTGGGTTCAGTCAATACATCCATATTATTATCTTGATTAAGGCCTGACATGGTCGCTACCTGGAGAGAGAGAGAAGAAAACACTTTAGCATACGCTCTTGTAAGATTAGATTGGTTATTATCTTATCTAATAAGGATGGCTTCCACTGCTTTAATCAAATCTTCCTTCAAACCCTAAAAGGTAAGATTAGCCGGGATTAATTACACCCTACAATTTCGTCAATCTTTCAGCCAGATCAATGTTGGTATTTTGAGGGAGGTTCCCCGTGCTTTCGCACAGACCTAATTAAAATAAACCTCGTTTTCCCAGAGGCTTAATCCCGTTAACAGCTTTCTTGACACCAACTTGATCGGCTAATTGTCATGTGTAAAACTCTCCCAGGAGTAACTCTTACTCGCAGTGGGTATCGGGATCCAACTATCTGATAGAAGGTATACAATCTCATTGCAAATTTCAACACTTGAAATTCCCGATAATATCTTTTACCCCCAGCGTCTTATGACCTTGACGGAGGCCAAACTCCTCATAAGGCGCTAGTCAAGTTCAACCCGTTATTTCCTGATTGAATTAGACCCACCCGCACGACCCTTGACGGAGGCCAAACAACGCCATACGAATACCCTAATCCAATCGCATCTCATGCTTCAGGTAAGTACTAAATCAGCTACCGTACACCATGCCTTGACGGAGGCCAAACTACCGTAGCACGAATACTAAAATAGCACCTATCTAAAATAACGGAGGGCTGCGTAGGTTTTTCTGAAAACCATGAGCGCAATGAACTTGATATCATTGTAGAAACAAGTGATTTTGAAAAGGAATGTTTTTGAGGTTTTTCTAGTTTCGCTAAAGAGGTCACTCCCGGTGAAGGGATCTCAGCTCTTTCCTCATCGAATAAGGTGCAGGATATTTCATAAATACAGCTGTGCAAAGCAAGAACTATAGAAGCAGTCAAAAAACTAAACCGTGAGTTTGTAGCATCTGCCAGTTTTGCTAAAGAGGTCACTCCCGGTGAAGGGATCTCGGCTCTTTCCTTATCGAATAAGGTGCTGGATATTCTTCAAGGAATACCGCTATGCAAAGCAAAAACTGTAGCTACCCTTTTTGAAAATTTGATTCTACAACATCTTTTAGGTTTCTTTTCTTTTATTAATCTCATTAATAAAACCCATCATTTAAGCTTCCTAAGCATCACAGAAGAAACGAAAGCAGCAATATTTATATATCAACATATAGTATAAGCATTCGTCTCAGGCAGTAATATGATCTCATCACAGAACATTGCAGCAGAAGTCAACATATGAAATATTTGATATACTAGGACATCCGTGTTTTTTTTGAGCCTATATAGAACACGGATTCCATAGTCGTGATGAATAGCCAAACCCACATCCCTAGACCCCTACGAGAGCGGCAACTAACCCTGCCAATTCTAGGGTTAGGAGACCCGGTCTCGACTCCTCGAGATGGCCTCTCACTGGACCCTACAACCCAGTTACTTATGCTTTCCATCTTGGGTCTATCCTAATGTGGAAAAGTAAAAAATATACAATGGTGACAACATCCTCAACCCGGAAGTGCCCCAATAAAAGAATATTACATACAAATGAATTTTACATGAATGAAAAAGAAAACTCTCATCTCACATAAAATCCCCGGCTATTCAATACACAACGATCCAATATAACATATCACAGCAACACATAAACATCACAGATAACTAGGAGAAGTTAGATTATTCGACAGACACAACGAATTCCCAAAATACCCCAGTGAGCTCAACACCTGAGCAGAAAATAAAAATTCCCAGTAGCATGCCACAACACCTATGGACCATCGCTGAAGTGCCCGTCCCAAGCCTCCACAGTGGCGCCGCGGAACCGCGGCCAAAACCAGGTTTTGACCGCGGTTACGCGGTCACTGTAGCGAGTTAGGGACTCTTTCCTTAGGTAGGTCCATAAAATTCCCCGCATGATTTTCTGAGTATTTTTAATATGAAATATTTCAACTTTTGAAAAAATTTCCAGCAAGGGGTCAATTCTCGGTGCTTCGGGGTTCGATTGGACTTCTAATTTCGTCTAGACAACGCCTAATACTCTAGCTTGGCTCTGATACCACTGTAGTGTTAGCTTAGCACCTTAGCAAGGTTTTGTCAAGCATCAAACATGTTAGTTATATGTATGCCCTAGAGGCCATTACTGTACATACGATGTATATTGCAGTGGATGCTAGGACATATATAGGGAGGACTTTCTTGCTCGACATGATAGTATGCTATCTGGTTGTACTTTATCTTAACATGTATTCTGATTGTCTCTATATTACATGTTGATAAAGCCCTTAGGATGTGTACTCGACTACTGGGACTATGATGAGATCATACTAGTGGGGCCACGGTAGTCGACGAGTACATCCTATAATTGTTCCTAGTCGAGGGTGTATCGAGACAGGGCATCGATGCACCAGAGTAGACTAGCGTATACGCATCTTGACCCATATGATGGGCGATGGATGATCCCATATCCATCGGTGTTTGACATCAAGGATGGTGTACGGGTGCTCAGTGGAGACTGGGTACACTGGACGGACTCGCCGAGAACTCCCAGATGGTATTATACCATACGTCAGATGGCAGTTCTCCGGTAACACTGGTACAGAGTAGTCTGTTGACCCGAGATCGTCATAGAGTCTTGTGTGGTTCCCACTGTGCTTTGATTTCCATCATACCACGTCCAAGAGGGCGTGCAAAAAGGTGGCTTTTGGGTACAGTCCCGAATCACATGGAGGCAATGAGCGATAGGAGGGGATTCGTCTCTCCCGGTATAGGGAGTTGATGTTGTGCTGTGTTCGATTGGCTATAACCGGAAATCCCTGGCCAGGGTTGCTGAGATTTACTGGTAAGTGTTATCAGTAGTTTCTCGAACTGTTATAGACCTCATATCGACACGACTTATCAAGCTATTGGGGTCTGACGTTTACCACCCCTAGGCGAGATATTCAACATATCAGACGACGAGACCGGACTGTACGGGAGTGTTACTGTTTGGATTCGCAGGAGAATGTACAGGCTTGCTTGTTGATCTTCTGAGCGCTCAATACCTGGGTAGCTGTTACGTTTAGCTGACCGCTTGCAGCTTGTGGGTGTTTGATATGATCATCACCTACTGCCGGCGTATTGACGATTCTTTAGAGTCCTACACAGAGGTTTCTTGACTCAGGCAAAACGGAGTAGGAGCACATATGTGATATGTGCGGGACCGAGGATATTACGATATGAGATACCGTATTCTATTCTCGCGATATTTGATATCAGCCGGGTCATCGGATCGAGTGTTGATTCGATGAATCGGTACGGATAAATATTAGTCGGTTATATGCGATATAGCCGGATTGTCGGATCAAGTGTTGATTCGATAATTTAATGTATAATAATATATATGATATATTGAATTACATTAACTAATATTAGCTCACTAAAAGATTCTTTTTCTCACTCGGGTAATACATTGATATATATGCGATATATGTTAATTGTATTATTTTATTTTGTTACGATAAATATTATATATGTGCTATATAATATTGTAACATGATATGATAAATAATGCAACATGTTTAGTAGAGATTAAACAAGATTAGGGTTTGATTTGGGTTAATGATTTCTAGATGATTCTAGAAGGTTTTTGTTTTGTCATGGAAAAGATATTTACTTATGACTCATTCTTAACTCAACCCAAAACCCTAACCCTTGGTTAATTCTCTACAATGGTTAAGTGAACCATGGTTGCATAATTGATCATTATCTCCTTTTCCTATTCATCACAAAAGGAATTCATAACATTGTTCATCTTCTTCCTTCATTCTCTTCATGAAAAACCTTGCTTGATTTTTCAAAAGTGATGAATAAATATGAGAAAAAGATAAATAAAGAGAGCAAAAATCCTACTTCATCATCCTCATCTTCCCTTGCCATTTAGATGAGGGTGTTCACATCATTTCATGAGTGTTAGCTTGTGTTAAAGAAACTTCAAGGTAGATCATCTTAGTATCGAAGATCGGAAGCAAAGGTTGCATCTTTCTCTTCGTGGAACCTCTCGAGAGTCCGGATCCCGATGATCGCAGCGAAGGGACCACAACACGGAGCATATGAAGTGAAGGACCGGATCTACAAAGGTTGTAATCCCTCTCACTTAGTGTTAAAGTGTTTAGCATACTTGTTTTCGCCTAATCTCTAGTTTAAAGTTCCGTATTCGGGTTGTTCGGCACGGCTAAATTTTTAATCGGGCATGGTTGATGCCTCGTAGACCCTTGTGCGCGTGCCTAGCAACCCTACAAGTGGTATCAGAGCCAAGTTAGAGCTTTAGGCGAAGTCTAGACGACGTTTGAAGTCCGATCGAACCCGGAAAACCCGAACAAACCCCTTCTCTGGAAATTTTCTGAAAATTTGGTTTTTTGTGAATTAAAAATTGCCAAAAAATTCAGCAGGGAATTTGATGAATTACTGTGAAGCACGTGCCATTGATTCCACAGAAGAGCCGCGGAACCGCGACGCCACCCTGGCTTGTGCGGCGGTTCCGCGGCCAAAGTGCTGAATCACTGCACGTGCTTTGCACAGTAATTTGTAACTTTATGTGCTGAGTCTTCTGGAAATTTTTATTTTTACTCAACAGTTGATTTTTTCTGGGGTTGTTTTGGGGATTCGAATATTCGATCGGATTGTCTAATTTTGTCTATATGTTTTGTCCGGATAACTTTTAGAACTATTAAAAAGTTCGAACGAATATCAATAACTCACTTTTTCCCCTGTCGGAAATTTTTTCAAAAGTTGGATTTTTTTTCTCGTGTTTAAGAATGTTCTAAGTCATGCAAGTAACTCGGTGGACCCTCTAGAAGACAACAAACCTTAACTCGATTATGTGACCGTCTTGAACTGCCTTTTAAACCTTAGGGTTTGGGGCAGTACGGCGTGCCACATGTGAGGCGTTGGCTTGACCCTTCTACGGCTGGACCATTGGTACTGTGGCATGTGATGGACGTTTTTAAACTGATTTCAAGTGTTGAGATATATTGGGGAAATCTTGGGTGTTTGATGATTCGATCGGAAAGTTTAACTTTGTCTATTTATCTGGAATGTGATACAATATTTGGAATCCACATAAAGTTATGAGATAACTGATTTGAATATTATAAACATAGCAGTTTAGTCTCAGGTGATCGGTTGCCACGGAATTTTGATGTGATCAAAAGTCCGTCGCAATCACGTAGCGTACGCGGATACTCGCCGGGTAAACTTAATAGACAGCCTCACTCCATAGCCCCGACCAAGTAACTGTAGGAGAACCCCGTCGCCGAAAGCATCCGTTCGGGTGCTCCCGGTAGCGGTGTTCCGCCTTAGTGCACTTCGTCGACGGCATCCAGGGGTGCAGCCGTCTACTAAAGTTTGCGACGAGCATTCGATCAGGACGTCGGGAATCTTGTTGAATTGCCCGACTTGATATTGAAAAGAGTTTTCGATAATTAGATTAAAATGCGGGGTTTATAAGGAATTCATTTGGTTAGGCATGTGATGTCTAAGTAGGTTGCGGATTCCAACTGTTGTAGTTTTACACTTTCTTTTCTGTGACCGTAAGCGTAGTATGTGGTATATCGCCGGCTTCGTTGCTATACATCAACGACAATCGGGATACGCATACTTGCTTACGTTGATGATATGAGATATTATGTGTTGCTGTGATATGTTGTATTGGATCGTCGCGTTTGAATAGCGGGGGGTTTTATGTGAGATGAGAGTTTTTCTTTTTCATTCATGTAAAATTCATTTGTATGTAATATTCTTTTATTGGGGCACTTCCAGGTAGCGGAAGATGTCACCGTTGTATATTATTTACTTTTCCGCATTAGGTAGACCCAAGGCGGGGAGCACAAGTAACCGGGTTCTAGGGTCCAGTGGGAGACCATCTCGAGGAGTCGAGACCGGGTCTCCTAACCCTAGAATTGGCAGTGTTACTTGCCGCTCTCGTAGGGGTCTAGGGATGTGGGTTTGGCTATTCATCGCGACCGTGGAATCCGTGTTTTATACAGGCTCGTATTGAAAACACGGACGTCCTAGTATATCCAATATTTCATATATGTTCTTCTGCTGCAATGTTCTGTGATGAGATCATATTACTGCCTGAGACGAATGTTTATATTTTATATATATGAGATATATGTTATATTGCAGATTTCGTTTCAAAAGAGATGCTTGTGAAGCATATTAAAATGGGACTTCATTAATGAGATTAATGAAATAAAAGAAACCTAAGATGTTGTAGAATCGAATTTCAAAATAAAACAGGTAGCTATAGTTCTTGCTTTGCACAGCGGTATATATGATATATCCTGCACCTTATTCGATAAGGAAAGGACCGAGATCCCTTCACCGGGAGTGACTCCTTTAGCAATAACTGGCAGATGCTACACACTCGGTTTGTCTTTTGATTGCTTTTAAGAGTTTTTGCTTTGCACAGTGATATATATGATATATCCCGCACCTCATTCGACGAGGAAAGGACCGACGATCCCTTCACCGGGAGTGACTCCTTCAGCAAAACTAGAAAAGCCTCAAAAGCACTCCATTTCAAAATTCATTTGATTCTACAACGATATCAAGTTCATTACGCTCAGGGTTTTCTGAAAAACCTGCGTAGCCCTCCGTCATTTCAGATAGATATTATTTAGTATTCGTGCTATGTTTGTTGACTTAGTTAAGGCATAGTGTACGGTAGCTAAGTAATGTTTATCTGCTAAAACATGAGATGTGATTGGATTAGGGTATTCGTACGGCCTTGTTGACTCAGTTAAGAGTCGTACGGGTGGGTTTAATTCAATCGGGAAATGTACGGGTTGAACTTGACTTGCGATTCATGGTTTGTTGACTTAGTTAAGGTCATAGATCGCTAGGGGCAAAATATTATTGGGAATTTCAAGTGTTGAAATTTGCAATGAGATTGCATACCTTCTATAAGATAGTTGGATCCCGATACCCGCTGCGAGTAAGAGTTACTCCTGGGAGAGTTTTACACATTACAATTAGCCGATCAAGTAGGTGTCTAGAAAGGTGTTAACGGGGTTACGCCTCTGGGAAAACGAGGTTTACTTTAATTAGGTTCGTGCGAAAGCACGGGGGACCTCCCTCAAAGTACCGACACTGGCCTGGCTGAAAGATTGGCGAACTTGTAGCGTGTAATTAATCCCGGCTAGTCTTTCCTTTTAGGGTTTGAAGGAAGATTTGATTAAAACAGTGGGAGACATCCTAATTAGATATATTAGATAACCAATCTAATCTTGCAAGAGCATACGCTGAGTGTTTTCTTCTCTCTCTCTCCATATAGCGACCATATCACGCCTTAATCAAGATAATAAAACGGATATATTGACCGAACCCGCTTGTTATACTGAGCTGGGGAACGTTGGTCCCGCTCCAACTTATAATTGTTATAGGACATAGCAGAAAATTGGGGAATACCAGATTTTCCGTGCCGCCCAAACGAAGAAAGTGCATGTTGATGCATCATCTTCGGGTGTGTTCATTACACAGAACTGTTTCTCAGTATCCTTTACGTCCTAGGTATGTGATACCGGATCAGGATCCCGTATATGTAATCTGTTACATGGGCTACAGATAGGTAAAGAACTGAGAATGAGTGATAAGTTTCATGAGACAGAAAACGGTGCAAGTATTGCGGCCAAGTCTGTTGGTCACTATCACCCTGTATTACCTGAATACATTGATTCTGAACGAATGTTATTAGATACCGAACCTGATATACAAAATCATATCAGTCTCTTTATTAGTAAAGAAGTGATATAATTTTGTATTGTTGGATAATGTTTTGAACATTTCCTATATCAAGAGTTGATCGGTTCAGGCACGTTATCTAAAATCATTGACGTTCTAAATCAAACTACAGTTCTTAGTATACAGAACACACACAAGAGGAAGAGTTCAGAAATGAACAAATCCTTCTTGAGGCATTGTAGACTAGGTCATATCAATGCGACCCGACTGGCTGAAGTTACATTTAGATGCATATTTAAATTAGTTTGAATTTACATCTTATGAAATTTGCCAGTCATGTCACAAAGATAAGATGACCATAGCTCTGTTTATTGGAAACAGAGAAAGAGTTAGTGAACTCTTGGGATTGATACATGCTGATGTATGTAAGGTCCCCTGTCTACACATGCCAAGATCGGTTCTTTGTACTTCATTACATTCTCTGATAATCTCTCAAGATTTAGATATATGTTTCTGTTGAAACACAGGTCCGAAGCTTTTGAGATATTCACAGAATATAAGTTAGAAGTAAAGAACCAAAATATGGGTATAAGTATTATGTCCTTTGATGAGATCAAGGAGGAGAATACTTGAGCACGGAATTCCTGGACTGTTCTAAAGGAGAATGAGATTCTCTCTCAGCATTACTCCTTCGAATACACCACTGCACGTCGGTGTATCGGGGTGGAGCCATAGCACCCTATGTGATATGGTGTGCTCTATGATGAGTACTACTGAGTTTCCTATTTCCTTTAGGGAGTTATGCACTTGAGAAGCTGCATACCTATTGAATAAGGGTTCAAATCAAATCAGTTGCCTACCACTTCATATGTGATATGGAAAGGGAAGAGCCCATATCTTAAGTTTGTTAAGATTTGGGGTTTTCCGGCCTATGTCTAAAAGCAAAATCCGGACAAGCTCGAGGCAAGGTCTGTTATGTAGAACTGGAATGGTTCCAGCTATACAAACTGCAGCTGATGATTTGGTAGAACCAAAGGATTCAATAGTTTCCAACGAACCTCAGCCTCTCCGCCGATCTAGTAGGGTTCCTCACCCACCTGAGAGATACTCCAGTTTCTCTATGACAGTGGGAGCGAGGATTGCATCATGAGATGATGATCCAACTAGTTTCGAGCTGGCCATCAGGAGTGGGACTCTGTAAGAATGGCTGGATGCTTATCGATCTGAGATGGAATCCTTATACACCAACAAAGTATGGACTTTGGTTGCTTTATCTGAAGGGTTAAAACCCCATCAGGAGCAAGTATATCTTGAGAAGATTACTTGGTGTACATGGAAAAGTTGAGACTTTCAAAGCTAGACTTGTTAAAGGTTTGCATCATAGACCAGGTATGGATTATATTGAAACCTTTTCTAAGGATCTATGCTTAAGTCCATCCAGATCCTACTTGCCACGGCTACATACCATGACTACGATATCTGGTGGTTGGGTGTCATGACTGCTTTTATAAATAATGTTTTAGAAGAGAACGTCTATAAGTACACAGCCAGAGGGCTTCGTAGACAATGGGAGCAGCGGAAACGTGTGCAAGATTTTTTATATGATAAAACAGGCATCGCGGAGTTGGAACATCTGTTTTGATGTGGTAGTCAAAGAGTTTGACTTCATCAAAATGGTAGATGAACCTTGTATATACGAAAAGGTAGTAGAGAGTATGGTGGTGATCTTCGTAGAGTACGTGGATGACATACTCTTGATAGGGAAGGAGTTTCCTATGCTACGCTCAGTCAATCTCCGCTTATCACAAGGATTCTCCATATAGGATCAAAGTGATACCTCCTAAATCCTGGGTTTTGGATCTATGAGATAGATCTAATTGGATGTTAGGACACTCACTAGTTGTAGTGAGATGGTATCAATCGACCCTGGGGAGAATCACTGGAAAGGTTCCAGGGTGATAAGGACGACTGAATGTCAGTCACAGGCATTATCTTTACCCTCAGTGGTGGGACGGTATGTTGGAAGAGTTCCAAGCTAGATACCGTGACATACTAGACGATTAAAGGCAAGATACTTCGTTACCAAGGATGCTACCAAAAGAGACAGTCTGGATATTTATAAGTTCATGAGATGAACTTCGTTCCTACCATTGTGTGACAATGGAGTTGTGGCTTCAGCCAAGAAACTACCGTCCCATCAGAAACCCAGATATAATTCTTAGGCAGTATCACCTGATCATGGAGATGGTTGATCTCCAGGGAGATCGAGGTTAGGAGAGTAGACACAGAGGACAACAGCGCGGATCCACTCACAAAGGCCTTTTTCCCAGTAGAGACTTTTACGGGATGGTTGAGTATGAGATACTTCAACCACAGCTAATTGTTGGGTATGCGATACCATAACAGATGGCCCTAGTGCAAGTGGGAGATTGTTAGTTATATGTATGCCCTAGAGGCCATTACTGTACATACGATGTATATTGCAGTGGATGCTAGGACATATATAGGGAGGACTTTCTTGCTCGACATGATAGTATGCTATCTGGTTGTACTTTATCTTAACATGTATTCTGATTGTATCTATATTACATGTTGATAAAGCCCTTAGGATGTGTACTCGACTACTGGGACTATGATGAGATCATACTAGTGGGGCCACGGTAGTCGACGAGTACATCCTATAATTGTTCATAGTCGAGGGTGTATCGAGACAGGGCATCGATGCACCAGAGTAGACTAGCGTATACGCATCTTGACCCATATGATGGGCGATGGATGATCCCATATCCATCGGAGTTTGACATCAAGGATGGTGTACGGGTGCTCAGTGGAGACTGGGTACACTGGACGGACTCGCCGAGAACTCCCAGATGGTATTATACCATACGTCAGATGGCAGTTCTCCGGTAACACTGGTACAGAGTAGTCTGTTGACCCGAGATCGTCATAGAGTCTTGTGTGGTTCCCACTGTGCTTTGATTTCCATCATACCACGTCCAAGAGGGCGTGCAAAAAGGTGGCTTTTGGGTACAGTCCCGAATCACATGGAGGCAATGAGCGATAGGAGGGGATTCGTCTCTCCCGGTATAGGGAGTTGATGTTGTGCTGTGTTCGATTGGCTATAACCGGAAATCCCTGGCCAGGGTTGCTGAGATTTACTGGTAAGTGTTATCAGTAGTTTCTCGAACTGTTATAGACCTCATATCGACACGACTTATCAAGCTATTGGGGTCTGACGTTTACCACCCCTAGGCGAGATATTCAACATATCAGACGACGAGACCGGACTGTACGGGAGTGTTACTGTTTGGATTCGCAGGAGAATGTACAGGCTTGCTTGTTGATCTTCTGAGCGCTCAATACCTGGGTAGCTGTTACGTTTAGCTGACCGCTTGCAGCTTGTGGGTGTTTGATATGATCATCACCTACTGCCGGCGTATTGACGATTCTTTAGAGTCCTACACAGAGGTTTCTTGACTCAGGCAAAACGGAGTAGGAGCACATATGTGATATGTGCGGGACCGAGGATATTACGATATGAGATACCGTATTCTATTCTCGCGATATTTGATATCAGGAGGGTCATCGGATCGAGTGTTGATTCGATGAATCGGTACGGATAAATATTAGTCGGTTATATGCGATATAGCCGGATTGTCGGATCAAGTGTTGATTCGATAATTTAATGTATAATAATATATATGATATATTGAATTACATTAACTAATATTAGCTCACTAAAAGATTCTTTTTCTCACTCGGGTAATACATTGATATATATGCGATATATGTTAATTGTATTATTTTATTTTGTTACGATAAATATTATATATGTGATATATAATATTGTAACATGATATGATAAATAATGCAACATGTTTAGTAGAGATTAAACAAGATTAGGGTTTGATTTGGGTTAATGATTTCTAGATGATTCTAGAAGGTTTTTGTTTTGTCATGGAAAAGATATTTACTTATGACTCATTCTTAACTCAACCCAAAACCCTAACCCTTGGTTAATTCTCTACAATGGTTAAGTGAACCATGGTTGCATAATTGATCATTATCTCCTTTTCCTATTCATCACAAAAGGAATTCATAACATTGTTCATCTTCTTCCTTCATTCTCTTCATGAAAAACCTTGCTTGATTTTTCAAAAGTGATGAATAAATATGAGAAAAAGATAAATAAAGAGAGCAAAAATCCTACGTCATCATCCTCATCTTCCCTTGCCATTTAGATGAGGGTGTTCACATCATTTCATGAGTGTTAGCTTGTGTTAAAGAAACTTCAAGGTAGATCATCTTAGTATCGAAGATCGGAAGCAAAGGTTGCATCTTTCTCTTCGTGGAACCTCTCGAGAGTCCGGATCCCGATGATCGCAGCGAAGGGACCACAACACGGAGCATATGAAGTGAAGGACCGGATCTACAAAGGTTGTAATCCCTCTCACTTAGTGTTAAAGTGTTTAGCATACTTGTTTTCGCCTAATCTCTAGTTTAAAGTTCCGTATTCGGGTTGTTCGGCACGGCTAAATTTTTAATCGGGCATGGTTGATGCCTCGTAGACCCTTGTGCGCGTGCCTAGCAACCCTACAAAACATACTTCTTAAAAAATTTTGGGGTGCTAAACAAACCCTAACCAAGATCTTAACTAGAGAATTAGGGTTAACATGCATGTAAACAACTTTACATCTAAGAGAGAGGGATTACAACCTTTGTAGTCCGTTCCATCGCTTCATAAGCTCCGAGTAGTAGTCGCTTTGCCGCAATCCATGAACTCCCAGACTCTAGAGAGGCTCCACAAGTCGAATGATTCATGCTTGCTAGAAGTCTTCCTTTTCGTAGATTATCTACCTTGAAGAATCTCAAACTCAAGCTCTCACTTCTCTAATCAAGTATTAATGAAGTGAACACCCTAATCTAAGTGGCAAGAATATATGAGAATGATGAAGTAGGAATTTAGCTCTCTTTGTTTCATTTTCTCACTTTAAATCATCACAAGTCAAAAAGCTAGAAAGCTTTTTCAAGGAGGAAGAAGAAGAAGAAAGCTTTTGTGATGAATAATGAATTATTGTTATGGTTACAATTGCAACCCTTGGTTAAGAATGAAAGGCTTAACCATTGTAGAGAATAAACCATAGGTAAAGGGTTTGGGTTGGGTTAACAAATATCTACACAAAATATCAAGCTAAATGACAAAAGAAAGCTTCATGATACTTCATGAAAAAGCTAACCCTAAAGCTAACCCAAATCCAAACCCTAACGTGGTTTAAACTTAACAACTATGTTGCATTTGTAACCCTAACATGTTACAATATTATATATATATATCACATATATAATATATTTTTCATATGTTTCTTCTGCTGCGATATCTGTGATGTGATCATGTGATGTTCTGTGATAGATACAGTATATAGTATATATGATATATTATATAGGCGTTACTTATGTTTTACACCCGCGCTAGCCCTGCCCCGCTCTGCCGTTAGTTACCTAACCTAACGGTGCACGAGAGGACATCAAGGCGAATGCGGATGGCATAAGTGTACGTCGTATTTATCTGTGATGTTTAGGTAATTTAAATGATGGGACTTCATTAATGAGATTAATGAAATAAAAGAAACCTAATGATGTTGTAGAATCGAATTTCAAAATAAAACAGGTAGCTACAGTTCTTGCTTTGCACAGCGGTGTATATGATATATCCTGCACCTTATTCGATAAGGAAAGGACCGAGATCCCTTCACCGGGAATGACTCCTTTAGCAATAACTGGCAGATGCTACACACTCGGTTTGTCTTTTGATTGCTTTTAAGAGTTTTTGATTTGCACAGTGATATATATGATATATCCCGCACCTCATTCGACGAGGAAAGGACCGACGATCCCTTCACCGGGAGTGACTCCTTTAGCGAAACTAGAAAAGCCTCAAAAGCACTCCATTTCAAAATCATTTGATTCTACAACGATATCAAGTTCATTACGCAATAGGTTTTCAGAAAAACCTGTCGTAGCCCTCCGTCATTTCAGATAAGTCCTGTTTAGTATTCGTGCTGCGTTTGTTGACCTTGTCAAGGCGCAGTGTGCGGTAGCTAACCAGTATTTATCTGCTTATGCATATGATGCAGATTGGGTTAGGGTAGTCGTGCGGCCTTGTTGACCTTGTCAAGGGTCGTGCGGGTGGGTTTGATTCAATCAAGAAATGACGGGTTGAACTTGACTTGCGGTCTATGGTTTGTTGACCTTGTCAAGGTCATAGATCGTTCGGGGCAAAACATTATCGGGAATTTCAAGTGTTGAAATTTGCAATGAGATTGCATACCTTCTATGAGATAGTTGGATCCCGATACCCGCTGCGAGTAAGAGTTACTCCTGGGAGAGTTTTACACATTACAATTAGCCGATCAAGTAGGTGTCTAGAAAGGTGTTAACGAGATTACGCCTCTGGGAAAACGAGGTTTAACATTAATTAGGTTCGTGCGAAAGCACGGGGGACCTCCCTCAAAGTACCGACACTGGCCTGGCTGAAAGATTGGCGAACTTGTAGTGTGTAATTAATCCCGGCTAGTCTTTCCTTTTAGGGTTTGAAGGAAGATTTGATAAAAAGCAGTGGGAGCCATCCTGATTAGATAAAATAATAACCAATCTGATCTTGCAAGAGCATACGCTGAGTGTTTTCTTCTCTCTCTCTCCTGGTAGCGACCATATCACGCCTTAATCAAGATAATAATACGGAATATTGACCAAACCCGCTTGTTATACTGAGCTGGGGAACGTTGGTCCCGCTCCAACTTATAATTGTTATAAGACAGAGCAGGAAATTGGGGATTACCAGAATTCCCGTGCCGCCCAAACGAAGTAAGTGCATGCTGATGCATCATCTTCGGGTGTGTTCATTATATAGAACTGTTTCTCAGTGTCCTTTACGTCCTGGTTATATGATACCGGATCAGGATCCCGCATATGTAATATGTTACATAGGGCTAAAGATAGGTAGAGAACTGAGAACGGGTGATAAGTTTCATGAGACAGAAAACGGGGCAAGTGTTGCAACCAAGTCTGTTGGTCACTGTCACCCTGTATTACCAATACATTGATTCTGAATGAATGATATTAGATACCGAACCTGATATACAAAATCATATCAGTCTCTTTATTAGTAAAGAAAGGATATAATTTTGTATTGTTGAATAATGTTTTGAACATTTCCTATATCAAAAGTTGATCGGTTCAGGCACGTTATCTAAAAGCGTTGATGTTCTAAATCAAACTACAGTTCTTTAGTATACGGAACACACACAAGAGGAAGAGTTCAGAAATGAACGAATCCTTCTTGAGGCATTGTAGACTAGGTCATATCAATGTGACCCGACTAGCTGAAGTTACATAAAGATGCATATTTAAATGAGTTTGAATTTACATCTTGTGAAACTTGCCAGTCATGTCACAGAGATAAGATGACCACAGCTCTGTTTATTGGAAACATAGAAAGAGTTAGTGAACTCTTGGGATGATACATGTTGATGTATGTAGGTCCCCTGTCTACACATGCCAAGACTGGTTCTTTGTACTTCATTACATTCTCTGATGATCTTTCGAGATTCAGACCTATGTTCCTGTTGAAACATGAGTCCGAACCTTTTGAGATATTCACAGAATATGATTTAGAAGTAGAGAACCAAAACGGGTATAAGTATTATGTCCTTTGATGAGATCAAGGAGGAGAATACTTGAGCACGGAAATCCTGGATTATTCTAAAGGAGAATGAGATTCTCTCTCAGAATTACTCCTCCGTATACACGATAGCACGATGGTATATCGGGACGGAGCAGATGCACCCTATATGATATGGTGTGCTCTATGATGAGTACTGCTGAGTTTCCTATTTCCTTTTGGTAGTTATGCACTTGAGAAGCTGCATACCTATTGAATAGGGTTCAAATCAAATCAGTTGCCTACCATTTCATATGTGATATGATAAGGGAAGAGCCCATATCTTAAGTAGGTTAAGATTTGGGGTTGTCCGGGCTATGTCTAAAAGCAAAATCCGGACAAGCTCGAGGCAAGGTCTGTAATGTAGAACTGGAAAGGTTCCAGCTATACAAACTACAGCAGATGATTTGATAAAACCAAAGGA
The DNA here is from genome assembly GCA_030015575.1 of Agapanthus africanus. Lineage (NCBI taxonomy): Eukaryota > Viridiplantae > Streptophyta > Magnoliopsida > Asparagales > Amaryllidaceae > Agapanthus > Agapanthus africanus. The sequence continues at coordinate 252,378,021 of CM057337.1, read as the reverse complement.
TTCAATAGTTACCAACGAACCACAGCCACTCCGCCGATCTAGTAGGGTTCCTCACCCACCTGAGAGATATTTCGGTTTCTCTATGACAGTGGGAGCGAGGATTGCATCATGAGATGATGACCCAACTAGTTTCGAGCTGGCCATCAGGAGCGGGACTCTGTAAGAATGGCTGGATGCTTAGTGATCTGAGATGGAATCCTAATACACCAACAAAGTATGGACTTTAGTTGCTATATCTGAAGGGTTAAATCCCCATCAGGAGTAAGTATATCTTGAGAAGATTACTTGGTGTAGATGGAAAAGTTAAGACTTTCAAAGCTAGACTTGTTAAAGCTTTTCGTCATCGACCAGGCATGGATAATGATGAAACCTTTTCAAGTAGCTATGCTTAAGTCCATCCAGATCCTACTTGCCACGGCTACATACCATGACTACGATATCTGGCGGTTGGGTGCTATGACTGCTTTTCTAAATGATGTTTTAGAAGAGAACGTCTATAAGTACACAGCCAGAGGGCTTCGTAGACAGTGGGAGCAGCGGAAACGTGTACAAGATGCTTTATAGGATAAAGCAGGTATCGCGGAGTTGGAACATCTGTTTTGATGTCTTAGTCAAAGAGTTTGACATCATCAAAATGGTAGATGAACCTTGTATAAACAAAAGGGTAGTAGGGAGTATGGTGATGATCCTCGTAGAGTACGTGGATGACATACTCTTGATCGGGAAGGAGTTTCCTATGCTACGCTCGTTCAATCTCCGCTTATCACCATGATTCTCCATAAAGGATCAAAAATGATACCTCCTAAATCCTGGATTTTGGATCTATGAGATAGATCTAATTGGATATTAGGATACTCACTAGTTGTAGTGAGATGGTATCAGTCGATCCTGGGGAGAATCACTCGAAGGGTTCAAGGGTGATAAAGACGACTGAATGTCAGTCGCAGGCATTGTCTTTACCCTCAGTAAAGGGACGGTATGTTGGAAGAGTTCCAAGCTAGATACCGTGACATACTAGACGATAAAGGCAGGATACATCGCTACTTAAGATGCTACCAAAGAGGCAGTCTGGGTGTATATTGGTTCATGAGATGAACTACGTTCCTACCATTGTGAGACAATGGAGTTGTGGCTTATGCCAAGGAACGTCCGTCCCATCAGTGATCCAGACATATTCTGAGGCAGCATCACCTGATCATGGAGATAGTTGATCTACAGGGTGATCTAGGTTAGGAGAGTAGACTCAGAGGACAACACGGCGGATCCACTCACAAAGGCCTTTTCCCAGAAGAGAGACTTTTATGGGATGGTTGAGTATGAGATACTGCAACCACTGCTATCAGATGGCCCTGGTGCAAGTGGGAGATTGTTAGTTATATGTATGCCCTAGAGGCCATTACTATACATAGGATGTATATTGTAGTGGATGCTTGGACATATATAGGGAGGACTTTCTTGCTCGACATGATAGTACGCTATCTGGTTGCTTTTTACCTTAACGTGTACACTGATTGTCTCTCTGTTACATGTTGGTAAAGCCCTTAGGATGTGTACTTGACTACCTGGACTATGATGCGGATCATACTAGTGGGGACATGGTAGTCCATAAGTACATCCTTCAAAGTCCCTAGTCGTGGGTATATCGAGACGGGGCATCGATATACCAGAGTAGACTAGCGTATACCTTCTCGACCCATACAGATGGGCGATGGATGATCCCATATCCATTGGTGTTTGACATCAGAGATGATATACGGGTGCTCAGTGGAGACTGGGTACACTGGACGGACTCGCCGAGAACTCCCAGATGGTATTATACCTTACGTTCAATGGCAGTTCTCTGGTGACACTGGTACAGAGTAGTCTGTTGACCCGAGATCGTCATAGAGTCTTGTGTGGTTCCCACTGTGCTTTGATTTCCATCTTACCACGTCCAAGAGGGCGTGCAAAATGGTGGTTTTTGGGTACAGTTCCGAATCACATGGAGGCAATGAGCGATAGGAGGGGATTCGTCTCTCCCGGTATAGGGGTTGATGTTGCGCTGTGTTCGATTGGCTATAACCGGAAATCCCTGGCCAGGGTTGCTGAGATTTACTGGTAAGTGTTACCTGTAGTTTCTCGAAATGTTATAGACCTCATATCGACACGACTTATCGAGCTATTGGGGTCTGACGTTTACCACCCCTAGGCGAGATATGCGACATATCAGACGATCAGACCGAACTGTACGGTAAGTGTTACTGGTTGGATTCACAGGAGTATGAGCGGGCTTGCTCGTCGATCTTCTGATCGCTCAATACCCGGGTGGCCGTTACGTTTAGCAGACCGCTTGCGGCTTGTGGGTGTTTGATATGATCATCACCTGCTGCTGGCGTATTGACGAGTCTTTAGAGTCCTACACAGAGGTTTCCTGGCTCAAGCGAAACGAAATAGGAGCGCATATGAGATATGTGCGGGACCGAGAATAATGCGTGTATGTGATACCGTATTCTATTCTCGCGATGAATGTATCGATTGGTTGTATGCGATATAACCTAGTTATCGAATCAAGTATTGATTCGATAAGACGATACATAAGATACTAGTCGGTTATATGCGATATGACCGGATCGTTAAATCAAGTGTTGATTTAATGATTTAATGTATAATTATAAATTTGATATATTACTTTGCATTAACTAGTATTGGTTCACTTTAAAGGATTTTCTCACTTGGATGTACAAGTTGTATATGTGATATACTTTTTGTGCAAATGATTGTATCATGTTTGATGATACATGTTTACTTGGTTAAGTGTAAAGAATTAAACCATGGTTAAACTTATGATTAGGGTTTTGTTTTCTTTTTTCATTTATTTGTCTATTTATTCTTTTTGGAAAAATAATAAGCATAAAGGAAAATGGTGGCTTAATTTGTTTTCTAGTTAAAGCTTCATGAAGCTTTGACCAAGTGACCATTTTGTCTCCATGCTTAACCCTAACCATTCCCACTAACCATGATTTATTCTCTACACTTGAACATGGTTAGGATATGATAAGTATTCATATTATTTTACTTTTTAAAAAACTTATCATATTTTTTGCTTCTTCTTCTTCTTCTTCTTCAAGAAGAAAACCTAGACTTCATCAATGGTGACTTGATGAAATGAGTGAGAAATCCAATTCTAAAGTGAACCCACTTCCTATTTCTTCATCCTCTACCTCTTGCCAAGTAGTAGAGTGTGTTTTCTTCACAAGTTTCATGACTTGGTGAAGTGGGAGCTTGATCTTGTGATGCCTCGACGTAGATCATCTTCGGCACGAAGCCGACGACCTTGCCCGCCCATTTCTCCGATGAAGCCGACGCTAGAGCCCGGGTTTCCATTTGGACAGCGAGGAGACTTCATTGTGGAGCTATGGAGGTGGAGGACCGGATCTACAAAGGTTGTATTTCCGTTTTCCCTTTAGTTAAGCTGTTAACTAGTTGCTTATTCGCCTAGAATTCTAGTTAACAATCCGTATTATGGTTTCTCGGCACCCGTAAAATTTCAAATTGGCATGGTTGATGCCTTGTGAGACCTCATTAGCGTGCCTAGGAACCCTACAGAAAGCAACATGGAATAACCCAGAAAATCCGATTTAACAATTCACCCAAAAGACTGCGGAACCGCGGCCGATGTGCCACTTATGCGGCGGTTCCGCGGCCGAGTTGACTCGGAGGCAGATGATATTTTTGGGGTGTTTTTGTAATTTCATGTGGGCTCATGTATTTGCCTATAAATTGCCCAGTTTCAAGCCAAGTGAAGGATGCTTATTCTTTTGTTAGGATTTAATATAGTTAGTTTGTAACTTCTTCTTCCTCTTCATTTATTCTCCATTAACATTGTAGTGAGCTTTTGAGTGAATGATGAATAAAGAAAAGTTCTTTTCATATGCATGTCCTATTATTGAGTTCTTATATTTTGCTTGTAATTCTCTTTGTTAAAGTAGTTGTTGTTGTTTGTTTTTTTGTTTGTTTTCTTTTTCACTTTTCCTTTATCCTTGCAACAATGATGCTTAAGTGTGATCTTTGCCTAAGTGAGGTCCCAAATAGATAGTTGTGATTCTCTACCTCATTTCTTTCTATCTTCTTTGTTTGTTTTATTTTCTTTTTTTTTTATAATGGGTGAGTTTCTCACTTGTTAGGGTAGGATAAGGGAAGTTTGAGAGAGAGTGTAACATGCGCATCAACGGTAATTGTGTAGGTGTACTAGCAAATGTTATCATATAATATTAAATACTGGAAACATGATAGGTATCACACGAGGAATAATCCAACATAAACATGAACTATAATAAGGTAGACTCTTGATGTCAACGATCCCGCCTCATAGTATCAAGTGTCGCAATATCCTCGATCATCATCCTCAATTCATGAGCGCGGATCAAACATTCGTTAAACGCATCACGTACGGTAATCCATCGTACGGTGTTACGAATAGAATAGGGAATCTACCATCCTATTCACCAACAAAAGTACGGATCTAAAGTCCTGTATAACATATCTTATCAATAACGTAGCACATCTATATCAATCTTATATCATGTCATCTTGCATATACGTCATATCTTGTTAATCTCAAGTCGTATTGATCTCGATCTCATATCATACCATTATCAACTCATACTTGTCCTCTTTCAATTCATACTTATCATGATTCACTTTCTCATTTCATATTCTCATATATCAATCCGAGTCATCTATATCTATCATCTCAATATCCCACATCATGTTTTCATATATACCTATATCATATTCTCATATATCAATCCGAGTCATCTATATCTATCATCTCAACATCCCACATCGTGTTATCTTATATACCTATATCATATTCTCAAGTAAATATATCCATTAGTGTCAACATTTATCATATCATCTCTTACTAAATCATATAATCATGTCCATAAGTTCGTAGCATATCCTTTATCAAAATTATAATTTATATAACAATCTTTCCATATCAATGGTTGCGGGGGTGCTATACGCCATCCACCCGACTTCCCCCGTAGATATAAATCTACTCACCCGCTAAACTCTCTTCTTAGATGAAGTCGATGAGTTTCGTCTAAGCGGAAGTCCACGCGAAGGTACTTACAATCAATACACATCGAAATGCAATTAAAACTAATATCCGAAAACCGATACGGCACACGGTTCGCTCATAGGTTAAAACCTATAGCTTACGCATGAAAGATCAACCAAATAACCCTCGTACGTTGACGTACAAATGTCCAACGACGAAATACGATATCAAATACCAAATCCCAAGTTTCAGAAATTGGAAAACACAAATCAGCAACTAAGGAAATCTATCCCAGGTTTTACCCTAGGTCAAACCAGAAGATTTTGCATATAGGGTTAGTCTAGATATCAGATAACAAGTCCACTCACCAAAATCCAACAGATTCCCTCTCAATGTGGCCGCAATTTGCGGCCACTAGGATTAAATCTGCGGCAAGAAGTGAAGGGGAGGGGCTCGGGTTTCTAGGGTAGGTTCCTGGTTGCCTGCACGTCTCTTTGTAATCACTAAATAATTTTTACGGTCCCCGGGTTATAGTAGATTCACAATAACACATCACAATTCTCACGAAATACGATATCGAGAAAATTCTAACTTCGTGTTTTTGTTTCTAGTTTCTGTTCCAGGTCAGGAAATCATCTCTAAAATCTTGCAACCACTCACTACACCTCAATTTACCACTTAACATCAACTTGGAAATTTCCAAGATCACATAACCTAACTAATACGAAATCTAAACTAACTAGGATATACTAAACACAAATACTTAACTAAAAGTGTAGGGATTACTTCATTTGGTAACTTAGGAAAATTCTTGAGTTGCCCAAAGTCTTCAAAATTCAAACTTGAATGGTTCAAAGGGTTTAGGATGAGCTTGTGCATCTTTTTAATGAAGGTGGCATGGGGTTTCGAAAAAGGATTGGAGATGATACATGGAGGTAGTGAGGGATGAAGGAGATGAAGGAAATGGAGATGAGGAATGAAATGATGAAGAAGAAGAGATGAAGGATTTGGTCAAGGGTTACTCTCTCTCTCTCTCTCTCTCTCCACCTCACTGTCTCTTAACCATGGCACCTTCACTCATTAACCATGGCATCTCCTTTCTTTCTTTCTTTTTTTAAATAAAACCAAACACAATAAACATACATGTAACCAAATGCAACATGATATGGTGCACCAGCCATGGAAAAATGTAGAAATACGGATTTGGCTTAATCGTGATTAATAGTGCACTAATCAATTTAATTTAAACTTGCATATATTTAATTATAAAAATACCAAAATCCGATAAAAATATTTTTAAATGAATAAATCATTTTAATCTCCAATTATTTTCCAAATCTTGGTATATACTTATACCATTTTACGAAAAACCCCTATTCGCAAATCGAATAGTTTTCGCAAAATATATTATTTTAATATTTAATTTCAAAAAATAATTTTTTATATTTCTGAAATGTTACAATCTACCCCCTTAAATAAATTCGGTCCCCGAATTTAAATTTAAACCCCCAAATACTAAAATATTTCAATAATCAGCTCAAATCAACGGGGCTCCGAAATCACGGAAGATATAGAAATACCACAGCGCATCGTGTGCGCCTGAAAACGAGTATGAAACTCAAAGTCAAACTCCATCAAGCATCACGCAATCATCGGAGTTATAAAGAGATGCAAATCTCGAAATCCAATACTATACTCAATTATGCTTTACTCAAAATCATAATACATATATAGTACGCATCTTTGTAAAACCATTTTAAAAGCTGAATAACTCATACCGAATCTTCTTTTTATATCGTCGTGCTATGCATAGCTCACGGCAAAAGTGGCGGACGATCATTTGTAAAGTAGTAAATGTTAGTTATGTGTATGCCCTGGAGGCCATTATTGTACATATGATGTATATTATAGTGGATGTTTGGACATATATAGAGAGGACATTCTTGCTCAGTATGATAGTATGCTATCTGGTTGAAATTTGTCTAAACATGTAGACTTATATTGTGATACTGTCTTGCTCTCACATGTTGATAAAGCCCTTAGGATGAGTACTTGACTATTAGGACTATGATGGAGATCATACTAGTAGGACCAGGGTAGTCCATAAGTACATCCTTTAATTGTTCCTAGTAGAGGGTGTATCGAGACAGGGCATCGATATTCCAGAGTAGACTAGCATATACGCTTCTTAACCCATATGATGTGTAACGTTTTGAAAATCGTTTCGGTGAAATTTCGAAAAATCGGTAAAATAAGGGGGTTTTCTGTAAAAATTCAAAATACAAATATCTTATTATAAAAATTAAATATACATATTCTAGCTATGTAATTGCTATTATTTGGTGTTTATTGAGCTGCTGGTGAAATTTCAAATTTTCTGAAAAAAAAATTATTTTATTATTATTTTAAGCCGTCACTAATACATTTAATTAGGGAAAATTACAAATTGGAATGAGTTGAAACAAATTTTGTGCATCATAAAACATTAAATAAAATTTTATAATATGGTTTTTGGAACGAAATCATTTGTCAAAACGGTTTAGAAATTACTGAAGAAAAAATGCTTTTTTTAGCGTAAATGGATGTTTGGGGTATTGTATTTATCATTTTTCATCACCCCACACCCGTACCTACACCCACACACCCCCATTTACTTCCCCCCTTGGCTGAATTCAGCAGCCCCCATCTTTTCCCCCACTTGAATTTCAAAGGAAAAGAAATGAAAGAAAAGAAAAGAAAATGGATAAATTAGTTAGACTTTTGACTTTGCTTTGACCTTGACTTTCTCCCCTCACTTTCTCTACCTCCCTCTCTCTCCTCTCCCCCTCCCATTCCAGCCGAAATCTCCTCCTACAGCAGCAGCCCCCCCTCCATTTTCCCTTCTCTTTTCTCTTCAAGACTTCATCAAAAATTGCATCAAAATCCATCAAAAAAATCCCAAAACCCAAATCCGACTCCTACCCATTTTAGCTTAGCTCGTATAGCATGGATCTTTGTGAAAAGAGAGCATTTTGGGAGGCCATGGATGCTTGTGGATCTTAAAATGTTTTTGGGTATAATTCTAAACTTTTTGTGCTTAGTTTGTTACTTAATTTCTTAAAGCTAATTTAATTAAGTGTTAATTTGGTTTATGTGAGTTTAATTGCATGATTAAAGATTTCAAGTTAGGGTTTGTTGTGGAAATGAGTTGTGTTTGATTGTGCATGGTTTAGTGATGTGGATTAACATATTTAGTTTTGTAGAAAACTACTCTAGTTGTTAATTACAAGTTGTTACTTGAAAAATGTCCCAATTAAGCTTTTTGTTGCAAACTAGTTTTTTTGATTTAATTCGAAATATGAGATTAAAAATATGGTTAGGGTTTTTATCATATTATTAACTTTATTAAGTGTAGTTTAACACATTAGTTCATGGAAATCCAACCTAAATTGTAGTTTGTGCATTTTTGCTATGAAATTGTTAAAATTTAGGTATTTTGTAAACTAGAATATTAGGGTTTTTGGAATTTAATGAGATTAAATTCCGGAAATTGTTTCTATGACTTATTTAAGATATTTAATAAGTATATTGGCCGCTACATTCATTTAAACATCATGTTTTGTACAAAAACGGCGAATTGTGCTTGCTAGATTTTCGGAAAAATGACTTTTTAAGTGAAATTGGGGTTTTTGTGAGTTTTAACCTAGTTTATATTAAAATTAGTGTTCATGGATGTGCAAATGAGTGTGATTGAATTTTTCTCGATGGTTTGACGTTTGTACATCGACATCGAGGGTTGGTTTGACTATTCTTGCATGCGTAGGCGATAGGTTTGGACCTAGGCGTGATACGCGTGCCGATTTGATTTTCGTATGCCGTTTCGATTTCGAATTTAGTTTTAATGCGATATGGTGCATTATGATATGTAGGTACCCCTATGTGGACTTCGAGACGACAAGCAAGCGCGTGGCGACGTCGGCACCGGCTAGCGAGGACCAGGTGAGTAGATTTATATCTACGGGGAGAAGTCGGGTGGATGGCGTATAGCACCCCCGCAGTCCGGGTTGGTGTATACGGATGCGTATACACACCAACAATTATTATCTGTTATTTGGGATTAATAACGATGTTTAAGATGGATATTGGTGTGTTGGATTATTTTAGCGTTGCGAACCCTAGGGTAGTGTTGCACTACACATACACACATACATACTTGCATACTTTCCTATTGTTATGTGCTCATGGGATTCTTTATGGTTATGTGTTCACATGGGTATGGGACTATGTGTTCACATATGGATTGAGGATGATACTTGGGATTGAGCTTAGTCGATGAGATTTGATTTGAGGCCGTAAGATCGGTGATATAGCAGGGTTCGTATCTTAGATACGACATGACGTTGTAGCCGGTCCTTGACGTAGTGTTTCACACACGTCCATGCATACGTAGGAGGTATCAGTATGGTACTAGACGTAGATCAGTACCGCGATCATGATATTTGATAAAGAGGATACCAGGTGAATAGTATGATGAATGTGATATTGATCCGTACCCAGATTTGGGATGCCGTACGACGGATTTATGTACGAGCTATATTGATGATTGATCCCCACTCTTGACTTGGGATGCCTGATTATAGATATGGTATCGGCTATGATATTATTGAGGCGGGATCACCGACTATACATATACAGGTAGGTATATGTATCGACTCAGATGATAGGCGGTTTCCTTACCTGTAGTTCAGCTCGTTAGCTTAGCTCTTTAGTTCAGTTTAGTTGTTAGATTAGATTCGATTCTTACCTATTTCAAAAACTAACGAATCGTGGGTATTTTAAAAGAAAGCCAAGGGATCCTACGGATATTTCAAAAGACGTATCTTTTCATAAAAACACCGTAGCCCCTATTTTCAAAACCCCATGATTCGTGTTATTTCAAAAGGCACCATTTGTAGGACTTATATTAGATTATTATAGATTAGTTATCGTTGTGTCTAGTATTCAGCTCCCGCACATTATTGCTGTTCGCTCTGCCTCGCATACTTATTTTGCTGCATATTCCAATATTGATATCATGCTGTTAGGACACCAGCACCATTACCGATGATGCGTATGTACCACGTACACCTACTTGCGGCTCACACATATCTTCATCGGTAATTTCCATGTCACGTACACTTTAGAGAATATATTTGCTTGATTTAGCTTGTTAGTTAGTAGTTTGATATGATATTAGTGTACCTGCCTTACATGCCTAGTTTATTAATCATACATTGCAACTTGGTTATTGATACCATATGCATTCATTATCATTGACATATGCACTTATGATGATTTCTTGAGATTTATGATATTTCTGGATTTCGGGGAAAGCCGCAAAATTTACGACTTATGATCTTTTAAAATATAAAATGTTGCGGTTTTCTAGTGATGTAAAGTGTCGTCCACCATGAGTTTGCTGTGGTTTTCGAGATCCGTGTCGAGGAGTGGAGGAACCGTCACGGGTACATGGTGGGCCCGGTGCGGTACCCCGGGGCAAGAGGAATGCGTTGTTGACGTTGAGCCCGGCAGGGGAGCACTACCGACCGGTGATATTACCCGACGCGTCGGATATCCGGAGGATACTGTCGTGGTCTTGAGATGGATGGTAGGGGCCGGTCTGGACTGACGGCGCCCTAGATATTGAGATTGAGACATTGATATTTCGAGACAGTGAGATTTTGTTTTGTGTCGATGCTAGACACTGTTGATACTGATTTCATTTATGATACCTCAGTTTAAAAATACGAAGGAAATCTCACTAATTTATGAAAACAGTTTCTTCATTTACATGTATTCTGTTTTCATGCATGCATACCTCATTCATATGATATATTGCTACCTGAGGCACTGACACGGGCACATGAGTTTACACTCGGGTTAGATATTTACCCTAGCCATTGTCATAGGCTGCATGTTATATACATTTTTGAGGATATATTATGATCATTGACTTAGGATTGCGTTATTTATGCGATTTCTGTGCGTAGATGTTTTTTCTATTCACGAGTTGGTAACTCACCCCCGTTGTGCCCCAGTTTCTTGCAGGTTTTGCCGTACAGGTTTAATTACGGCTTTGAGGGCTCAGTTTCATTCGGGTGACTTGCTAGTAGGTGGGTTTTTCTTGTATCGTACCCATCATATTACCTTGTATAATATTATTCCGTTGTATCTAGTAAATTCCATCAACCAAACATGTATTTATTGAGATAGAGACCAGTGTTGTTTATTCTTTCGACCTTAGAGTCGCTCGTTATATTTCTGGTGGTTTTGAGTTTCCTTTTGAGTTTTGATCCTCGCCGTTGGCGTTGTATATTATATTGCTTGTGTGGTTGTGACCGTCGATTGACGAAAAGCTAGCTCCCGCTTGGGGATGCCTTTTTCTTGATTTCGTATACTATTCATGTTGTGTCCCGTTTGGGGGCCAGTATTTACAAAGGAGACTCTGCCGAAGTTTTCAGTAAATTTTTGATGTTTTTAAAAAACCGCATAATTCGGCTTATGCTATTGAAACTACTTGCTTTAAGTTGGTTTTTTCCTGCACTCTACTACTTTTCTTGGTTTGGATTTCTGGGTTTTCGGTTTACTTAGATTACGTATGCCTCGAGACGTTCGTAGTTTAAGTGCCGGTCATGTTCCGTACTTTCGGGTCGTGACAAAGTTGGTATCAGAGCGTTAGGTTTTAACCTTTGGAGCGTTAGGATGACCCTTGGTTGATGGAATAGGTGACTAAAGTAGAGTGACGTACCGTTGGTATGTTCCGCGGCATATTTACGACACGCCACTCCACTTATGAAGCCTTAGGATGTACATTTCCTTGTTCAGTATTATATTCATTCCGATCTAGCCTCATCAGTACCAGTTATGGTTTTGCTGCTACGGTTACGGGGCAGGGAGAGCTACGGCTAGAGTTGCGGTCAGCACAAGCTCGTCACGAACGAGGACTGACCAGGGCGAAATTCCGGCGACACACGATTGCGGAGATGTGTCTTTTTACGGTGTTTTCGCGCCACGAGCATTTGATGGGTCGCTGTATGAGATTTCTCGGACGTGCCGATCAGTATCAGAGGATTGGGCCACTGACAGAGGCCAGCCAGATTTTGATGACCGTTGGTGTATTGCTTATTCATGATGATTGAGGCACTATTCAGCATGCAGACGAGCGAGCTAGTTGTTGCTGCGAGCGATGAGATATCGCCCCATATGTTGGAGCTATTGCGGGGCGAGTTGTACGAATAGATGATAGAAGGTCGCTAGTCACCCGATGATGAATGACTAGGACAGGTGGTTCGTTCGCTTACCCCGATACGAGGTCATCAGATAGATTGATTCCAGCTAGAGACGACTTCACGCAGAGACGTAAGGGTCGACAGAGACGATCGAATGTCGAAAACCTATTATTCCAAGTTTAAAGTATTCGGAAAGACATGCAGGCAATTCTATGGTCCCTCTAGAAGAATGAAACCCTAACTCGACATAATGACCGTGTGAAAGCCTTTGAACCTTCGGGTTTGCGGCAGTTCTGCGGCGCCATTAGTGAGGCTTGGGTTTGCCCTTCTACGGCTGGACCACCGATGCTGTGGTATATATATTCGATACTATTAAACTGTACCAAGATGTTGAGCTCTTGGGGGATTATGAGGTTTCGACGAATCGATCGAATGGTTCGACTTCAATCGGATGCTAGGTGGTGAGATGCATTCTTGGGAGACTCCAGATACGAGGATAGCCATTGGAGCTCAGTCCATGCAGCCACGACGAGACGAGTCCGAAGCGGTCGACATTAGAGAAAAAATGGAGTAAGAGGTTCGTATAAGATCTGGATATGATGACGTTCCCCT